>CM037861.1:31344005-32570338 GCA_021292105.1 Anadara kagoshimensis
AATTATCAATAAATGCCGCCTTCTAATATATACCGCAAGGCTACATGCAAATTATAAGTGTTTTTTCTTATTTTATTTATTTTACTAATGTATAACATTAGACATATAATTACTCATCAGTAGTGCTTGGACCGAAATTGTAAAACCAAAATTTTTTCAAGAACTTGTAACCCTTTCACTTTCATCTTGGTACGCGCATTGGACGTAATAATGCCTCAAATGTATAAACGGCAATATAATTATCACAACTTTCTTGGTTTTTTTACGGGAACTACAATTTGTACAGCGATGTTTTTGTTTTATACATCCCTTTATGGATGATTTACCTATCTTTTATTGATTATAATACATTTTTTTCTTTTTTTTTTTTTTTTTTTTTTTTTTTTTTTTTTTTTGCATTCAATATCGCATACCTTGCTAAGCTAAGGCATTCAATCACGTGCAAATGGATTCAACTTAAATCTATAGAAGACTTACAACACAAATTGGTGATTTCTAACACAAATTTGTTATAATCATAAGCTTATTTTTCATTGCAGGTAAAAGAGTACTTCAGTTTGAACAAAATGGATCCATCTAACTGCCTTATAAATGGGGTAGAAGAGGTACTAAATATAAAATCACATAGTTAAAAAATGGTTTTTAAAGGTCAACAATGCAACCAAAAAGGGTAAAATTTCATGAAATTGAACTGGACAAATAATTGCTAAGTAATCTAATATAGTATCATTTTTTACAGGATAAATCTAATTCAGCCTTGTGAAAGGCCTAATTTGATTAAATTTATTATTATTATTGTTATTATTATTATTATTATTATTATTATGTATTTATTTATTTATTATTATTATTACTATTATTATTATTATTATTGTATAATTTTGTTTAGCAGACCTTAAAACATAGAACTAAAAGATAGTTACTACAAATCTTCATCACATTTATTGTAAAAATGGTTTTTAAGGTATATAACACCCGCTATTTTCTTCGTAATAACATTTTTCATTTTCCTTAATGTCGAGTCATTCTTATTACCACTTTCATATTTTAATTTTAATTTTTCAGGTCCCTTTGATATCAAAAAGAAGGAAAGGGTTGTCAATATGGAAAACTTCTATCTTCATTATAGGTACTTTAGCAGGAGCTGGAGTGGTAGCTTTACCAAACGCTGCTGAAGATATAGGTAAGACTGTGCAATATCAAGCCATAAGCTCACTAGGTACCAGTACCGAACGCTGCCTTAGTAAAGGCTTCAAGAAACTTCAACTTTCATATGTTATGAAAGCGATTTATTGATTTCGGTCATTATATTTCTACTGAAATATATTTGCAGTTTTACCACCAGGCATTTTTATCAAAGTTGTTACCGTAACCAGCTGATTACCGAAAATTTATGTCTTGTGCATTGGGCTATATATTTAAAAATTCTGTTCAAAAGATCATACAATTTGCTAATATCCAATCGATCAAAAACTTCATCACAAGGTCACTTTCTTCATTGCAACTGCATCGTGTATCTCTTTGTGACCTACTCAAAGGATCTTTCCTTTGTGATACATGTATAACCCATGCTATATAAAATCTTAATTCTAATTCAACAGGTTGGATGGGCGTTGTTCTTATTGCGTTAGGCTGTTGTTTATCAGCATACACAGGTGTAAAACTGGGAAAGGTATGGATATTAACAGAAAGGATATTTCCTGATGAATGTGGCGGAAAAGGGCACGTTCAAGATCCATTCCCCTTGATAGCCGAAAAAACATATGGCAAATTGGGAAGGTAAGGTTTTACATTTCGCTAATTATCTATTGCATATTAAATCAAACATTGAAAAGATTCTTTTACTTAGCTCAAGTTCAATCACTATTTATCGCATTGTATGAAAACAGATGTTCCCTCGTACAAATGGGCGGGATAGTTTTATTTAAAACCTACTGTTTTCAGCCATTGCCTTTAAAATGCCAAGCCCCAAGTTTTCGGAAAGATACTGGAGAGTTCTTTAAAACATAATAATGATAATTATACCGGAAAAGTGGGCTAGAAACCTGTGGTTTTTTCTTTACTTCTTTCCTTTAATGTTTTTATACAAATGGTGTATATATCTCATATATAAATAACTAAAGTGAGAAAAATAAGAAAAAAGTCCAAATATGGTATGAAAACATATCAGTCCAAGTTGAGATTACAAGCCGAAGAGTAAAGACTGAAAATTTGCAAATTATTTAATTGTCCCTTTATGAACGGACTCTTTGAAAGAGGAATCCAGTAAATTGTAGTGCATATTTATTTTTACAACCAGTGCCCCAAGACACAGATTTATAGTAGGCTTTGTTATACAAAAACTAATATTAACCTCGCCAGTATTTAGCTAGGAGCATCATTCATACATCACAAAAATGATCACCTCGATATAAATGAATAAAAATATTGTCCTGTGCATAAATTACTATTACTTTTCTCCATTTTACTCATTATGTATTTCTTTTTTATGTTTTAGGTCACTGATATCTTTCAGTATCAATTTCACAATGTTTGGTTACGCAACTGTGTACCTCCTTCTGGCAGCTCAGAATATACAAATTCTAATAGAACATTTAGACACGTCACTATCGTTTTGTTACGGAATATTTATTTTAGCAGGATTACTACTACCTTTGTCTTGGCTTGGAACTCCAAAAGAATTTTGGTAAGTTGGTTTATATCTTGAATGGCCTAGTGTTATGTATCATTGTGATGTATAAAACAACTGGTTAACAAGTAAAGATTAAAACAAACATCACAATCATCATGTCCAAATCACAAACCCAAAGCAAAGTAAAATCTGACAAGTGAACTTTCTAAAGGGAAGTGAGGCCAAGTACACCGAAAGAATAAGCCCCTCCATTTTAGATAGGTACGCCTGCCACGTATGCAATTCATAAGAGCAATATTCAATTGTGTATTTGTGGAGAAAACAAAAGTTTCGATAAGACAATGCAAAGATCGAGAAAAGAAACCATCGGATTGTCGTTTAAATCAACACAGAACACGAAACAAAAGCAACCACACACAGGACTGATAAGTTTACAAATGTTCACGCATTAAAACAGTATAAACATTAGTCTTTATTTAATATCCCCTACCTTTCGAAGAATGAGGAAGATATTAAATTGAGTTTCCGTCCTTCCTTCCGTCGGTCCCAAATTTTTGACTGCACTAATTCTCCAAAATTATGAGGCACTTTTTCACAAAACTTAGTGCAAAGTATAAACATAGATAGGAGATGCGCATATAGTTAACCCGAGATGGTTTCTTTATTTTCTTGTGAGTTATGGCCCTTTGAACAAAAGTGCAAATCATCAAAAGAACCTGCTTGCAGGGGATCCTAATTTACTGAGTTTGCTTATATTTTATGTTTTAGGCCATTAGCGGTTGGTGCCTGTCTAGCTACCGGAACTGCATGTGTGTTATTACTGATAAATATGACATTTGACTCCAAGAGCATACATTATGTTGTCCATAGAGACCCAACAATGTTAGACTTCTGTGTTGCATTTGGATCCATTGTGTCCGCCATAGCTGGACAACCAACATTCCCAACCTTTCAAATGGACATGAAAAACCAAGAAGATTTTAAATGGGTTGTCATAGTTGCTTTCATAGGTGAGTTCTAGTTCATCTCTTTCATATTTATATATTTGGATAATTCTTTGCATAAATTTTACTTTATATAAAATATTTGATTGTTAAGGATAATAATGTTTTAGTATCAATAGATTTAAAAGAAAACTCTTCTTTCTTTGTCAAGAAACAAAAGTCTGTCCTATAAGTACAATAAATGCAATAATATAGTTTTGAATTTTCAGGTTTTATAATTGGTTTTACAATTGTCAATTAAAAACATAGGCGTTAAAAAGATATCAATCCACTAATTTCATTTAAAACAATACTTAAAGAAAAAGAAAGAAAAAAGACAATACAGTTCATATTAATATCAGATATCCAACTTAATAGTCATAAAGCTTAATTCATTAAGGGCATCGAACTGTGAGCCTTATTAATTTGAAGAATATGAAAAAATTAGTAAAGATTTTGGTTTTTCAACAAAAACGTCTACATAGGAGATGTACATGGCATAAGTTATGGAACGATTTTTGAATACATATGACCAATACACAGATAATCAGCATTCAGGACCAGCCATCTTCACAGACCATTAGTACTTTGCCCGCCATTGATTCCCCTGCAGCATTACTAACCAGTTTGCAAGAGGAGAGGATATTAAAATTGAAGATGAAGATGTTCCAACGGCATAAAGTCCACATTCACGCTCCATTCGCCCTATTGACTTGTACAAATCACCTCGCCTTATTATGAACCCAGGATTAGAGTAATACTTCTGTCTGGAATCACTTCTGTCCTATCTGGAGTTTATTAAAGGAGGTGTTCCGGATAATGGCTCTGTTTATACAGTAAGTGGTGTCCTTGGTGACGTTTTACGTCATATACAATTGACGTCATAAAGAATGTACTGCCGTAAACTCGACGAATTTATATTGTCTGGTAAAGATGACACAAAAGTCTGAAACTTTCATGACCAATCCGTGTTGACGCCAACCCGCTGGTTTTTATTCACTGGACGTTGTCAAATTCATCTCTCTCATGCGTAAATTCTATTGAAAAAGTGTATTTAATACAGTAATATCGATTCCGTTTCGTCCGTAACAGACGAATATGCAAACAAATCAAAGAAAATAACTTTGAATAAATAAGCTCAATATTCCTCTCCTACTTGAGCCTGTTGTACTGTACTTGATAATCTCTATGCACATCCTGCATTACTATAAAATAAGTCTGATGTAAAATGTTAGCATTTAATGGATTTTTCAAACT
Source organism: Anadara kagoshimensis (assembly GCA_021292105.1). Classification (NCBI taxonomy): domain Eukaryota; kingdom Metazoa; phylum Mollusca; class Bivalvia; order Arcoida; family Arcidae; genus Anadara; species Anadara kagoshimensis. The sequence goes on from CM037861.1 coordinate 31,348,878, forward strand.
GAAAATGGTTGTGTTTGCACTTGTATCGAAGTCCTCAGTTACGTAGAAGCAAACGACTTTTGTCATTCGCACAAACTTTTCAACATATAAAATTTCAATAGTGGCACCGTTTTATGCTGATTTTATATGTTTAATTTTGCATTTCCTGTTATGACAAGGTTTAAATTAAGTGGACAAATACCAGAGTAGGGAACAGGCAAATTTAGTTTAACACAAATTTTTACGAGGACGAGGAAAGTGAGCCCGGGTGTTCTTGAAGGGTAACCACCTCCTGCCCAACTAGCTTTTCCCGCCACGTGGAAAATTTGGTTAGATACCTTATTGTAGAAACCCTTTTTAAAATGGTCAATCGTAAAAGTACCCATCAAATTATAAAATTTGTATATTGTTGAACTTGGTTATTTATATACTAGTATTTATAACTTATCGGTTTACCTATGACACACCAATGTAATACTTTGCGTATGAAAACCTGATGATGATCTTATAGAGACATGCTGTTCCACAGTACTCTCAATCTACTATTAGTTTTCTTTTAAGTTAAGCCATATCTGAACAAATAGCAATCACAGATGGGTTAACTAATAACAGACTATTACTTTTGTTGTAGTTGTATCACTAATGTATATACCTGTGACGGCGATGGGGTATTTTGTGTACGGGAACCTGCTGAATTACAACCTGTTGAGGACTTTGCATAAGGGAACATTATCTGCCATTATACAACTTGCCATAACTCTCAATCTATTATTAGCGTTCCTTATACCGTTGAACCCAGTTAGCCAGAATCTTGAAGGTTGGTTGAAGATCCCAAATGGTAGGTTCAATGTTTCCATTTTTTAATCAATAGTGATTGTTATGTCATATAACTTTTGCGCCACTCTAAATCAAACAATAACATGCCGGCAATTTCCTAATCATAATCCAAAAAATAAAAATTAACACTTTGATATATAACTAATCAGATAGAGAATTTTGATTTTGTCTGTCTCTGTTCATTGAAGGTTTTATCTTGGCAAGATTTAAACAAGTACCTTATTGTAAGTCTTGAAGAATATTTCTAATAAAGTTAAGGACATTAATGATTGGGATGTAATTGATAGCATTCCTGTTTAATCCTTTTGGCCTGTTATTCTTAAATTCATAATGTCAATATACAAAATTTTGACGGAATGGAAGACGGAATTTGAAAGTGCATTCTCACTCTCTCATTTTCCCCTACTTCACCCTCTCATCCAACTTATTTGTTTATATTTTGTAGGTTTTTCTTGGAAGCGGTGCCTAGTAAGGACATTCTTGGTTGCTTTGTCGTTGTTTATAGCAGAGAGTATACCACATTTCGGCGCTGTGTTTTCCTTAATGGGAGGAATTTATGCCATTTTGTCATTTGTGTGCCCGTGTATATTTTACCATAAAATATGTAAAATATACAACGAGGAAGCATATGATGCAATGTTAGTATAGAAATGATATAGAGATGATATATAATTGTGATACTTCAATGATGGGGTAGCAGATAAACTTAAATATGTTGTTGTACGCGAAAATCTTAAACAAATAAATTTTGCTAGTTGAAATGTAATAGGAATTTAATATCGTATCAAAAAACTCGTAATTATTCATGTATAAATACATGTGTTTATGACAAATTAAAGCTTAATGTTCTTTTGTTCAATTTGTTTTCAATGTTAGTCTTAGGAAGGCAAAGAACTTTAAATGACAATGTGACAATAGTACTATATATCTTTTCCTTTAAATTGAAAATTCAGACGTATGCTAGACACATATTTCTTTCTCTCTCGTTACAGTTTTTTTCCCAATATAGAACAATGATGTTTTTATAATGTTTGTTTATTGACACAAAAGATATATACAGGGATTACAAATGCAATGCAAAAAACTAATTGAATAAAAGTAATAATATTAAATGGCAGCAACAATCCTAGTATTCCTGAATGTGGTATCAATAACATTGGTAATTTTAGCAATAATAACAGAAAATAATTTTCATGTAGCATATTCCTGTAGCTTGAAAATCCACACTTAACTTAAAATTCCATACGATCAGGAAAGATTATTGACAAGATCTTGTTTTAATTTTTCAGTGTTATTCCTCTATGGGAGAAGATTTTGGATTATGAAGTAATATTTATTGGCGTCGTTGGGGGTATTGCTGCAACTGTATCGGCAATAACAGTCATAGTAAGTCCGGACACGTTTGTGGCACCATGCTACGTAAATATTACAGCAGCAAGCAGACTCAGTCATTGACAGGTGTCGTCTGCCTGTATAGTTCCACTTCAAAGGTGACTGATCATGTGATCATAAAATGTTACATCACTATGACATCCTTTTCGTAGAGTCTGGACAAAGGCCCATGTCACATGTGTCATACATGTATCATAATGATATTTAATCCCTTCGGGTTAGTCATCTGCATCAGATGTTCAGGACGTTAAAATGCAGAAAGCAGTAGATAATATGGAAAATCTCCACAAGTGACATTTAACTTACCTAGTTACAGTGAACTTTAAAAATTATATGTGTTAGATTAAATTGTTGATTTCACATAAACATGAGATTTTAACAATCATTGAAAGCCTTAAAACTAGCAATTGTTTTCATAGAATTGTCATAATTGCATTGTTTTTCAGTGGCAAGTTTCTCTTGTATGGTATTATGTGCGTTTAAGTTGAGATCAGGTTAAGTCTCATGTATACGATTCAAACATTGTGTTTCAATTTCTGCTTGCGAAACATTTTAATATGTTAGTTACATATTGGGGATATGGAGCAACTGTTACCATAGCTTGTTTTAACATTATATACCTTAATGAAGGGTAAAAAGACAAAAGACAAGCCTTTATTTACAATTATGTAAGTGTTTCTGTGAATGGTGATTTTTAAGGAATACCAGATGGAACAGACGACAACGAATAAAGAATATCGTTTTGGACTATGCGCATTATAAATTTTCATTCGCCATTACAAAAATATTTATATTTTAGCAGTTCATCTAAAAAAACTAAGGTCATTCGATGGAAAGATGTTCATATAGGGAGTGATATTAAAATTGTATAATATTATGAACGACAATTAAAGCATGAAGCTTAATCTTATGATCTTTAGTTGTGGATTCGATCAATCACATATTTTCCAAAATCTTGGATATTCCGCAATGCAATACATATGTTACAGGTTCCTGGGGTTGGAACCTTTATTTCTGTCCATGATATTGTGTATAGGTTTTTCACTTTCTTAGATTGCAGGAAATTACAGGATTTTATTCTCCTTTTCTAAAAATGCTAGTGGAAGCATGCACCAATACCCCTAGTTCGTAGTTCTTCCGCATCAACGAACAATGATGGGACCCTCTTTCCGTAATCGGCCAATGAGATCCTACCAAAGTACTTGAACCACACCAACCACGGATACCATTACAATTAGTTACCAATGATAGTACAGTTAGAAATCCCAAATAAAAAAACCCAGAAAGTACCACATATCAAGGAATAATTTTCATACGTCTCATTAAAATAATAAATAGATATATTACAAACATGGCAAGGTTATTTAAATAATTTAAGGTCATTTAATATAAAACAATGGGGAATATCAATAATGTGTATATCAGATAGTGTATTATCAGATTAAAACTGATACTAATGTTATTTACAAGTGTTATTCGACATAGGGTTTAACATACCAATCCGTGTCACAAATAAATTGCTTACAGGTCGTGATTCGGACATGAATTAGTACAGTAAAACCTCGATTCATCGCCACCATTGGTTCAGTCAAATTTTGGCATTATAAAGGGGTTTGGCAATAAATCGAGTGAGGCCCATAAAGAAAAACATAAGCAAAATGGATTTTGGGACTTCAAAATAGTGTGGCGATAAGCGAGGTGGCAAAGTTATCGAGGGGCATTATAACGAGGTTTTACTGTATGTTTGTTTTTGGTGATTACGAAAATCTCGTGGTATATTACATGAGTTTGAGTAAAAATCTCAAATTCAAAGTGTAATATTAAGCTCAACAGTCCATGTTCAAATCACAATCCCATACGCAAAGTACAAAAGTAAAACACGCGGACTTCCACTAGGAAAGTAAATCTGGGTGTCGTCCCAGGAATGCTAAGCACCGCCTGTCTAAGTAGTAACATGTAATACTAGATTTTGTAATACTTATGGCCGATATCACAATATTGTCGATAAGTATGATGTATAGGTAAACAACATTGACATGTCCGCTTGACCTTTTATTAAGAATATTCATACAGAAGGATCCACTCAAAATTGGGTAGTGTTATAATTTAAGTTAATACGTACTCTATGAAGTGAGCATCACTCGTGATGTAGAAGACGAAATGAACGCCTGCGTGCCCTAAGCATAAATGAACTGATTAATAATAAATGTTTGAATTAAAGTTCAAGTGGACAGGTCAATGTTGTTTACCTATATATGATGTTTGTCTTAAAGTTCTGTATTCCTTTCATTCTCAATTTTAACATCGTACGTTGTAAGTGAAGCTAGTTTACCTTGAGTGCTAACCATTCCGGAGCATCTGGCCTCAATTTTACAGGTTGTAGTTAATGTGTTAAGTTTAATTTACCAGTTTTTGGAAAGTTTTTACTCATCTTTTGGATTGTGATTTGGACATAGATCGGCACTGTTCAGCTTGATATTACCCTTGTTTGAGCTATGGGCGACGGCGGAAACTTCTTACGAGGGGTCAAGTAAGTACATACGTCGAACTTTGGCCAAAGTCCGATTTGTGCATTAAGAAGATAAAGTTGAAGATATTTAACTGTCATGCTTTACCAGTAATGTAAATAAACAGTCAGGTATTCAACCCATGCGCTTGCACTTCTATATGAAGTTATCATATAAACATGATTTTTAATATTGATAACGATACATTTATCTTCTTAATTCGAAAATGTAAATCAACAATAATTGTATCATGTCACTATACATACAGAATATGATTTTTGCAGATTAAAAAAATAAGGTAAGACTCAAATTATTTTTACCAGAGGTACTTACCCCTTCCGGAATACCCGGTCTCACTTTCCCGTTTGAAGTTCGCGTGTTCTACTTTTGGCACTTTTCAAAAAAAATTGCTATTGGTATTCTTATTTGGACACGGACTTATATGCTTGTTTTTTATTTGAGTATTTTAATTTTGAAAGATCTTATAAATAGGCAAACAACTGTCTGCTTTAACTTTAATTTAATTATTTATAAAATATAAAATAAAATTTAAAATATAAATGTAAAACTGGTATAATATGTAATTTAAACCCCTGAGCCGATATCGCTGTTGGTGGGTGGCTGGTGCCCCGAGGATATCACAAACTCAGTAGGCAATAATTTTGTGTTATTGTCAGAAATATACTGTAATTGTCTAAATTTCCTGCAAGTTAAAATTTGAAATTTGTCAAAAACTAAGGTATACTCCCTCATGCAAAGTATCTGCTTAGCTTAATTTGATAAAATATATTTTGGTCCTTTGAGTAGCTTTTCAACATCTTCAAAATAATTTGGGTTTCATAATTTTGGTCAAAGCACTACTGATGAGGAATTGTATTCCGAAACGGCCGTCTAGTGCTGTAAATATAAAACTGATATAATATGTAATTATCATGGACGAGGACATTTATGTATAGGAACGTAGGTGTTTCTTTCGCATTTATAATGAGAACATGAATCATATGTCTTGCATATATATCGTACGTAACTGCGGATCCTGACATTACCTATGTCTTAGGTGAATTTGTCTTTATTAATATTTCTAATCAAAGGCCAAGTAAACAGGTCTATGTTGTTTGCCTATACATATCATATATATACTGCATGTTATATATACATATGATAGTGTACTCAAATAGAGTTCAAATGCTATCATAACAAAGTCTCAGTCAAACTTAAATGAGCATCGTTAATCAGTCATCACTCATTTAAATTCAGCTTATAATCTCCCATTTGTAACATTATAAGGTAACAATAAGAGATCATTATTGCGTTATGAATGCGCCGTCCACCTGAAGTGTGAACAAATGACAACGTATATTTGACGTCTCATAGTTCCATGTTCCTTTCACACAATTTTGATTACACACGTGACGGGTGTAGCTAGCTAAACAGGAGGTGCTTACCCTTCCGGAGCACCCGGCCTCACTTCCCTGGTGGAAGTTCACGTGTCTAACCTAACTTGTCAGTTCCAAAGTTTTTGCTTTGCTTCTGGATTGTGGTTCGGTAATGGATAGGTATGTTTGTTTTTGATATATTATTATACCTTTTGTAAATTTCTCGAAATCTGATTGGTTAATAAGCGTTTGGGTAAATTTAATGTCACCTTCGGATTTCAGAAAATCTGACGTCACAGGGTGACATTACGTGAGCGGTTGACATTACGAAAAATGTCACATGCACAGAAAAACTGCGTATGCGGTTCGATCGCATTCGTCTTCTAAATCAGTAAAACGCTTTTCTAAAGTAATTATAAATGCTACAAGCGTCTCACAAGTTGCTTACGGACGACAGCTGACTGTCATGATTTTCAATCCAGTCTACTTTGGTTGCACAGTATAATTAACATCAACAATCGGTATAATAAAATAAATATTAATATAATGTGTTATTCAATATCTGACCGTGTTTAAATTTTTAAGTAACACTGGTGTAATTTTTGATTTTAGACTTTACTTTATATTGGATTGTTCATATTATAACATACTAATTAACTATTTACTAAGGAATTATGAATGTTAATACCCTAATCGGTTGTAGATATTGTCATTGATTTGAGAATTTTAATTGGTAAAAATGAAATAAATTATCCTTGCATTGATAGTGGGTATGAAACAATTATGTCTGCTTATGGTGTATTTGTTTCCCGATTAATACGCTATAGAAGAACTTTGTTCAACGAAGCAGGCTGCTTACAAATAAATTGTTGACCTAGGGATATTGCAAGCCAAGGCTTATCAAGGCCCTCAAACAGTTTTATGGTAGTCATCACTGCATTGTTGATAAGTTTGTTGTCTCTGTGTCTAGGGTTGCCCTGGATATATTTTGACGTCCCATAGCTCCATGTGCTCCTTCCATTCAATTTTGATTATGTACACAGGTGCCAAGCGTAACTAGCTTACCCTTCCAGGACACCCGGTCCCACTTCCCTGGTGGAAGTTCACGTGTCTAACCTGACTTGTCAGTTCAAAAGTTTTATACTTTGCTTCTCGATTGTTATTCGGACGTGGATTAGAATGTTTGTTTTTGATTATTTATTTACTGTTTACGTAACACAAGACAAAAACAAACGACACTAGGCTCCAGTTTGACAATGTTTACTTAACTAACAATTTTTTTTTTGAGTTTAAGTTGTAATTTTGAAGCTAGTTCCAAGCTTATAACATCTGCATTGTGTTCCATCAAAATGTATATCCATAGTTAATACAGACATTGTCAAAGTTTGCGAAATTAATGTTAAACTTCGTTATGGAATGACTGTGAAACTGGAATCAGATACTTTCATTTTATTCTTTGAAACTGCGTGTCGCAAGAAAAATTTATAGACGATATTGAAACTTTGATTATTAACTATACATTCCCATACCCTAGACGGATATGAAACAGTGTCCAGTTATCAATGTGTGGAATTGGTTTCTAATCTCCAGAGATCATTACACAGGTGGCGGTTGAAGCTAGCTAAATAGGAGGTGTTTAGACCTTCTGAAACCCAAAGTTTTAAAGTTTTTTTTTCCAAAAAAACATTTAAAAAGCAAAACCACAACATGAAAAAACAGACAAAATAAAGTATAATTTATTTTCTGTAACGTGTTTGTTAATTTCATATTAAGTTCAAAAATGTAAATTCTCCATCCAATACAAACAGTTGGGGGGTCTTCGAAAGGCTTAATACCTCCTACTTTGCTATCTGCACCCGTAATTTTTTAAATAAAAATTCAAATAATCACGACTCCCACCATGACCCCCCATCCTAATCTACGATCTGTAAAAACAATAGCCATAATATTTCATAAGGGATGCGGCCTTTCTAGTTTTCAATAATGAACATTTTTATATTCATTATTGCTCCTTTAGGTTTTTTGTCATTGCAGAAATACATGTAATTGATGCTATTTCAAAATCATTCAACTGCTAAAAAACTAAGAAACAAAGCATTTTAGCAAATTGAATGGCAAATGTCTACTGATACTGAAACATTATATTTTTAATGGATTGTAACGTATAATATTATATATTGTAGGGACAAGTGTAACTTTGTTTAACAAGAATGGATTTATCTGACAACATTTTAAATGAGGTAATCCAAAGCCTGTTTATAATCTAATTAATTTCCAAGATAATTGGGTATTGCCATATTAGAAAGAGACTGTGGATATTAACAATAGATTTTATCATCATGATCAAAAAACACGTACAACAGTGTGCCTTTTAAGACAAAATGTATGAATGTGTTTCATTTGTATTTCTTGTCTTATTATTTATTAATAAATGAATGTCCAATGAAATAATAGACAGATATTTTATACTTCAGTCTAAACTGCTGTGACGATGTATAAGGTACAACCAGTAGAAGTGTTGTCCGAGCCTGTCAGACGGATGGTAGCTGTAAATAGGCTAGTCCCTGTTACAAAGCGACAGGCATCAATTTTATGTGTTTTTAAAACACTGATGAAATGACTGAACCACTCCAGCATCGCTAAAAATCCTTTATACTTCCCTTTTCCTCTAACATGTCTTCCTAATCGAATTGCAACTTGGCGGACTTTTTTGTGAATGTATTATCTATGGTAGGTGATCAGAACCTGGATATTCGTCGCTCATTCAGTTTGAATTGTTAGCTGCTTCGGTCCTTTTGCGCATTTTGTTTGCGCAATAAACAGCTCTTTTTACCATAGTACTGTTTCATGTCCGCCAGACGGTACAATAACACACACAAAAACAGTTTAAACTGTTTTATCATTGATAATATAGGATACTATGCAACACGTGTTTTTTTTTAATTATTAATTGAAGTTCCATCTGCTACCAGTTAATTTATGAAGACATTTTTAGGTCGGTTCAATGTCAGGTAGTAGGAAAGGCTTAACAATATGGAGTACTGCTGTTTTCATCATTGGTAACATAGCGGGTGCTGGAGTTGTAGCTTTACCAAAAGCTGCCGAAGATGTGGGTAAGTATGATGCGTGTCATTATACACATTGTTCATTAAGAATGCTATAGTGATCACCTTCCACTACCACCAAGGTGTACGTTCTTTTTGCTTTATATTTTTATCGAAAACACTATGATAGAGCTTGTTTCCATTACAGGTACTTTGTAAATAAGTTGTTGACTCAGGGATATTGCAAGCCTAGGCTTATCAAGGCCCTGAAAAAGTTTGTAGCCGTCATCACAGTATTGTTGATAAGTTTGATGTTTCTGTGTCCGAGATTACCCTGGATATATTTGCCGTCCCGTGGTTTAATGTTCCTTTCACACAATTTTGATTACACACGTGGCGGGTGTAGCTAGCTAAACAGGATGTGCTTACCCTTCCGGAGCACCCGACCTCACTTAAGTGTTTAACTTTTTTACTGTGCTTCTGGATTGGGATTCGGACATGGATAAATATGTTTGTTTTTGATTATATAACGATAATCTATTTACAGAATCAATACCTTTATGTCGCATAAGTTTTACTGCACTTGTACATGTTGCAAAACACTAGATAGGTTTCTATGCTCTATCTACTTATCTCAGCTAATTACAGTTATATTATATTTAATGAATTTGAAATATATGTCACGCCTAAATACTAAGTTTAAACATGCCTAAATAGAACTCCAGTATAATATTAACCGAGAGAAGCAAAATTGATATATAATCCATTGGCAACAAAGCTATGTAAAGCATAATCAGACGCCATATTAATAATGACATTTTGTGAAATTATAAAAGACAAAGTTATTAAGTTATTACTAAAAACAGAATAGTGATTAATAGACCACTTCCAAAAAATTAAATATAAAGGTCTGTTAAACAAGTAAAACATATTTAAAACCAAAATGAAACCATGCATTTGAATCACTTGTACATGAACGACAAATTAAAAACACCAACAACAAACAAATTAATGAGAAAAGGTAAAACGACACTTTTTGTAAACGCTCGTTATAGAAAAAAGACTTTTACAATTACTCACCCTCATAGAACCCAAAACTTCTAGCGACATCTTGTGGTGTGATTTCAGTTTTTGTATTAGGCCATAGATAATATTCTACTCTCTACACCACTATTGCTCATACTTAATTGAAAAAAACGTCTAAAACAAATTATTCACTTATCATTCTTTTACAAAAACGGTATGCCAAAATACAAATATCTAGTGCTGAACAGTGATTCTGGTTATTTTTTTAAACATCATACGGGTTTCAAACAAAAGTTTTCTGAAGATACCATCAACAAAATGTTGGAGTTTTTGATAAATAACATATTTGTTGTGTTTGGTAATATAATTTTCCAGCAAACAAGCAATGTACCAACGGGTACAAACTGTGCAACATTGCTTGATAATTTGTTTCTTTATTCTTATGAAGGAGAATTTATTCAGCACATTGTTCAATTTAGAGAGATGACTGTCGCCAAATCATTCTACTCCACATGAAGATATATAGATAATGTTCTGTCTCTTAAAATTCCTAAATTTGGAGACTATGTGAATGACATCTATTCTAATGAGCTTGAAATAAAAAAAACCGATTGATACCCCAGGTTCTGCTTCATATTCAGACTTATATCTCAATCATGACGACCACCAAAAGCTACATTTGAAAATTTATGATAAACGTGAAGATTTCAATTTTTCTATTGTCAACGTTCCTTTTCTATGCAGCAATATACCTACTTCTCCTACTTATGGTGTATTTGTTTCCCAATTAATATGCTATGGTAGAACTTGTTCCAACTGCGGAAGCTTTGTACAACTATGCAGATTGCTTGCAAATAAATTTTTGACATAGGGATATTGCAAGCCTAGGCTTGTCAAGGCCCTCAAAATGTTTTATGGTCGTCATCAAAGTATTGTTCATAAGTTTGATGTCTTTGTATCCGGGATTGCCCTGGGTATATTTGACGTCCTATTGTTCCATGTTCCTTTTATCCAATTTTGATTACACATGTCGCGGGTATAACTATCTAAACACGAGGTGTTTACCCTTCCGGAGCACCCGATCTCACTTTCCTGGTGGAAGTTAACGTGTCTAACCTAAAGTTTCAAAGTACATGTTCTTACTTTGCTTCCAAATTGCGATTCGAACATGGATTAGTATGTTGGTTTTTGATGATTGCAACAAATCAATCCCTAAATGCACACGAATGAAATTAAAAATAGTTCTACAAGCAGATATCCAACAATTTTCATTTCTATGTAACAGAAAACGAGTCATCCAGGAAAGAAATTTAAAATGAAAACCTCATTTAAAACAATTTTCATTACAGGTTGGATAGGTGTTATACTCATTGCGCTTGGCTGTTGTTTATCAACATATACAGGTATAAAACTGGGAAAGACATGGTTACTTACAGAGAAGATATTTCCTGTTGAATGTGGCGGGAAAGGACACGTTCAAGATCCATACCCACTTATAGCCGAGAAAACATATGGCAAATGGGGAAGGTGAGGCTTAATAAATAGCCGATAGAATGAAAAGAAACAACAGTTCATGTTGTATAGATTTAATCATTGTTTACATACTGATCTTATTACAATTAAGAAATGACATTCGTTTTTCGTTATCGATGCAAGTATGAATAAAGATGGTCGTAACTGTAAAAAGATAAAAATAGAAAGGAACGTCAGAAGGTATTTTGTGATTATAGTGCATTTAACGCGATGATTTGACGTTAATGACGTATTTACATGATGACGTCAATCATTATCTATAACGCTATGGCAAACAATTCCTCAAAATGTGTCATAGAAGAAGAAAATAAGACAATTATAAATATAACAATATTGTCGTTTTCTCTTGCTTATTGCTCATCTGAATACTCCTGTTCATGCAATATTTATTTCGAGCCAAAAGCGGATGTTAAATTTGTATTGTTATGGTTGTACAGATAGATAATCGGGAGGAAATGCGTATCTTAAACCAATTTCCTTAATTTATTTTGAATCTGTGTCTGAAATGCCAATGAAACTGGCGCCTGGTCCATCAGGTTTTTCTATTTTATTTCAATGTTTTAGGTCATTGGTATCTTTTAGTATTAATTTTACATTGTTTGGATATTCCACTGTGTACCTACTTCTAGCAGCTCAGAATATACAAATTCTAGTGGAACACTTAGACAAGTCACTATCGTTCTGTTACGGGTTACTGATTTTAGCAGGAGTTCTTTTACCTTTTTCCTGGCTTGGTACTCCAAAGGAGTTTTGGTAAGTTAAGGAAATGGCTTCTAGTATTTGCTCATCAAAACACAATATAAAATAACAATATATATGATGGTCGTTGATTTCTCTGAAATCCTTTGATTATTGACAATGCCTATAAATTTGAGTTTGTATAATTTTAGTGTAGACTTATAGAAAACGAATTTGTTATTGAGATCTTGTCTTTGAATTTGGCTGTCCACTGTTGCACCATTTGAAATTTGAGATCATCATTTAAAGGTTTTTGTCGTAAAAAAAAATCAGTGACATGACTTCCATTTTTTGATAACTTGTTCCATAACCACTAGTTTCAACGCCAATGTTTAAACGAACAAATGTGCAATTTTGGTTTCTTTGAAATGCTGGAATCTAAATACGGTGCATGGGTTTTCTACAAATAGTGACTAGACACATTGTAATATTTTAATGCGTTGTTTCTTTTGAAGGCCGTTAGCGGTTGGTGCATGTCTGGCCACGGGAGCTGCCTGTGTGCTATTATTGGTTAATATGTCACTCGATTCGAAGAACATATATGAAGTAGTCCACAGGAACCCAACCTTAACAGACTTTTCTGTTGCATTCGGTTCCATTGTGTCAGCCATAGCGGGACATCCAGTATTCCCAACTTTTCAAATGGACATGAAAAATCAAGAAGATTTTAGATGGGCGGTTATCGTTGCTTTTATAGGCGAGTATGAAATTTTGGTTTCCTCACTATATATTTGTCAAAATTTTGGAACCTTATATAATGTTAAACATAAAGTAACAGCTGCATAACATTCACTTCACAAAATACAAATGCAAAACCACACTCTGAAAATATTTTTCTGATATATCTAATTTCGTCTCGAGTGAACTAAAAACGAACTTCACAACTGTTTCGACATGTGATTTTTGAGCATACATGTTTTTGTCATGTGATTTGTTATCATGTATATTGTCATGTAATTTGTTAACAAGTATGTTCTTGCTATTTGGTTTTTGAGCATGCATGTTTTTCTCATGTGATTTGTGACCATGTATATTTTGTCATGTGATTTGTTAACATATATGTTCTTGCCATTTGTCATGTGGTTTGTTACCATGTATGTATTGCCATGTGATTTGTTGACATGTATGTGTTGTCATGTGATTTGTTACCATGTATGTGTTGTCATGTGATTTGTTACCATGTATGTTGATTTGTTACCATGTATGTGTTGTCATGTGATTTGTTACCATGCATGTTTTTGTCATGTGATTTGTTAACATGTATGGTTTTGGTATATACTTCTATCTGTTTAGATATCTGTAATTTGATTTTATATGTCAATCTTTCTTTGTCATAGAACAAAAACCTAATGCTAGTGGGTGATTTGATCTGCTTTTATTGATAATCTATTGTTCTTGTAGTTATTTCACTGATGTACCTACCAGTAACAGCAGTCGGGTACTTTGTGTATGGCAATCGGCTAGACTACAACCTGCTAAAGACGTTGCCACCGGGAATACTCTCTGCAATAGTACAGATAGCCATTACTCTACATCTACTTTTAGCTTTCCTGATACCATTGAACCCAGTAAGTCAGAACTTGGAAAGTTGGCTGAAGATTCCAAATGGTAGGTTATTCTCTTTTCTCTGAAGTCAATTATATACAAATATTACTTGATATTTCAGCATATATTTGATAATAATGGATAGTATTTATGTGCATTACGTTTCGTAATGCTCGACATTTGACATACGATGAAAATGTGTGACAAATTAAGTAGAACATGACATATATGAACAAATAATTACCACACATATTTGATAAATATCATGTATCGAACATACTTATTTAATTTCTAGTCTTAATTGAGATGATGATTTGTTTCCACACATGGTGGATGTACAGGTTAGCTTAACAGGTGGCGGTTATCCTTTCGGAACACTCAGTCTATCCCCCCTGATTGAAGTTAACGTGTTTAACTTAATTTGCCTAATTAAAAACTTTTTGCTTTATTTTGGTTTTTTGATTAAGTCGTGGACTGGAATGGGTTTTTTAATTATTATTATTATTATTACTTATGTATTTTATGTTGACATGCAATGTCACCCTATATCGTCTTCAATACACCGAGTTAACAGACACTGATATATCCTATACAATAATTCGTAATTATTTCTGAAACCATCAGTTAAGTTGTTTTTTACACCAATTAATTTTAGCTCTCTTTGTTTATTAAAATACACATGTGCCCGAGATGTTTTAAATAAGCAAACAAATAGATATCCGTTTATGCCAAATGCATGTGAGAGTTTTTGCGTTCTTATGTACAGATAGAATGCATGTCATCAGGAAACCAGGAAAATGGGGTTTTACCCGTGGTTTCCGTATTCGAGGTATCAATCCAAAATGAAAGTGTCAAAGTTTTAAAGAAAACAAATTGACACTATTGTTAATAAATTGACATGTATCATTACATATTTAAGGAATATCAACCTAAATATCTTCAATTTTTTTCTTTAGATCGAAACTGATTTTAAAATGTGTTAATAACCATTAAACTCTTTATCCACAATTACAATACATATACATACAACGGCTGAACATATCATAAGACAAATGGAGCAACCACGTCTTTGATTTATAGAAGATTTATCACAAATTTATTTTAATTATAGGTTTTTCATTGAGAAGGTGTCTGTTAAGGACTTTCTTAGTGGCACTGTCGTTGTTTATAGCAGAAAGTATACCACATTTTGGTGCAGTATTTTCCTTAATGGGAGGAGTCTATGCCATTTTGTCGTTTGTGTGTCCATGTCTATTTTACCATAAGATCTGCAAAATGTATAATCAGGAAGTTTTGGATACGATGTAGGTATAGTTTATAGTTAAAAATAAAAGGTAAAGTTCTTAGTTGTGCTCCTTTTAACGTATCCTACATAAAATCAAGCTGTTTTAAAAGTTTCATGAGGACATCTTTTTTACATTATTATCCATGTGTCTTATAAAACACATACCACAGGACAATTACTTCCAATTACTTTGCAAAAGACATTATTACTCTTCATCTCTATATCGAAGTCTAAAGTACCCATGAAGTTCAATGTTGATAACTCGTTTTTTTTTTGCATAAAATTATTTTTCACGAAAATGTCCAAATTTTCGTCATTCCGTCATTTTTCATTTAAAAAATTAAAAGTTTAGGCGGAGAGAGCATAATAAATTTCAAACACAGAACATCTTATTCTTGTTGAACAAACAGTCGTGCATCAATCCAAGTTTGTTGTGCAAAATCGAATTTGGTTTACCATCAATTTCCCAACATAGATTACAGACAAACCAATATTCTAACACAATTTTCATATAAAAAGACCTTTTACCTATTCATCTATACCTTTATTTTATTTCAGCGAAATTCCCCTATGGGAGAAGGTTTTGGATTATGAGGTAATATTTATTGGCGTCGTTGGGGGTATTGCCGCCACTGTATCGGCAATAACAGTCATAGTAAGTCCGGACACGTTTGTGGCGCCATGTTATGTAAACATCACAGCAGCGAGCAAACAGAATTAACTTATGGCGGTAACTCATAAAGATTGAAGTACATCGCGTGGCAAGACATTGAATTTAGAGTGTGAACAAATGTTGTGGGTTTTTTTCAAGAAACATGGGTCATTATCCTGATTATGATCACACAGGTTTTATTATATATCGCATAACAATTATTGGGCTGTCATTTTTACACAGTAACGGTGGTCAAATAAGAGGTACCTTGGCAATTATCGAACTGTGTTTTGTGTGAAATTCTGGAAGACATATTATGACAGCAGTCTCTTCTATCGAACCCCTTAGCAATATGTAAAACTTTTTCTCAAGGTGACAACATTGTTTGACAGATTTGCTTTGGATGGAAAAAAGAAACCAGATAATCATTGGTTTAAATAAGAGTCCATAATTCAGTTTCAGTTTCATTGGCAATTTTCGGTTTTCATAAGGACTAAACTTACATTGAAGTCAAAAATTGTTTTCAAAGTACGCTTTTTAAATTGTAATAAATTTCTATTCGTTTCCAAACAGTAAGATGACATACATGTATATGGCTTTTTTCATGAACAGACTAAACAAATATATTTTAATTAACTTAGATAGCTGAAGTTATTAGATTTCTATAACCGTAGGTTTCAATGTTTAATTAAATCTTTGTTAAGTTATCTTTTGTAATAAAACACACATGTGACAGAGATGTTTAAATAGAAATATCTATATTGCTGAGGGCATGCAATAATCAGATACTGCGAGGTTTTTGTAACATATATACCATTTTAGCCTGCAATTCGTCAGATCTTAAATGTAAGAATAAATACACACCATCAAGCTATCTTAGTGGTTTTCTCATTTTGATTATAGCAAAGACTCATCACATTGTTTGTGTTTTGTTGAAGTATTTCCTTAATGGGAGGAGTCTATGCTCTAGCTAGTAAAGATTCTAGTTAGGGGCGACTACCGTCAAATCATTCAACTCCACATACAGAAAAATAGATGGCGTCCTGTCTCTTAATAATGCTAAATTTGGAAATTATGTGAATGTCATCCATCCTAGTGAGCGTAAAATTACGACACTACTGATGCTTCAGTTCTGCTTTATAGTTAGACTTAAAGGTAAATTATAATGTCATCAAAAGGCTACGTTTGAAACTGCATGGCAAGCATGGTGATTTAAATTTTTCTATTTTCTATTGTCAACTTTCTTTGTAGCATATGCCTGCTTCTTTTGTTTGAGGCGTATTTGTTTTACAATATATATCCCATGGTAGAGATTGTTTCCACTACCGGAACTTACAATAGAGCAAGCTGCCAACAAATTGTTGACGCAAGGATATTTCAGGCCTTGAATTATAAAGACCCTCAAGCAGTTTTATGGCCATTATCACAATATTGTTGATAATCATGATGTCTATGTATCCAAAATTGCCCTAGATATATTTGACATCCCTTAATTTCATGCTCCTTTCATTTTCATTTTGATAACACACGTGTCGGGTGTAGCTAGCTAAACAGTAGGTGCCTACCCTCGATTTCCCTGTGAAGTTCACATGTTTAACCTTATATTACCAGTTTCAAAGTTTGTTTTTTTTTTCTTTCTTCTTTCTTTTTTTTTTTTTTCTTGTTTTTTTTTCTTTGGGGTTGTGATTTGGACATGGATTGGTATGTTTGTTTTTGTAAGAATGCATATTTTAGACTCGAGAATTGAAGTCCAGCATGGAAGCCCCTGTCAGTATTCATAAAACAGTACTGATCTAATTGAATCCCTGAGGATCAAAGATAATCACTGGTCGAAATCACAAAATCAAAGTTAAAGTAAAAACAGTGAATTTCTACCAGGAAAATAACAAGCTCTGGAAGGGCCGATTCCTCCTACCTAGCTAGATAAAATCAAAATTGATTAATAAATTGACATATCCTCAGACATTTGATTGTAACAGGAATGTCAGCCTAAATGACTTCAATTTTCTATTGATTGAAACAAATTTAAATGTGCATTAATAACCATCAAACAATTTATCCACCCACAACAACAGTAAATCAACAAATACAATTGCATTGACAATGTCAAGTGATTTATTTATCCACATATGGGACTACTACAGCAAATTAAGAAAAAAACAAAAGCGTCATTATATAAACATACAGTAGTGTCAATTATTGACCTCTTTGACTAGAACAAATCTATAAATCATATTGCATTCAACATACATAAACAGATATGAAAACCATTTCAATACATTGAGGATGTGTTCATTTAAAGAATACAAATTTTCATAAAAACATCATGATAAAAGGACACGCATTTGATGATTGGAAAATCCAGTTTTAATTAGCAAAATGTATACAGTGAAATAAAGATACACAATTATAATCAAACAAACACTTATCATGTTATAGAATCTAAATAACTAATTTCCAATCGAATACTAGTTTGAAATTCAGTGTATTGTAAAAGGCTTTATTTCCACGGTTTGAAGATGTTCAATAGCCTTCTTAATGAATCCTGATCTAGAATATTCTGCTCCATTCAAGTATAAAGACTATGATTTGCAATGGTTTCACTTGTTGAGAAAGCAATCCACCAGGAATATTTTCAAAATAAAATGACCACGAAATATAACCATTTTACTGTTTTCTTAAGTCACTGTGTGTGCCTTATAGATCCAATATATCTTTTTAAACCCGTTTTAATGTTGCAGCACTAGACAGCAGTTTTCAAATAAAATTCCTCATCAGTAATGCCAGGCTAAAATTGTGGAAATTTAAATATTTTAATGTTTTGAAATGAGAAAAATAGAAGGGCTCATTAAGGTTCTTTCATACTGATGATTATGACATACACTAAGCATATAAGTCAGCAAACTTCAATGATGCATGGAGTTCTAGATCACCAATATTGATGTACATGTACCCATTAATCAATAACTGTCTAAGAGATCAAAGGTTTTGGTTGAATACAAAAATAAAAGATTAAAATATAAAGAAGTCCTTGGTAAGTAGAATAATGACCTTGAGGAGAAATGAGGCAGTATGTATGATATATTATGCAAAGGCCACTAAAAGAGACAAATCTATATGGGAAATAACCCACATCTTTAGTGAGAAATGATTTAAATGAATAACTTAAAAAAGTATTATCACACACAAAAAACAGATGCTTGTTCCAATGATATAAATGAACAAATCAAAATATTATCACACAAAATAAAACAGATGCTTGCTTCAATGAGACAAAATTAATCCAAACAATATGATTCTTCTTAGTTCTTCACACTTTTTGTAAAATAACTTAAAACAATATTTAACAGTAACTTTACATTTACACTTATAAAGCCAATAATAATCACAGTAGTTAAAATAAAAATAAATGTAACTTAAAATAACAAACAAAACCAAAAGGCAAACAACAATGACCTGTCCACTTGACCTTCAATTTAAATATTTACTTTGAACAAGTACATTTATGTAAGGGGAACACAAGTGAGCATTGGGGGAACTTAAGAGAGAGAAAAGACCTACAGTTAAGTCTGTCTATAAAGGCCACCCAAGGGAACCAAAAAAGTTACCTTTATGGGCAGGTGGCCCCTAAATACAGGTTCAAATAACATGATTAAAGAGCAGTTAGGATAAAATTTTACTGGTCCTTACAGGCAGGTGGTTCTTATATAGAGGTGGCCATTAAGACAGGTTCCACTATATAAGGTGTATGTAACAACTTCGAATCCTAACACTGCCCATATATTAGATGGATACTCCAATATGAATATTCCTAATAAAAGGTCAAACGGACAGGTCAATGTTGTTTGACTTTACATTACTCCACTATATCAAGTTTACTTAATCAGTAACACACACAATACAATGCAGATTTTAACTTTTAACAAAACATATGGCAACAGCAAGTAGATATTGGTGGACATTGCTCCACTGGAAAGTGACAAAAGATTCAAATCAAGTAGATCTTGATTAAAATAGTTTTTAATAATTGTGTTAGTTTCCAAGATCCAACGTTAATTAATATGTCAATACATCTACTGTAGTTTTCAGTCAAAAGTAGTGCTCAGCTAGTTTCAAAGAGATCTAAGCTCTAAAGATTCTGAATTATTGCTAATTACATACTGATACATTCAAATTAAAACTGACATAAAATGTTAAAAAAAATATTAGGTAAGGTAAATAAAAATCCTGGTTCTTAGTAATAATACATTGGAATGCGTCATTTTTTTAAGAATTCTGGATGAAACCTGTTCTTGAACTCTAATTAAGATTACAGTTTGCAGGTATAACTTTATTATTCCTTATTTCTGTCTCTTAACTATATTATTAGACCATAAATTTAAACAAAATAATTTTCTGATGGTAGCACTGAACAACTATCATACATCATACAGAGTATTGAACCCTAGTAATTTTCATCAAATATTTTAAGAAAATTTACTTCTCTACAGAACTGCAATAAGTTTTGCATTACATTTTGTACATGACAATAACAATGTGTTATTTTCTTTTTAAAAATATATCCATCTAGGCTTATATAACAGATGTTTAGAAGCAATTTTCCAATTGAACACAATCTATATCGCTTTTTAATGTGTTAACCATTTTTACCATTAATTCATAAAACGGTCAGTTATGGAATAATAGAGAAATCAAAACCCGCAGTTAACCATCTACATTTTGTGCTTTTAATTACAAACTTTTCTGGCACTAGAGGAAAATTTTTAATTTTTTATTCCTCATCTTTCTTTCATACAGACTACCTCTATCAGATAATTAACTTTCAGTTCGGCTTCTAAAAAATTGTAGTATGTCATGGCATCAAGGAAGCAATGTTCTTTTTAGCATTCAAAATTTCAGCAGCACTAAAAAGCACTAAGACATACTATATTAGCAAATGCAAATATGAATCTTATGTAAAGCACTAAGACACACTTTATTTTCATATATGCTGCAAAATAATTAAGATGAAAATGTTCAATACTGCAAGTTTATGACTTATAAGAATCTAAAAAAGACCCATAATTTTAAACACTGCAAGGTATTCTTGATTGTCTTCAGATGATATGACTACTAGTAACTTAAATTACATCTTGAATGTGTGGGTGTAAGTATATCAAATATGTATTGCTTCTCTCTAAAAATGATGTTTTTATAGAATATGCAACAATTTTCCATCGAAAACTTCCATTTGATATCATTTCAATTAAATAAATTTCAAATACAATAGTGCCTGATTCTCCATACACATTAAACCAGGGAAAGTTCCTCGTGTAGTAAAGAATAATTATACTAATTGAGGACATAGAATTTGTTCCATTAAGAACATTTATGTCAATGTTTATGTGAAGTGTCAAAACAGAGAAGCAAATAATATTTCATTTCTGAGAAAATATGCATTATTGCACTAGTGTTTTTTTAACTTATTACATTATTTTACATTTTATACTCTCTATGTGAGGTAAATTCAACTTGAAAAGAAAATAAAGGAGGTTCTTTTTATTTTATTTTCAGAATTCCATCATTATGCAGACATGACACTATTCTATGTGCACCTTATACTGACATGTCAGTATTTCATGTCCACCTTATACTGACAAGTCACCACTCCATGTCCACCTTATACTGACAAGTCACTATTCCATGTGCACATTATACTGAAAAGTCACTATTTTATGTACACAACATCCTGCAGGGTTTGTAAAGGAATTTGGACTCCAAATTTAAGGACTTTTTAGGGTCTTTTCAGGGTCTTATTTGCAAATTTAAGGCCTAATCAGAGGGACAATTTTTAGAAAAAAATTGGTGCAAAGGCAATTATCAATAAAACAATTACTTATGTGTCCATAGTAACAACACTTGTAGTGGAGGTTCAAGTTAGACATTCAGGAGGGACAGGTACCTTTAAATTCCACATTTCAATGCAACTTATTAATTAATTTATTTATATATACATATATATCAGTCTATTCCCAACCACTTAATATCAAAATACAGACACCCAACTGGCCAAATTCAAGAGCTTTTTATGGCCTTCATGATAAATTCAAGGGCTTTTTAGGGTCAGACTTGTTTTAAGGGTCTTTTTAGGGCAAACCTCAAAATTTAAGGACTTTTTGAGGCCTGTATGAACCCTGTCCTGACATGTCACTATTCCACAGGTCACTTATACTGTATAAAACTTACATCACATATGTTGGGGCTTTCAGCCTTTGAGATTCAAACATATCAATAATTATTAAATTAATACACAAAATTTTGGGTAGCAATGCAATAGCAGGAACTAGAAAATATAGTGTCACTATTCAAGATCAAACATTCTCTTTTACTGAATTATGTGCGAGTACTACATTTTATTGTTGATACAGAACACCTTTGAATGCTAACAAGTCTACTGTGTCATGGTATCAGTAGGGCTTAATACACTATTTTAAAGATATCAATTCATGATGAGAAGAGTTCTTTTAAAACACACTATATTAAAGATATACAATGTCCTTTAAATGACATATTCCTCAGAATTTTTTCTTTAAAAAATATGAACACATTGATAAACTTCACATTGGAAACCAAGGTGCCAGGTTATTGAAGGTTACAAAGGCATATAATTACACCATCTTATATGAGTGACTGAAAAACCAGACAAACACTACTCCTAGGTTAAATATAAAATAATAATTAATTGCACATAAAGATAAAATAATATATAATGTCTATAACTAAGATTAATACTGACAGGTGATAAAGTGACCAACTAGGGTATATTGTTGGTTTTACCTTTTATTTTGGTCTATGATGTCACAATGGCTCTTTTGGATCATTTTTAGCATCGGCTAGTACATGTATCATGTTGTCAAAATAGCTGTTTTGGCTATTTTTTTAGTATTAATTAGTATCAGTAATCCAACAAATAATAAGAAACTCTTTAACAATCTAACAAACAACGATCTTTATGTTTTCAAATTAAAGTTTGTAAAGTAACCAACCAGAATATGTCGCTGGTTTTACCTTTTTTATTTTGGTCTATAATGTGAAAATAGCTCTTTTGGCTAATTTATAAACATTGGTTAGTATTAGTAATGGAACAAATGATAAGAAACTCTTAACAAACTAATTAACAAAGAACCTATCATTTTTTAAATTACCAGGTATAAATCACAGCTACAATAGGAACTAACTGTATATAGCTCACAGCATCACATATACTTGTATGATACATATCATATATATTATACCTATAAAAACTTTCCAACACATACAATAAAAGTTCAACACGTTGAGTGTTTAATCTGAGGTGAACTGTGTTTACCTGTAATAAATATTTAATAAGTGAGAGTTCAATGGTATCCAAGATCAAGTGTTGTCATGGTAACCATGCAAACTTCCAACACATCTAATTCAAGTTCAACACATTGAGTGTTCAATGAATTTCATCTGAAGTGAACTGTGTGTACCTGTGGTAAATATTAAATAACTGAGACTTAAATGGTACCCAGTATCAACAGTGTTGTCATGGTAACCAAGCCAAGCATGCCATGAAATCCATAGCAATTCATTAAGAATTCAATGTAGCTATGATCAACATAGTTGTTGGGGTAACCAAGCTCAGCAATCCATAAAATCCATAGCAATTCATTGAAAGGTGAATTTAGCTATGATCAACAGTGTTGTTGTGGTAACCATAGTGATATTATGGTGTTCCATAGAAAGTAACCTGTGAGAAAGTAGTTACTACTCACCAAATATTTGGGACCTTGCACATAAATTCCATACAATTACAACATACAGAGGCATACCTATTACACTGCTTACACTACAATTACTGTTAACTAACCCTATGTCAGAGAAGGAAAAATCACAAATATTTTAGAGGTACAACAGGTACAAATCAAAATTTAATTAACTGTATGAGCTGGTGGTTGCTAATACAGTCAAACCTGTCTTAAATGTCACCTCTTTAAAAGGACCACCTGCTTTTAAAGGCCAGTAACATTTTATCCCAATTGCTCATTATTCATGTAATTTGAACCTGTATATAAGGGCCACCTGCACATAAAGGCCACTCTTACTGGTTTCCTTATGTGGCCTTTACAGACAGGTTTGACTGTAATAACACTTTTTACTCTATCCTTCACAGGCGGTAAGCGGATGACCATAACTGCTGTTACATTTGTGATGGTTCTAACTACACTTATGGTCATCATCCCTGTGATCCTTGCAGTTTTTTTCTTTCTTAGATGCAGGGTAAATAAACAGTAGCCTTGTTGTGCAGTAACTATTATCCTTACAATGCACAAGACAAACAGTTATAAATTTGTGTTCTATGTGGTTATAATATTAGAAGAGTACTTGTATCATACAAACATTTATGTGAAATAATATATTTGTCAGTTGTAAACATTTTTTTTGAATAATTAGAATTAATTTATAAGCTGTAAATTTTTTGCATTCCTTATGTTCATTCATTCAAAATTTTAATTGTCTAACAAAAATATTGTTTCAAAAATTTTTTTTTACAAACTTTCCTTTTTTAAATCGACAAAAAAATCCTACTCAAAATTTATGTGTAAAACTTTTCACCACTTTTTTTTTATCTTGGTCAGTCAGGGAAAATTTCAACCATCTATTTAAGGATCACACATGTCACAATCTGAGCTGCTGAATTTTCTTTTGAGGTTCCGAGAGGGACAGGAGGGATACACAATATTCTTGATTCCTGCACTACAATCAAATTTGAAATGAATCTACAATGAGAACAAACTGTGTACCATTATAATTAAATCTTCTCTGAATTACTGCAATACACTAAAATCAAAACATCTATGAAAGCAAAATGAACACGCATTTGTTAAAAATAAATAAATGCACACGTGTATTCAAACATTTATACAACACATACACGTAAGCATTAACATATGGCAGACACGTATTATATGATAAAACTTCAGGAATGTTATGTTGACTTTTTGACTATGTAGATATCGATATGAAAAAAATATAACACTACAGTGCTGATCTATAGGATAGTCACAAATATTCTGTTAAACAAGAAATACCACAATGGGTAAAAGTTTGACATTTTAAGGCTAAAAATGAATATATATTCTGATTACCCATAAGACAGCATACAACCAGCAGGTGCTCGTTCCTATTAATAATAATAACGAAGAACAGTATTTTGGTATAAAGAAATTTTCCAGGGTACATAATTTCCAATGTGTACTTATTTCATGGTGAGGTAGACTTCTAAGAGACAGCAATGCAACATCTCCGATATGTTACACCACATAAATAACAGTTTTAAAGACCTGCATGTATATCATAATATCAGTATTTCTATCAATGCAAAAGTTTTTCTATGGTAAAACAAAAATACTTTTCAATAGAATATGGCACTTTTAAGCTTTTGTTTTTGTGTATAGAATATTTCATTAAAAAAAAGGAAATCAAACTTAACCAATTGTGAGACCTGACATGACCCATAACAATTTAATCTCTACATAAAATATGTAATTTCTTTAGAGAGTATGCTCAGAGAATGCTTGATGGACCAGAACCAAAGCAAAGATTAATAGCTATGTTTAAAAACTTGTTAATTCATAAAGATATCTACACAGTTAAAATATATCTATGTAATGTGACTCAGAATTGACTTGCAATCTTTGTTAAAAATAACTCATTAAATGAGCGTAATAAAACCTCTTTAAATCTTGATCGTCTTCGGTTAGTTTTCTTAAAACTCACCTCACCTTTGCAACAAAAATCATGCTCCAAAAATCTTTATTTTCATTACTTGATAAAGGGAGATAACTCTTTTTAAATTTTTTTTTGTTAAAAAAGATTTACTCCCACTTGATCATGTCATAAAAAAGATTTACTACACCAAGCTTAGAAAACTTATATATATTTATCACTGATCTTAAAAATACATTTTTTCTGCATATAATGAACGATTTTATGACAAATATTTTATGATACAAACTAAAAAATATCATTTATTTGAGACAAATGTCAATTATAGGATTTCATATATATATTTTTATGAGGATGCTGAATAAATGTCTACATTGATGTCTTATGACTTTAGCCGCTTCGATATTAAATACTGGAAATACTACACTGCTGTTAAACGTGTAGGTGAGATTGTATATATATAGACAAACAACACTGACCTGTCTGTTTGACCTTTCATTAGGAAAATAAGGTCGACCTATTACATGGCTATGGATTCGCATGTAATACATAAACAATACACATTTCCCATGATGCAGATAAAATAAACACCTGGTATCCCTATATGTTAATATACTAGTTCATAATAAATATTTAAATAAAAGGCCAAGCTGACAGGTCAATGTTGTTTGCCTATATATGATTACATAGGCATACAACATTGACCTGTCCACCTGACCTTCAATTTAAATATTTACCATGAAGCAGTAAATACTAGTGTTTGTATAGCAAACACAGGTGTTTATTTTGTCTACTTAACATAAAATATGCACTGTGTATGTATTTACTGTGAATCCTAACACTACCATGTCAATATTACTAATAAAAGGTCAAGCAGACAGGTCAATGTTGTTTGCCTATACATACATATGATGAGCAATGATTTGAACTGATGTATATACAGTTTGCAATTTTTTAACGATCTCATTTTCTAGAAATTCAAACCAATCAAATATATGATCTTAAAAATGTCAAGGTGTTTGTATCATATACATGTCTAAATGGAATGATTTTTAATTATCAACAACCCACGTCAGCAATAATCGTAAATTCCAGTTAACTACAAGCAATACTAGACAATCTGGTATTAAAATTACAAGTGATTCATAATTTCATTCCCTTAATGTCAATGATGGATGTTATACATATTAAAATCATAGATCAAGAGGATCTGAATTCACAAAAAAACTACTTTGTATTGGTACCTAATATCAAAAGTCACTAATGATACCTTGTCATAATACATGTAATAAGCAGGCTAATATTTTTTTTTTGTATGCATGATTTTTGTTGCCATGGTAATTGCAAAAACACAAAAACAATATTTTGATAAAATTAAAACAATTAACATTTAACAAGTGATATCAAATACTTTTCACATTTTGATTTTGCCTGTCATTTTCGTACTCCACGAAGTCGTCAAATAAGCTAGGCCATGCTTCCGTGTCATCGTAAGTACTTAAATCGTCTCCGACCTGTTCTATGAAATTCAAAAACATATCCCATGTATCCCGTGGTATTCCTCTTATACTGGGATGATCTTCTAAAAACTCTAGCCAACGATCTAATATAGTAGGCGACGACTGAGAGAAAACTAACTTCCACAAACTGATTGCCATGTCAACCGGTAAAGTCCTTTGACCTAGATCCGTATCTAGGCCAAATTTATATGTCCACTTGTATAAGTCTTTAAAGCTCTGTTTGTTCTTGACCTCTGTTAATAAATCATTAAATCTAGACTGTATTGCCTTTACAGAATCCACTCTTAGCGACTTGCATCCATTAAAGAATTCCTCTCGGCTAAATCGACACATCGTTTCCGCTTGAAATTTCCATGCCAACACTAACACAATGAACTCATCTGGCTGCACATCCAAGTCATAACAGAATTTTTCTACACCATCTGCAAGTATTGCATCTTCCCCTGGGTCTTTGTATTGCTCGAATAAAGTCTGTATTTTGCTTTCTGAATAATCCTTCGAGATGAACGACAATCTCTTATTTTCACCATTGCTCTTTTTAATTGGAGGGAGTTTTGGGTATGGTGTGAACATTTTTTTGTCAGATGGTGGTACTGGTGGCCGGCCGGTGGTCAGTTGGCTTTGTCCAGTAATAGGTATAGTTTCTGATCTTGTTTCTTTAGTTGTAGTTTGCTGTATAATTCTACCTCTCGTATAATCTGTCCGTGACCTTTGTGCACTGGAATACCTGGAACCATGGGTAGACCCAGGTGTCTTACAGCAAGACTGACACTTGCCCATTGATAAAGAAACCAATTTTTCTCCAATTCCTAAAATAAAATAAAATTTTATGTTATTAAACCATTTGAAAACATTCTAAATAAAATAAAATATTATGTTATTAAACCATCTGAAAACAATTAAACCATGTTTGTTTTACTCATATTGATGCATAAAAGAGTTTTCAACCAAAATACATATATATCAACCAGTCTTTTTCAATGATTGCCATCTCAATGGTCACAATCAATGCTCCTTAACATTTATGCAGATCATTCTAGAAAATTTTTATGCTGCAAATTCCTGGATTAAAATATTTTTGCGGGAAAGAGTCAACTGACATGATACCATCTCCAATGGAACACAAACATTCTGTACAAATGTCAAAGGGTATTGCATGGTACATTGGCGAACTCCCATTGTACAAATATTTTGTGTCTTCAAAATTAATCACCTGGATTTAAAACTATTTTCTATGCGACTGTAAGAAAAACAGAAAAAAAATGACAAATTAAAATGGCGACAACTGAATGAATATATACTCCTGATGAATGTCAATGAAACCAGTTGAGTAAAATGAAGTGATACATATTTTTTTAAATTCTAGTGAAGTCTTTTAATTTTTTGGATTATATATATATATATATATATATATATATATACAGTCTAACCTGTCTATAAGGGCCACTCGGGGGAAGTTGCAAAAGTGGCCCTTATGGACAGGTGGCCTTTATATAGAGGTTTGTAAATCCAGTTATGACATCAATATAAATATTAGTTAGAAAAATAGTGAGCAGTTCTAATTTATCTATTTTATTTGTTAAAATTTCTGTTACAAAAAAGGCATTAGCTAATTTTAACAGAATAATTTCTTTGAAAACAATTAAAGAAAAATCTTCTGACCACACTATTTATCAATCTTTGAAAAAAACCTTAAAAATCACCAAGTATATACACATATCTTAAATAAAGACATGTTTTCTTTAATAGGTAGAAGCCAGTAATGAAAACAATAGGAAATAGTACATGTATATGTATCATAATTAATAATGAGTAATAATCTATCCTTAGTGCTTCATGGCTTCATTTGTTGACATGAGGATAAATGACTTAAGATTTTTTTTAAGTTTTTAAAAAAGTTTCAAAAATATACTTTTTAAAAATTCTTTTGTTATCAACATACAGATTTGGTTACATGTACTTAGTTTAATGATCAATGGTTTAAAGTTAAATAATCAATGTTTAAAATCTGATTTTAGCTTCAAGATTTTCAAAAAACTACATGGCTTAACATTTTTGCACAAATTTTTAGAAACTGTAACAAAACTTGTCCCCAAAATATGAATAAAAAGTGGCCTTTATAGACAGATTCATGGGCCATTTTGTACAAAAATAGGGTGGCCTCTGGCTCAGTTGAACAGTGGCCCTTATATAGAGGTTAAATAAAGAGTAAAATGGCTCGGGAGGAATTGAAAGTGCCCTTTATAGACAGGTGGCCCTTATATAGAGGTGGCCTTTAACACAGGTTGGACTGTATATCTGAAAAAAAACACTTGTGCATAACAATTAAAGTATTTCAAAATTGTACATAAAAATTGCACACCTGTTGTGATTTTTGCAACAATTACCATATTATCATTAATATTTTTTTATTTATTTATATTTTTTCAAACATTTTACATAATATATTAAGACAAAGACACCATTCACTCATTTTACACAATATACATGTACTATGGTAAATAAGAACTTCGTTGCATTTTCCTGTTTCCACAAATTTAAAATTTCTGGTAGCCATATTTTCCATGAGGAATTAGTAACCTATAACATTTTGGTTACCAGAAATGGAAACAGAGATTTTTAGTAAAATACTGGTAAACTGGATTTGACAGGTTTAGTTAAGTCGTGGATATTTCTATTGTACATACTACATGAGTCAATGTCTATACAGGTATAAAATGATAAAATATAAAGGCTGACAATAACAAAACAATATGTGTAATCTGATCATTTACCAAATTCCAAATCAAATCTTTTATCTGATGACTTTTAAGAATCCATGAATCCTATTTCGGTCTTTTGACTTTCAACAATTCATGTATCATTTTATTTTATTTTATTTTTTTTTATTATTATTATTTTTTTTGTGTGTTTTTTGGTCGTTTGAACTATATCCAGATTAACAATCCTACAATCAAAAGGAATAATTTATGCTAATTACTGTAAGAACCTATTGAGAAAAGTGAGCGAGAGAGAAAGAAGAGAGAAAGAGACAGACAGAGAGGGGAGAGAGACAGAGAGATAGAAGAGGGAGAGAGAGAGATGTTGTTATAATGTTATAATGTTGTTCAACTTGACATCAGCTATTATTCAGCGAGAGAGAGAGAGAGAGAGAGAGAGAGAGAGAGAGAGATGTTGTTATAATGTTGTTCAATTTGACATCAGCTGTTATTCAGCAAGAGAGAGAGAGAGATGTTGTTATAATGTTGTTCAACTTGACATCAGCTATTATTCAGCGAGCGAGCAAGAGAGAGAGAGAGAGAGAGATGTTGTTATAATATTGTTCAACTTGACATCAGCTATTATTCAGCGAGCGAGCAAGAGAGAGAAAGAGAGAGAGAGAGTATGGTAGGTGATTGTTGTTATAATGTTGTTTAACAAGAAAAACATGAGACTAAGTGAATCACATCAGTCATTCATATGGAAGAATGCAAAACAATTCAAAACCTCATAATCAAACGTTTATGTCCAACTTGATGAAACATTTACATGCAACTGCATAATAAACAATTAAATCATAAGTGACATTGGATGCCATTTCAAAAGTGTCCTCTAAAATGACCCCAAACTGGGAAATCCCCATCCATGTGCATAATCAAAATTGGAATAGACAGTAACACATCAACCCTACCAAAAGGTTTCATAAAGATCTGCTGGATAGTTTTTCAAGATATGTGGAAGACAAAATATTGGTTGAAGAAATGGAGTAAACCCAATATGCCCCCATCCCCACTTCATTTTGGGGACATGATAACGCGAAATCAACAGCAAACGGTAAAATTAGACAGGCAGATCCACCTGGCTTAAAATCTTGCTCTTTACCAAAGTAACTTGCACGAATTGCCAAGCAACCACTAACTTCATTTAGTATATATAACTGTTGTCTAAGATAAATGCCACGAACTCATTTGATCCCCACTTTACAAGCAATATGTCCATTCAGTGATTTTGTTACTATTTCTAACAACTACCCCTCTAGGTTTTTATATTTTCAAAATTATTAGTAGCCAAATTACTGAATTTTGTGAAAATAAGGTCATTTTTGAAGTATATTTTTTGTTACCATTTCTATCAACTACCCCCTTAAGGGTCCTATATTTTTAAAATAATTAGAAACTAAATTACTGAAATTTGTTAAAATTAAAGGGTCCTTTTTAAAGTATTTTTCACAAAGCCAAAAGGGTTACCGGTACTTTTTTTTATTTTCTCAGAAATTGGTAGCTACATGTAGTAGTGATTTCAGCTAACAGGAATGTCCTCTGCTTTTTGGATTGGGAGTTTGCACAAATTTTATTAACTGGGAAAAATGAAAATCTGGAATGCAGTAAATAGCAAACTAAAAGTTTACAATGAGATAAATGTGACATATATCAAGTTTTCATTTACATTTTTGGAATCTTTAGGGGTCAAATTGGGAAATTTTAGTAATTTTTTACCCCGAAAAACTACCTTTATTTGGTAGTAATAATTTGTGACAAACAAAATCATTGACCATTGATAGCCTTTATAAATAGACAGGTTTGACTGTAATAGCAACAGTTGGTATGGTTCAACAATAAATTTAACTAAAACTTACCGAAATTGAATCACAATCATACCTTTCTACTAGCTAAACATATAGACCGTTTCCATTGATAAATAGGCATATACTACATCATTATGAATGTATGAAATCTATCGTCGGCATTTAGCAAGTTCCCCATCCTAATTTACACTGTTAACACCTATTATTTAATGATAGACAGGTGAAACGCGTGATAGATGGTAAGCGTTTACCTGTATATTACCTATATTAAGGTAAACATTATTAATCAATATGTACACCTGCATCATCGTCATACCATGATTATTCCAGGTAAGTTTCGTCATTAGCATCATTCTGTGAACAACGATGATGATGACAGACAGCCAACACTTGGGCTTTAATTTTAACCAACATTCAACATGTTCAATATGTAATTAAATGTCTCTAGACATTAATAAAACAAAATGTCTCAAATATTTACATTTTTATCATTTTTTGTTGCAATTAAAGACCGACTGTCATATTTTCCAGAGAGGAATACTGATTGCCGACTGACTTAATCAGCCCTGGAAATTAAACATCACCCTTTCCACTATAAAATTACATAGCTGGTTAATCACATTTACTAGTATATTGAACAATTGTGTCAAAAACATTGATAAGGTGACTATGGACACTTCCAACTCCCACTGCCAACCCCACCCACACTCCTGGCCTAGAAACATGACTTCTCTCCTCAACTACAACTGCCGTAGGGCATCGTTATACAGTATAAGCTGTTGTTCACCCCATCCACATTCCTAGGCTAAAATAAAACTTCTCTCATATCAAACTGTAGTAGGGTATTGTTATAATGCCACTGTCCACCCTCCCCACACTCCTGGCCTAGAAACAAGACTTCTCTCCTCAACTACAACTGCCGTAGGGCATCATTATACAGTATAAGATTGTTGTTCTCCCCATCCACATTCCTAGCCTAAAGCAAGACCTCTAGTTAATGTTAGTGGTTTCTCTTGGTATACTCTGGTTTCCTCCACCATCCCAGAACTGACTGCCTCTATATTCAATTGAAAGAATCTTGATTTGGCGTAAAACACTATTAATTAACTCTCAACTCATCTCTAGTGGTGGCAGAAAATAGGCATTAAAGATCTTCTGAAGCCACAAAAATTGCCTAGCAACCATTATAATTATTAATTACATAAAAGTAATTAAAATTTAGTGAGCGAGTAAATAGTGCTTTTACATTTATATCACTGACAACAGTTATACATGTAGCTAGGGTCAAAGATCTTTGTGCCTTAATTTGCAATGACCAGTGTGTCAGACCTACTACAGTAAAACCTCGTTATAATGTCCCTCGATAACTTTGCCACCTCACTTATCGCCACACTATTTTGAATTCCCAAAAACCATTTTGCTTATATTTTTCATTATCTGCCTCCCCCGATTTATCGCCAAACCCCTTTATAACGCCAAAATTTGACCGAACAAATGGTGGCGATGAATCAAGGTTTTACTGTACATATTATGTACAAATGTACAATGCACACTTATCACAGATTTGAGTGTGAAAAATGTTGTTGGTTCACCTTCAAAACGTTGGTGGCTTTTTCTTGACACTCCCGTTTCCTACACCATCCCAGAACTGGCTGGC
Source organism: Anadara kagoshimensis (assembly GCA_021292105.1). Taxonomy (NCBI): domain Eukaryota; kingdom Metazoa; phylum Mollusca; class Bivalvia; order Arcoida; family Arcidae; genus Anadara; species Anadara kagoshimensis. Next base: position 31,382,265 of record CM037861.1, read on the forward strand.
TTGATATAAATGAAAACAATCTTTACCAGGGCATAAAACAACCTTAGATCCACTCCACTCCTACCATGACACGGCACGTTATTTTTAAGGTGTCATTTAAATGAATCAAATGTGGACAGGAGAAAAGTTTTTTTCCAGAGACAATCATATTGTTGGTACTTTTTCTGAAACAGAATGATCATAGTTTGGGCTAGTGATTTTTATGGTTATTTTTCGACAAAATTTTTAACATAAATTAACACACACATTCCTTTAATATATATGGGTATTAGTATTTTTAATATATATACATGTATATGTATATATATATATATATATATATATATATAAAAACTCTTAATGAATGGACCAGAAAGAAACTTACATACACTGTGGTACAAAATTTTAATAATTTGGAATGCTTAATATAAGACTCATTGTTAAAAGCTGTTTAAAAATCAAAAAGAATCTTTATCCAATTCAAGCATATATACGGGAAAATAACCAGGATATTTCAATATATTTTTTTATTTCATCTAAAAACAAATTTAATTTTCTTTCATTTCAATATATATTAATTTTTATGCAATTTAAGCATTTTTGTGGCAGGAGTGCAAGGATATTTCACTTATATGATATCAACTTCAAGACGCAATACCAAATGTTGAACTAACATGCAAACGCTGACTCCCACTCACACATAAAATTTTAACACCGACTAACGTCATTTCCAGTTTGGCAAGAAAACCTGCAAATAAAGAAGTGCCAGCTAAATGGGAGTGATGCAGTTTATGTCTCTGACTTGTCTGGTACTCATCTTTAAAGTACAGCAGTTATTTAAGAACAATTACCTGAAGATATCCATGAAAAAATATCAATAATGATCTTCATTACTTTAAGAAATTTAAAATACAGGTGAAAATTTTTTATATATATATATATAAACTTTAGCCACAGGTAAAGCTATATGACATCAATGTGAATGTACTTGGATACTTACAGCATCAATAAGTGCACAAATACCACATCCTCATGTTACCAGTTAACAAAATGAACAAAAAACAGGGCCCTTGTGTGAATCTAGCCCTTGCAATGGGGTTTGCTGCTGTACCACATGATCAACGTTAGTCTTGTTATTGTCTGTGTGGGACGTTTTGGGAAAGATTAACATCACAATTCCCGGAATAATGTTGTTTTTATGGGAAAATGTGAACAGTTATGATTCCATATCCAATTAAAACAATATTTCCATGAATATATGCATCATAATGGCCAAAATTGTGAAAAAGTAAAATCCAATTATACTTGTTTTAAAGCTGAAATTTCACAAAATTGTGAAAATCTGAAAAATGAAAAAGATTTGTTTTTAATTGTATAAAATGCATTTGTTTTTTTTTTACTTTTTGTTATCAATTTTACATGTATTTTTTAATAACTTGTAGATTATATTTTTAGGATAAGACATAAATCATATCTAAGTAAGACTCTCAATGCCGCAAAATAGTAGTAGTAGTAGTAGTAATGGTGTTTAACGTCCCAGTCAAGAATATTTCACTTATATCGAGATGTCGCCAGCTATAGGCATAAGTGCAGAAATTTTTGCCAGGGGTTCTTTATTGAGTCACGCTTACCATGACATTGGACCTCATTTATTTTAAGTTCCAATCTGAAAGAACCGTGACTTTCATTTCATAATGCCGAGTACTTGGCCAAAGAACAGTCACTACCCACTTTCAAGGATTGGGTCAGACCCTGCCGGGGTTCAAACCCACGACCTCCCACTTAGGGAGGCCGCGAAATACAAAGTTTGTGAAATTTAATTCTAACAATGCAATCCAAGCTAAGATCTTAGGGGCAAGGTTTGCAAATTACCACACATGTAAAATATCTCCATAAATACCTCAAAATACATGTGCCTATTATATGCTCATTAAGAGTTGAGAGCTGAGTAATGGTATTTAATGTCCCAGTCAAAAGTATTTCACTTATATTGAGACAATGCCAGCTATAGGCGAAGGTGCAGAAATTTTGCCTGTGTGTTGCACTGATGCCCGGGGTTCTTTATTGTGTCACGCTTACCATGACACACTGTCACAGGACCTCATTAATTTTAAGTTCCAATCTGAAAGAACAGTGACTTTTATTTTGCAATGCTGAGTGCTTGGCAAAAGAAGTCACTATCCAATTTAAGTCTTAGGTCAGACCCAGTCGAGTCTTGCTTGTCTATCCATTTATGTTTTTAATATCATTCATTTCAATTGTCATATAGCATTTTTTTTTAATTTAATCATAAAATACATTAAAAAATGGTATATTTTTAATGTATTTTATGATTGACTTCAACAAATGGTATATGAAACAAAATTAAAAATTGCATATGGTACCATTTTCCCATGTGAATGCAAAGCAAATATACTTTTGCATACGTACGTAAATTTGGATGCTATTTAGTGTTACACATGTAAGCAAACATCGCTGCATGAACAGGGCTATTTTATTACTTTTGGGAAAAAGGGCAAAAGGGGGCAGGGTGGAAAAAGGGGCAAAAGGGGGACATAACCCTTTCATGTGTGCAAATCTGAAAGTCCTTTACATAGACACATGATTATTGCCAAATGCCATAATATTCAGAAGTAGTTTTGGAGATGCCTTAATTAATAATGTAGACAGGTGTTTGAAGAACAATGGAAGGCAAATAGCACATCATGGATGACAAACAGAAAACTAGAACTGTCTCTTGAGAGCCAAATACCCCCCCCCCCCCCCTACATTTAATGTTTTCCCGCAACCTTGACCTTTCCGATATGACCTTGGTTCAAGTTCATGACACACTTTTGTAGCATGCAGATTATTCATGTGAAGTTTTATGACAGTCCTCCGAAACAGCTATGAGATATGCCATATAGTCCAGACACGGTTTTAGATATACAGATGGACGGACAGACAGACAGACAGGGTGATCCCTCTATACCCCTCAAGCTAGTTTGTGGGGGGTATAAACATAATATAGCAATAGCTCATATAAGCCTTTGGTTCAAAGAATTAAACTGTGGGACATTACATTAGTAAGAATTAATACACTTAAAAGAATTCTAATTGAACCTTCAAAAGATAATGGCAGATATATTAGGTCTTGCTATAAAAGAGAACAAAAATAGTATCAGGTGGGTTACTAAGAGGGTGTTACCTAATTTTCATTTTAAGTTGTGGCACTATGATAGTCCAACAAAAAGAATTTAAATAAGAGATTTAAAATTTCCATGACATGGCGGAGTGGTACTGTAACTGGCTTTCAAAGTCAAGGGTTGTGGATTGGAACCTCACTTTGGACTTGGAAATTGTCTTGAGATAATTTTCATCTCCTGCCCATACTATTACTAGAGCTTTAAAAAGCTAATTACTAGAACAGTCATTTGATTGAGACTCCAAACCAAGGTCCTGTATCTTGGTGCATGCTAAAGACACCTCTGTAAAGTTTGAAAAAAGAGTAGGTCCAAGTGGCTGTTACAGAGGATGCATACAACTAAACTAAATGAAATAGACTGAGCAACAAAAGCATAAGCAAGCATGGCTGTGCAAAGCTGCTAACTGACCTGCATTTATTTGTGAATTAATTACTTGTGCTGGTATGGTGGTAACAAGTAAAACATAGCACTGCTATGCTGATGCAGGGCGTAGTTGGGAAAATGGTGTTGGTGGTAGCACTCAGCCCCGGGGAGAGGGGTCGATCATATGTTTTAGGAAAAGAAACAATGTACCAAAACATGTATTGCTATGTAAAAGCGACAGAAAAAATTTATTCCATAAATATATGAAAAAGATGATCAGTAATTAAAATTTAATAAAGTTCTATAAATTGTACCTGGTCGTTGTTGTCAATTTGGATAGAGAGAAAGTAGAGTTTTTGCAGACCCGACCGCTGTTATGAGAGGGTTAATTCTAGCGTTTATATGTAACTGGATCTTTTGCTGTTAAGTCTGGATTTTAATAAATTGCTGATTATCACTAAAAAAATATTCCCGTTTCATGTTAATTTTACTTCCAAATCCATCAGTAAAGTATTTAAAATCCACATATGTTCCATGTGCTCAGTTTGCACACATGCACGGCACTGTATGATTTATCTCCCTTTCACCATGGAAATGAAATCTAATGGATAAATCAGTTTTAATATGCAACAGAATACCTCAACACCAATACACGTTATACACTTCTAAATAAATTTAAAATTAACGCAGATTTCATAAAGAATTAGTTAAATTCACCTGCAATTGTTGTTTATTTCATGAAAAAGTTATGATTTTAAGTATTATGCTGCACATCGTAGGTATAAACTTCCCAGATATGCTTACTACTTTTTATTGTAGTCTACCAGATTAATTCGCCGGACTGCACAAATTATGTTGATGCATCCCGCCAGGACATGTTAATAGATTCCTAAAATTCATTCACACTGTCCATATGTCAGCAAATTCATTACACGTTCCAGAATTCATATCTCACGATAGAACGGGTATATTCCTTTCAGGTTCAATTACAAGGCGCAATATTTCTCCAATGTACTGTTTCATAGATAAGAAGCCTGATCATAGCGGAAAGACATCGCAATATACCCTTTCACCGACGTGAATGCGGTACAAAAATCACTAAATTACAATTCACAGTGAAATCACACCACAGGGCAATATTTTTTAATCATAATTTCATTTTTTTTTTTTTTGCGAGGGATCCCCCAGACCACCCCCCCTCCCCCATAGCCTTCCGTGGATTTTGATCAGTCCAGCATTTACACAAAATAGGGTTATACATGTACATTTATCTGTGAGATCACACCAAGAAGCATAATTTTTTAATCATATTTTCTTTTTTGCTTTTTGGGTTTTTAACGAGAGATTCACCCCATCCCACCCCACCCCCGCTGGTATTACTTGGTACACGAATGAAAGAAATTTTAACAATTACAGTGTTAAGCAGAGAGAAAAAGGGCAGCTATGTGTCATGGTTAGCCTTTCCAGGAGACAGATTTGCCAGTCTGTATATTCTGGTGACAAAATGCTTCTACTCAAATCTTTCATTTAATTCAAACAAAATTCCCTGTTGCAAAAAAAGTCTGTCTCCAGACTCCCAAAAATGACATCATTAGCGAAGCTCAGGGCTAACCCTGTGTGTACGAAGGCAAGAATGGATCCTGGAAGCCTAACAACAAGGTACATTTTAATCTAAATTTTCAGAATTTTTACAATAAATCACAAAAAATCAAATAATTTATAAAATTTAATTAATAATTTTAGTAATAAAATTCAACTAAAGTATTAATCAAAATTTTGTTTATCAATTTTCACCAAAAATCTATAAAGAGGGTTAATGACTGGAATTATTAAGACATATTGGAACTTGGAACCACCCGTTTGGGTTTGATATGTAGAACAAAACAACCTGTGAACAGGTGACCGCAAAATCCCGTTATCCATTGTTGTCTTTTGGGCGATCCCATTTTAATCCTGGGTAGACAAAGGAACGATATACCAACGAAATATTGTTGTTTTTTGCTTATTATTGATAATTATAATAGGAAATATAAATAAATGATGAAAAATAAAATAATATTTTAAAACAAAATTAGAATCAACTTATTCAAGGCAGTTGTATTATCAAAGAAAAAATGCCTGACATCCGTTTTGACAACAAAATGATATCGACTAAAAACAGTCACTATTTTGAGAATTATACGTTATTCACCGTATTTCTTTCTCCTTGAACTTCGTGAAAGGCATTCCTTGTATTCAGGAAGTTCCAAGCGATGTATCAAGATGATGGAATCTGGAAGTCAGGTGTTTAGTACACCATGATTTAGTAGCATTTCTCTCACAGACTGTCACAGGCAGGAAAATATGGACGATTTCCTGTTATATCCGTGACGTCACATAAACATTCTGAAGACTGGTGTAGCCCCGAGTTCACTGTACGCATTCTACCTGAGTCAGCAATTGGATCGCGTGTACATGCACAAGGACAAAAAAGAAGAAAAACACAAACAAACAGAAACAAAAATAAACAAATACATAATATAATTTATAATACAGTCCAGTTTTATAATAAATTTTAATACAAATAACCATAAGCAAACTGATAAGTAATGGTTATATTTTAGATTTCATTATGAATATAGTTGTTGTGATTTCTGTTTTTTTTAATTAATTAAGAAAATAAAAAAATACCCATACTAATACTATGGGTATTTAAATATATATATATATAACTGGCCCATGACGTGTCTTTGGTCACAAGGCCCAGATTCATTCCTCCATTGTCACGATACAAAAAGTATTCTTTTTCTATCAACTATGGAGAGATCTGAATTAAAGAGGTCGATCTATTTTATTTATTTATTTATTTATTTATTATTTTTAGAGTTTATAATGAATTTGATCCCTGCTTAGAAATCATTGAGGCCTTATTCTGGCTTTACTGCAAACTAACGTTACATGCTATTCAATATGATACTCAGATTTAATTGTTATTTCTACCCGACACAATGACGCGAATAACAAAAAAATAATAATAATAATCGAATGACTGCAGTGGCCAAGATATTGATAGCTAGTGGCCTAACGGCTACTTAGAGAGCTTGACTGCAGTGGCCAAGATATTGATAGCTAGTGGCCTAACGGCTACTTAGAGAGCTTGACTGCAGTAGCCAAGATATTGATAGCTAGTGGCCTAACGACTACTTAGAGAGCTTGACTGCAGTGGCCAAGATATTGATAGCTAGTGGCCTAACGGCTACATAGAGAGCTTGACTGCAGTGGCCGTGATATTGATAGCTAGTGGCCTAACGGCTACTTAGAGAGCTTGACTGCAGTGGCCAAGATATTGATAGCTAGTGGCCTAACGGCTACATAGAGAGCTTGACTGCAGTGGCCAAGGTATTGATAGCTAGTGGCCTAACGGCTACTTAGAGAGCTTGACTGCAGTGGCCAAGATATTGATAGCTAGTGGCCTAACGGCTACATAGAGAGCTTGACTGCAGTGGCCAAGATATTGATAGCTAGTGGCCTAACGGCTACTTAGAGAGCTTGACTGCAGTGGCCAAGATATTGATAGCTAGTGGCCTAACGGCTACATAGAGAGATTGACTGTGCACAGTGGCCAAGGTATTGATAGCTAGTGACCTAACGGCTACTTAGAGAGCTTGAGTGCAGTGGCCAAGATATTGATAGCTAGTGACCTAACGGCTACTTAGAGAGCTTGACTGCAGTGGCCAAGATATTGATAGCTAGTGGCCTAACGGCTACTTAGAGAGCTTGACTGCAGTGGCCAAGATATTGATAGCTAGTGGCCTAACGGCTACATAGAGAGCTTGACTGCATTGGCCAAGATATTGATAGCTAGTGGCCTAACGGCTACATAGAGAGCTTGACTGCAGTGGCCAAGATATTGATAGCTAGTGGCCTAACGGCTACATAGAGAGCTTGACTGCAGTGGCCAAGATATTGATAGCTAGTGGCCTAACGGCTACATAGAGAGCTTGACTGCAGTGGCCAAGATATTGATAGCTAGTGGCCTAACGGCTACTTAGAGAGCTTGACTGCAGTGGCCAAGATATTGATAGCTAGTGGCCTAACGGCTACTTAGAGAGCTTGACTGCAGTGGCCAAGATATTGATAGCTAGTGGCCTAACGGCTACTTAGAGAGCTTGACTGCAGTGGCCAAGATATTGATAGCTAGTGGCCTAACGGCTACATAGAGAGCTTGACTGCAGTGGCCAAGATATTGATAGCTAGTGGCCTAACGGCTACATAGAGAGCTTGACTGTGCACAGTGACCAAGGTATTGATAGCTAGTGGCCTAACGGCTACATAGAGAGCTTGACTGTGCACAGTGGCCAAGGTATTGATAGCTAGTGACCTAACGGCTACTTAGAGAGCTTGAGTGCAGTGGCCAAGATATTGATAGCTAGTGACCTAACGGCTACTTAGAAAGCTTGACTGCAGTGGCCAAGATATTGATAGCTAGTGGCCTAACGGCTACTTAGAGAGCTTGACTGCAGTGGCCAAGATATTGATAGCTAGTGGCCTAACGGCTACATAGAGAGCTTGACTGCAGTGGCCAAGATATTGATAGCTAGTGGCCTAACGGCTACATAGAGAGCTTGACTGCAGTGGCCAAGATATTGATAGCTAGTGGCCTAACGGCTACATAGAGAGCTTGACTGCAGTGGCCAAGATATTGATAGCTAGTGGCCTAACGGCTACATAGAGAGCTTGACTGCAGTGGCCAAGATATTGATAGCTAGTGGCCTAACGGCTACTTAGAGAGCTTGACTGCAGTGGCCAAGATATTGATAGCTAGTGGCCTAACGGCTACTTAGAGAGCTTGACTGCAGTGGCCAAGATATTGATAGCTAGTGGCCTAACGGCTACTTAGAGAGCTTGACTGCAGTGGCCAAGATATTGATAGCTAGTGGCCTAACGGCTACATAGAGAGCTTGACTGCAGTGGCCAAGATATTGATAGCTAGTGGCCTAACGGCTACATAGAGAGCTTGACTGTGCACAGTGACCAAGGTATTGATAGCTAGTGGCCTAACGGCTACATATAGAGCTTGACTGTGCACAGTGACCAACGTATTGATAGCTAGTGGCCTAACGGCTACATAGAGAGCTTGACTGTGCACAGTGACCAAGGTATTGATAGCTAGTGGCCTAACGGCTACATAGAGAGCTTGACTGTGCACAGTGGCCAAGATATTGATAGCTAGTGGCCTAACGGCCACATAGAGAGCTTGACTGTGCACAGTGGCCAAGGTATTGATAGCTAGTGACCTAACGGCTACATAGAGAGCTTGACTGTGCACAGTGGCCAAGTTATTGATAGCTAGTGGCCTAACGGCTACATAGAGAGCTTGACTGTGCACAGTGACCAACGTATTGATAGCTAGTGGCCTAACGGCTACATAGAGAGCTTGACTGTGCACAGTGACCAAGGTATTGATAGCTAGTCGCCTAACGGCTACATAGAGAGCTTGACTGTGCACAGTGGCCAAGGTATTGATAGCTAGTGACCTAACGGCTACTTAGAGAGCTTGAGTGCAGTGGCCAAGATATTGATAGCTAGTGACCTAACGGCTACTTAGAAAGCTTGACTGCAGTGGCCAAGATATTGATAGCTAGTGGCCTAACGGCTACTTAGAGAGCTTGACTGCAGTGGCCAAGATATTGATAGCTAGTGGCCTAACGGCTACATAGAGAGCTTGACTGCAGTGGCCAAGATATTGATAGCTAGTGGCCTAACGGCTACATAGAGAGCTTGACTGCAGTGGCCAAGATATTGATAGCTAGTGGCCTAACGGCTACATAGAGAGCTTGACTGCAGTGGCCAAGATATTGATAGCTAGTGGCCTAACGGCTACATAGAGAGCTTGACTGCAGTGGCCAAGATATTGATAGCTAGTGGCCTAACGGCTACTTAGAGAGCTTGACTGCAGTGGCCAAGATATTGATAGCTAGTGGCCTAACGGCTACTTAGAGAGCTTGACTGCAGTGGCCAAGATATTGATAGCTAGTGGCCTAACGGCTACTTAGAGAGCTTGACTGCAGTGGCCAAGATATTGATAGCTAGTGGCCTAACGGCTACATAGAGAGCTTGACTGCAGTGGCCAAGATATTGATAGCTAGTGGCCTAACGGCTACATAGAGAGCTTGACTGTGCACAGTGACCAAGGTATTGATAGCTAGTGGCCTAACGGCTACATATAGAGCTTGACTGTGCACAGTGACCAACGTATTGATAGCTAGTGGCCTAACGGCTACATAGAGAGCTTGACTGTGCACAGTGACCAAGGTATTGATAGCTAGTGGCCTAACGGCTACATAGAGAGCTTGACTGTGCACAGTGGCCAAGATATTGATAGCTAGTGGCCTAACGGCCACATAGAGAGCTTGACTGTGCACAGTGGCCAAGGTATTGATAGCTAGTGACCTAACGGCTACATAGAGAGCTTGACTGTGCACAGTGGCCAAGTTATTGATAGCTAGTGGTCTAACGACTACATAGAGAGCTTGACTGTGCACAGTGGCCAAGATATTGATAGCTAGTGGCCTAACGGCTACATAGAGAGCTTGACTGCAGTGGCCAAGATATTGATAGCTAGTGACCTAACGGCTACATAGAGAGCTTGACTGTGCACAGTGGCCAAGGTATTGATAGCTAGTGGTCTAACGACTACATAGAGAGCTTGACTGTGCACAGTGGCCAAGTTATTGATAGCTAGTGACCTAACGGCTACATAGAGAGCTTGACTGCAGTGGCCAAGATATTAATAGCTAGTGCCCTAACGGCTACATAGAGAGCTTGACTGCAGTGGCCAAGGTATTGATAACTAGTGGCCTAACGGCTACATAGAGAGCTTGACTGCAGTGGCCAAGGTATTGATAGCTAGTGGCCTAACGGCTACATAGAGAGCTTGACTGCAGTGGCCAAGATATTGATAGCTAGTGGCCTAACGGCTACTTAGAGAGCTTGACTGCAGTGGCCAAGATATTGATAGCTAGTGGCCTAACGGCTACTTAGAGAGCTTGACTGCAGTGGCCAAGGTATTGATAGCTAGTGGCCTAACGGCTACTTAGAGAGCTTGACTGCAGTGGTCAAGATATTGATAGCTAGTGGCCTAACGGCTACTTAGAGAGCTTGACTGCAGTGGCCAAGGTATTGATAGCTAGTGGCCTAACGGCTACATAGAGAGCTTGACTGCAGTAGCCAAGGTATTAATAGCTAGTGGCCTAACGGCTACTTAGAGAGCTTGACTGTGCACAGTGGCCAAGATATTGATAGCTAGTGGCCTAACGGCTACATAGAGAGCTTGACTGTGCACAGTGGCCAAGGTATTGATAGCTAGTGACCTAACGGCTACATAGAGAGCTTGACTGTGCACAGTGGCCAAGGTATTGATAGCTAATGGTCTAACGACTACATAGAGAGCTTGACTGTGCACAGTGGCCAAGATATTGATAGCTAGTGGCCTAACGGCTACTTAGAGAGCTTGACTGCAGTGGCCAAGATATTGATAGCTAGTGGCCTAACGGCTACATAGAGAGATTGACTGTGCACAGTGGCCAAGGTATTGATAGCTAGTGACCTAACGGCTACTTAGAGAGCTTGAGTGCAGTGGCCAAGATATTGATAGCTAGTGACCTAACGGCTACTTAGAGAGCTTGACTGCAGTGGCCAAGATATTGATAGCTAGTGGCCTAACGGCTACTTAGAGAGCTTGACTGCAGTGGCCAAGATATTGATAGCTAGTGGCCTAACGGCTACATAGAGAGCTTGACTGCATTGGCCAAGATATTGATAGCTAGTGGCCTAACGGCTACATAGAGAGCTTGACTGCAGTGGCCAAGATATTGATAGCTAGTGGCCTAACGGCTACATAGAGAGCTTGACTGCAGTGGCCAAGATATTGATAGCTAGTGGCCTAACGGCTACATAGAGAGCTTGACTGCAGTGGCCAAGATATTGATAGCTAGTGGCCTAACGGCTACTTAGAGAGCTTGACTGCAGTGGCCAAGATATTGATAGCTAGTGGCCTAACGGCTACTTAGAGAGCTTGACTGCAGTGGCCAAGATATTGATAGCTAGTGGCCTAACGGCTACTTAGAGAGCTTGACTGCAGTGGCCAAGATATTGATAGCTAGTGGCCTAACGGCTACATAGAGAGCTTGACTGCAGTGGCCAAGATATTGATAGCTAGTGGCCTAACGGCTACATAGAGAGCTTGACTGTGCACAGTGACCAAGGTATTGATAGCTAGTGGCCTAACGGCTACATAGAGAGCTTGACTGTGCACAGTGGCCAAGGTATTGATAGCTAGTGACCTAACGGCTACTTAGAGAGCTTGAGTGCAGTGGCCAAGATATTGATAGCTAGTGACCTAACGGCTACTTAGAAAGCTTGACTGCAGTGGCCAAGATATTGATAGCTAGTGGCCTAACGGCTACTTAGAGAGCTTGACTGCAGTGGCCAAGATATTGATAGCTAGTGGCCGAACGGCTACATAGAGAGCTTGACTGCAGTGGCCAAGATATTGATAGCTAGTGGCCTAACGGCTACATAGAGAGCTTGACTGCAGTGGCCAAGATATTGATAGCTAGTGGCCTAACGGCTACATAGAGAGCTTGACTGCAGTGGCCAAGATATTGATAGCTAGTGGCCTAACGGCTACATAGAGAGCTTGACTGCAGTGGCCAAGATATTGATAGCTAGTGGCCTAACGGCTACTTAGAGAGCTTGACTGCAGTGGCCAAGATATTGATAGCTAGTGGCCTAACGGCTACTTAGAGAGCTTGACTGCAGTGGCCAAGATATTGATAGCTAGTGGCCTAACGGCTACTTAGAGAGCTTGACTGCAGTGGCCAAGATATTGATAGCTAGTGGCCTAACGGCTACATAGAGAGCTTGACTGCAGTGGCCAAGATATTGATAGCTAGTGGCCTAACGGCTACATAGAGAGCTTGACTGTGCACAGTGACCAAGGTATTGATAGCTAGTGGCCTAACGGCTACATAGAGAGCTTGACTGTGCACAGTGACCAACGTATTGATAGCTAGTGGCCTAACGGCTACATAGAGAGCTTGACTGTGCACAGTGACCAAGGTATTGATAGCTAGTGGCCTAACGGCTACATAGAGAGCTTGACTGTGCACAGTGGCCAAGATATTGATAGCTAGTGGCCTAACGGCTACATAGAGAGCTTGACTGTGCACAGTGGCCAAGGTATTGATAGCTAGTGACCTAACGGCTACATAGAGAGCTTGACTGTGCACAGTGGCCAAGTTATTGATAGCTAGTGGTCTAACGACTACATAGAGAGCTTGACTGTGCACAGTGGCCAAGATATTGATAGCTAGTGGCCTAACGGCTACATAGAGAGCTTGACTGCAGTGGCCAAGATATTGATAGCTAGTGACCTAACGGCTACATAGAGAGCTTGACTGTGCACAGTGGCCAAGGTATTGATAGCTAGTGGTCTAACGACTACATAGAGAGCTTGACTGTGCACAGTGGCCAAGTTATTGATAGCTAGTGACCTAACGGCTACATAGAGAGCTTGACTGCAGTGGCCAAGATATTAATAGCTAGTGGCCTAACGGCTACATAGAGAGCTTGACTGCAGTGGCCAAGGTATTGATAGCTAGTGGCCTAACGGCTACTTAGAGAGCTTGACTGCAGTGGTCAAGATATTGATAGCTAGTGGCCTAACGGCTACTTAGAGAGCTTGACTGCAGTGGCCAAGGTATTGATAGCTAGTGGCCTAACGGCTACATAGAGAGCTTGACTGCAGTAGCCAAGGTATTAATAGCTAGTGGCCTAACGGCTACTTAGAGAGCTTGACTGTGCACAGTGGCCAAGATATTGATAGCTAGTGGCCTAACGGCTACATAGAGAGCTTGACTGTGCACAGTGGCCAAGGTATTGATAGCTAGTGACCTAACGGCTACATAGAGAGCTTGACTGTGCACAGTGGCCAAGGTATTGATAGCTAATGGTCTAACGACTACATAGAGAGCTTGACTGTGCACAGTGGCCAAGATATTGATAGCTAGTGGCCTAACGGCTACATAGAGAGCTTGACTGCAGTGGCCAAGATATTGATAGCTAGTGACCTAACGGCTACATAGAGAGCTTGACTGTGCACAGTGGCCAAGGTATTGATAGCTAGTGGTCTAACGACTACATAGAGAGCTTGACTGTGCACAGTGGCCAAGTTATTGATAGCTAGTGACCTAACGGCTACATAGAGAGCTTGACTGCAGTGGCCAAGATATTGATAGCTAGTGGCCTAACGGCTACATAGAGAGCTTGACTGCAGTGGCCAAGGTATTGATAACTAGTGGCCTAACGGCTACATAGAGAGCTTGACTGCAGTGGCCAAGGTATTGATAGCTAGTGGCCTAACGGCTACATAGAGAGCTTGACTGCAGTGGCCAAGATATTGATAGTTATTGGCCTAACGGCTACTTAGAGAGCTTGACTGCAGTGGCCAAGGTATTGATAGCTAGTGGCCTAACGGCTACTTAGAGAGCTTGACTGCAGTGGTCAAGATATTGATAGCTAGTGGCCTAACGGCTACTTAGAGAGCTTGACTGCAGTGGCCAAGGTATTGATAGCTAGTAGCCTAACGGCTACATAGAGAGCTTGACTGCAGTAGCCAAGGTATTAATAGCTAGTAGCCTAACGGCTACTTAGAGAGCTTGACTGCAGTGGCCAAGGTATTGATAGCTAGTGGCCTAACGGCTACTTAGAGAGCTTGACTGCAGTGGCCAAGGTATTAATAGCTAGTGGCCTAACGGCTACTTAGAGAGCTTGACTGCATAGAGACAGACAGCCAAAAAGTTATCGGGCTAAGTTGACGGTAATGTTGTTTCAGTCTGTCAAAAAGTTATCGGGCTAAGTTGACGGTAATGGTGTTTCACTTATATCGAAACGTCGCCAGCTATATATAGGCGAAAGTGCAGAAATTTGCCTGTGCGTTGCGCTGATGGCATTATACAGCAGGGTTTTTTAGCGTGCCAAGCCAACCGTGACATGGGACCTCGCACAGGGGCCAGTTTCATAATACAATTTAAAAATACCCCTAAGTATATAAAAAAGACTCTTTTTTATATACTTGGGAGTATTTTTTAATTGTATTATGAAACTGGCCCCTGTTGGACCTCGTTTATTTTAAGTTCCCATCTGAAAGAACCGTGACTTTCCTAGTTTCGTAATGCCGAGTGCTTGGCGAAAGAACAGTACACCATATTTGTAAGTCTATAGTATTGTTTTGTTTCCAAGGTGTATTTCAACCATGAACTTGTCAAACATGCATCAAAGCATTCATTAAATAAATATTAAAAACAAAAAGGTATTCAAGCTTCATATTTATGTGGGAAAAAATCAATCAATGGTCTTGAATTAATTATAGACACAACTTAAAGTTCTATGGTACAGGCCCGTGTCGAACTATTCTAACGAATTTGTGCTGAATCGGGAGCTCGTTTGGACCCCTGGTTAGCTATATATCTCGATAACATTTTGGAAACCACTGCGGTAGCTCTGTTGCTAGAGTGCTCGCTACGTAAGTGGGAGGTCGTGGGTTCGAACCCCGGTCGGGTCTGACCCAAGAAGACTTGAAAGTGGGTAATAAGTGTGTACTGAATGTTCTAAAAATGCCGTGAGATTGCCCGACTAATTAGTCTTTAAACGACCGACCCAAATATCAAATTTGATAAACATCTCCAATAAAGCCACAGAAGGTAAGTTTTTTTTTTGTTTTTAGATTACATGCACATGTACATAATTAACAGATCGAACTATCTACCTTAACGATGGTAAGTTACTTTTGATATTGCTATCATTGTTAAGGCAGAAAAGTTCTTGATCTGCCTACATAATTATTATACACAGCAAAATAGTTTGAGGGGTATAGTGATAAAAATGTCTATCTGTCCGTGTGAAATCGCGTCAAGGAAATATCTTATAATTGCTTTGGACGACTGTTGAATGTTTCTTGGTCCAATGGTGTGTCATGACCTTGAACCAAGGTCATATCAGAAAGGTCAAAGTCGCGGGAAAACATCAAAACCCTTGTAGATGTTTGGGGCGGGGGTATTTGGCTGTCAAGAGAAGTTCTAGTTAATATTGCTATCATCGTTAAGGTAGATAGTTCTAATTCTGTCTACACAATTATTTGTATTGTTTTTGTTCCATCCAGGTCTGCGGACTGTATACAGAAGGTACTTGCCCTTCCGGAGCACCCGGTCTCACTTTCCTGGTGGAAGTTTATGTGTTTGGCTTTAACTTGCTAGTTTTCAAAGTTTTTACTTTGCTTTGAGGTTGTGAACTGGACATGGATTGTGATTTGTTTCTTTCTATGTACTTTGCGATTCTTGCGTTGCTCCAATTTATATTTTCCAAACTTCCAACTGGATGTCTAGGTATGCCTTGATACACGTGAGTTGCATGCCAAGGCGGTTCTTTTGATTTGATAAACTTGCCAGTTCAGTGCCAACTAGATAGCGTTAGGAGCAAACCGAGACCACGAGTTATATCAGGTGGTACCTGCGAGTTAGATGAAAACTCGAGTCTACAGCTCATGCAAGTTGGGTGCCGACTACTCTAGACATAACAGTCCTTATGATTTGATGGCATCGTGCATTAAACGCGAGTTGGGTGCCAAATGGATATCACAGTAGGTGGTGACCCTTAGAGAGCACCCGGTCTCACTTCACCGGTTGAAGTTAACGTGTTTAACTTAATTTGTTAGTTTTCAAGGTTACTTTACTTTTTGGGATTGTGTGTTGGATTAACTTGGATACGATCTGGTTGCTCCTTACGATTTAATGCAATATTTATAATTACATCGAGCCATCTAAAAATAACCAAAAGGTAACATTTTATTGCGGAAATGAAGAAAATTAACAATGCGGAAATATATTCATTCTTCTTAGCGGAAAAGTCGTGTCAAATTGCGGAAATGAAATAATTATTGTCCGATCTACTTAATTTCATTTGCCATTACTGGGACAATAACGTTTTGAAATATATCACTGCGTGTAAAAGTGCAAGTTTCGCGTGAAAGGTGGGGGGGGGGGGGGGGGTAAATTTTAATATTTTCGAGGGTTGATGAATTCTACAAAAACTAATGTCAACGAAAATGTAGGTTTACCATGGGAATTTTTTTCTCATAAAACACAATTGAATAGAAATTTCTAAAATAAAATTCTTTTTCAATGACAAAACCACAAAATTTTAACCCCACGGATATTAATAATTCTACAAAATGATGTTTTAAATAAAATTGAAATGTTCCAACTATAAGCACTGGAACTACAAAGTCTAATGCACTTGAGGTTGTGAGTAGTGAACTTTCTTTATAATGAAACACCTTGTATCAACCCACTTTGAAAACATTAAGCACTTTGAAATTTTTTTTTCAAATCGCGTGAAATCCGGGACAAGCTCATCGCACTTTGAAAATTTTTTTCAAAGTGTGTAATTTTTCCAAAGTGGGTTGCTACAACGCCTTCTAGGACAGAGGAGTTGAATGGAGTAATGAAGTGTTACACTACAGTCAAGATCCTTTCACTTATATTCAGGCGTCATATAAGGGATGGTGAATAAAACCGGAGTGCCCAGAGAAAACCACAAAGCTTCGGCAAACTTCCACATACTAGGATGAGGATGATCTGTCCATAATGGGATTCGAACCTAGGCAGTGAGAGGCGCTATGATCCGTAAGGGGGGTTTTAAAAGCACCAGATAACTGAGAATGGAAGACAAATGGTTTAAATATTTTGTCCTTAAATTTTGATTGATTGATCAAACAAAAGTCACTACTTTTTTTACAATCTCTGTGGGACTTTACTGGGATTCAAACACCTGACCTCTCACTTACAAAACCATCACATTACAAACTTAACTACTGCAGCAATCAGTTACTTATAGTTTATGATAAATTTTTGCTTCATTATGAGATTTTAACCAAGGAAAATATTTTCTTTCCCTATACAGGTACCAGGGTTTTGGGTCCAATAATTCCACCCCGCCCTTACCTCCAACACTAACAATGTACATTCCTCTAATGGATTGAGAGGGCGCGGTGGCCTAATGGATAAGACGTCAGTCTTCAAATCTAGGGCCTCTCACCGCTGTGAGTTCGAGTCCCGCTCGGACCACATGTGGGAAAGTGAATTTTCCTTGCCGTTGGCCTTTACTGATTCACCTGGTATCAGTATAATGGACTGGAGAAGTGGTACGCTCGTCTGCGGCGTTCTGACTCTGTGAGCTAGCACGGTAAAGTCGCCCTGAGTGCGCACTAGTACAAGGCAGACCATACAACACACTCGCACTTCACATGCATACACGAAATTGTTCAGATTAATCCATAGAGATTAATTAAAAGTTCTCGTCGCGAATAGCTGAAAAATTGCTGATGCGACGTTAAGCAAACCAACCATCTAATGGATTGATTTATAAATAGAGGTTTTACGTCCTAGTCAAGACATTTCACTTATTTTGAGATGTCACTAGCTATAGATGAATTTTTTACCTTTGCAGTTTGCAGTGCGAGCGGGTAGGTGAAATTTTTACCTTTGCAGTTTGCAGTACAGGCGGGTTGGTGAAATTTTTACCTTTGCAGTTTGCAGTACAGGTGGGTAGGTGAAATTTTTACCTTTGCAGTTTGCAGTACAGGCGGGTAGGTGAAATTTCTACCTTTGCAGTTTGCAGTGCAGGTGGGCAATGTGCAGGTCTTTAACTGACACAACTATCGTAACACAGGGCATCAGCTTTAAGGTCTCTTTCGAAGGACATTTCTAAATGCTCAGTGCTTAGGGAAAGAACATTCACTTCCTACTTTAAGCCTTGGTCAGACCTGGCCAGTGTTCCAACCCATGACCTCTCATATAGAAAGCTAGCAATCTACCACTGAGCTACCATAGTGGTTTCTCTAGTGGAAGATAAGTAAATAAATACAAAGACAAATGATTTTATATAACAAAGATTTATGAATCATTTTTATGACTGAGACACAAATGAGACACTATGTACATGATCATAAAAAAGAATCAAAGTACTGAAAGTGCTGAAATCTGCCAACAATAAATTAATCCTTGATTGAATGTGGGTTTTACATCCTACTGAAGGTTATGTCACCTATACATGTATAAAGGTAAAATGATAAGCAGGATAAACAATTGTTTGAAATATAATAAACAGGAGCACAAAAATAAATTCTTATTTAGCATGCCTTAAAAATAACCATATCAAAATCTATGTGACTCTATATGACCATAACATAAACCATAAAGATAAGCAGGATAACCAGTTTTTCAAAAGACTTCATCTTGAATTTCAAAATCCTAGTTCTACTTCCAACAGGAGAAGCAAGGGGAAACAAATTACAATCTAGTCAATGAAAGGAGTAATCAATATGTACTGGTAATTTGTAGAAATGGAGAGAAAGAAATGGAGAGAGAGAAAGAGAAGAAAAAACAATACACATAATATCTTTTTTTTCATATGGAAAAGAAATATTTTTTTCAATTTGAATAGTCATATCAAATTGTTGAAATGAAATGCACTGTTCAAAATTTTTTAGCGGAAAAGATAAACTACAATTATACTTACGAACAGAGTAAACAGAGTAAATAAATGAAACAATGTACGTATACAAGTAAGTAATAAGATTTACTTAATTGTTATAAGATAATGTGAGTTATGTATCTGATGTAGAAAAATAAGTATCAAAAGCATTCAGTCAAATGTCCACAAATTCTAGTCAAAAACAATATAACGCATACATGTATTTCCAGAAAATTAAACAGCTTATATAATTCATAGTGATGTAAATAAGCAAAATATGAATATAAACAAGTAGGAAAAAATCATAAAAAGCAAAACAAACAACATAGGTAAATCACATAGATTAAAACAAAAAGTATTCAAAACCATATGTCCCACCATCTTCATATTGATGGCAAAATTGACAAAAAGTGCAGACAGAAAAAACTTGATGTACAACATCAATGCTGAAAACAATGACAAACACTGCAGGGCTCAGATAAAATTTAAGTAAAACGTGAATTTCCACCAGGGAAGTGAGGCTGTTTGCTCCTGAAGGGCAAGCACAAAAATGACAAACACTGCAGGGCTCAGATAAAATTTTAGTAAAATCTGAATTTCCACCAGGGAAGTGAGGCTGTTTGCTCCTGAAGGGCAAGCACAAAAATGACAAACACTGCAAGGGTCATATAAGATTGTAGTAAAACCACAAATTCAGCTGTTTGCTCCTGAAGGACAAATACAAAAATTTAAAAAAATCTTCAATCTGAAGTTGCCAATTTGTATTTTTCTGCATAATGAAAGACCATGCACACATTTTTATCAAACTAATTAGCCTTTTGATTATACTATGAGTTTATATTTTCGCTGTTTTAGAAATAAGATTAGCAGAGGTGCTTACCCTACCCTTACGTAACACCCAGCCTCACTTCCATGGTGGAAGTTCACATTGAAACTTAATTTGCCAGTTTTCAAAGATTTTCCTTTGCTTTTGTGATTTGGACATGTTTGATTACCAAAAGTATCAACTGTTATTCTTGCATAATTATGGAACATGAAAATTTGTTGTTGAAAAGTATTTTTAGTTATTATTTTTAATGACAAAAATACATCTGCTGTATCATCCCTTTCAGAGACAAATTTAATTCAACAGTAATTTAAATCTATATATGAACGAGGATGAAAAATATTCTTGAAGCTACCATACATCAACTAATATAAAAATAATCACAGTCTTGTTAATTGTGACCAGCTATATAATGGTTTCTACACAATCTTCTTGTTTTAGTCTTAAGGCATTTTATCATGATGTTGAAACACTTTATAAAACTGTTTCTTTATAAAACTGATTGATGGAAAAAATATAACTTCAATGATTGATACTTACACTCTTATAAATTATAAAAAAACATCATACCAGTTCATATAAAACATGATACACTACTCACACCCGCACAAACAAGTTGCTTTTAAATAACTACATGTATAGGTAAACAACACTGACCTGCCTGCTTGACCTTTGATTTATATAAATATTTATTGTTGATCAGTATATTTACTAGTATAGTGTGTCAAGTTTGACCTGGCCGTTTGACCTTTAATTTGAATACATGTATTAGATTGGGCTAATTGACTGTGGGATTTAGGTAAGATAGTACGTTTAATTACCATAAACACCCAGTACCCAGAAATTTTGCCTCTGCGTTGAACTGATGGCATTCAACAGCAGGGTTCTTTAGCGTGCCAAGCCCACTGTGACACGGGACATCGTTTACCGTGTCATCGTTTATTTTAAGTTCCAATCCGAAGGAACCGTGACTTTCATTTAATAATGCCGAGTGCATGTCGAAAGAACAGTCACTACCCACTTTCAAGTCTTGGGACAGACCCGGCTGAGAATCGAACCCCCCACTTACAGAGTGAGCACTCTACCAACTAAGCTACTGCAGTGGTCTAGATTATAGGAAACATGCATTGTGTATATAAAATGTGAATCCTAACACTACCCATGTATTGGGTGGATCATTATATATGAATATTCTTAATGAAAGGTCAAGCGGACAGGTCAATGTTGTTTGCTATAATATTTCTAGTATATTCAGCACCATTTATGTATACTTTCTAACTGAAAAAATCTACAAAATTTAAACATTTATAAAACTATTTCTAACATTTGATCTAATCTATTTAGTTGTAGTATTTACACATTTCATCAAAACATTGTAATTCCAATGGTGATGCAATATTTTTTGTCTTATTTATAGAGAAAAGGTCCTAGAAAATTTATAGTATAACAATATAGAAAACTTAATATTCATTTTCCTAGAGATGATAATGGTATCCCATAATATTTGTAAAAAGCTATCATTTCAAATAAAAAGAGAGGCCAAGTGGTGTAAGACACATGCTTACACACCACAGGTGTGCCTTTCGTCACCTGTCTTCAAATCCCACTTAGAACAGTGTGTGAAATTGTGTCAGTTCACTTGCTGAAGATCAACAGTTTTCTCTAGATGTTCCACCATCCCGCAACCCACTGCCTTGACATAAGCAAAACATTTTAGCATTTTTTGCAAGGTCCTAGTGTGAGAAGGTTTGTGAGTTTGCTTGTCACAAGTTGACGGTTTTCTGGCCACTCCAGTTTTCTTCCAATATCCCTAATCCGACTGCCTCGATATAAGCAAACGAATCTTGACTGGTGTGTAAAACCTCCATTATTCTATTCCAGGATCATATACACTGAAAAATGTAAAGTTTCCATAACAAATCAAATCACATGTTCTGAACAAACATTAGCAAGTATCACAATGTACACAGGTGAATCCTTTTGAAGAAAGATCATATATATGAACTGAACACTAGACTAAACATTAATTTTCCGGCGCTGATAAGGATTCACCTTCCTCTGATATTGGTTCGTATGCAGGTTTGGGTTTGATTTCTGCATTAAGTGATTCTCTCTGAGAGTCAGTGAGATCTTCTATAGCTTTGTAAAACTCTGAAAAATCTATATAGGCCTCTATTCGACCATCAGCATCTAGGTCGAGTTTGGCTCTGTGATAGTAACGACTCGGAAACCTTGTTTCTCCACTACTTTGTGTAGAATTTGTACTTGTACTTGTACTTGCACTCCTCTGTGTTTCCTGGTTGGAGGAATCACTAGCTGTTGGGAAAGTGTCTTTAGGCGGTGTTGTTGTTGGGGTGGGCGTGGTTCCACCTGATATATGAGCACTACCAATGTCCGTAATGTCCAGATCCACCACAGGTGTGATAGGAAGGTGTGTAGGCACTGACAGATTTGGGAGATTATTTGGGCGTGGTTGATAAAATGGCACTGAAGTTGAATATGCACCACTTGCTGTGGGACTACTTATAGCATTAGCTAGGGGATAATTAAAGTTCCTGACGAGAAGTGTTATATCACCACGCTTCTGACATCGCTGTTTTATATCGGGGGAACCCACCATAAATGCATCATGGTGGATTCTAACGACTTTATCCACCACCGCTTGTGCTACACCATTTAGTGTTGACTGTACTGTAAATTCTGATGCCACCATACGGGCTATTTCAACATTCACCATATCTGAACCAGTTCCATCTATAAGTGCTTGATAAAGTCCATCAGACATGATGATAAGAAAACTAGGACAGTTGTCTATCTTGATTCCTCCATACACATATGGATCCGCTATCACTGGTTCTCGTATAGCATTTCTGTGAAATACAAAATATTATTATTAAATCATATTATTTAAACATTTTCATTGGCTTCAATTGTGTCACATGGTTTGTGATAAAAATCAAATTTCATAGAACATGTAGAATGGCATGCAAAAACATCATATTGACTTGGAGCATTTTGCAGCTTTATTCCGGAATTGTTTTCTATTCTGTGTCGTTTTAAGGTATTTTTCCCATGAAACAAAAAAGAAACCTGATTGATTTATTAGACACAAACAACATAAAATCTTTGAAGACTATCAAAATATTTTAGCATTACTCGCAGAAAAAAATTAAATATATTGGCCAATTTTGACACAATGTCCAAACAAGAACTGGACAAAACACTGGCAGATTTTCACTTTATAGATACAGATTATGAATGGAGAAATGTCAAACAAAAAACAACTCTATAGTGCCCTGTACATAAGTAACTATTGCTAAATTGTAACATGAAGATAAGGTCAATATGTGTTTTACTGACTGGATAAAATCTATATCAACCTAAGACTACATCTTCTGTCAATATAGATTATCTTCAGTCGATATCACAAATCGGCCTCATCCATTTGCTACAATTGTATATAACAACACCAAGAACTAACTGTGCCAATGAATCAAAGTTTTTCTGTACAACAAAACTTTACTTCTCAGAGCTTACCTTAATATTTCAATGTCTTTATAGCCCCCTTTCACATGATAATCCCCTATACATCTTGTACTGTCCGAGCTACCAATTCGATGATACTGTTTTAGTTTTTCCACATCTAAGTTGAGATGCCGCAGTCTTGACAGTTCTTCCTCATTATAAAGAGAATGATCTACAGACACTTGCTGTACACTAAATATACCATCTTTATCTGTCATACACAGTAGAGCTCTTGTATCACCTGTAAAAATAACAACATCGGTCAGGATTAATGTTAAGGGATTTCATTTGTATACTGTATAAGAAGAAACATTACTGGAAGGAAACGTTCGCCGTGATGATCTGAACTATTTGGTGGTAAGAAATTTTCACAGTATCGACTGTAGGGAAAGCGTACCAGAGAAATTAAGAAATTTTCCCTGAGGAGATATATTTATGGCACAATAGTCACAGTGAAAATCAGGAATATCTCTTCTTATACAATACATGTAACAGGAAGGAGAAAAATGTAGGGTCAGATTGGGGATCAATCCCGGGACCTCCCACACTATAGGCAAGTGATCTACAACTGAGTTATCCAGACCATTACATTCTTCTCCTGTCCTGTAAATTTTTTAGTTTTCCATTGTCCCATATCAAAAACCTCGCCAAAATTTCCTTTGATAGACTTTATATGGACAATAATTGCAAGGCCATCACTTCAGAAGGCCACACTTGCCATCAAACTGTCACAGGAAGGAGGTTGGTCCAGGAATCAAATCTGTAAATACTTACCAACATTAGCCACATATAACTTCTGTCTATAAAATAAAGCCACTGTAGCTGTAGTTCCTCCTTTTATTTCTGCTTCAAGAGCATCTAACTTGCTCATAATATCCGGGAACTGTTTGGTGGCTTCATATGAATTTATACCCTGTTCAATGAAAGAAAGACACTGTTAGTTCTACAACTTCAAAGGGATATGTGTACCAACTAGGTTGGTCCATTCAATAATCTAAAGAATTTAAATAAAACAACAGACAAGTTACAAAAATGACCAGCCTCCATGATGCACCTCCATAATCATACAAATATGGTGATAAGAGTGACCAAGAGGATATGATCTCAATTAGAAATTAAAACACCGAGAGTGCTGAATGTATGAAAAATTCAACACAATTAGAAATAATGTCAACATGTTACAAAACAATTAATCATCTGAGACTGACACAGATGAGGTCAAAGTCTGTACTCCATTTTCATAGCAGATTCTATCAAAGGGGCACAACTCTGAGAATTTTGATAATAATTTCAAAGGGCACAGAAAATTGCATAAAGTTACCTCCTCTTCTGCTGCAAAAATGGCATATTCTGGTAGTTATTTATATATAAATATATATATACATCAGGTTTTGTTAAATAAAATTCTTCAAAGGTAGTCAAAAAGTAGGCCATACAAACTTTTATGGATGGATGGATGGATGGATAACAGCTTACTGCCATATAAAAAATTAACTTAACTTAGATAATCATAAATGGAACAAAATTCATTAGATTTCCCTGAATCATCTGCACATTTTCTTACCTCAGGTAGCCCCAGTTGAATGGTTGTTTTTTCAGCGAATATGTGATCAATGGATTCAAAGAAACTCTTTTCTACAGCAATAAAAGCCTACAAAAAATCAACAAAGTGAATAATTTTTTTTATTTATGAAAAAAAAGTTACATCAGACTAAAGCAAAGACTGATTGTATGAATCTCTACTGACCTATATTATACAATCTCCAACTATCAACTCTTTCAGAGAGCAATTATCTCATGTTGCTCTCCACACACTCCTAGAACAATAAATCTCCAACAACATGTACATAGTTTTTATCACTCTTCATTTCATCACAATCACACCTTACCAATATATATTTCACATTTTATTATTTCTTGTTTTCCATGCATGCCCCAGTATGTGATCTTTGTCTGTTTCAAAGGAATACTGTATAACGAAAGAAGAAGAAGAAGACATGATAAATGGCATTTCATATCCCAGTCAAGATTTTTTCACTAATTATTAATTTCGAGATGGTTAGTTCTGGAAGTCTTATGACAGGTCTGTTTCTGGATCAGATGTGTACAATTACATTGTGATAAATTTGGTTTACTTCATTTTCTGATTTACTCTGAGTTTGGTTTAATCGGGTTTCTTTATCAGTAAGAGATAAAAGTCATCATTTACCTGATAAAGTACTTCTTTGATTTCCTCATCTGTTGTTTTATCTGCTAGCTGCCCAAGGAGCAGCTCAGCTGGCATTCTCTGAGCAGCAAAGTTAGCAGCTTTACTGCCATCATGTCCATCAAACACTCCATAGAGATAACAATTTTCATCTGACCTAACAAAACAAAATAAAGTGAAATCTGGATCAACATAAACCTATCTGTTATCAGTTTATCATGTTTTATGGAAGTTATTATAATTTGAGAGGAGAGTGTAAACTGAAATAGTCCATACAAGACCAAAAAGCCTTATTGCCATATTACTTACTTACTTACTTAGTCTTCTTCGTGCCTGGGGCACATAAGGCCTTTACCGAGGTTATTGCCATATTGGTCATATATATTTTTATAAATAATATAGGGTTATTGAACTGATATTGTGAAATATTGTCCCGAGTTGACTCGACATTTGCACGAGCTTGCGAGTGCAAATGTCGAGTCAACGAGGGACAATATTTCATAATATCAGTTCAATATCCCTTTTATTATATAGCAAAATAAATTTTGTTTACTTCCGTCAAGTATTTCATGTAAAATACCATTTTGTTGTACAATAGATAAATATGACGCTAGTTCTTGTAAATGGATATAAGAACTAGTGCAATACGACAAACAACACAGCGATGACGTCGACAACAATCGTATGACGTCATAAACGTCAGCATCATGTGACAAAGTGTGCAATATGAAAAAAATTATTCGGAAAACCTCAGACTGAAACAAAGTTAGCGTGCAAATATCGGTATATATTGCACGCTAACACCTCGGGATTAAACGTTTCATTTCTATGCGAAGCATAGATTGCTATATAATAAATTACAATATTGCACTATTCACAAAGATACAGAGTGGTGCAATATATATTCGGACACTTTGCAAAATCCTTCTTTATTTCATATAAAACCACATATTTTTAAAAGATTCTCAAATTTCTTGGTCAATTCCCAAGATTTATTGGTTGTAATTTCTTCCAATAATTTTCAAAATACTGTCCGTCTTATAACAGTCAAGAAAACATAAGCTGAACAGCATTGTAAATTTTTAACAGCCATGTGAAGCACGGTTACATAGTAGATTTCAATTTTAGAAATTTTCCGTTGAATTTAAAATGTTTATCTATTAAAAACAAAGAAATTTTCTTTTCTAATTATTTTTAAGAAAAACTTTAGCAAATTTCACATTTAGCAGTGAAAAATTCATGGAAATTGACCAAGAAATAAATGTTTGAGAATTTTTTTAAAAATATGTGGTTTTAAATGAAATAAAGAATGCTTTTACAAAGTGTCCGAATATATTGCACCACTCTGTACATGTGTACAGTACAGACTTGTCAAAAGTTCAACACTTACTTAATGAAAATGAGTCAAAGTTCGGCTACCGAGTGGCCAAGATATAAATAGACTAAATAAACTAAATATGATAAATAACCTGAAATGAAAACTTCTGTCTTCAAACTCATGTTCTTCTCTCCTATTTCCATCTTCCCGGTAAATCTGATTGGTGGAGAATCCCAGTCCAGACAAGGGACAGACTGGTAGATCATCTGTCCAGCTTAAAGCATGTATCTACAAGTAAGAAAACAGTATCAACTTAAGAAAATATTCATTATTAAACAAGAAGAAATAGAGCTTATGGTTACACTTTATTAAACATGTGTTTTATTTCCATTTCTGGTAGCTAAAATCATCACCATCTACTTATTTCATTTAGATACAGCACTAGTAATCAAAATGATGGTAACTTGCATCATATTGAATTTGTAACTTCCCTGTGGTTCACCAGTTTATAGTGATAAGTGAAGATGTTCATGGGCTACTTTATCAAATACCTTGCTAAAATCTAGATATATGACAATGAAATGGTGACCAGAGTCTAATGCATCTGTGCAACCTACCATTACTTCCAGGAATTGGGTACCACAGGCTTTTCCTTCTCTGAAACCATACTGCATGTTGTTGATAAGATTGTTATTATCCGTACGACCTACAGAGTAGTGCTTTTATAATGCACTGCATTGGTTTTGTTTATAATGGAAGTAAAACTCATGGCAATGGGATGATAAATCTGACATTTTTTCTTGCTTCCTTTCGTAACCCTCTTGCTGCCAAACAGACATATGTGTACTCTACCAACAGCACATATGTCCTTTCAATGGAATTGACAACTCTTGTTTAAAAGACTAAGAGATACTTTTAATATTTTTGTAAAGTAAACAAAATGCAGAATGTTGACAATTGAGATTATAATCTACAACTAATGTCATATTACTACAAGCGTGTCTGACGTCTTAACTTATTGTTGATATCATATCATTTCACATTGTTAACTTCAATTTGGCACTGCCAACGATGTAATTAAAATTAATTTTGCAGCAAGAGGGTTAAATATTGGGACAACATGTGCCATTTTCCAGTCATTTGCGATATAAGCCTTCCTCCAGGGATTATTGGAATATTTTTGAAAGAGGTTTCTTTATTAGATAGTTCTACAGTTAGAAAACATTAGATAGGTAATTTTCCGAGGATGATAACTTACAGTATATATGAACACCTGAGTTTTCAAATTTTCATAGGTTTTTTTTTAGAGGTAACAGACACCTGATGACCTGTGCATTATTTTTTAAACCTCTTGCAACTTGTCATTTCCTTCAAATGACAACGTCATTTCCTTCAAATGACAACGTCATTTCCTTCAAATGACAACGTTTAAATGACCGCTTACCTGAAATGCATGTCTAGGCGGTGATCCTACAGAACCATTTGACAGTCTCCCGTTTGCCATCTAACAGAATATATCACAGAATTACCTGGAGATAAAATGAAAGTAGTTGATAAACAAGGGAGCAACCATAATGAAATCACCCGGATGATGATGTTGCGCAATTTTTCTACTTCCTGTAGAATGTAAACTTCCGCTAATGTTTGAGAAACGTGGGTACAGTGTCACTTTCATCAGTGTTTATGTCCAATGATGTAGTGACATTAGGTCTGCATGATTTAAAACAAAAAACTTCTTCGTTTTACACTGTATATTTTTCTTCACAATCCATTCATTGTGTCCTATAATTTCAACTTAGTTTCAGTGATAAATAAGTTGAAAAAATGACCTTGATTCAACTTGATTTTTACTATCTGTCTATCACCAGAAAGACTGAAGCCCATTGATTTAACACTGACATCAATGGGTTGATAAATTGAATGGGGTTTTACGTCCCAGTCAAAAATATTTCACTTATATCGAAACGTCACTAGCTACAGCTAAAGTGGCAGAAATTCTTACCTTTGCAGTACACTACATGTACAGTAGATAAATGTGCAAGGAGGTTTTCTTTTCTTGCCATGCCTACAATGACAAGGGGCAAAAGTTTTAAGACGTTTTTACTGTGTTTTGATATTGTGCCATCGTCAATATCAAAAAACGTCTTGCCAGCGTCTAGGACGCCTATTTAATAGGAGTATTCTGAAGGATCGCGTTACTTTCATTTCTAAATGCTAAGTGCTTGATAAAAGAACAATAGCTGCCAGTTTTCAAGTCTTAGTCAAACACGGTCTTGGTTCGACCCATAACCTCCCACGTACGAAGTGAGCACTCCACCAACTGAGCTACTGTAGTGGTCACCATTAATGGACTTTTGCTATCACTGATAGTAATAGGATGTTTCTGATAGTATAGACATGTTTGAGTTATTGTCACCGCTTTTTCTATAGTTTTGAAAATTATTGAGTAACTGAAGCTGTCTGTCAAAATTTCATAATCATCTGTAAAAATGACGCACACATTTATAAATACATGTACTTGAAATTAATGGGCATGTTCTTACATCTGTTTTTGCAGATAGAAAAAGTGGTGCTGTAACTTGTTTACAAGAGTTTGCACTTAAGACAGTCTGGGATATTCACCTTGAAGGATATTGTTAAACTTGAGTCAGTACTGAGGAGAGCTGCTCACTTTCTACTGAACAAGTACAGACATAGACATGCTCCAACATTTAAACTGGAGTTCTCTCCAAAGTCGGCATACTGACGCTAGATTGTGTATCATTATGCTCTATAAAATATATACCATCAGCTTATGGCTGTCAGCAAACAGGACTTGCTCATACCAACACTAAGGAAATGCAGACATCCTAACTGAAAAGGATTCCTTCTTCCTTCTTCAAAAACAATGTATAGAAAGGAATCCTTTTTTCCAAAGACTATTCACAACTGGAAGTCTTCCCGATAGGATTGTGACGTGTGACAGTCTGGATTCATTCAAATCCACCCCACTATCCTATCCTGCCATCACATTGCCCAACTAAACACCATTCGTTTTTATCTTAAACTAAAAAAATAAATATCCGATTTTTTTTTTTTATCCAGCGTGTGTGCATCACAATACGACATAAACTTCAGTTTGTTGAAGGTGGTCATTACTTGGTAGAAGTAGAAGTAGAATTATGCTAAAAAAAATTATATATGTATACTTATAGAATGTTAAAATGCCATGGCTTTAAGACAAGAAGTGTTATCACTGTACAGAAGGGTATTTAGACTAGCAAGAAAATGGGAATCCATCACTGCTTCACCTTCAGATGTTAAGGAAGAAAGGGCTTATATAAAGGATGAAGCAAGGACGCTCTTCCGTAAAAACAAGAATGTATGTACAGTAAAACCAGGTTTATAGTGTCCCTTCAATAACTCTGCCCCCTGTCTTATCACCATGCTATTTTGAAGTCCCAAAGACCGAAGAGACTCCTATGTTTTTCTTCACAAGCCTTCTTCTGTTCAATGCCAGACTCCATTATAATGCCTATATCCAACATTTGACTGTCTGTCAGCCAGTTATCAGCTCTATTCCGAGCACTAGAGACCATGGTCCAGAATGATTTTTTTCATGATCAATGATCCCTTAATTTGCCCCTTTTTTTAAGGTCGAAGTGGGCACATGGTTGGGGAGTGGGTTTCATTGGTGGGACACTTTTGATTTTTTGAGAAAAACTGTTGCGAGACCTAGCTATGTCTGTCTGAAATGTCTGTATGTGGTTTGGCCATTGGCTGTACACTTGTGTTTGTAGTTTTGTATGAATATAGTCAGTGTAAACATTTTTCATTTTGTCTCTTTAAGGTTACCAGTGAACAAGAGATTTTAGATTTTATAAAAGAAGGCAATACAAGAATTGAAATGGGTAAATAGTATTATTGAATCATTAACCTAGTTAAGTACAGGCCTGTCAAATGTTAAACATTAACATAACGAGCTGCCAATTCTGCATTAAATCGTTACTAACATACAGAATGTATCACTGACATCAAGACATCACCAGCTATAGGTAAAGTTGCAGAAATTTTTAGCTTTTCAGTGCACTCAGGGCAATATGTAGAGAGGGTTTTTTATCATGCCACATCAGGGCATGGGGCATCTGTTTTTAAGGTCTCTTCCAAAGGACCCCATGACTTTCATTTCTAAATGCCAAGTGCTTGGCTAAAAAAACATAGTCACTACTTATTTTTAAGTCTTGGTCAGACCCAGCTGGGGTTTAAACCCACGACCTTTCACTTACGAAGCAAGCATGTAGTGGACATAAGAAAATGAAGCTTGCTACAAGTTTTGGACATTCTTTCTGTGTTATAAAATAGAGATCCTTTTCACAGAGCTGTCAACCCTATTTTGTGTAATTGCGAGTCCGACCGAAATCCGACCATGCCTGGGTGCATCCCTACCAAAAGAATTGAAAATAAGATAAAAAAAATATGGTGCATTGTCATGTGATGTTTTGAGAAATTGATACAGTATAATGCATGCACATAGTGATTTTACGCTTGCTCCTGGGCACAAAATTAATTCACTACACCCTTAGTTCACCCATGTAAATCACTCTTAATTTGCCGTGATTACAGATGGATTTAAGTGAATGAACATTGAAAATCCTCAAACTCTATGATAATTTTCGGGTCAGTCCCCTTCTTGGCGAGTCAGCGGGAATATATGTCCAAATGAGGGTTGTACGCATGATACGGGTCAGTTGGCAGCTCTGTTTTAGGATGGATCACTAAATTGGTTTGTGGCATTTGTTTGAATATTTCCTTGTTGTTAGTATTAAAAAAACAAGTTTTTATGTACATTTTGAGCCTTTTAAAAGCCTAAGATTTATGGCATATACATTGTGTGTTTTATTTTTTTTTCAGCAATTCATTACAGAATCCCCTACCCAAGACCAGTAAGTAATGTTACTATATCTAAAGTTGAAACACATTATATTGAAGTTTTCATTTAAATCATGTCAAAAATGGAGTTTTACACCCCAATCAAGATTCTTGCACTTAAATTAGGGCAGTCAGTTTTGGGATTGTGGAGGAAACCAGTGCCCAGAGAAAAATGACCAACTTTTTCACACTAGGATCTGTCCCAAATGGGATTTAAACCGAGGTGGCGAGAGGCGTTGTGATCAATTAGCCTCTGGTGTAGACCACTCTCCCTCCTCCGAGAAATTAAAAAACATCAATAGTTTGACTGATCAAAACCTTTGCATTTGCATCTATCAGTATGTTAATGCAGTGCTGATTCTTTTCCATTTTTAGTGGATTTCTAATTTTTTTATTAACAAATTTCCACTTTAAAATTTTTTTTTTTTTTTTTTTTTTTTTTTTTTTTTTTTTTTTTTTTGAGTCAAAAATCAACGAAAATACATGACATGATCAGAACTCTCCTTTTGATTCCAGTTCAGGAGATTACTTAACTCCCCAAGAAGTGAAAGCCCCTCCCACACCCTCCCTCTGCCAGGCCTTCAGCCGTCTTTCTATTCACACTCAAATATATTTCAGATATTTTCTTTAAGCCTCGGAATCGCCACTAAATTACTATCTTCA
Organism: Anadara kagoshimensis; assembly: GCA_021292105.1. Lineage (NCBI taxonomy): Eukaryota > Metazoa > Mollusca > Bivalvia > Arcoida > Arcidae > Anadara > Anadara kagoshimensis. Next base: position 31,414,811 of record CM037861.1, read on the forward strand.
TCTTAACACAAAGACTTGTTTGAAATAAGATTCTCACTGAAAGATCTTTTGGTCAAATAAAATGGAAAAATTGTTTACTTTATGACAAAAGCATGAAATTTGGTACACAAGTTCTTTATATCAATACATTAAAAAAATTTGCTATCGACAATTTGGATATCCAAGATGGCTGCCATCAAAATTCAGAATGTCAACTATTTGTCAAAAATCTGTCTCATAAATGTTTTATATACTGTAAACTGTAAAATTTTACCCCTTTTGCAGTCAGATATTTTCACTAAAATAAAACTATGCTGAAAATGCCTATAAGGGACTCTTGAGTACCGGTACAAACAAATATTTGGTAAGCTAAAATAAAGATGCGCCACTTACTTATAGAGGAAAATGTTGAAAATATGTCTGTGCTAATACATGTATAAAAAGGTTTACAGTTTTATTTATATATATATAAATACATGTATATATCAAAAAACTTAAAAATAAGTTAAAATTTTCTAAAACATAACTGATTTTATTATATGTATTTGTAAAACATGTTTCACCGTTGTGTACGGTTCTTCTTGTTACATATAAATGAATGCTATATATATTTGGCATAGTCTTTGTAATTTTTCAGATATTTTGTATAATTTTTGTAATTTTTCAGATATTTTGTCTAATACTTGTAATTTTTTCAGATAAATATACCACAGAATGTTTTACCACCTACACAAAGAAGACTGGGTAAAGCACAGCAGAGAGCTATAAAACAATCACGGCCAATTTATATGAAGTCTTATGAAGACACTTAGTTAGCCAAGGATATTTAGTTATAACATTTAACATTGTGTTTTATTGGCCAGTATGTGTATTTATGAATGGGATTCACCACTCTTAATGTTTGATGCTCCATGACATTTGTGCCAATCAATTTACCGGTATTTCCAGTGGAAGTTGACATTTTCCTAAAACAACAAAATCCATGGAACTTGGTGATGTAAGCATTTTTCCGGGTTAAACATCATGAATATTGATCATATATGATATGCTGGAATTCCCAGAAAACCTCGTTAATGAACAAAGACAGTGTTATTATCATAAAACTTAAGATATGTTGATATTTAATATAAATATGTAAAAATGAGTGAAACAGTATAATTTATTTGTGTGAATAAAATTTGGATATATCATCGTAAAATTTTTGTATGTGTTTAAGTTAAAAGTCATACAAACCCCGGTGCTCTGGGCATCATTTTGACAATGAACCGGTATCTGCAGGTTGACTATGTATTTCCAAGGATATTTGACAGAATACTTTTTTATTGTTAGAAATATATGTACTTCTGTCCAAGTTTGCTACTAGTTAAAATCTCAAAGTCCTCAAAAGCTAATGTTTACTCCTTATGAAAAGTATTAACTTACTGTAGGAATCACTGTGACTGTGACAGTGAAATTCTCTTTATATCCATAGAAAATCAAATAAATTTGAAAAAGATCTATATTTTTCACTTACTTGTACCTAGTCGTAACAGGAAATCTGTATGCGCATCCACGATAAGCCCAAAATATACCTGCATAGGGAAAAACGTTGGTGCTATGGGGATACAGATTTCCTGTTACGACTAGGTACAAGTAAGTGAAAAATATCAAACTTTATTCAAATTTATTTGATTTTCTATGGATATAAAGAGAATTTCACTGTCACAGTCACAGTGATTCCTACAGTAGGTAAATCTGGTTAAATATATTTTGGATCTTTGGAATAATCTTGAAGTCAAGCTATAATAATACTGGTACATGTACAGTTCAACCTGCCTTAATAGTCACCTGCTTATGAAGGCCAGTAGAATTGTATCCCAATTGTTCTTTATTCATTATTTGAACCTGTATATAAAGGCCAATTTTACTGATTCCCTTGGGTGGCCTTTATAGACAGGTTTGACTGCATATGTCTACCAAAGTCAAGATTATTCCACTTACTAATATTAAGAAGCAATGACCTATAGCAGTGTCCTTGTGGCAAAGGGAGGAGGTCATGACCTCCCTCCAACATACATGTATAACTATAGGTGAACTTGGGCAAATTTGCAAACATTTAAACCTTAGCAGTGTCCCTGTGGCAAAGAGACGAGGTCATGACCCCCCACATACGAAGCAAGCACTCTACTTACTGAAACTACATTAGCAGTACATAAAGTTTGAGTAACAACCAAGACTCAACTTCACTTTTTTTTTAGATTTTATTCCATTTCTGTATAAATTTTCAACCATATACATCTATTAAAGATTCAACTGCAAGTTAAGGTCCTATATTGGATATCCACAGAAAAACAACATGTGCTTGTCACCAATTGAATGTCAAATAAGAATCCATTTAATTTTGAGTAATCTTTGTAAATGGCCAAGCTGGTTGATGTTTCTCAACATATTCAATGCTTTTGACACTGTTTGGGAAATAGTATGTAAACATTTCTGGTGTCATTTCCTCTACCGGTGGAAGTTTATCTATAACTGTCCGCTGAAATATAAAACAAAATGCCATGTGATACTCATTCAAATAAAGAACTACCGGTAATGTTATCTAAACAAAGAGGACCAGGGTCCAAATGCCATCTGATACTCATTCAAATAAAGAACTACCGGTAATGTTATCAAAACAAGAGGACCAGGCTCCAAATGCCATGTGATACTCATTCAAATGAAGAACTACCGGTAATGTTATCAAAACAAGAGGACCAGGCTCTAATTTTTTTTTCACAATCATTTCTTTCCTAAGATTTTCTTAACTTAAATCAGACAATTTTTGACAATTTCCTATAGTACTAAAAATAAAAAGTTTTGAAAAATTACAATAGAGAAGCAATAAGTTGAGAATGATCCTCAAAATGATACTATTAGTATTTTAAATTCACAAATATCTTGAAAACTGTCAAGATTAGGGTATCTAAATTCCAAATTTATCAGGTCTAAGTTAAGGAAAATCTCAGTTAAGAAATGATTGTGAAACCTGGGCCTGTGGGCCTTAACAGTCACTTAGTAAATACGAATTTACGGAAATTAACAATCTATATAAAACAATCATTTTCGATTAAGTTAAATCATTCAGAATCATATGAAATTACATTGTAATTTACACTCGTTTACTGATTTTAACATACGATAAAAATACAGAGTATTAAAATTTCTGAAAGTAACTTATGAATTGATGTCGTACATGATGTCGTTATTAGATACGGTTGCATTATGACAGGAGTCAACATGCAGGTCTCTTGCTGGGTCATTTTAGGGGCCGATAATCTGCCCCATTCACATTTCAAAATCTTATGGTTTTTTCATAATTACTTTGCTTATTTTCACAATTTTGAAAATTTCAGTTTTAAAACCAGTATATTTGCAGTTTTCTTTTCACAACTTTGGCTATTATGATGCTTTTTTCACAATTGCAAGGGCCCCGGTCCCATTCACATAAGGGTGAGAAAGAGCACCGACATGGCAGAAACTGAATTTGACATTAAAAAAAAAATAATTCTTGGGCAAAATCTGCCATCTGAAAACATTTTTGGTTTTAAAAAATGAAAATAGATAGCGTGTTTGGGGAAATGTTGCTGTCTGCAAAACTTGTAATGTTGTCGTGAAATGTTCTGGTGGTGGAACAAGTAACCACTTGTCTCCGCCGACACCATCTCTTAAATTCTACAGAGTCCTGCCAGTGGTAATGCCCAAAATGAACCCAGTGCCTGGTGATAAAAACTTTGAAAACAGGCAAGTTAAGTAGGTAAAACACTTCAATTTCTAACAGGGAAGTGAGACAGGGTGCTAACTTCAAATAGCAAAAGAATATAAATTAAATTTTGCATTGTGTTGTTAACTGATCTGATCAAATTGATTCATATTTATGCTCCATTTGAAGTAAGAACTGCCCATTCACAGTGATTTCCTTAAGAGTCGGCAACAGGCAGATTTGTCCGCCTAAAACTCCGAATTGGCCAGTTGGAATTCATGAAATGACCTTCAGGAGACCTGAAAATCATTTTCGGCCTAGGCGTCCCCCCTGGACTCCTGGACTGTTGGTTTAGTCAATCTACCTCTTGCTACAAATTTTAGGGAAATCATAGATTCAAGAATATTGTGGTATACCATGGTACATACAGCGGTACTTGTTAAAATACCCTGGTATACCGCAGTACAAAATTTTTCGGGTACTCAACACAACTTACATAGTTTTCCATCTCTTCTATCTTGTAGTTAAGGTACTTCATGTAATCGGCTTGGTCCTGTGCCTGAAATTATAATAGATAGATAACCATGATAAATTACATTAAGCGTTTAACACCTCGTGTCCATTATGTCAACAACAGCTCTTAGTGAAAGCAAGGTTTCCCTGCCAAGAGGCATTTGCAATCATTGAAAAAATTCAAAGGGACATAACTCCTAGAAAAATCACTGAACCAAAACAGGAAAACAAATTTAACTAGATATTGTAACTGGGATACCAGTTACGTATGATTCCCCACCATCTATAAATAATTTATGGCATATATCTGGTGAAAAGAACCTAGGAGGGTTAGCGCTGGGTTGGAAAAGTCTGTCGCCAAGGAAATCGCCAGTTGTTAATTTGTAAAATTCTGTCGCCAAATTCATTACTGTGTCGCCAAAAAGGGTACTTTTTGACACATACAATATATGACCTAAAACACTAGTCGAGTCGGGTACATGTCCCAAAGTTACGGCCCTTCATATATAAATTACAAAATGAATAAAACAATAAATGAACAAGAGATGTTGTTGTTTAGTTATTAAACAACAGGTAATCAACGTTTTTAATGTTGTGTATATATCTGTATATTGCCTTGATGTACGGTTACATTCTAAAGGCAGTTGTGTATGAAGTAGATTTGTACCGCGCCGACCTGGTAAACTAAAAAAATCATACTGTTTTTAATTTTTTAAATTTCTTTGAAAGTTAAAGTAGATTTGAATTAAAGTTTTCGGTTGAGAAAAATCGTATATTGGAAGGCCTTCTCGGCATAGGAAGTGACGTTTTCAATGAATTTTATTGAATAAGAAAACTCGTAGAACCCCTCTCAGGCCTCTGATTTGGCGTCGCCGCGTGTTACAATAAATGAACACGTATGGGAGGGTTTGCGCTGGGCATCGCTAACTTCGATTTTTTTCTTTAACTGGCGACAAAACACGTCGCTTTGCGATTTTTCTGGCCACAAGTTTTCAAAGTTCACCGGTATCTTGGTCACCAGTAATCAACAGGTGATAACACATTGAAGCCAGTGACGGATTGGCGAGTGTCACTGAATAAACACAGTAATTAACGACTGAGTTGATTGAGATCGTTGTCTTAGGTGCGAATGTAAGAACTTCTAATGATGGGCAGGTAGATCCAAGTAATATTGGAGCGTGTCGACACTGCCTGAGGATATACCCAGGTGCCCTCCCGATGTCGTCAGACAGTATAAACACCAATGGACTCGGAATTATTGTAAAATCCAAAATAAAATATAATAAAAGTTACCCTTTGTGATGTTTATTTAATATTTTTTCTAAAAAGTTTACTGATTAATAAATTGATGGTTATTCCTATATGTTTGAGGTTCATGATCATAACGATACATCTACTCAGTCAAAATAGTAAAAGACGGACATTTTTATATGAAGCGTGTATGTTAACTCTGTGTATAGTGTGTTGAAATAGATCGACGCTCGCGCTGTATATACAACTGATATATAGTCCGATTTAAAAGACCCCCTCTATTGAAAAAAACGTACTTTTCAACACGTTAAGGTACATATTAGTTTAGGTGTATTACACGGAATAAATCTCATATTGTTATTTCCAGCATCTAAAAGACTCAGATCTTCATTGCTATATAGATTATTGAGGCGTTTTTGATGCAAAAGAAATAAAGTCGACTCTCGTTAATTCGAAATCGGTTGAATCGAAATTTCGCTTAAATCGAAATACAAATGGTCCCGTCAGATCGCTATGTATTTCTATGTAAATTTGTTAGTTAATTCGATATGCCGAATTTGAAGCGAATATACAGTCCAAATTACGAAATATTACGAAAATTCCCATGTTTAAATCGAAGTGAACTTTCAGTCCAAATTACGAAAATTCCAATGTTTAAATCGAATAAAAAGACACAAAAATATTTTAACTTAAACTTGAACAATACCTGAAATAATTGTCCATCTCTTATTTGAAAAGTGTTATTAGTAACAGAGTGGCGGCTTACTCGGAGATTCATTTCCGACTAAACTACAAATTTTTGTACTGGACATACCGGTCATTAGGAAAGTGTCAGTCAGTAAAATGAGACATTTCATTGGTGTAAACTTAAAAAAGTGGGCAGTCTTCTACTTCAACAGTCGGTGATTAAGAGAAAACCCCCAAGCCATTTGATCTATCAAGGCAAATTGTATACACCATTCAGCTCATTGTGTAAGGTTTTAAGTACAGGCGTGTGACGTGACAAGTTGTGGTTTTAAAAATCGCCAAGTTTTTAACGGTCACTAATCGGATTAACTCATAGGTGAAAGCATTGGCTTGGTATAATTAAGGTGTCGTAACCAGCTTATGTCCATTCAGAATTGGTTTCCCCGGGTATTTAACTACGTATTTTATTAAGCAATTTACACCCACCCACCCACCTTCAAGATAACGAAAATGAACACGTCTTGATTATCTACACAGACAACAGATTATTGGTACCAAATTTCATCTAAATCCATCAAGCCGTTCCCGAGATATGCATCAGCATATGGTCTTGGCGGAATAATAATAATAATAAAATAATAATAAAAATAAAAATAATAATAAGAAGAAACATAACGAAAACAATATGATTCCCCACCTTCGGTGGTGGGGAATCATAACAATATACACAACTACAGCTTCCACTGATTATTTCTGTAAAGATTTATCAATATTTGATGGACAGTACCAGTATTAGATACTGTAAAACATGAAATTTTCGCGTGCATGTTATTTTCGCGTAATTCGCGAGTTCATAAAAAATCGCAAAAATAATATGCACAAAAATAAATTTGATCGAACAAATATGAATAGACTTTTACATGAGGAACTCACCATGGGATCGGGCTCTCAACGGGATATCATGAGAATTTCATGCCGCGAAATGACTTTGATACAAATATCGCAAAAATATCATGCTGCGAAAATAAAGTGTTTTACAGTAACTGGTGCATACAAAAAGTGTTACACACCGACACAGATCATTTGGACAGACCAAAGACATTACTATATCACCTTACTGATTTAACTGCAGGGAATAATTACAATTTTCACAAACAATTTCAAGAGATATCTCACAATCCCTGTAAAGAAAATCTTTTGGTGGAATGGGTGTTACTATCCCTATTAACATTATTTCATTGTAAAATTAATAATCATTATTATTTATTATTCTATAGATGCAACAACAATTAAAGTGACTACTTGTCAATCTTCAGAAACATCTTCAAAGTAGACAAAGTAGTACCTTGCCATTTCCCCATTTTGGCCTCAACAGTTACGATTTGTGCAAATCTGAAACTAGGTGCCCTAAGTATGTTTCACATGAAATATCTAAGCTATATCTCTTGTAAGTTCAGAGGAGATGATTTTTAAAGATTTTCACAATTTCCCCCTTTATGGGGCCCCAAGGGGACATAATCCTTTCATTTGTGCAAATCTGAAAGGCCTTCACCTAGGCATCATAATCACTGAGTTTCATCAAATTTGGCTTGGCAGTTTAAGAGGAGATGATTAAAATGTACAAAGTTAACGCACGATGCACGACACACGACGCACGACACAAGACGGACGGTGAACCATTGCAATAGCTCATCTGAGCTTTCAGCTCAGGTGAGCTAAAAAAAAAAAAATACTCAATCCACTCATTAAGATTAACAAAAAACAAGCAAATATACTAACTCTGTCAACCTTGCTCTGCTGAAGTTTGTCTGTAATAGCCTTTGGTGCCTTAGGATAAGTAACAGCAACAGTGGAATACTATATAATACAAGAGAAGATATATTGTTATTTCAAAACTGTTTTATTTACCAGCAATGATTAATTTAATGTTTTACATTCCATCCAAGAGTAATTCACTTATATCAAGATGTCACCGGGTACAGGAAAAGTGGCAGATATTGTGTTCTTTGCCGTGCACTTTGCGATGTGCAGGGAGGGTTCTATAATGTGCAAAATCTGCCATGACATGGGGCATCAGTTTACAATGTCTTCCAAAGGAGCTTGTGATTTTTTTCCTAATGCCAAGTTCTTGCTGAAAGAACAGTCACTACCTATTGTCAGGTCAGACCCCAGTCAAGATTCAAACTCCTACTTCCCATATACATATCAACCACTCCACCAACTGAGCTACCATAGTGGTACCAGGCAGAAATTATATATATATATATATATAATATATATATATATATATCAAATTCAAATTAGGTTACACATCTATGTATTAGATGCAGGTCACAAGGCGACCATATACAATGTAAATACAATCAAACTTTGATTGCTTACTTTGTTGCTTGAATGCTCAAACTTTGTTGCCTATGTGGCTGTCTGTGTAGCTCAGTAGAGCACTTGCTTTACTCATAATGCAAGGTGTCTAACGTTTGATTCTTAGTCGATTTCAATATTTTCTCTCCTTCCTCTTGTAGTTTGCCAAAATCCTCCTGGATGGCTCAGTGGTATAATGTCCATCTCAAGAGCAGGCAGTTGTGGGTGTGAACCCTGGCATAGTCATACATATAGACTTAAAACATTTGAGATACTGTTTCGTCATTTGAGGCATCCAAGTATTGACTTGTTCACTCAGTGTCAGGATAATGTGACTGGCCGTGGGGGGAGTAGTATGCTTGTCTGTGGCATACCGATTCTATGAGTTAGCACCCTGAAGTCACCCTGTGTATGCTAGTACAAGGCAAACCATAAATCATACACACATATCATGCATACATAAACTTTTTCTCAGATTAATCCTAAGAGATTAATAAACTAACTCCCTGTGAATAGCTGACAAATTGCTGATGCCACATTAAACACCAGTTCTAGTTTAGCTTACAAATTTCGTAAATTTATTGGTTCATAAACAGTTTAGCTTTGAACATACCAACTTTTGCAACTCATCCACAAGTTGTTTATTGGGGACCTGACTTTTGTATAATTCAAAGTTGATTTTAGGCAATTCTTCAGGCTTTGTGCTCACACTGAAAATTAAAAAAAAAAGATTAAATTGGAAAAAGTTTTGAACACAAAAATACTGTCCACAGGTCAACTTAAGCACATTATTTTCAGTTTTAGTTGAGTGTGGAGGATTTTTTTTACCATCCATCCATAGGAGCCAGTTTCAGAATAAAATTTTAAAAGAATACCCATAAGTATATAAAAGAGAGTAAAAAAAAACAACAAATCAGATTTTTTCACTTGTAGGTGCTCCAACAAAATTCTACATTACTTTTTTAATTTGTGCCCCATCATCATGATCTTGGTGTCGTTTTGTTCTTAGATAAATATTCTATAAACAATTTTAAATTTCATTCAAACATTTACACAGAAAACGGTAGAAAAAAAATATTTTGCCTGATGTAGCTCAGCCTGTCTATGTAAAAGTATCTTCAAATTTGCATTTTGGTCATGTTTTTCACTATCAGCGTCCATGTCAACTTAAAATGCTGATGTGGACCGACGAACTAAATTAAAAGCAAGAAATTCCAAAGACAACTGTTACTCACTACCAAATTTACAGCCTTTAACAGTTTAATTCCAATTTTGTAAATAAATTATTGATTTGCACATGTTCCATTGAAAATCTTTAAAAATAAAATATTCTTGTGTGTCCTAAGTTTGTGGTACTAACAGTTTGTGTCACAAAATTAATAGGCAATCGTCAGAAAACAATAAACATTCAATTCCCATGTTTCCATTCCTGGTAGCCAAAGCGCCATTGACTACTAGTTTCTGAGAAATTCTTTCAAAAAGTAACCTATTTTAGCAAATTTGTGAAAATTTACTTTAAAAAACACTATATTTTCAAAAAAAAATTAGAAATTTGGCTACTAATAATTTTTGAATTGTGGAAACCTAGAATTCTCATTTCCAATTTCTTGTCACTCCAATCCATTTTCAAAATTGGAAATATCCTCGGCTATTTTTGTTTCATACTGGTAAACATCGTTTGTAAACAATGCCCTTGGGTTAGATGATATTTTTAAGAACGGGTGGAAAGTTCGTGGGAGGTCTCCCGGATTGCGTGATTTCACGTGATCAATGCCTAAAAAACTTATTTTTTCTAAAAGAAATATTTTAAGTAGTCTAGTTTAGATTTACAACAAAATTTGTTAAAAAATAAAATTTATAACAATAAAAAACGATCATACACTTCCGGTATGACATGAGCAAATGACCTCGTTTTTACACCCATTTTCACATCATATTATATAGTGAAAAATGCATATATTTTTTCTAAAAATGGTGTAAGAATTACAAGTTTTTGATTTAGCTAAAAACTAAATTTACCTGGTACAAATTGTTTCAAATGAGGATCGGCTAAATAGGTCAGAGACTTCATGTGCAGACAACATAGTTTACAAACAATTTAGGAATAGTAAAATCTGTCTAAAAATTAAAATTTCCGATATTTTTAAATATTTTATTTTTTAAAATATTTTAACATTTTTCTAGCAAAAGATGGAAAGTTGAACCCTTTTGGAGCTTTTTTTTACTTTGAACATGTGCATTGATGTGCTTCTTATGATTGATATCCGGTATAAACAAAATGCCACGAACTTGACGCTACCACGAAGTTAGAGCACTCGAGGATATTTGTGATTTGCTTTCTCTAATGTAGGGCAAATTTGACAGTAGAACATAATTTTCAATATAAAACCAAACAAACTTTTTTTGATACAGAAAACATCGAATTCAAATACCTGGGTAAACTGAAATTATTGCACAAAAACTGTAAAAATATACAGAGTGCAATTCAACGAATAACACCTTGAAATGGCTGTCATGAATTTAAACCCATGCATATTACTGCCATGACAGCAAATAAATGTGACTTTCAAACCAGTGCGACAGTTATAAAAACGTACGCTTTCATGAATGACTCGTGTCTTGTCCTGAAGGTTTTAAACGAGTCCAACGTTGATGGCTTTATCTTTTCTGATAAAGCAATCCAATCTATGGCAGTTTTGATATTCTTTTTCCTGCCATCGTGCAATACTTATCCGCCACCAACGATGACCTTCAGTTGCAGTACGACAAAGTCAATGAAACGCTGAAACTATTAAAGGGTGCGTTCTGATTATAACTGTATATACGCTACAGAAACCAATACTGGTGCATGCACAACAAAACAGAAAGGATGGTAAAACCTAAGTCAAATAAATTTCCACCCATGGTTCTTTTTATCCTCGATGTTTTCTGTATACACAAATATCTGTTCAAGATTATTCTAATCGAATGTAGTTTTATGAGTACCATTATGTCATAGTATAATTTTTAAAACTTAATTAAGTTAGATAATTTAATACTTTTAAATGGTATGCAAAAATAAATAAAATATATTGGTATCGATGCTGATATTATTAAATGCTTCTCATGATAATTTTAAAATGGCATGAGGTACTTATCATGCTGAAACCTTCACTCTACCATGTTGTTATTATATCAATTTAGTGCCCGTCCGAAGTCGGGCTGATTATTTAATACGAAGTGTTATTGTCCCGTACGTGTCAATAACAAATGTGTTATTAAAACGTATTTCTTATACCCGTATTTTATAATATACATGTACATGGGCTTTATAACTTTATAATTGGCTATAAATACATCAATTTAGTGTCAGTGATAATTAAAGTATATTAAATAGAAACTTGTCATATTTGGGTCAAATAATGGATTATTTTGATAAAAAACGTAAATACGGTTTTAGATCCATTTTGTTTCGTCTTACGGTCTGGTCGTTTTTTTTTTTTTTTTTGTTTTTTTTTTTTGCAGTTCATCACGATCAAAAATCGACCATCAATCATTTAGACAGTGCTTTTTTGGAAAATATCAATAGAATTTTGTTTTAATTCAAAATTGGACTATTTAATACTATTCAATCGATGTATGAAGTTACGTGTGTACGGGTATAAAAAATACATGGTAATAACACATTTGTTATGACACGTACGGGCCAATAATCACTTTTTTTAAAAAAGTTTTGTTTAAATAAAAACTAGAGGGAAGACAAAAATTTTAATTTTATCTGGAAAAAGCCCAGAAATAACAGAACCGAGCGATTTAAAACATTTCTATGATTTTTTTTCAAAATAATAATAATAATAAATGTACATAGAATGTAATGAATGTCAGTTACAAAAATGCTATACCTAATAATCATATCTATACTGTTTCCGGTATAACTCCAATTTTTTAACCACTCGACTCAATATTTTTTTCAGCCGGTACGTTTTACCCATGTTATATAAGCCTCACTTCGAAATTGTTTCCGTGATCTTTATCCGTTTCCGGTAAAATTACAACTTCGTGTTGACTTGACTTAAAAGTGCCAAATTTCAAATACAAATAACTAAAGTAGCACGAATAACGTATGTTCATCCACGTCAGCCTTATTGTATGTTCAGCCATGTCTTCAGCCATGTCAGCGGTATAGTATGTTCAGCCATGTCAGCGGTATAGTATGTTCATCCATGTCAGCCTTATTGTATGTTTAGTTATGTCAACCTTATTGTATGTTCAGCCATGTCAGCCTGATTGTATGTTCAGCCATGTCAGCGGTATGGTATGTTCAGCCATGTCAGCGGTATAGTATGTTCAGCCATGTCAGCGGTATAGTATGTTAAGCCATGTCAGCCTGATTGTATGTTCAATCATGTCTGACTTATTGTATTTTCAGCCATGTCAGCCTAAGTGTATGTTCAGCCATGTCAGCCTTATTGTATGTTAAGCCATGTCAGCCTTATTGTATGTTCAGTCATGTCAACCTTATTGTATGTTCAGTCTATCAACCGTATTGTATGTTCAGCAATGTCAGCCTAATTGTATGTTCAGCCATGCCAGCGTTATTGTATGTTCAGCCATGCCAGCCTTATTGTATGTTCAGCCATGTCAGCATTATAGTATGTTCAGCAATGTCAGCCTTATTGTATGTTCAGTCATGTCAACCTTATTGTATGTTCAGCCATATCAGCATTCTTGTATGTTCAGTCATGTCAGCCTTTTTGTATTTTCAGCCATGTCAGCGGTATAGTATGTTCAGCCATGTCAGCATTATTGTATGTTCAGCCTTGTCAGCGGTATAGTATGTTCAGCCCTGTCAGCATTATTGTTTGTTCAGCCATGTCAGCGGTATAGTATGTTCAGCCATGTCAGCCTTATTGTATGTTCAGCAATGTCAGCCTGATTGTATGTTCAGCCATGCCAGCCTTTTTTATGTTCGGTCATATCAGCTGTATAGTATGTTCAGCCACGTCAGCATTATTGTATGTTCATTGATGTCAGCCCGATTGTATGTTCAGCCATGCCAGCCTTATTGTATGTTCAGCCAGGTCAGCATTATTGTATGTTCAGCGATGTCAGTCTTATTGCATGTTCAGCCATGTCAGCTCATGTATGTTCAGTCTATCAATCTTATTGTATGTTCAGTCTATCAACCTTATTGTATGTTCAGCTACGTCAGGCTTTTATTGTATGTTCAGCCATGTCAGTGGTATAGTATGTTCAGTCATGTCAGCCTTATTGTATGTTCAGTCATGTCAGCCTTTTTATGTTCAGCCATGTCAGCGGTATTGTATTTTCAGCCATCCCTGCCTTACTGTTTGTTTAATAGTGACAGCCGTATTTCATGTTTAGCCACGTCAGCCTTATTGTATGTTCAGCCATGTCAGCCTTTTTATGTTCAGCCATGTCAGCGGTATTGTATTTTCAGCCATCCCTGCCTTACTGTTTGTTTAATAGTGACAGCCGTATTTCATGTTTAGCCACGTCAGCCTTATTGTATGTTCAGTCATGTCAGCCTTATTGTATGTTCAGCCATGTCAGCCTTTTTTATGTTCAGCCATGTCAGCGGTATAGTATGTTCAGTCATGTCAGCCTTATTGTATTTTCAGCCATGTCAGCCTTTTTGTATTTTCAGCCATGTCAGCCTTTTTGCATTTTCAGCCATGTCAGCCTTATTGTATGTTCAGTCATGTCAGCCTTATTGTATTTTCAGCCATGTCAGCCTTTTTGTATTTTCAGTCATGTCAGCCTTATTGTATGTTCAGTCATGTCAGCCTTATTGTATGTTCAGTCATGTCAGCCTTATTGTATTTTCAGCCATGTCAGCCTTTTTGCATTTTCAGCCATGTCAGCCTTATTGTATGTTCAGTCATGTCAGCCTTATTGTATTTTCAGCCATGTCAGCCTTTTTGTATTTTCAGTCATGTCAGCCTTATTGTATGTTCAGTCATGTCAACATTATTGTATGTTCAGCCATGTCAGCATTATTGTATGTTCAGCCATGCCAGCCTTATTGTATGTTCAGTCATGTCAGCTTTATTATATGTTCAGTCATGTCAGCCTTATTGTATTTTCAGCCATGTCAGCCTTTTTGCATTTTCAGCCATGTCAGCCTTATTGTATGTTCAGTCATGTCAGCCTTATTGTATTTTCAGCCATGTCAGCCTTTTTGTATTTTCAGTCATGTCAGCCTTATTGTATGTTCAGTCATGTCAACATTATTGTATGTTCAGCCATGTCAGCATTTTTGTATGTTCAGCATGCCAGCCTTATTGTATTTTCAGCCATGTCAGCCTTTTTGTATTTTCAGCCATGTCAGCCTTTTTGCATTTTCAGCCATGTCAGCCTTATTGTATGTTCAGTCATGTCAGCCTTATTGTATTTTCAGCCATGTCAGCCTTTTTGTATTTTCAGTCATGTCAGCCTTATTGTATGTTCAGTCATGTCAACATTATTGTATGTTCAGCCATGTCAGCATTATTGTATGTTCAGCCATGCCAGCCTTATTGTATTTTCAGCCATGTCAGCCTTATTGTATGTTCAGCCATGCCAGCCTTATTGTATTTTCAGCCATGTCAGCTTTTTTGTATTTTCAGCCATGTCAGCCTTATTGTATGTTCAGTCATGTCAGCCTTATTGTATTTTCAGCCATGTCAGCATTATTGTATGTTCAGCCATGTCAGCATTATTGTATGTTCAGCCATGTCAACTATTGTATGTTCAGCCATGTCAGCATTATTGTATGTTCAGCCATGCCAGCCTTATTGTATGTTCAGCCATGTCAGCATTATTGTATGTTCAGCCATGCCAGCCTTATTGTATTTTCAGCCATGTCAGCCTTTTTGTATTTTCAGCCATGTCAGCCTTATTGTATGTTCAGCCATGCCAGCCTTATTGTATTTTCAGCCATGTCAGCTTTTTTGTATTTTCAGCCATGTCAGCCTGATTGTATGTTCAGTCATGTCAGCCTTATTGTATTTTCAGCCATGTCAGCATTATTGTATGTTCAGCCATGTCAACATTATTGTATGTTCAGCCATGTCAGCATTATTGTATGTTCAGCCATGCCAGCCTTATTGTATGTTCAGCCATGTCAGCATTATTGTATGGTCAGCCATGTCAGCGGTATAGTATGTTCAGCCATGTCAACCTTATTGTAAGTTCAGCCATATCAACATTATTGTATGTTCAGCCATGTCAGCCTTATCGTATGTTCAGCAATGTCAGCCTGATTGTATGTTCAGCCATGCCAGCCTTTTTTATGTTCGGTCATATCAGCCGTATAGTATGTTCAGTCACGTCAGCATTATTGTATGTTCATTGATGTCAGCCCGATTGTATGTTTAGCCATGCCAGCCTTATTGTATGTTCAGCCATGTCAGCATTATTGTATGTTCAGCGATGTCAGCCTTATTGCATGTTCAGTCATGTCAGCCTTATTGTATATTCAGACATGTCAGCCTAAGTATATGTTCAGCCATGTCAGCCTTATTGTATGTTCAGTCATGTCAACCTTATTGTATGTTCAGCTACGTCAGGCTTTTATTGTATGTTCAGCCATGCGTGCCTTACTGTTTGTTCAATAACGACAGCCGTATTTCATGTTTAGCCAGGTCAGCCTTATTGTATGTTCAGCCATATCAGCCGTATTTCATGTTCAGTCATGCCAGCCTTACTGTTTGTTGAGTCATATCAGCCTTATTGTATGTTCATCCATATCAGCCTTATCGATGTTCAGCCATGTGAGTCTTTTTTATGTTCAGCCATGTCAGCAGTATTGTATTTTCAGTCATGTCAGCCTTATTGTTTGTTCAATAATTACAGCCGTATTCCATGTTTAGCCATGTCAGCCTTATTGTATGTTCAGCCAGATACGAAACCCGGTCGGGCAAAT
Organism: Anadara kagoshimensis; assembly: GCA_021292105.1. NCBI lineage: Eukaryota > Metazoa > Mollusca > Bivalvia > Arcoida > Arcidae > Anadara > Anadara kagoshimensis. The sequence continues at coordinate 31,431,229 of CM037861.1, forward strand.
CCTACTGTGAGAAAGGTTGTAAATTGTTTTTACCGTTCTGTAATTTTCTTAAGGCACTCCTGTTTCCTTCGCCATCCCAGAAACTGCCCGCTTTAATATTATTATTAGTGAAAGAAGTTTGGCCGAGGAGTAAAACACCATTATTCCATTCTATTCCATATCTGGTTTTTTTTCCCGAAAACTTTGACAAAAAACAAACTTTTGTCAGTGGCACTCGTACTTGCTTTCCAGTGTATCGTGCCGTGACAAAGTTGACTTAAGGAACAGTGATAGAATTCCTGAATTAAATCATTGATGGAATTAATGAAATAAACGTAAAAAAGTTAAGAAACTACGCTAAAACTAGTTTTAATGCCTCGAGTCCCCGGTGGTCAGGTGTCTTAAGCGTGCGCTTATGGATGAAAAAAAAAACAGCGCTTCTTACTGTCTACGTACAAATCCCACTTTGGACAGATCCAATGAGGCGTTGTTTTACTATTTATTCAGTATTTTGTGATATCACTAATCTATTTTTTGATATCACTATTTTGTGATATCACTAATCTATTTTTTGATATCACTAATACTAATTTGTGGTATCACTAATTCTATTTTTTGATATCACTAATTCTATTTTTGATATCACTAATTCAAAATCACTAATTTTATTTTTTGATATCACTTATTCGATTTATTGACATCATTAAATCACATTGATTTAGTGATATCAATAAATGAAATTAGTGATATCACTAAATCGTAGACGAAGAAATGAAAATAAGGAGTTTTCCCTAAGTTAACGCTGCAGCAAATAACTACTTGACAGCTATATATTTGACACTTATTCAGTACTTTAACGGAGGGGTATTTTATTCTGTGTGAATTATTGATATCAGTAATTTGATTTAGTGATATCACAAAATACTTAAATAAACAGTAAACCGGCACCTCATAGGAACATAGTCTGAGAATGTGTGTTAATTCGTTTGCAGAAAGTCGGTGGTTTTCTCAGGACACTCTGGTGTTCTCAACATCCCTGAACTGATCATCTCGATATAAGTGAAGGAACCTGAACTTGTCGTAAACTTCCATTCCACTCTCGTCTTTATGGCCCTAGATAACTATGATACCATTGTGGTAGCTCAGTTGGTAGAGTGCTCGCTCCGTAAGTAGATCTGAGGTCGTGGGTTCGAGACACTACTGGGTCTGACTTAAGACTTAAAGTAGGTAGTGACTGTTCTTTCGCCAAGCACTGGACACTTCGAAATGAACGTAACTGTTCTTTCGGATGGGAACTTAAAATAAACGAGGTCTCGTTTCACAGTAGGCGTCGCATGATAAGTAACCTTGCTGTAAATGTCATTATCGCAACGCACAGCCAAAATTTCTATAGCTGGCGACGTCTCGATATAAGTGAAATATTCTTGACTGGGACGTTAAAAAATCTTTACCCATTTCAACTCATAGATAACTTTGACACTGACTCATTTATCGCCACAAAATTTTGAAGTCCAAAACAATTTTTCATATATTTTCTCTTGATAAGCTTTCATCAATTTTTCGACAAATCCTTTATAACGCCAAAATTTGCTTGAAAAAAAATGATGACAATGAAACGAAAATCAGCACAACCTAAAAATTTGATACGCATTCTTGGGATATTGGAAGCGATTCTTTGTTTTATACAATTGCAAAACCAAATTGAAATATGAAACAAAAATGAATGCCAAATTCTTTATTTCAGCATTTGTAGATAATATTACAATATACAAACAACATTGACCTGTTGTTATACATCGACACTCGAGAACGAGGACAGAAAGTAATAGTGACAGTTAATCAGCATATCGTTGATCCTATATACACCCTTTCTACACCACAATATATACACCCCTTCTACACCACAATAATACACCCTTCTACACCACAATATATAGATCCTTCTACACCACAATATATACACCCCTTCAATATATACACCCCTTCTACACCACAATATATACACCCCTTCTACACCACAATATATACACCCCTTCTACACCACAATATATACCCCTTCTACTCCACAATATATACACCCTTCTACACCACAATATATACACCCCTTCTACTCCACAATATATACACCCCTTCTACACCACAATATATACACCCTTCTACACCACAATATATACACCCCTTCTACCACAATATATACACCCCTTCAATATATACACCCTTCTACACCACAATATATACACACCTTCAATATATACACCCCTTCTACACACAATATATACACCCCTTCTACTCCACAATATATACACCCCTTCTACACCACAATATATACACCCCTTCAACACCACAAAAATACACCCCTTCAATATATACACCCTTCTACACCACAATAAATACACCCCTTCTACACCACAATATATACACCCCTTCTACACCACAATATATACACCCCTTCAATATATACACCCTTCTACACCACAATATATACACACCTTCAATATATACACCCCTTCTACACCACAATATACACCCCTTCTACTCCACAATATATACACCCTTCTACACCACAATATATACACCCCTTCAACACCACAATAATACACCCCTTCAATATAACACCCCTTCTACACCACAATATATACACCCCTTCTACACCACAATATATACACTCCTTCTACACCACAATATATACACCCCTTCTACACCACAATATATACACCCCTTCTACACCACAATATATACACCCCTTCTACACCACAATATATAACCCCTTCCACCACAATATATACACTCCTTCTACACCACAATATATACACCCCTTCTACACCACAATATATACACCCCTTCTACACCACAATATATACACCCCTTCTACACCACAATATATACACCCCTTCTACACCACAATATATACACCCCTTCTACACCACAATATATACACTCCTTCTACACCACAATATATACACCCCTTCAAAATATACACCCCTTCTACACCACAATATATACACCCCTTCTACACCACAATATATACATCCCTTCTACACCACAATATATACACCCCTTCTACACCACAATATATACACCCCTTCTACACCACAATATATACACCCCTTCTACACCACAATATATAACCCCTTCTACACCACAATATATACACTCCTTCTACACCACAATATATACACCCCTTCTACACCACAATATATACACCCCTTCTACACCACAATATATACACCCTTCTACACCACAATATATACAGCCCTTCTACACCACAATATATACACTCCTTCTACACCACAGCTTCTGTGTTTCCACAAATTCAGTGCACATGGAAAATGCGAGAATAAAGTCGTATTTTCCAACAAACTCACAAAAATTGTCAAAACTTAATACAAAATATACTGACCTAATAAGTAAAAATATTTTCATTCATGAAAAAGTGAACTTAATTCTGTACATAGAGCAATTTTTGAACTTTTTTAACAAAACAACAAATATGACTATGTTAAAAATATCCCTTCTGTACCTTCTTACTTGGAACAACTATAAATATTATGTCATAATTGGAATATTAATGATGATCACACCTGGACAAAACCCGATCAACAATTACCTACCTGACCCTAAATACCCTGATGTAACTTTAAATAAGGCCCAATTGGGGTATAAAACGATCAAATTTCCAAATTTTTCGCAAAATTTCTCTATGTACAGGAGAACTGAACAATAATGTTGTTAATTAAAAATATAATTTGGTTAGGTCAGTGCATTTAAAATGTATTTTATTGATAGTTTTATTTGAAATATATTCAAATAATACAATAATTTAATGAAAACCATGTGCACTCAATATATGGAAATACAGTAATTCTACATTACATTTGAAAGGTCGAACCTCTGAAATATCATACAAACACTGTGGATTATTTTGTTTGTCAATGTCAATCCAGTTCTTCGTCCAGTGCGCCGATCGAGGATTGAGAACCAGTCCTTTCTTGCTTGTGACAAGTGAGCTCTGTTAGAGCTCTCTACCACAAAGATAAAACTTTCGGTTCCGAATGACTAGCGGTAATTGAATGTTATACCAGTGCTAATTTTACAACACTAGACGGCCGTGTCGGAATACAATTCTTGATCAATAGTGCTTAGACCAAAATACCAAAACGAAATGTTTTTTCAAGGTTTGAAGTAAACCCTTTTATATCTACAATATGCACCAGCATTACACCACAACTAGCTCAACACAGCTTAACTGGAAATATTTGGTTGATTCATCCTTATTTTGCAATCTGTCTAAAGTTTTACAATTGACACAACAAAATATATAATGCTAGACATAGACATGAATAATCAAATAAAAAACAAATGCACCTACCCATGTCCAAATCACAATCCCAGAGCAAAGTAAAAACTGAAGATTTTGATTTCATAATGATGGGTGTAGCTAACTAAACAGGAGGTCATTGCCCTGCCGGTGCACCCGGTCTCAATTTCCTGATGTAAATGCGCGTACTTAATGACATTTTAACATTTTATACCAGTTTTAATTTTACAGCACTAGATGGCCATTACGGAATGCAATTCCTCATCAGTAGTGCTTGAACTAAAATTGTGAAACCAATTTTTTTCAAGATGTTGAAAAGATACCGAAATGACCAAAATATATTTTACCAAATTTAGTTAAGGAAATACTTTGCATGAGGGAGTATACTTTAGTTTTTGAGAAATTTCAAATTTTAACTAGCAGCAAATTGAGATAATGGTATAATTAGCCAGTGTTCAACTTTTTATTTTGCTTTGGGATTATGATTTGGACATTGATTGGTGTGTTTGTTTTTCACTCAATGTTTGGTTTCTGTTGTTTGTTGTTGTCTTAATGGTGGGAACCGTACACTTTGCTTTGCACCTCTAGAATTAGACCAATCTTTCAATCCCCTATGAACACGTGGTAGGCATGTTGTCGACACAGATATAAACATTCCTTGTAACCCGACAAGAACGATAAATATAATATCCAATACCCGACTCTGAAAGAAGGCCGAAAATATCCCAAACAACCACAACACACCAGAAAGACAAGTCAACCTAATATATACGGAGAAATAGGCAAAATATCCTTTCTCTACAGCCTTGCACTTCACGGCTTCGCTTCCGATATGGTAGATAGAAACGGCCAAACAAACCAAATTTATTGATACAGATATTACAATCGGTACAGACACAAATATAAGAATAGCCGGATAGTCAGAAGGAAAGCAAATATTCCCGCCATACCCGACACTCAGCGGGATATAGTCTACCAACTCAATAATCACACTTGGTATTACAATGAAAAGGCCTATTGCATACCCAACAAGCGTCAGTCTCCTTTTAGATGTAGCTTTTGTTGACTTGAATGCGTTTGGTTGTGTGGCAAGTTTGGAAAAAGTGTGTGTAACATGTACGATACCAATAGTCATAAACGAAAACGTAGTCAGCCAAAAGTAATGAATAGCAACACCAAGGCATTTACAAAGAATCTGAAATTCGTCTGCACCTATACCAACCATGAATAGGGCATGAGATATCAACATATTGACCATAAGGTTAAAGGTGTTTGAACCTGGTATTGTGTCAGAAAATGAAAGGATTTTGTGTATGACTATAGCAGACGATAAACTGAAACAGGACAACCCCATGCAGATGTAAGTGAGGATTGACTCAACATTTACCGGGATTTGTATTTGATTCTTTCCTTCTTTCCGTTTGAAATATTCTTGACATTTCCAGGAATCCACAACTAAATATTTACCAGATATCTCTAATACAACATTCCATTTCTCCCGGGGTTGATTTACATACTGACTATGATTCAATGCAGTTGTGTCTATTCGGATATCGCTACAAGACGTACTGTCATTGAAATACCCCCTAAAGCTTATCTTAGATAGGTATTGTTGTTTATAATTTGTGGTCCCGACAAGGTATGCCCTTCTTGTCAACAGATAAGGCGAGGCTTCATTTTTACTAACAGGTAACATACTTGTAATGGTTTCTTCATTTCCGTTAGAATTCATCTGGGTGTAGGTAAAATTACTTGATAAATGGCCGATTTTCATGTTATCATATTGTTCAGGTTTCATGCCATATGTACTGGAAATTATTATTTCCACCGAGACATAACCACTTGTACCTTTAGTAGTGTTTTCAAAGGTGACGAACCAGTATTCATAAGGTCTATATTCCTTATCGTTAAAGCTACTATAATGGCTAAAGTAATGGAACACAGCCAAACTGTTGAAATCGCCGTTTGTTAAAACATGGTTAGATTCAAAAAAATAATAGATGTATGAAAGCCGTTTGGAATAAAATGGACCTTTGTAGCACAAGTCATTGGCAAAACTTGTAATGTTTCCGCATGCTTCTTTGGAACATATTCCCTGAAGAAGAAAAAAATATGTATAACACAAAATATTTACATTTTGTCTGTTTTCTGTCTTCTACACAAGGTTTCAGAGCAATTGCATTCATAACTTCATATCGGCTATGAACTGCAAGATCTACCTTGGTGACGTCACGGGAATTCCAGTCACAACAATCGGCGTATTTGACGTCACGGGAATTCCACTCACAACAATCGGTGTATGAATACACAATATGAAATACACAAAACCGGAACTTTTTATTGATTGTTTGCATAATTGTGATTATTTATTACCGAAATAATTGTATTTAATAAAAAATTGAACAATTTAGTAGAAATTTTGTATGCAATTTGTTGTTTTTACCACGCACTATTTTGTCCTAGAATTTCTGGCGCCAAACTGCACAGCTGATCAGTTAAATCTGCTGTTCCATCAGTTGTTCCGTTAATCGAAAATCGTTGTTGACAAAGCGCGGAATTAAAATTTTCTAAAATGATTTTGAACCAAGAAAAAGAAAAGAAAATAGTTTTAAACGTAAATATAACAATTGAACTGTTTAGAAATGCGGTTCATAGTCGATATGAACGCAATTGATATGCAAGGCAAACTAATCATAACGCGCTAACGCGCGTTATTCAGTTTGCTTGCATATCAATTGCGTTCATATCGACTATGAACCGCATTTCTAAACAGTTCAATTGTTAAATAAGCGAAAATTTGTACACCACATTTACTGTATATCAAAGCTATTCGAATTTACAACCACTGGTCTTTAGAGACACACATATTAAAAAGTTTTCAAAAACAAACACGAATTCATGTCAAAATCGCAATATCAAAGCAAAGTAAAAACTTTGAAACTGGCAAAGTTAAACACGTGAACTTTCACAAGAAAAATGAGGCCGGGTGCTCCGGAAGGGTAGGCAAGACTCATCCGCCACGGGTGAAATCGAAAATGAAAGGAACATAGAACTATGGAACTATATATCCAGGGATACATAGACATCATATTTATCAACAAAATTGTGATGACGGCCATAAAACCTTTTTATAAGAAAGATAAAAATAATAAGTTGAAAAAAACTTACTGTTTCAGAATTGTAGATTTCTGTTTCCAAACACTGCGACGCATCACTTTTAATTTTTGGAGGCGTAAATCGAAAAAGTACCACCAAGGAATGTACACTATATTTAGTAAAAAGCCAAAATGTTTTACATACGGGTTCTTTTGATTTATTCACTTCTCCGGCACAAAAATAATTTTTCATTTGATGCCATTTATTATCAGCATATACTAATATTAAATTCTGGTATTTATGACATATGTCATTACTGATGTCCATCTGAGTTCTCAGGCATCTTCTGAAGTTAAAACCTTGAGGCGCAAGGAAATTCTCTTTTTTCCAGCGGCAATTGGGAATAATAGAAGTTAAACTTGAAGGGTTTCTGTCATGATCGTTATTAACGCACTCTGAAATTTCATAATTCATCATTGACATAGTGTAGGTCTCAATGTTATTGCAAATCGCACAATACGAATTAACGAACGCAATACCATGGTTATCGAAAACGGGTAATCGGTTAATAACCAATTCTCTACTTTCACACTGTGAAACAATAAACTGGTTTGTGTATTCAGTTGGACATCCATTGACCATCCAAAAACCTTCATCTGGGGGTTGTTTACCGCTATAGTGTACACACGATAAATTGGCATAGTTTGTGATGTTGGTGTTGTTACCAGTTTCTAAAACAGCATCATAGCAGCAATCTCCATATAACAAACAATGGTCATCACAGTAACAAGTCTTTACCTCAAGTTCATTCTGCGTTTTGCAAAGTGCGCGGTTGTAGCATGGATCCTCCGTAAATAACGATCGTTTACTTCTGGTGACGCTATTAGGCGTTTTAGTAACCTCCCTACATTCAATACCTCTCCAAAAGAAAAAGGATTATGACCATTACTATCTCGATCCAAATCGACTGTTTCTTTCGTTGACGTGCAAACTTTGCCACTTAACAATGCTATGACAACAAAACAAAACTCCAATGCCATCATCTTTGCAGGAAAATAGCCTCTTCAATTTGCAACCAGACAGTTTGTTTTCATCACCATTTATATTATACCCTGATTGTAATCCAACCAATCAACTTATGGATACTATATTAAACAGATGATTTGTAAAAAAGCACACAATGTTCATTATATGTGTCTTCCTTTTAAATCACAAAACCGTTCAAGAGGCGTTACCTAAATGGGATCAATAAAAGTCCCGCCCTTAAGCTCTACGGAGGTTGTTTACATTTTACATCAGACGACAGTTTCTAAATACAATTGCTCATGATCAATAGTAAGGTATTCGCAAACGATTTGATTGAAAACTCAAATTATTCGATTTCATCGTTTATTTCCAAAAATGTATAGCTTTCCCAGAATGGTTGTCGAAATATTTCTTTTAAACCTCGAAAATGTCAAACTATATAGGCATTCACAACGACAAGTAGGTGTCACCCCCCCCCCCCCAAGAAATATTTAAATCTCCAAAATGTTTTTGCAAGGTTATTTTGCTTATTGTGTTAAAGTGCGGATTTTAAAATGCAACTACGCAGATGCCATAATTTCATACCTCGAAAATAAATACACGCAAAATTAAATACGTTTACAGTATTAAGTCATTTCAGAATGAAATGTGACCTTGTACAAGCTAATGGGCCAAAATCGACAAAAAGGTTTCTTTAAAACCAGAATGGCAAGTAAATTATCGTGACCTTAACCCTACAAAGAATTTGTGGAACTATTTAATAAAACATAAAGAAGCGGAAGACGACCCAAAAGCTTTAACTGAACCTGATAAGCGACACGAGTATAGATTAATAATTGCAAGTAAATTATCGTGACCTTAACCCTAAAAAGAACTTGTGGAACTTTTTAATAAAACATAAAGAAGCGGAAGACGACCCAAAAGTTTTAACTGAACCTAATAAACGACACAAGTATAGATTAATATTCGAATTTGTATTTTCTATTTAAATTTTTACTAAATCTGTTAAATTTTGCAGCATTAGACGGCCGTTTTGAGAATAAAATTCCTCATCGGTAGTGGTCGGACAAAACTTGAGGACCTCCAAATATTTAATGATGTTGAAAAAAAGAAAAAGAAAAGGGATAAAATGTATGTTAACGTATGCATGATTAGTTATGCATTATACAAATAATGAAAAAAAAACTATCATACAAATCCATGTTCAAATCACAATCCCAAGTGAAAACTTCGAAACTCACCGCCGTACCACGTGATCAATTCCTCTTAACGTTTGTGCGGAACATTTTGGAAAATGTCAACGTCACAAATTCCCGGAATAACGTCGTTTTTACGGGAAACGGCATATTGTGCGATTCCATACCCATTGGAACCAAGCGTTTCACAGACACGTTAGAAGGTATCACGTGGTACAGCGGCGAACCCCATTAAGGTACATTTCGTGAATTTCCATCAGTGAAGTGAGGCTAGATGCTCCATAAGGGTAATACCTCCCGTGTAGCTAGCTTCACACAACACGTGTATAATCAAAATTAAGAATGATATGAACATTGGAAGTAAAATATATAAATCCATGGTAATTTTGGATACAAAAACATTATACATATCTACAATTTGAACTCGAATACAAGTAGCAGACGTTGATCCAAAATCTTCAAACTGCTCTGTAGGAACCAGTTGAAGATTTTCAAATTTTAACTAAAAAGCAGCAAATTTAGACAATAGTATATTTCTGACAATAATACACAATTATTCCTACTCTCGGGGCAACAGCCACCAGCAGAGATATCGGCACAGTGGTTTTAATTACATATTATACCAGTTTTAATTTTACAGCACTAGGCGCAAATTTAGACAATGGTATATAATCTATTTCCTACTTCAGTTTTAGAATACAATTTCCCATCTGAACCAAAATTGATGATTCGTTCTCCTGAACCCATCATCCAGACACGATTCTTCCTTCCATTTCAATTGATATAGTAGATCTTTTCCCTTCTTACACATGCCCGTGTAGATTTTAATCTCATTGTCTGTTGCACACACGAAAATTAAGCTAAAAATAAAATAATAACGTTCGTGGTTAAAATGTAAAAAATACAATGTAGCGAATGACAGGTGTACACGAACAGTATGATATAATGTATTTATGATATTAATACTCTATTGAGAGTATTCTCTGTCCTTTTTGAATCAAATACGTTTACAATTTCTTTTTTTCTTTTTTTTCTTTTTTTATCTCAAACGGACAATGAGGGTAAAAAGTGAAACACCGGTTACATTATTGCAAACAAAAGCAAATGAGATTATACGCAGAAATTTGTGTTTTTCATTTCTAATACAAGACTTGTGTAGATTCGAATGCTATGGTAATGAATATGCTTGAAACTGTTATCTTTCAAGCCATTGTGTTGAAAATAAACCCCACTCGTCAAAGAAATGTATAAAGTGTTGAGACTGTTGTTTTTTGACTGGCGATCACGATTGATATGATTTTATTGAATGATCCGTCTATTTTTTCTCTTTCTGTTTTGCGTCAAAAGTGATAATGTTACAAGTTGTTTTGCCGTCTTAAACAGTAAGTTGAAATAGCGGTTATATTCTGACTATAGTCAGATCACATTTTTAGTGTGTTTGAATGGGTGGTGTGATTCAAACTTAGATATCTCACTTAAATAGACTTGAAATTTCGCATGTATTTTAAGTACATAATTTTTCATATTTTGAATAATTTTTGCAAATATTCTCACCTTTTTTTTAGTTTTTTCTTTTAATTTATATGCATAAATTCTTATAAACTTTTTCGATAAAAAATTGTTGAAAAATAAATACTTGTTCGTTTGCAGTCTTGTTTTAAAGGTAAGTATCTTTCTATCTATTTGGTAAATTTTTTTTAAATATTCACTGCAGTTATTTAGTTTTTGGTATTTAAAATTCGGCAATTAATTGAAAGATAGCTGTTGTCCCTCTGATATTTTGATATGGTATATTCGATAGCTTCTTCGTATAAGTCATTCAGAACTCGGTTCTCATTGGCTAATACGTATTCATACCATACGGGTTTATACAGGTGTTCCTATTCCTAACCAGTATACGTCACGGACTAGCCCAGGTCATGAACTATAATCATGCCAAGTTTCATGCTTTTAACAAAAAAGCTCACAATTTTTTGACAATTCTGCTGGACTAATTGTACTTGTTTATAAATGAACAAGGGGTTAAACAGCACAAACATCAAAATAAAGAATAAAATCCATTTATTACATTTGTTTGGACTAGAGCGACACAATTTTTTAATATTTAATGTGTTAAACCAAAAAACATTCAAGGTCATCTAACAAAACTGAGATTTTTGTCTTTAAAAATGTAGTTATTGGCCATAAAGCATTTTACTACGTGATACGTATAGTCTGAATTTAGATGTGCGCCTGATAAAAACTGCTTTTATATGATTTTTAGACTTAATATAAGAAATTTAACCAAATTGTTGCAACACATGTTGTCAAGCTAGCTACACCCAGAGAGTTTGTTATCAAAATTGAGAATGAAAGGAACCTGGAACTATGGGAGGTCAAATATATTCAGGGATACAGAGACATCATACTACATAATTTGCAATGACGACCATAAAACTTTGTGAGGGCATCTTTCTATGCTTGTAATATCCTTGTGTCAACAATTTTTTATAAGCGACAGTTTGCTTCATTGTATAAAGTTCCCGTTAAAGTTCGGTGATATGTTATAGTCCGATCACTTATCCAGTGATGAAAACCGATGTGGTCTTGAAAAGATCGTGGATTACTAACCTCAAATTTCCTTAATGATATATGTAGATCTGTTATTTTTATAACACGTGTTTAAATAATTTGATTAAATTTCTTATATAAAGTCTAAAAATCAAATAAAACCCGTTTTCTTAGACGCGCATCTGAATTCAGACGATGTGTATCACGTAGTAAAATGCTTTATCGCCAATAACTACATATTTTGAGACAAAAATCACGGCTTTGTTAGATGAGCTTGAAGGTTTTGTAGTTTTAAAACATTAAATAAAAAAAATTCTGTCGGTCTAGGCCACACGTGTTTAATAAACAAATATTATTCACTATTTTAATGTTTGTGTTGTTTTACCTGTTGTCCATTCATAAACAAGTGCAATGGGTCAGTCCGTGACGTATACTGGTTAGGAATAGAAACGCCTGTATAAACCCGTATCGCGTGAATACGTATTAGCCAATCAGAGCCCAGTTATGAATGACTTGCATGAATGAAACTGTCGAATATGCCATATCAACATATGAAAGGGGCAACAGCTACCTTTCAATTAATTGCTAAATTTTGACTACCAAAAACTCAACAGTGAATATTAAAAATTTAACCATGCAGATAGAAAAATAGTATTTTTAAATACTTATCTTTAAAACAAGACTGCAAACAAAGAAGTATTAATTTCTTAACAAACTTTTCTCGAAAAAGTTTATTAAAATGTATTCATATAAATTAAAAGCAAAAAATGGAAAAAACTGAGAAAATTTGCAAAAAATATTCAAAATATGGAAAACTATGTTCCAATAATAAGTGTGAACTTTCAAGTCTATTGGAGTTATATCCAGTGAGATATCTAAGTTTGAATCACACCACCCATTCAAAACATGTTTTTTCATCACTGAAAATGTGATCGGACTATAGCTATAGATGCTTTATATTATTTGTGACAACCATTAAGCTAGTATATCTGCTAGTAGACTAAGCATCCATCCACGAGAATCACGTTAACCCAGGTAGAACTATATAGAATTGCCATATAAACTTTGTTTATCAAAATTATCTGCCACTTAAATATTAAAATTCTTCCAACACCAAGCTTAATTGGAATTTGCAACGTAAACGTATTCCAAAATGTGCCGCAAAAACGGGCGAATTTGGTAAAATTAATTTTGGTCATTCTATGTTTCTCATTTCAGCATCTTAAAAAATATTTGATTTCCACAATTTTGGTCCGAGTACTACTGATGACGAATTTTATTACGAAACGATTTTCTAGTGTAGCAAAGGTGTCTTCACATTTATCCAACATTTGATATTTTGATATGGGGAAAGGTAAATTTTATGTTGGATAAATGACATCAAAGGAAAATGGAAACAATAGGTTGGCTTGGGTACTATGAACGGTGTCTTCACATTTATCCAACATTTGATATTTTGATATGGGGAAAGGTAAATTTTATGTTGGATAAATGACATCAAAGGAAAATGGAAACAATAGGTTGGCTTGGGTACTGTGAACGGTGTCTTCACATTTATCCAACATTTGATATTTTGATATGGGGAAAGGTAAATTTTATGTTGGATAAATGACATCAAAGGAAAAGGGAAACAATAGGTTGGCTTGGGTACTGTGAACATGAAAATTCATACCTTTACCTTTTTGAAGATTAAATATACCTGGCTGTAGTTTCACAATAATTCTTTTATTAATATTTTGTTTAATTTAAATCTGGCAAAATTGATACATTAATGATTTTGGTAAATTTTAAAATACCCTAGAGTTTAATTTGTGATTTTGAGAAGACACATAAAGCTTTTTCAAAAATGTTTATTCTAAGTTCCAACGATTGCCAAAATTCGCTAAATATAAGTTTAGGAAATCTTAGTAATGGAATGATTGTGAAACCGGGTCCCTGGAAAAAATGAAAACTGAAGTTTTATTTTGAATTTTTAATTTATTTATTGATTTATTTTTTATTGTTTTTGATAATTTTTTTTTAAAATAATCCAAATTACTTATTTTGGAAAAAATATCAAAAATATCATAGGAAAATTAAATACTAGTAGCTTATTAATAATTATGATTATCTTCTTCTTTATTTCTGTTGTTAACTGTTATCTATTTTTATTTACATTTTATTTATTTATTTATTTAATTTACATTTTATTTTTTTATTTTTTTATTTATTTATTTATTTATTTATTGTTAAATTGTTTTGGTTCAATTTTTTTTGGTTGAAGTAGTGATTGATTTCTGTTTGTGTCAAATCACCAAACACAAACATACCGGTGTTTTGTGCATGTTAGTTTTGTCATGTGCTGACACTGTAATTTTCAAAAGAAATTTTCTTTTATTTCTAATTTTTGTGAAAATAAAGATATTTTCAGAATTATTATCAAATTTTATCTTTAAAAGCTATAAAAACTTTTTATAAATTGAATTTAATTTTCTTTAAAGCCAAATTAATGTTCCTTTTAATTAAAATTCAAAAGGCAAGAATGCATTCAAAAACAGCACATGACAACTTCAACTGAACAGCATATGACAGTTTTATTTTAATAACAATATATATATATATAATTCAATATACAATCCTATAGAAAAGGATCCAGGTATGCATGTTCTATCTTTCAATAAATTTGTTTATTTTATTTTATTTTATTTTTATTAAGTTATTTTATTTACATTTTATCTATTTTATTTACATTTTATTTATTTATTTATTTTACAATGTATTTATTTAATTTTATTTATTTATTTATTTATTTATTTATTTATTTATTTATTTATTTATTTATTTATTTATTTATTATTTAATTGTTTTGGTTCAAATTTGTTTTGGTTGAAGTAGTGATTGATTTCTGCTTGTGTGAAATCACTAAACACAAACATACCGGTCCATGTCCAAAACATCCCAAAAGCAAAGCAACAACTTTGACAACTGTCAAATCAAGATAACCATATTAGCTTCAACCAGGAAAGTGGCGCCGAGTGTTCATGAAGGGTAAGCACCGCTTGTTTAGCTAGCTACACCCGACACGTGTAAAATCGAGAATGAAAGGAACATGGAACTATGGGATGTATATATCCAGGATAGATATCATACTTATCAACAATATTGCGACGACGTTCATAAACTTTGGATGTATATATCCAGGATAATTTTGGATACAGAGATATTATACTTATCAACAATATTGAGACGATGTTCATAATTTTGAGGGCGTGGATAAGCCTAAGGTTGCAATATTCAAAGCCAGCTATATATTTGTCAGCAACTTACTTCGTTGTATTAAAATTCTAGTAGTGGGAAAAAGTTCTGTGGTAGCCCATTGTCTGCGAAACAAACAAAGACACCATAAGCAGAGGGAACAGGTATATTGCTGCAAAAAAAAGACAGTTGAAGTTGATAACAGAAGAATTGAAGTCATGATGTTTGTCATACAACTTCAAATGTAGCCTTAAGTGCTCGCCATCAATGTGGTATATAAGTTCAAATATGTAGTTTACAGAGAAAAATTGAGAATCAGACTTTTATCTTTTATTAAGTAAAACCACTAGGCTGGTATCTCTGCTCGTTGGCTAACCATCCCCGTGGGTATCGTTTACCCAGGATGTAATTCATTTTATTGTCAGAAAAATATGTTGATCAAAATTGTCTGCTTCGTAAATCTTAAAATTTAAAAAAAATTAAGTCATGTGATAATTAATTTTGTCGACTGCCTATTGACTCTGTGAGCTAGAACCTTAAAGTTGCCTTGAGTGTGCTCAAGTACAAGACAGGCCATAAAATATACTTGCATACCTTACGCAAACATGAGCTTATTCTTCGGTCTGCACATTAGCCGACAGACCACAAGTTGTAGACGTTGAACTCCGACAATCATTAATTCATTAATTAGTGTCAGTGTCCCATTCTTAATTTTAACTTCACACACGGCGGGTGTAGCTAGCTAAGCAATAGTTGTTTACCCTTGCGCAGCACCCGGTCGCACTTCCCTGGTGTAAATTCGCGTGTTTAACTTAATTTGCAAGTCATAAATTTTTTTTGACCTTGCTTGGGATTGTCATTTGGACATTGATTGGTATGTTTGTTTTGATTATCTAAAAATTGACAATAGCCAGTGTGCTTTGTGATATCTAACGATGTTTGTCACTCAAAGTAGCTAAAAATGCGAGATACGTGAAAATAAATAATTTTATTTATAATACTGTCAGAAGGTTTACTCTAACTAACATCGTCACCTGCACAAAACATCAATACTTTACCATCTTATTAAACCACACTTTCAGCATGCATTTCTAACCAATCACAGGCTTTGAACTATGTTGTCCATTTGAAGAAAGATTCGCCCCTTTCTTATTCTTGAAGAACTGTGATCCGCCATTTTCTTCATATGAAGAAATACCCGCCCTTTCTTAACATAGATGTCAACTACCCAATACTTCATTGGGAACTACTATTAACAACGTGTAATTTATTTCCAAGATAAATCTTTGACAACTGTCAAATCAAGATAACCATATTAGCTTCAACCAGGGAAGTGGCGCCGAGTGTTCATGAAGGGTAAGCACCGCTTGTTTAGCTAGCTACACCCGACACGTGTAAAATCGAGAATGAAAGGAACATGGAACTATGGGATGTATATATCCAGGATAATTTTGGATACAGAGATACCATACTTATCAACAATATTGAGACGATGTTCATAATTTTGAGGGCGTGGATAAGCCTAAGGTTGCAATATTCAAAGCCAGCTATATATTTGTCAGCAACTTACTTCGTTGTATTAAAATTCTAGTAGTGGGAAAAAGTTCTGTGCTAGCCCATTGTCTGCGAAACAAACAAAGACACCATAAGCAGAGGAAGCAGGTATATTGCTGCAAAGAAAAAGACAGTTGAAGTTGATAACAGAAGAATTGAAGTCGTGGTGTTTGTCATACAACTTCAAATGTAGCCTTAAGTGGTCGCCATCAATGTAGTATAAGGGCCGCATTACATCTGCGCAAAATTTCCATAACCCCTATATGTCATTTGCGCAAAGGGTGTGTACTACTATTGCGCAAATTTTAATTGGCTATGTTAAACTGTTAAATAAACACCACGTAACCAAAGAGTCCATGTACGCAACAGATCTGGTGACATATCTGCAAGTCCCTCTAAAATAATTCTGTTTAAACTTGAAAACATAGAAGAATATACTGTGTTGCCTAAAGATGTACAAAATGTTGTTGTATTATACAGAGAACGTCGCAAAAAATGCTAGCCCTACCCAAAGGCAGAGACAGCGTCCATGTTGCATTAAATGCCTCGGAAATTTTGATCAACAAGTTGGATATGTTGCTTGTAAACAATGTTCAGACCGGAATAATTGTATTTTCGACGTTTCTTGAAGAAATTAATGAAAATTTTCGTTGATGGTGTTTAGTTAACATGGCAATTACATTTTGCGCAATTATAATATAAGCTTTTGCGCAATTGTCATATTATTGGCACAAAAGTCATATGGATTTGCACAATTGTAATGCACCGGGTTTTAGTCTAAATATGGAGTTTACAGAAAAAACATTGAGAATCAGACTTTTATCTTTTATTAAGTACAACCACTAGGCTGGTATCTCTGCTGGTTGACTAACCATCCCCGTGGGTATCGTTTACCCAGGGTGTTTAAATTCATTTTATTGTCAGAAAAACCTGTTGATCAAAATTGTCTGCTTCGTAAATCTTAAAATTTAAAAAAAATTAAGCCATGTGATAATTAATGTGTCGACTGCTTGTTGACTCTGTGAGCTAGAACCTTAAAGTCGCCTTGAGTGTGCTCAAGTACAAGACAGGCCATAAAATATACTCACATACCTTACGCAACCATGAACTTATTTTTCGGTCTGCACATTAGCTGACAGACCACATGTTGTAGACGTTGAACTCCGACAATCATTAATTCATTAATTAGTGTCAGTGTTCCATTCTTAATTTTAATTTCACACACGGCGGTTGTAGCTAGCTAAGCAATAATTGTTTACCCTTGCGCAGCACCCGGTCTCACTTCCCTGGTGTAAATTCGCGTGTTTAACTTAATTTGAAAGTCAACAATTATTGCTTAGCTAGCTACACCTTGTTTGGGATTGTCATTTGGACATTGATCGGTATGTTTGTTTTGATTATCTAAACATTGACAAAAGCCAGTGTGCTTTGTGATATCTAACAATGTTTGTCACTCAAAGTAGCTAAAAATGCGAGATACGTGGAAATAAATAATTTTATTTATAATACTGTCAGAAGGTTTACTCTAACTAACATCGTCCCCTGCACAAAACATCAATACTTTACCATCTTATTAAACCACACTTTCAGCATGCATTTCTAACCAATCACAGGCCTTGAACTATGTTGCCCATTTGAAGAAAGATTCGCCCCTTTCTTATTCTTGAAGAACTGTGATCCGCCATTTTCTTCATATGAAGAAATACCCGCCCTTTCTTATCATAGATGCCAACTACCCAATACTTCATTGGAAACTCTACTATTAACAACGTGTAATTTATTTCCAAGATAAATCTCTGATATTTTCTTTACCCCTATGATCTCAAAGGCATTTCTTGTATTGTTATAGTCAGTGAATGTGAAAGATGATCACCTTCATTTTTAATACCATGCTCGGCCTACGATACAGGCCTGACGAAAGTTTAATACTGATCACATCTTACAGAAATATCGAATTATTCTCTTTGTTTATGTGTAGTTCCCAAAATCAAAAACACCACTACGTAGCTCAGTTGGTAGAGTGCTCGCTCCGTAAGTGGGAGGTCGTAGGTTCGAACCCCGACCGGGTCTGACGAATGACTTGAAAGTGGGTAGTGACTGTTCTTTCGCCAAGCACTCGGCATTACGAAATGAAAGTCACGGCACTTTGGGATGGTAACTTAAAATAAACGAGGTCCCGTGTCACGGTGGGTTTGGCACGATAAAGAACCCTGCTGTATAATGCCATCAGCGCAACGCACAGGCAAAATTTCTGCGCCTTCGTCTTTAGCTGGCGACGTCTTGATATAAGTGAAATATTCTTGACTGGGTTGTTAAACACCATTACACTCTCCCTGTCGAAAGTTTAATAATGAGCTATCGAATTAGTGTCGAAATAGAAAACCCCTTGTTAACTACATGTATATTATGACAGCCCTTCTGCAGCCGCTATCTATCTCTTGGTGGCTTTTCTGGCCACTAGCTATCCTTAATCAGCCACTCCCACTAGCTATCCATAATCAGCCACTCCCACTAGCTATCCGTAATCAGCCACTCCCTGAGTGTGCTCAAGTACAAGACAGGCCATAAAATATACTTGCATACCTTACGCAAACATGAACTTATTCTTTGGTCTGCACATTAGCCGACAGACCACATGTTGTAGACGTTGAATTCCGACAATCATTAATTCATTAATTAGTGTCAGTGTTCCATTCTTAATTTTAATTTCACACACGGCGGGTGAAGCTAGCTAAGCAATAGTTGTTTACCCTTGCGCAGCACCGGTTTTTACCCGGTCGCACTTCCCTGGTGTAAATTTGCGTGTTTAACTTAATTTGCAAGTCATAAGTTTTTTTACCTTGCTTGGGATTGTCATTTGGACATTGATCGGTATGTTTGTTTTGATTATCTAAACATTGACAAAAGCCAGTGTGCTTTGTGATATCTAACAATGTTTGTCACTCAAAGTAGCTAAAAATGCGAGATACGTGAAAATAAATAATTTTATTTATAATACTGTCAGAAGGTTTACTCTAACTAACATCGTCTCCTGCACAAAACATCAATACTTTACCATCTTATTAAACCACACTTTCAGCATGCATTTCTAACCAATCACAGGCCTTGAACTATGTTGTCCATTTGAAGAAAGATTCGCCCCTTTCTTATTCTTGAAGAACTGTGATCCGCCATTTTCTTCATATGAAGAAATACCCGCCCTTTCTTATCATAGATGCCAACTACCCTATACTTCATTGGAAACTCTACTATTAACAACGTGTAATTTATTTCCAAGATAAATCTCTGATATTTTCTTTACCCCTATGATCTCAAAGGCATTTCTTGTCTTGATATAGTCAGTGAATGTGAAAGATGATCACCTTCATTTATAATGCCATGCTCGACCTACGGTATAGGTCTGACGAAAGTTTAATGCTGATCAGATCTTAAAGAAATATCGAATTATTCTCTTTGTTTATGTGTAGTTCCCAAAATCAAAAACACCACTGCGTAGCTCAGTTGGTAGAGTGCTCGCTCCGTAAGTGGGAGGTCGTAGGTTCGAACCCCGACCGGGTCTGACGCAGGACTTGAAAGTGGGTAGTGACTGTTCTTTCGCCAAGCACTCGGCATTACGAAATGAAAGTCACGGCTCTTTAGGATGGGAACTTAAAATAAACGAGGTCCCGTGTCACGGTGGGCTTGGCACGATAAAGAACCCTGCTGTATAATGCCATCAGCGCAACGCACAGGCAAAATTTCTGCGCCTTCGTCTTTAGCTGGCGACGTCTCGATATAAGTGAAACATTCTTGATCTTAACCTTGGATATTTGTCACTGAACATAGACCTCGAACCCTTCATTTTTAACTTGTTTTCCTGTTTCCTCTGGTGCTTATGTATTGTGAGACATGTATTTGGTATAAATACGCGTTACTTGGATCAGCGCAACGCACAGGCAAAATTTCTGCGCCTTCGTCTTTAGCTGGCGACGTCTCGATATAAGTGAAATATTCTTGACTGGGATGTTAAACACCATTACACTCTCCTTGTCGAAAGTTTAATAATGAGCTATCGAATTAGTGTCGAAATAGAAAACCCCTTGTTAACTACATGTATATTATGACAGCCCTTCTGCAGCCGCTATCTATCTATTGGTGGCTTTTCTGGCCACTAGATATCCATAATCAGCCACTACCACTAGCTATCCATAATCAGCCACTCCCACTAGCTATTCATAATCAGCCACTCCCACTAGCTATCCATAATCAGCCACTCGCACTAGCTATCCATAATCAGCCACCCACTAGCTATCCATAATCAGCCATTCCCACTAGCTATAAATAATCAGCCACTCCCACTAGCTATCCATAATCAGCCACTCCCACTAGCTATCCATAACCAGCCACTCCACTAGCTATCCATAACCAGCCACTCCCACTAGCTATCCATAATCAGCCACTCCCACTAGCTATCCATAACCAGCCACTCCCACTAGCTATCCATAATCAGCCACTCCCACTAGCTATCCATAATCAGCCACTCCCACTAGCTATAAATAATCAGCCACTCCCACTAGCTATCCATAATCAGCCACTCCCACTAGCTATCCATAATCAGCCACTCCCACTAGCTATAAATAATCAGCCACTCCCACTAGCTATCCATAATCAGCCACTCCCACTAGCTATCCATAACCAGCCACTCCCACTAGCTATCCATAATCAGTCACTCCCACTAGCTATCCATAACCAGCCACTCCCACTAGCTATCCATAATCAGCCACTCCCACTAGCTATCCATAATCAGCCACTCCCACTAGCTATCCATAATCAGCCACTCGCACTAGCTATCCATAATCAGCCACTCGCACTAGCTATCCATAATCAGCCACTCAGTATTTCGAGTTTTTCGATTCCTTTTCGTTAAACTTTCGACAGGTCTATGCTTTATATACCAAATATAGCATTAATTCGCCACAAATCAAAAATCTGTCCAAGATGTTAGCAATGTTGTTCATATATTGTTCTAAAAGTTTTTTTTGTAAGATAATTATCAATAAGAGTTTTGAATTGATAACACGTTGGTTATAAACAACTCAAAAAGTGAAATGAATAGGGATGTTTGCAAAGTAGACCATATATATTTTTATTAACCCCCCCCCCCCCCCCGATTTTTTCAGAGATTGTGGTCACGTTTTACAAAAATTCACAGGCGCTTGGGGTCAGGTATTTTTTTTTTCAATTTATTATTTTATCGACCAAGCAATGATATATTTTGCTATTTTATCATATCTGACAACAATACAGGATTTTGACTAAACTAGAACACATATGTCATTAGCTTGAACAGATCTTCAAAATGATACCCTAAATCCTTGAATATCTTTAAATATTGCAAAATTATTAAGATTTCAAATTTGCTAGATTCAAGTTAAGGAAAATCATAGTTAAGAAATGATTGTGAAACTTGGGTATGGTCGTTTATGTCAAGTTATTTTGTTGTAAAGCAAAAAAGCCGGCATAATCTTGGACTAATACACACATGAATTAAACACTTCAGAAATGGCAGCATATTTTGTAAAAGATCAAACGACACGAATTATACTCGTCTCGGAGTGATACAGCACGGTTTGTGAAGTCCTTCAGTGTTTCGGTATCAGTTTAAATGAAGAAAAACTTGAACTTCCTTACTTGTATTGATTTCCTAAACTTCAGAAAAATCCATATCCAAAAAAGAAATAAAAATAAAAACCAGGTTACTCTAAGGGTACTACTATTCATTATCAGTAATTCTAACAGTAATTTAAAAACGGTCGTCAAAGATGGTCTTCAGTCTTATACAGATGAAGTCTTTAGAATTACATCTGGCATCAATCAATTGTGAATTTTGAAGAAATAAAAATGCTCGAATGTCTTGCTCTTAATACTTTATCTCGCAGTCGTAGAAAGTATAGATTATATTTGATTTTTCTTTACTTTACATCAATACCATGCGTTCTAAATTGAAACAACGTCTAAAACAAATCATTTACTTCTTATTCTTTTACAAAAAGCCAATGCTATGTAGTGCTTAAAAGGGGAGATTTGGTTGTTTTGTCAAGCACCATTCGGACAGCTGAGATCAGATTTTGAAGAAAACATGTTTGTTGTGTTTGTCAATGTAATTTTCCAACCGTTGAAACAATCGGTACAAATTGTGCACCTCTGCTTGTTTCACGGTTCACTTGAAACAGAATCATAGTTTTGTAGAAACTTGTAAGACTGTCGCCAAATCATTCAACTCAACGATGACGTGTTGTCTCTCTAACTCTTATTAATCCTTTTGAGGTACGACTGATTCTTCGAGTTCTGCTCCATATTTGTACTTTAACCTCAATTATGACACTCACAGTGCTACATTTACAAACATGATGGGTTCATTTTTTTCAGATTTGTCAACTTTCCTTTTCTATTGATCAGCCTATGAAAGATGTAATGAAAGATGTACGAAGAGCACAGTGATATCAAGGCTAGACTGTCATTTTAACTGGAATAGTATTTTTACAAAGTAACACACAGAAATGACAAGCAGAACCAAGTTAGAAAGCATTCTAGAAAGGACAATATAACAAACTTTTTTCTTAATTATGATTGCCGGATACTGTCTCAATGCCGGGAGACAATTTTTTTATTTACAATTTTCCTTTCATAAATTTCCAGTAAATAACTCATATTTGAGGTTCTTCTGGTACAACGGAGGAAGATTCATAAAAATTATGAAGGTGGTGTTACTTCACGTTATTTCTATGTCAGATTCGCTCACCCCCGTCAAAGTCGGTAACTAAGAGTATGAACGATATGTAAAACGAACGCAACTATAATTTCAGAAGCGTTCTCGTGATCGAGAGTAAATACGAGATTTAACGAGATTTCATTTTCCATAATTTTGTGCATCATCTATGATCAGCACTGGAAAAGAAAAATACAGATGAAAAATCAACTTTTTCTGTTAACATAAGGTTGTAAAACCATTGGTGTGTGTTGAGATCTACATCTATTGCTGTGGAGGCAGCTAGGTCATTTTCTTTACCAAGAATGGCAGCAGAATCTGCTAAGACAGTTGTAAATAACATTGATGAAGCTGCAGATTCAAGAAGAAACAGCAAAAGTAGAGCTAGTCAATGGATTAAATTGAATGTCGGGGGAACAACTTTTATGACGACAAGAACAACGTTATGCAAAGATCACAAATCATTTCTCTACAGACTAGTACAAGAAGAACCAGACTTGAATACGGATAAGGTGATACATGATAGCATGCTTTTAATTTCTACTGTTTATTTACTTTGTTTGTGAGAATGCAAAAATGAATTATATCTAACATAACTCATTAACTGACAGTGTGTCTGTTAATATTAGCATAGTAGTCCAATGTGACAGAAGTTTTAATTCAAATACAATGCAGATTATGTAATAAGACTAATAGATCAAACCTTTTGGGTGCAAGTCATTTTCAGCACCAGCTCAATTCGGCACCTGTACGTCTGTAGATAATGTCATTTCGTCACAGAGTTAATTCGGCACCAGGTTGTTTCTGCACCTACAATAGGTCACTTCGCATCTCCATTTATTTATTTATCTTTGATCCTTGATTATTTAACTTTTTAGTTTAAGTTGAGAGGTTAAGTTTAATGCAATCTTGTACTTTATTTTTTTTTTTTAAATATTAATATCTACTGTAGGAACCACTGACTGTGACAGTGAAATTCTCTTTATATCCATAGAAAATCAAATAAATTTGGATAAAGTTTGATATTTTTCACTTACTTGTACCTAGTCGTAACAGGAAATCTGTTAACAGGAAAATTTTCACAAATTTTAGAAATTTGGCTACCAATTATTTTTAATTTATGGAAACCTAGGTTACTTAGTAATTTTCATTTCAATAAAATTACTAGTAGTATGTGTTTTAGCAGTGGTACTTAAAAAATGAATAAAATGTTGAAAAAATACTGGCGTATTGATCAGCCGTACTTTGATTACCAGCATTTACTTATACACATTCTAAAGGTCTATATCTGTTTAGGAAACGAAAAAGAAAATTGGCCTTGTGGACCAATTGGTGTTGCCTAAATATATTTTTACAGGTGCTATGCATCTTTTTGAATATTTCAATTTAGTAGCCAGTCAAGAATATTTCATTTTCATAGCCAGTCAAGAATATTTACCCGAGTACAAGTACAATAACTTGATAACATACAGGACAAAAGTATTGCAACAATTGACAATTTCTTTTATTTTCATTGAAAACACCAATTTTTTCAGAAATTCAAGTTGTAAAAAACAATTATTATTTCTCAGATTTTAATGATTTCTATTTATTTAAAAAAAATTTATTGAAAAATATTTAATTTGTAATGACCTTTGTTTCAATAGACTTACATGAATTTCTGCCAATATCAGATTTGATACCATATAAAATACTGAAATTTTGAAATTTCTTTAATTTAATTCAACAGAATTATTTTAAATACTAGTAGAAATTCTGGTTGTTTCTTATAAACATTGTAAAAATTGGATAGAAAATTATATTTTTATTTACAAATTTGAAATTTCTATGAAGACATGTTTTAAATGGCATAAAGAATTGCAATAATTTGTTCATGTTACTGTATGTGTAGTGGGTTTTGAGGTGAAAAATGTCAAAAGTGGGATAATTATACTGTTATATGTCCTCAGAATTATGACAAAGTTATATAGATAACCAATAATTTAAAGTACTGATGTTTAATAGTAAATGTATTAAGAAGGTAGTGACTCGCTAAGTGATGAAATAACCAGGTGTCAAAATGACTTGGAACTGGTGCCGAAATGACTCGCCAAGTGCCGAAATAACCAGGTGTCAAAATGACTTCTAACTGGTGCCGAAATGACTTGCCAAGTGCCGAAATAACCTGGTGCCCAAATGACATGGAACTGGTGCCCAAATGACTTGCCAAGTGCCGAAATAACCAGTTGCCAAAATGACTTGCCAAGTGCCAAAATAACTAGGATTAAAACCTTTTGATGTCCTAGACCACAACTCCTCCATATACCAAGACAATTCATATCCAAGACAACTTATACCCAAAAACAACTTGTACCCAACCCAAGACAACTCGAACCAAAGAAAACAATTGAAGAAATTTCTTTTTAATTTAAGAAAATTGAAATCATTGTTTTATATTTATTTGAATTTTATTTAAGTATTTCAAAGTTATTAGACATTACTAGAAAACCTTTCTCCCACCCATAAATAATTTCTTTATCATTCAAAAACATTGGATAACTGTAAACTTTGATTTTTGTGTGTGTTCTTTGATGGCAAAATTAATACTTCCTAAGTTTTGACCAAAAAAAAAAAAAAAAAATCTTAACTTTCTTAATTGTTTTCCTGGGTACGAGTTGTTTCAAGTCGGGTATGAGTTGTCTTGATGTAAAATATGCATGGGTAAGAGTTGTCCTGGGTACAAGAGTTGTCCAGCAACCATCTATCTTTCTATATTTCTTGAAATATCCTGAATTCATTAGAAATGATTTGTTTCGAAATCTTGCAAGATCTGGTTAATGAGACTTTGTTCTTGTTTCACAACTTTGATGTGTTGCAGGAAATTCCATGTGAGTTTGACACTTAATTTTTCAACCCACCAGTATACAGATTGTTGCAAGGGTACAAAATTGTGTTTTGTAATGGAAAGTCCCAGAATTGATGCCTTTATGTTTGGCGGGTCCCACATAAAGTTTCGAAAGTCCAATATTATTGAAAAGCCCATACGCAATGCTGTTATCACATGTAAGAAGTAAAATTATCCTGATTAAAACCAGATGGCAAGTCCATAAGACTTTTACGGTTTAAATATCAAGGGTCCCAATGTAAAATCAAAAGGTCCCAATGTAAAATCAAAAGGTCCCAATGTAAAATCAAAGAGACCCAGAGAATTTTGAACCCCTGTTGTTGTGACAGTGTTGAAGCAGGGTTCGTACAGGCCTGGAAAAGTCCTTAAATTTTGAGGTTTGCCCTAAAAAGACCCTAAAAACAAGTCTGACCCTAAAAAGCCCTTGAATTTATCCTGAAGGTCCTAAAAAGTCCTTGAATTTGGCAGTTTGGGGTCTGTATTTGAATATTAAGTAGTGTCAAAAAGACTGATGTAAATAAATAAATATTAATTAATAAGTTACAATGTACTTGAAAGGAGCAATTTAAAGGTACCTGGCCCTTCCAAATGCCCCAACTTCAACCTTATCCACTTCAAGTGATGTTACAATGGACATGTAAGTAATTGTTTTATTGATTTAATTGCCTTTGCATCAATATTGTTTTGCTTCAATTGTACCTCTGATTAGGCCTTAAATTTGCAAATAAGACCCTGAAAAGACCCTAAAAAGTCCTTAAATTTGGAGTCCATATGTCTATACGAACCCTGGGTCCATAAGACTTTTACAGTTTAAATATCAAGGGTCCCAATGTATAAAATCAAAAGGTCCCAATGTTAAATCAAAGAGACCCAGAGAATTTTGAACCCCTGTTGTTGTGACATTGTTGAAGTAATGAACTATTTGTAGTTTGATTGGTTTAAGATTTATGTACATTTGTATACATATTATTTATGGAGAAAGCTTCACTTTAGCAGCCAGTTAGATTAGTTTAAGATTTATGTACATTTGTACACATATTATCTATGGGAAAAGCTTCACTTTAGCAGCCCTCAGCCACAAAAAGCTGCATTTTCTATGATTTTAAATTGAACTTGACAAAAAAATAATTATTCATTTACTTACATGAGCCAAGTCATTGCTAAAAGTAAAAAAACCTGATTTTAATCCAATCCATTTACCTATGTTTCCATTCCTGGTAGCCAAAATAGCCATTGGCTACTAATTTCTGAGAAATTCTTTCAAAAAGTAGCCTATTTTAGCAAATTTGTGGAAAAATACTTTAAAAGGACTATATTTTCACAAATTTTTGAAATTTGGCTATTAATTATTTTAAATTTATGGAAACCTAGTATACCAGTATTTGGCATGTGTTAACAATGGTAATAATCAATTCAAATTTTTGACAAAACGGTGGTGCCTTTCATGTGACATAATGATGACAAAAACAAAAAATTTCATTATTTAAAGGTGCATAAGACTAAGAGGTATATCTTGTACAATAATGGGTAGCTCAAAGGTCGCATTCAGTTTTACCAAATAGGTGGACATGGCAGTGTGGCACTGTCACTGGCTTTTGAAGTCAAAACCTCACTTGGAACTTGGGAATTTTCTGAGATGATTTACATCTCCTGCCTATACTAGAACTGTAAAAAGCTTGTTACTCAGTAGTCTTTTGGATGAGACTGAAGACCGATGACCCTTTTGTCTCGGTGCATGCTAAAGACACCTCTGTAGAGTTTGAAAAAGACTAGGCCACCAGTGGCCCCTACATAGGACGCTTACAATTAGAAGCAATTGAAACAGACTGAGCAACATAAACTAAAACAGTTTCACCAAAATCAATAAGTCTTTGAACAGTGCTAATCTGCTCTAGAAGTCAAGTGAGATTTTGTGTCGTCTCTTTAGTCCAAGATATTACTATAATAAACTCTTGTATACATACAATGTATGTACATACGGGCCAAATTCTATATCCCGTCCAAACTTTGATTGCCAGGGGATAATAATCTTAAACAAGTCTTCAATTTACAAGTTAATAGTTTAGTGCATGTATGTATCCAGATATATTGTATACCTAGAGCTCACACTCTCAGTCGCAAATGTCGCAATTTGTGACATTTTTTTTCTAAATTACGACTAAAAATTCATCATTAAATAGAATAAATAATAAATGTTCTGGAATACTTAAAATTTCTACTCTTGTTTAAAATTTGCGACAAAATAATTTGAGTCAGTGTGGGCTCTGATACTGTTAATCCATCGAAAAATTTAGTCAAGGCATCCATTGGACCCTTGAGACTGTGTTTTTGACTCTTGAAAATTTGAACAGTTGGCTCAATTGGTAGACTATTATCCATACTTTCCATATACAGGAGATCATGGATTCAAATTGTGGTTCAGGTCTCACTAAGACTTGAAATGTGTAGTTACTGTTCTTTTGCCAAGCACTCAGTATTTAAAAATGGAAAGTCACAGGGTCCTTTGGAAAAGACCTTAAAAACTGATGTCTTATGTCACAGCAGACATGGCATACAAAGAACCCTCTCTGCACAGCGCCCTGCACACACTGCAAAGGTCAAATTTCTGCCACTTCGCCAATAATGTTTGTATAAAAGACATATTCTTGAGGAGGGGGGCATAAAAGCCCTTTCAATCAATCTTTAAACCAATCAACTTTGGAAATTTGATTCCAGATTTTTAGGAAAGAATCAACTGTGTTTACATGGGTTGACCCTTGAGATTTTGAAAGTAAATTTGACCTTTACATGACAGTTTTAGGAGGTAGTAATCTATCATAATATCGCTGCATGTCATCTGGGATTCAAAAGTTATTCCCTGCAAAATAAATATAAATGTCTGTTAGTTAGTAATTAGATAGATATTGATATTACGCACTAAGTTGTTATAAAATTTAAAGGATTTATCGTTCCTGTTGTTAATTTGTCTGTTAAACCATTGTAAGTGTTGCATAGGGTATGCATTTTGCGAAAAATGGCATCCTACAGCGGAAACACTGCATACTGTAAACCGCTTTATATTAGCGCATACTTATTTTAGCGATTGATGACTGGTAAACATATTAGCGCAGTTTAATTTTAGCCTAATCAATTCCAGTCTGAACTGTTTAGTTTGCCTAAAACCCACAACTTTTAACCAAAGAAATAAAATAAAATTTGAGAAGGGGATGCCAGGTTACAAGAAAATAATAAAAATAACTATGTAATGTTTGACTTTTACTGAGAGAAAATCTCCGTAACTGACCCAGGAAGTCACTAGACAGACAGATGTCTGCAGGAAGCTTTCATCATAATTTTGCCCTCTCGTCGATTAGATATATTTAAATCAATAGTAACCTATTTTGTTTTTATTCATTTAAATACCAACTGTTTTTTTTAAAAAAAAAATACAAATGTTTCGACACATTGTCGATGTATCCACGATAACAGCCGCTTAGATCATTATAGAGGTCAATAAGTAGGATTTATATTATGTTGCCGATATCACAGAAAAAATAAACAATTTTCGCATAACGGCTCTAGTTTGTTGATATAATTGTTAATATTTTAATGATTGAAGCCAACTACTGGTAAATTAAAATTAATTACCTGAAAAAGAAGACTTGTCAGATTGTACGTATCGCATACAATGGCTATTTATTAACAGCTATGCCAGTATTCCCTAATTTATCCGTTTGTCGATGGTCAGTCTACCGCGTCTGGGTAATAAATCCCTAATTACTTATCATATGCGGGTATACCAGTGTCATTCAGAACTATTATGAATTTACCATTGACTATATAACCATTTAACGTGCGTCCATACCCATTCATAGTCACAGCAGCGCTGTACAGTACTAACCTTTTATGTTGTAATTTTAGCGGCAGTTTTATTTTAGCGCTGACACTCTTATCGTCAATTGCGCTAAAATAAAACTGCCGCTAAAAAAACACGGTTTACAGTATCATTACGTTATCCAACTAGGTAAAGTGCTGGCGAGCGTATGTCTCATGCGAGGTCATGGAGTCCAATTATGGCTGGACGGAATCAGGTTAAGTCACGGGTATCTTCCGATGAGACCTTAAAAACCAATGACCTGTGTCATGGCAGGCGTGGCACGTAAAGAGCCCTCGCGGTAATTTGTAACCGTTTGTAATCTCCATTAAATTCTTAATTTTGACTGAAAAAGCTTGTTGATAACAGAATCAAGCAATATTGAACATTTCTCTTAAAAATATTTTCCAAAAATTTAACGTCATAGAATTTGATAAGTGGAGGCTAGGGGTGTAAAAGGAAGGCCTACCATAGGAGTTAATGGGGAGGGGGTGGTCTGGTATAAAAGGAATTCTTACCATAGAATTTATTTTGGGGGGGTGTAAAAGGAATTGCTACCTTAGAATTAAATGGGAGTGGGAGTATAAAAGAAAGTCCTACTACAGAATTAAATGGGGGTGGAGTATAAAAGAAAGTCCTACTACAGAATTAAATGGGGGTGGGGGTATAACAGAAAGTCCTACTACAGAATTAAATGGGGGTGGGGGTATAACAGAAAGTCCTATCTCATTATTGTATTCACTGTGAGTAAAGACATGTACAGCTTTAGTTTCAGTTTATTTTTGTACAGCGTTTCACGATAGTGAACGCGTACTTTGCTATCGCTTTCTTCCAAGATATCGAGCTTCTTTGCTATGAAATTATAAGATATGAGTATGCATGGAAATAGTGCGCCTGGTAAATGAGCATGAAAGAAGTATATCTGTTTTATCGTGAGATATTTATTCTGAGACGGGTAATGCATTTGGTTACATATGCACATTTGGAATAAATTTTCAGAATACATTTCGGAATCTAGTAAACTATTGCGACGGGATGCATCTAATAATTTCTGCAATTTGGCGAACTGATCTCATGTTTACAATAAAAAGTAGTCCGAGAAGTTTGTGTCCTACGATGTTAAATCATAACTGTTTATGAAATGAACAGTAACGGCAGGTTGATTTAATTAATTCTTCATGAAATCTACGGAAATTTAAATTTATTTTAAAGGTTATGATAACGTATTTTGATGTTCAGGCAATTGTGTCATATTTTAAAACTGTTTATCGATTAGATTTCACTTTCGTGAAAGGGAGATAATTCGTACAGTGTTGTGAGCAAATGACCACATGTGGATTTTAAATACTTTACCATTAACATGAAACGGGAATATTGTGAGTGATAATCAGCAGTTAATTAAAACCCAGATTAACAGCAAATGATCCAGTTACATACAAGTTACATACTAGAATGTACCCCCTCATAGTGACGGTAGGATCTGCAAAACTCTACTTTCTCTCTATCCAAAATGACAAAACGATCGGGTACAACTTTTTTAAATTTTAATTACCGATTGTCTTTTTCATATATTTATGAAATTATTATTTTCTACCATTTAATTCAGCAATACATGGTTTGGTACATTGTTTCTTGTTCCAAAAACAAAAAAAACATCCGTCGGACTATGCATAGATCGACCCCCCTCCCCCCATTTCGGTTATATTCTGTCTTGCCACAACACCATTTTCCCAACTACGCTGTACAACAGCACGGCAGTGCTATGTTTAAGTACATGTACAATAACACACTTTTAAGGTGATATGTTTGATTTTGTATGTGATTAATTAGATGAATATTATAGTCATAATTAGCCGATTTTATACCGGAGTCATTACTGCTCAGTGATTATGTTCAGCTTCTCACTTACAGCTACAACATACCGTAATTAACTCGGGTATACATGTACCTCAGCTTCACTAATGACTGTCACATACAATAACTAACTTGAGTATGTCTAAACCTTGTAAACTGCCTGTTATATGATGGGAAAAAAAACTCCGTCAACATGATATTCATATTTTCCCAGGTTTTTACCATATCAAGTTATTTTGGTATAAAACGACAATTATTGATGATTTACTCTTTAACGAAATACAAATGATGTACAGGTTTTAAATATACTTTTTTTGTATCAAAAAATCAATTTTCAGCTTTCAGTAAATTGCTAATGGTAGCAATGTTTGAAATAACTAGGTATTGGAGTTTCCAATTTATTTTGATGTACTTGTAAACTATAACACCAGCACTTACTTATGGCACAGGCCTGTCAAAAGTTTAACGTGCATCTAACGCAAAAAAGTGTCGGAAGCTCAGCAGTTGAGTGGCCGAGATATGGATAATTTGTGGCTCAAAAGCTGCGGAGAGATAGAAAACAGCTGTCGAAAAGCTCTCTAGATATAGGTTATATGAACTGCGGAATCGACACTAATTTGTTAGTTTAGTGTTAAACTTTTGACAGGTCTGTACAGCAGATAGAAGGTAACGGCTAAATCAAGAAATAATGGTGTGATAATTGACTTTCATTAAGAGGATTGAGAATATATTCCCAAGTTTCTCCTTAAACAGCCATACTTGATATCAAGTGATAATTCCCTAGTAATGTTGTATATAGGGCATGTATACCTGTATCAATTATAATTGTTGGCGCCGTATCAGAAATTTATGGCCTCCACTTTACAGGGTTTTTGCTCTCTGAGACAACTGCTTTTTGATACTAATTGCAAAAATTGCTCTTGGCTACTACATTTTAGTAAAAAAAAAATATGTTGTAAATCAAAACATTCAAAGAGATGTTGATGAAGGAGATATTTACAGTGTTTTTGCTCTCGGAGAGCAGGGCTTTTGATATTTAATTGCTAAAATTGCTGCTGGCTACTACATTTTTGTAAAAAAAAAATTTAATATATTGTAAATCATTTACCATTCAAAGAGATTTTGATGAAAGAGATATTTATGACTGGTGAATAGAAAAATATTTACAGTATGTTCATGTTCGAAGTTTTTCAACTGACACCCGGAAACGGATACTTCGTGAATGACAGTTTTGTGGTGTGAAAAATAAAAAAAAAATTGTAGCTTATTGTGCTGGCATAGTAAAAACACCAGCACCTGCTTCAAGTGGGTGTTGTGCTTCAAGTGGGCATTGTGTTTCAAGTGGGTGTTGGTGCTTAAAGTGGGCATTGTGCTTCAAGTGGGTGTTGTTCTTCAAGTGGGTGTTGTGCTTAAAGTGGGCATTGTGCTTCAAGTGGGTGTTGGGCTATAAGGAAATGTTGTGCTTCAAGTGGGCATTGTGCTTCAAGTGGGTGTTGTGCTTCAAGTGGGCATTGTGCTTCAAGTGGGTGTTGGGCTATAAGGAAATGTTGTGCTGTGAGTGGGCATTGTGCTTCAAAGGGGCATTGAATTAAATGAAATCCTTTTATTTTAAGAATCTTGCCTTTAGAGAAAGCTTGTTTATTCATTTGCCAAAGGTCATGATTCTCTGTGCACACACCAGTTTCCTCCACCATACCATAACTGACACCTTTGATATAGCTGAAAAAAAAAATTGGCCTTGACATGAAATTCCCATTTTCTCATGAAATGTCTTTTACTGTTAACAATTTAGATACTGTAAACATATTTAATTTTACATGTATTTATTTTCGAGTTTATATGAAGTTTCCACATTTTAATGTGATTAAATTTTCGCGTCCTTCTCCATGTGGTTAAATTTTCGCATCCTTCAGATTTGCACTATGACACAATAAACAGAATATAGTTTTTGCTCAGTATTCATTTACGCACAAAACAAACGGCTGCAAAATATGTGATAATTACTACACTGTGAAAATAAATATGTTTACAGTACATTGTGTTACAAGACTAGCTGAATATTTTTGAAAATTCATCCTTATCCCCAGTGGAAGGAAAAAAATAAGTTTGCACTCAGAAATGTTACTCATCACTGAAATAACATATTTTTTATTGTCATTATTGATGCAATATTTGCCTTAAATATAAGATTGTAGTACAATTTTAACTTGAGTCTCTATGAACAGGAAAAGACCAATCCACTGTGTCATGATAGGTATATAAGCCTAAAGAACCCTCCCAGCACATTGCCCTGCACACTGTGTAAAAGTAAAAGAAATTCTGTCACTTCATCTATAGCTGGTGATGTCTAAATATTAGTGAAATATTCTTGACTTGGACGTAAAAAAACCACTATCAACCAATCTGTGTACAGAAAAGAAGTAATTTGGCATTGTGACAAATGACTAGTGGAAAAAACACTCGTCCCAAGAGGATTTTTTACCAGTTTGGATGACATTGAACAACTGTTGATTATATATACAAAGTTATTATAAACCCTGCATTAAATGTTAAAGGTTTACCATGAAAAAGCCAAAAGGCCAAGCAAACAATTCCTTGTTTCATCTTACTTTACCTACCCAGTAGTCTACCGGTAACTTTATTTTTCTATTATTGCCATTTTTTGGACAAACACAGTCAAAGTTGGTAGTTCTGCTTCATTTGAATCCAAATCAAATAACCTATGATTCTATTCCTGGTAGCCAAAATCGCCATTGGCTACTAATTTCTGAGGAATTCTTTCAAAAGTAACCTATTTCAGCAAATTTGTGGAAAAATACTGTAAAAAAGACTATATTTTTACAAATTTTAGAAATTTGGCTACTAATTATTTTAAATTTATGGAAACCTAGAATAACCTTTACTCCCTATAGGCACCATACCTACTGTTTCCAAACCTAGAAGCTAGAATCGCCTTTGGTTACTAGTTTCTATGAAATTCCTTGAAAAAATAACCAATGTTATCAAATTTGAGAAAAAATACTTTTTAAAGAACAAATATTACAAATTTTAAACAATTTGCTAATATTTATTTTAAAATTGTGGAATCCTAGCCTACCCATGCTAGCCTTTTCAGCTTCCATATATTTTCCATAGCTGAGAAATTCCTTAAAAAGTAACATGTTTTAGCAAATTTGTGAATAAATACATAAAAAAGAACTTATTTAAATGGGCTACTACCAATTGGGGAAACTGTTAACCTACTCATATATGTGTTTTCCAGCCTCCCTATAGCTACCATAGCTACCCATGGGTACCGACCTATGCCTACCACATGGGATTTCATTTGAAGTGTTAAAACAAACAATTTGTATGTGTTTGTATAGATCTACAACTTATCAGTTTTGAATGGCAGTAAGCAGTGACTAGAGCGACAATGAATTGATGAATTAATGAGATTAGTACATTTGAACACTTTTTTCTACTTCACGTTACCTGACAAATTACCTCTGTATTTGATCTACAAAGTAGCGAGGTATTCAGTGGAATGTCATGATAACGATCTGATACCAGGGTTAATATCTTAATTTGTACCAAAAAAATCAATTAAATCAATTAACTGATTGTACATTAATTTACGATTAGATTACCTGAACAAAGGGATAATGTCAACATGGTTTACTTGTAGGTTTCATTATCTGCTTGGCTATGTGTATGTAGTCTTGTCATGTGGCCAGCTTGTATTTTTTCTGCTCTAGGCTATGGCAGTGGCAAACCAAGATGGGGGTTTCGGGTCATTACACCTGGTCTTTATTTCTGTCCATGATTATATATTTATATGCATGTGTGTGTGTGTGTGTGTGTGTGTGTGTGTGTGTGTGTCACTGGTTCAGATTGTATCAAGTTTTTCTGGGGAGCAGGCCCCACCACCACCCACCACCCCTCATTGTCAAAAAAATTAATGTTATGGGGTGTGTAAATCTTGTGGTGTGACTATATGAACTTGTGATTTCTGGATTCAAGAACAAAAGAATAATGTCAACTTGTGTATTGTTTCATTATCTGCTTGGCTATTGTATGTAAGTCTTGTCATGTGGTCAGCAGCTTGCATTTTTCTGCTAGACTATGGCAGTGGCAGACCAAGATATCTCGCACATATTTATGAAATAGATCTACCCTATTATTCAAAATGCATTGTCACAAGATTCAACCCTAGAACAATGCGCTATCTTGTCACATCTTGTGTTGGAGGTTTGTGCACAAGAATTTGTAATACAGTAAACGCTCATTTTAATGCCCCTCAATAACTTTGCCAACTAGCTTATCACAACACTATTTTTAACTTTCAAAATCAATTTCTTCTACCCCGTAGGTTTTTCTTTCATAGTCTGCTATGATTGATTGCCATACCCCTTTATAGTACCAAAATTTGATCGAAAAAATAGTGGTGATGATTCCCAGTTCTACTGTACAGTCAAACCTGTCTCTAAAGACCACCCAAGGTAACCAGTAAAAGTGGTCGTTATGGGCAGGTGGCTTTTATATACAGGTTCAAATAATATGAATAAAGAACAATTAGGATATAATTCTACTAGCCTTTATAAGCAGGAGGTCGTTATATAGAGGTGGCCTTTAAGGCAGGTTGGACTGTATTTTTAGTTGATTCAGGAGCAGATCTATTTAGAATATGTAGCAATGTATAATTTCTGTACATGTAACTCTGTAACTAATAACCCTACTGATTAGAGATGATTGCAGCAATTTATGATACAAGATGTATAATATACAATTATCAGTTGTAAATTATGATGTTAGTTTGTTATGGTAGTCAAAATCTGCGCTGAGCCTATAGGCTAATTAGGTCGGTGGTTATCCTGGTTTCAATTTTAATGATTTTGTTGCACTTTTATAAAACTACCTTCTGCCTTTAGATTGGGAAAATTGAAGTTTGAGATCTAGCAAATTGCATTATGATATTCGGGCAATAGCAGCTACATGTAGTATCTTCATTGTTAAGACACTTTATTGTGGTGCTATCTGATATTTTGTGGGTAAGGACTACTAGAT
Source organism: Anadara kagoshimensis (assembly GCA_021292105.1). NCBI lineage: Eukaryota > Metazoa > Mollusca > Bivalvia > Arcoida > Arcidae > Anadara > Anadara kagoshimensis. The sequence goes on from CM037861.1 coordinate 31,468,567, forward strand.
TTAATTTTTCATTGAATCACTGTTGTTTTTTAAATGTTAGTGGAAAAATTGGGAAATTTTAGTCATTTTTCCCTAGGGGAAACTGCCTTTTTTTGGTAGTAATTTTTAATAGACCAGCATATTTCCTGGTACCTATTCATTTGGCAGCTGGGTGGACTGAAGCATTGTAAAGTTATGTGTCATGCTCAAGGACATACCATCCAGCTCATCTGACCCAGCGTCACAATAATTCCTTAACTAAGATTTTGCTTACCAGTAACTTTAATCTGGCAATTTGAAATCTTAATAATTTTGTGAATTGTTAAGATATTTAGAAATTTTCTGAGCTGTTTATTTTGAAGATCATTTTAATCTTAAAATGTTTATGTTTATAGTGTTGTCAAAAATTGACATTCACAGTTCCAACAGAGATTGTCAAAATTTGCTGAAGTTAAGGAAGCTCTTAGTTAAGAAATGATTGTGAAACTGGGACCTGGAGCTTACGACTCTAACCCACAACACTTAAATCATATGTCAGTGACCTATACAACTCCGACACCTGTCTCCGCAAATACTTTATGTACAGCACTTATTTATAACTCTATGAATTTGTTTTGTAGGATGAAAATGGCGCTTATTTGATTGATAGAGATCCCACCTATTTTAGACCGGTTTTAAATTATTTACGACACGGTAAACTAGTCATGAACAAAGATTTAGTAGAAGAAGGTAATTATGAACATATATTGCATCATAATTGTATATAGATTATACAGGTTCGTGGCAGGTTAAGCAGCTCTAATTTTTGCACCCTGTCAAAGACTTATGTACCCTGAGCAGCATAAAAATTTTTGTCCCTCTTCAAAGCAACACCAATTTGGTCTTTTTCGCTTAATTTGTACTGAAGAAATTGCCGGGAAAGTTTTACCCACATGAAAATTTTTACCATACAAGTTAATATTATATAGCAATATATGCATCACATAGGAATTAAAGGATAAATCCTGAGGTGTTAGCGTGCAATAAATATCGATATTCCAGTCCGAGGTTACCCGAATCAATTTTTCATATTGCACGCTTTGTCACATGACGCTGTCATTTATGACGTCATACAATTGTTGTTACATGGCTGACGACGTCATGATTGTGTTGTTGTCATATTGCACTAGTTCTTATATCCGTATACCAGAACTAGTGCAGTATTTATGTATTGTAAGAAAAGATGGTACTTTGAGATGAAATACATGTACTTGTGGGAAGTAAACGAAATTTATTTTGCTATATAATGTAAAAGGGTTTTTGAACTGATATTGTGAAATATTGTCCCTAGCAAGCTTGTGCAAATGTTGAGTCAACTCGGGACAAAATTTCGCAATATCAGTTCAATAACCCTATAATATATAGAATACCGGGTATACACCCACTTATATTGGTGAAATGCCAGATTTTAGAAATCACGAAATTTTCACCCTGCAAAAATAATCCATTTTACAGTATTTACCTTGACTAGACTCACATGATTGACAAGTTACATATACTTCCTTTTTAAATTTTACTGCTTAACATTGTATGTGTTTATGTACCCAGCTGATTTATAAACATAGTTCTGTGTATTCTGGCAAGTTGCTGATTTACAAACATAGTTCTGTGTATTCTGGCAAGTTGCTGATTTACAAACATAGTTCTGTGTATTCTGGCAAGTTGCTGATTTACAAACATAGTTCTGTGTATTCTGGCAAGTTGCCAATCACTTTGTCAGAAATTGCTTTGAAGGATGACAAAAGTTGTATGTCAGTCATCCATCTGAACGATATCAGTTTAAAATTTTCCTAAGAGCTTATTTCAATCAAACTTCAGACAATAGCATAAGTATAAGCGTTCAAGTCCTGTAATGTTTAAGTTTTTGGCAAGAGTTGTTCTTTATTGGAGTTTAATCATGTTTCATTCACAGGGTTATCATCAAAATCGCACATACACTGCCATACTTAAAAAAGAACTAAACAAATTTATATTCGCCATAAGTTTTGAATTTTGTTTTGTTTAAATATAAAAATATGGAAAAATACATTTTTCGAGATAAAAACACTATTTTAGCTGGAAAACACTCAGCATTAACAGAATCATGTTTTAAACCATATAATTTTAAAAGATTTTCAGTTGGTAATAATATAGCCAGTTTTATACATGTATAATAATTTATGTATGGCGGTGTATATGTAACTAAACAGGGAAAGAAATTACAAGCTTCTTTGAGAGATGATGGATAACGATCAAGGTCTCGTCAATGATTTTGATAGGTTAGATTTGCATGCATGCTACACTCGTTGTCGATATCAGCCATAGTAGTCATCAATCAAAATGAATATTTAATGGGAACTTTCTAAAACGAAAGGTACTAATTGAATAATGAAATACTTATCATCACAGTCAGTTGAAAGTTTGTATCACCTACATATTGATTAAAGCTATTGCATGTATGAACTGTACTACACCGTGTCTTGAAATACCACGCTCTGATCATGTTCTTACGGTATTTATTTTAGGTGTATTAGAAGAAGCCGAATTTTATAATATAACAGATCTTATTAAAATTGTTAAAGACAAGATTAAAGAACGAGATGCAAAACAAAACCAGGTATATTATATCTAATAAATATATTGGTTTTACATAGGTTTTTAGGTCATCTAAGGTGACCTTTAGTGATCGCTGTTTGTATGTCACCAAGCAGTGTGTGTAGTGTCTCCTGCTGAATGCATTGTGCATTGTAAACATTTACACATTTTCAACTTCTTCTCCAGAACTTGTGAGCCAGTGATAGCAAAACTTTATGTAGATGTACCTTGGCCAAAGCCCTTTCAAGTTTTCATATTTGGTTGACCTTGACTGACAATCAAGGTCACATGACCTTCAGTAGTAAAAACTTCAAACAGATACACCTAGATGTAAGGTTGACGCTTCATATATGATATCAAGGCCTGAAGCTCAGTTTGCAAACCTGGTTGACCTTGACCTACATTAAATGTCGCATTGACTTCCAATAGGAAGTCAGTTTCTTCACATGAATCAAAGGCTCATAAGTATATATCATCAAGGCATGAAGCTCTGTCAAATTTGTGAAGCTGGTTGACCTTCACCTACAATTAGGTCACATTGACCTTAAGTAGTAATTCTTAAAACATCTTCTCCACATGAACAAAAGGCCCATAATTTTTAAACTTCATATAAATCGTCAAAGCATAGAGCTCTACATAGCATAGACCACAGGTGACCATTAAGACCCATTAAGCCATTTATATGTTTACTTATTGTTTAGTTTACACAAGTTCTGCTGTATTTATGTTTTGTCTTTTTTTTTTGTTTTCTAGCCATTTACCAAAAGTGTATACCGAGTGTTACAGTGTTCAGAAGAGGAATTAACACAGATAGTGTCAGCCATGTCTGATGGTTGGAAATTTGAACAGGTAAATTTATCTTTATACTAGTAATCACAGATTTTGTCAGCCATGTCTGATGGTTGGAAATTTGAACAGGTAAATTTATCTTTGTACTAGTAATCACAGATTTTGTCAGCCATGTCTGATGGTTGGAAATTTGAACAGGTAAATTTATCTTTGTACTAGTAATCACAGATTTTGTCAGCCATGTCTGATGGTTGGAAATTTGAACAGGTAAATTTACTTATATACTAGTAATCACAGATTTTGGACAGGTAACAAATTCCCAGAAGTTGCAAAATTGGAAAATTCTGATTGGTCAGTTGTTGCCTGGCAATCTCTTTATGATATTTAAGTATATGTTCTCAATTAATTGACAATAAAAAGACAAATAGTAAATTGTTTGAATTTATAGTTTGAAATTATTAAAGACAGTAAAACCTCGTTTTAATGCTCCCCGGATAACTTTGCTATCTCACTTATCACCACAGTGTTTTGAAGTCCTAAAATCTCTTTCTTACCAAACCCCTTTATAATTCCAAAATAACTTCACTATCTCGCTTATCCCCACATTGTTTTGAAGTCCTCAAATCTCTTTCTTGCCAAACCCCTTTATAATTCCAAAATAACTTTGCTATCTCACTTATCCCCACATTGTTTTGAAGTCCTAAAATCTCTTTCTTACCAAACCCCTTTATAATTCCAAAATAACTTCACTATCTCGCTTATCCCCACATTGTTTTGAAGTCCTCAAATCTCTTTCTTGTCAAACCCCTTTATAATTCCAAAATAACTTCGCTATCTCACTTATCCCCACATTGTTTTGAAGTCCTAAAATCTCTTTCTTACCAAACCCCTTTATAATTCCAAAATAACTTTGCTATCTCACTTATCCCCACATTGTTTTGAAGTCCTCAAATCTCTTTCTTACCAAACCCCTTTATAATTCCAAAATAACTTTGCTATCTCACTTATCCCCACATTGTTTTGAAGTCCTCAAATCTCTTTCTTACCAAACCCCTTTATAATTCCAAATAACTTTGCTATCTCACTTATCCCCACATTGTTTTGAAGTCCTAAAATCTCTTTCTTGCCAAACCCCTTTATAATTCCAAAATAACTTTGCTATCTCACTTATCCCCACATTGTTTTGAAGTCCTCAAATCTCTTTCTTACCAAACCCCTTTATAATTCCAAAATAACTTTGCTATCTCACTTATCCCCACATTGTTTTGAAGTCCTCAAATCTCTTTCTTACCAAACCCTTTATAATTCCAAAATAACTTTGCTATCTCACTTATCCCCACATTGTTTTGAAGTCCTAAAATCTCTTCTTGCCAAACCCCTTTATAATTCCAAAATAACTTTGCTATCTCACTTATCCCCACATTGTTTTGAAGTCCTAAAATCTCTTTCTTACCAAACCCCTTTATAATTCCAAAATAACTTTGCTATCTCACTTATCTCCACATTGTTTTGAAGTCCTCAAATCTCTTTCTTACCAAACCCCTTTATAATTCCAAAATAACTTTGCTATCTCACTTATCCCCACATTGTTTTGAAGTCCTAAAATCTCTTTCTTGCCAAACCCCTTTATAATTCCAAAATAACTTTGCTATCTCACTTATCCCCACATTGTTTTGAAGTCCTCAAATCTCTTTCTTACCAAACCCCTTTATAATTCCAAAATAACTTTGCTATCTCACTTATCCCCACATTGTTTTGAAGTCCTAAAATCTCTTTCTTGCCAAACCCCTTTATAATTCCAAAATAACTTTGCTATCTCACTTATCCCCACAGTGTTTTGAAGTCCTAAAATCTCTTTTTTACCAAACCCCTTTATAATTCCAAAATAACTTTGCTATCTCACTTATCCCCACGTTGTTTTGAAGTCCTAAAATCTCTTTCTTGCCAAACCCCTTTATAATTCCAAAATAACTTTGCTATCTCACTTATCCCCACATTGTTTTGAAGTCCTAAAATCTCTTTTTTACCAAACCCCTTTATAATTCCAAAATAACTTTGCTATCTCACTTATCCCCACATTGTTTTGAAGTCCTAAAATCTCTTTCTTGCCAAACCCCTTTATAATTCCAAAATAACTTTGCTATCTCACTTATCATCACAGTGTTTTGAAGTCCTAAAATCTCTTTCTTGCCAAACCCCTTTATAATTCCAAAATAACTTTGCTATCTCACTTATCATCACAGTGTTTTGAAGTCCTAAAATCTCTTTCTTACCAAACCCCTCTATAATTCCAAAATAACTTTGCTATCTCACTTATCATCACAGTGTTTTGAAGTCCTAAAATCTCTTTCTTGCCAAACCCCTTTATAATTCCAAAATAACTTTGCTATCTCACTTATCACCACAGTATTTTGAAGTCCTAAAAATCTCTTTTTTACCAAACCCCTCTATAATTCCAAAATAACTTTGCTATCTCACTTATCATCACAGTGTTTTGAAGTCCTAAAATCTCTTTCTTGCCAAACCCCTTTATAATTCCAAAATAACTTTGCTATCTCACTTATCATCACAGTGTTTTGAAGTCCTAAAATCTCTTTCTTGCCAAACCCCTTTATAATTCCAAAATAACTTTGCTATCTCACTTATCACCACAGTATTTTGAAGTCCTAAAAATCTCTTTCTTGCCAAACCCCTTTATAATTCCAAAATAACTTTGCTATCTCACTTATCATCACAGTGTTTTGAAGTCCTAAAATCTCTTTCTTGCCAAACCCCTTTATAATTCCAAAATAACTTTGCTATCTCACTTATCACCACAGTGTTTTGAAGTCCTAAAATCTCTTTCTTGCCAAACCCCTTTATAATTCCAAAATAACTTTGCTATCTCACTTATCATCACAGTGTTTTGAAGTCCTAAAATCTCTTTCTTGCCAAACCCCTTTATAATTCCAAAATAACTTTGCTATCTCACTTATCACCACAGTGTTTTGAAGTCCTAAAATCTCTTTCTTGCAAAACCCCTTTATAATTCCAAAATAACTTTGCTATCTCACTTATCACCACAGTATTTTGAAGTCCTAAAAATCTCTTTTTTACCAAACCCCTTTATAATTCCAAAATAACTTTGCTATCTCACTTATCACCACAGTGTTTTGAAGTCCTAAAATCTCTTTCTTACCAAACCCCTTTATAATTCCAAAATAACTTTGCTATCTCACTTATCACCACAGTGTTTTGAAGTCCTAAAATCTCTTTCTTACCAAACCCCTCTATAATTCCAAAATTTTACTGAACAGATAGTGGCAATGAATTGAAGTTTTTACTGTAATATGCATTATTTCAAAACCCAAGGCCTAAAACAACTCACTCACAAGCATAAATTGTCTTGTGCAATCTTGTTAAGAAGGTTACTAGGACCAGCACTTGATTTTCAGGAGTAAATTTGAGTTGAGTTGAGTAATGGTGTTTATTGCATATCACATCTGTAACAATTAATTTGATTGGCCGAAAGCTGAGATAATGATGAAAATAATACAGTGTACAAGACCGAGCGGTCCATATTCGGTATTGAACGTTACGAGTTGTGAAATGACAGTTATAACTATACATTGGATATTGTATTTAATATTTATATAGGTTTGTGTTGTTGCATTTAAAAAGAAACTGAACATTAAATATTTTGTTGTTATATTAATGTTTTGCTTTTATTCCCCACTCTAACATAGATGGCAACTTGGAAGGGATATAGAAATGGGGTCTATCAATGTTTGTATGTCTCTCCATGTAAAGTATATGCGATTTTGTTTGTTCAATGCAATAAAAGCTTTAGTTACTTATGTAGAGGGCACTATCAAGATTTACAGACTGCCCTCGGGGCGAGTATTCGGACCAACATTTTGATATGACCCTTGCCTGCGGCTCTGGCCATATCAAAATGTTGGTCCGAATACTTGCCCTCGGGCAGTCCGTAAATCTTGATAGTGCCCTTTGTATAAGTAACTAATACATAATTAACGTCCCAGTCAAGAATATTTCTCTTACATCGAGGCATTGCCAGCTATAGGTGAAGTTGCAGAAATTTTGCCTGTGTGTTGCGCTGATGGCAATATACAGCAGAGTTCTTAATCGTGCCTCGCTACTCTGATATAGGACCTTGTTTATTTTAAATTCCCATTGGGAAGAACCGTGACTTTCATTTTGTAATGCCAAGTGCTTCGCAAAAGAACAGTCACTACTCACTTTCAAGTTGTGGGTCAGACCCAGTTGGGGTTAAAACCCATAACCTTTCACCTATATGGCAAGCACTCTACTAACTGAACTACCCCAGTGGTATATTAAATAAATAAAAGTGTAGGAATAATAAAAAATTCTAAACGTTTATATATTTATATTGTTTTGTAGTTGATAAACATTGGCTCACAGTATAACTATGGTAGTGAAGATCATGCAGAATTTTTATGTGTTGTTTCCAAAGAATGTCCAAACTTAGTCAATGGCCAGGCAGCAGAACCTACAGATAAAGAAAAAGTAAGTACCGGTATAAATGTAGACATTCATCCATAGAGACTGTCAACTATTGTTCGTCTTTTATACTTAGAGACAGTCCTAAACTAAAATGGCTATATTTATTATTTGGTTTCTCATGAAATGACCACAATATTTGTGTTCAAAAACAAAAATACTAACAAGGAAAAATACATGAAAAATCGAAATCATTACATTTATTCCTGTATATAGAGAAAAACATACTACAGCTGATTTTTAGTGAAAAAATTTAAAATTCTCTCTGTAGGAGAATATCGGAAAAAGTAAAAATAAAACAAAAAATATGTTTAGATGCGCTTTTTGTTTTCAAAACAAAATGTGATTGTTAGGCTTCAAAAACTTAAAAGTTGTAAAAGTAATTTATGAAAACGACTGTCTCTAAATATTAAAGATGAACAATAGATAGATATTTTTGTATGGTGAAGCACAGCATAGACTTCACTTTGCTGTCACTTACATTCTGGTAAAAGTCCACCTTACCATGAAATAAGTGTGTGTCAGAAATAGTGCACCCTGGAAATGAGCGTGAATAGGAAATACCTGTTGTATTTGAAGATATGTGTCAACAGACATGTAGTGGATCTGTTGACATATAGGCATCATGAATGAAAAACTGCTGGATCATTATCATGTTGAGGGATACAGCATGGTAAGCAGATAACAATTTGCAGCAGACATACTTTAATTATGTTCATTTTCAAGGCAAGTTGTTAAAAAGTTGCAAAATATAATGCTGATGTGGCTTTGAACAATTATCACCCCCCTCTGATGATGCCTCTGTATCCAAAATTACCCTGGATATATTTGACATTCCATAGTCCCATGTTCCTTTCATTTCCAATTTTGATTACAAATGTAGGTGTGTGCTAGCCAAACAGGAGGTGCTTCCCCTTCTGGAGCATCTGGCCTCATTTCCATGATTAAAATTCACACAGCTTCCAAGTTTTTACTTTGCTTTAGGATTTTGGTCGGACATGGATTGGTATGACTGTTCTTGATTATTCATTGACATAAGGAAAGTGCATACAAGGGTAAAAGTTTTCTGTAAATATGTAAATATTTTAACTTTCTTCAGTTTGTAAATATCTGTGACTGTTTCAATAAATTGTTTATTATTTATTTATTTGCAGGTTTTACAACAAAAAGGGTCTCGGATGTGATGGTGAAACTTTAAGAATTTTAATGGGTTGTAATTCTATATTTCTAAGTGACTGGACGTTATCAAGAGAGAAATGAAAAAGAAGAAATGACAGTTTAAAATAGAAGGAATTGTTTCAAACAAAACTTAATGTGCATGTAACTTCTTGCATTGCATTTTGTCATTTTTAACATTGAAGACATCAACATGTCTTTGTTCATTCCTTGCTCATTTTTATCATAGTATGCGATTTTGATGCATTTTTCATAATTTTGACTATATCGTTGTGCTTGAATCATGATAATGGACTGTCATAGGCCAGTGCTTCAATCATGATATTGGACCGTTATTATCGGACCAGTCATTTACTGTCAGAACTACAAATATCAGTGGTCCAAGTTGATGTTTTTGTTATTTATTGTGGAGCTATGATGTTCGTGTTGTGCTACTACAAGAGACTTGTGTTACAGTTTAAATATGCCGTCTCGTCATTTCCCTATGCAGTCAGTGTTTATATATATACAAAACCAGATGTACTTTTTGCAGCTTCATTTTTGCTGTGTGAATTTTTTAAAGGAAAAAGATGTGTAATTAATGTGTAATCAATTCAGTAATATAAAAAAGAAGACTTGATTATTTTCTAAATTATTTTATATGTCTTTTTCATTGAATGTGTAGTTAGTAATTGTTGGAAATCTGTAGGGCCACTTAAATCAATTATAATATATACATTACATAGATATATATTGTAATTTTCCAGTAAAGTATTTGTTTCATTTTTTCTCAGATTGTTCTGCATTACTTTGATCACCGATGTTTCCCCTGTGTAGGGAAGTTATCTCCCTTTAACAACTTATAATGAATATGTGTTCCGTATTACTTTGATCACCGATGTCTCCCCTGTGTAGGGAAGTTATCTCCCTTTAACAAATTATAATGAATATTTGTTCCGTATTACTTTGATTACCGATATATCCATTGTGTAGGGAAGTTATCTCCCTTTAACAAATTATAATGAATATGTGTTCCGTATTACTTTGATAACCAGTATCTCCCTTGTGTAGGGAAGTTATCTCCCTTTAACAAGTTATAATGAAGGTGTGTTCCGTATTACTTTGATTACCAGTATCTTCCTTGTGTAGGGAAGTTATCTCCCTGTAACAAGTTATAATGAATATGTGTTCCGTATTAGATTACCGGTATCTCCCTTGTGTAGGGAAGTTATCTCCCTTTAACAAGTTATAATGAATATGTGTTCCGTTTTAGATTATTGGTTTCTCCCTAGTGTAGGGAAGTTATCTCCATTCAAGAAATTATAATGAACAATTATGTGTTCTGTATTAGTTTGATTATCTGCCTTTTATAGACAAGTTATCTTCCTGAAACAAATTTAAAAAATGAACATGCTCAGTTATTTATCCATCCTTTCAGCAGCTATTTAAAATGAAAAAGGCTATGATACTAGTATGGTCAATACAATTTAAACACTGAAACATTTACCAGTGGCATCTTCCTATAGCTGTGTTGTTAACTCCTTTGCCTAATTTCATATTTTCCCACCAGTCCAACATCCAGGTATTCAATGATTTCAAAAAGGCTGGCCAACTTTATTTTATCAAAAAGTTGCCACTTATTGTGTATGCTCAACAACTTTTAAAAATTTTAAAACATTTGTATGTTCTGGACACCAAATATGGTGAAATGTATGCTCTATATTCTAATTGTTTGGTATGTTTTCTTTGACATAAGGCCATGCTTAACTCATAAGGTATGGAAGCGCGTGGCCTAGTGGTTAAGGCATTGGACTCATGATTCGAAAGTCGTGGGTTTGATCCCTGGACCCGGCGATGTGTTGTGTCCTTGAGCAAGACACTTAATTTCACATTGTTCCAGTTCACTCAGCTGAAAAATAAATGAGTACCAGCAAAATGCTGGGGGTTAACCCTGCGATGGACCGGCGTCCCATTCAGGGGAGAGTCTTGTACTTTCAGTCGCTTAACGCCACCGAAACCGGGATAAGCTCCGGCCTGATGGGCCTAATGGCTCAGGACAGACTTTAACTTTTTTTTAACTAACTCATAAGGGCTAGTCATTGAACGTGATGGAAATGCTGTCTGTTCTAAAGATGTTTATAGGGTTGATTCGGTAAATTGTAATGAATACACAGTCTAAAAAGACCTGCTGAATGAGGAAATTAAATTTAATTTACCAAACGGATATAAATATCCAAACTTTACTGGTTAGCAGTTTAATAATGCATTTAGAACATGTATGTACAAGTTGTTATTTATTATGGTGACATCAATAAAAATATAGAAATTATCTTGCTGATTTTGAAGATCCTAATTTCTAGGTTTCCACAATTTCTAAATTATATTTTGCCAATTTTCCAAAATTTGTGAAAATATCAACCTTTTTTTTTAAGTATCTTCATAAGTTTGTTAAAATAGGTTACTTTTGGAAAGAATTTCTTTAAAAAGATTACTGGTAGTAGTCAATGGAGATTTTGGCTACCAGAAATGGAAAAAGAATGTTTGTTTTTAATTATAAATAAATCTGACTTTCTATACATTGCATTCTTTCATTGTGGTTAATGAACAAACAAGTACCGTTAATACTGTGAAGGGGGTTATTTTCACAGGGTGAAAATTTAGTGATTTCTGAAATCGGGTATTTTGAATGGAAGTAATTTTCGTGTAACCAATATAAGTGGGTGTATATTCTGCATATTATGAAATATTAACCTGTATGATTGACATTTTGGCAAGTTGAAATTTTTGCAGTAATTTAAAAAAATACTGTAAGCGAAAATTTTGCCCACGTGAAAATTTCCCCTTTTGCAGTATATTAATCTAATCTTCTTGTGCCATTTATACTATAAAATAAAAAAGTATGAATACATCTTATTTTTCTCAGATAAAATCAGGTATTTCATTTTATAAATCTTTATATTATTAGAAGATTCTATGAAACACTGAAACGGATGCAGTCAGGTTTTTGAATAAAAATACCAGTAAATAATTCAGGAAGAATACCTGGCTATGGTGGTTCTTTTTATACCCATGACATTTTAGTTTGATGAGGGTATATAATCCCCTGTTGATCTGTTCATTTAAAACCATGTACCAACATTAGATGGTGTGTCACATTCTAAATTTCACACATAAATTTAGAATGTGACACACCATCTAATGTTGGTATACATTTGTGTCAAATCTGAGCAAAATCCATCCGAGTATGTGGTCAAAGGTCAAAGTCACAAGGTAAAATCTGTTTGAACAAGGGTATCTTTTAATTGTGGTATAAAGTGAGTATGTTTGGTCTTGGTTGTCCCATACCGGGAACTGAACAGCAATTATGGTTCTTGGTTGACAATATGTGTGTTATATTTGTTTAATTTAACCACATTGAAATGTGGTCAGAAAAATAGTTATCTTCTTCTACAGACTAAAATGGAGAGAATCTGGTTGTCTCATACTGAACAAGATTGGTTCTGAATTGACAATAGAGCTATTATTATAAGTGGTTAATTTAACCATCTTTGAATTTGGTCAGAAAAATCATTCACTTCCGAAACAGACTAAACCTGGCTTAGGGGTAGATCATCTGTCTCCTGACCAAAGGTTGTGGGTTTGAATTCTTATTGGTTTGTGATGCCACTTCATTTTACATTGCAGTTGGTGTCAGGATAATCAACCTAATAGATAGCAGTCTAAGAAAATGCTGCCACTTCACCTATAGTTGGTGACATCTTGATATTAGTGAAATATTCTTGATTGGGAGATTTTAAGTGTATGGCTTTCAGGTCTTTTCAGTTATTACAATTACAGTAAAACATTGATACTTTGCCACCATTTAGTCGATCATATTTTGGCATTTTAAGAGAGCTTTGATGGTAATTCATACAAGACGTATATAAAAATTATAAGAATTTTCTTAAGGATTTAAAAATGCTGTGTAACCTCAAATCAGGTTCAAAATTATCAAGGGGGTTGGTTGGTTGAATGTTGCTTAATTTTTCAGCTATTTGCGACGAGAACTATTTTATTAATCTCCATGGATTAATCTATGGACAATTTTGTATATGCATGTGAAGTGCGAATGTGTTGTATGGTCTGCCTTGTACATTGTACTAGTGCACACTCAGGGCTACTTTAACGTGCAAGTTCACAGAGCTAGTACGCCGCAGACAAGTGTACCACTCCCCCAGTCCATTATACTGATAACTGGGATACAATATCATATGGTCAAAACACCTGATTAAACGAATTCAAGGAAAGTTTGGTTTGTTTCTGGGTTTCTGAATTTAAAGAAGCATTCATCTGCTGCGTAACCAAATGTAAAAACTCCTTGTATCAGAAGAATTACATGTATATCATTAGTGTGATGAGTCATTGTTCTATTATGATAAATATGGCCTGGAAAATACTGAAAATGGCCTGGAAAATTATTAATTTTGATTTGCCTTGGGTGTATGAACCCTGCTCCTAAATGATATTTGTTATAATAACATCATGTATGCCAAAACTGTTTCAAGACCAAATTAAAATGCCAAAATATTGTAGAATTTATACAGATTTCATACTTCTGTTACTCTTACCACACTAAATAATTTAAGCAACTTTAGGAACTTCTGATGAGTAGCTTCTAAACATCAGCTATCTTGATGTGGAACAAAGATGCTATCATGATATTATATCTAAATAATATATAAGGTTGCTAGGGTATCAATAGGTGAACTTAATACCACAGTAAAACCTTGATTCATTACCGCCATTTGTTGACTCAAATGTTTTGCGTTTCCCAATAAATCGAGGGACAGTATCAACTATCGTGATCCAGGCAAAAGATGCTATCATGGTATTTAATCTAAATAATAAATAAGGTTACTAGGGCATTAGTAGGTGAATTGAACAGTAAAACCCAGGTTCATCACTGCCATTTGTTAGGTCAAAATTTGGCATTAAAAAGGTTTCACATTAAATTGAAGGAACAACTTCAGATATCAAGATGCTATCATGATATACATCCAAATAATATATGAACTTGCTAGGGCATTAGTAGGTGAAGTTAACAATCTTTAGATATCATGATCCAGAGCAAAAGATGCTTTACATCTAAATAATATATGAGGTTGCTAGGGCATTAGTAGGTGAAGTTAAAATAACAGTAAAACCCAGATTCATCACTGCCATTTGGGCATTAAAGAGGTTTCACATTAAATTGAGGGGACAACTTCAGATATCATGATCCAGAGCAAAAGATGCCATCATGATATACATCTAAATAATATATGAAGTTGCTAGGGCATTAGTAGGTGAAGTTAAAATAAAAGTAAAACCCAGATTCATCACTGCCATTTGTTCAGTCAAGAGGTTTCACATTAAATTGAGGGGACAACTTTAGATATCATGATCCAGAGCAAAAGATGCTTTACATCTAAATAATATATGAGGTTGCTAGGGCATTAGTAGGTGAAGTTAAAATAACAGTAAAACCCAGATTCATCACTGCCATTTGGGCATTAAAGAGGTTTCACATTAAATTGAGGGGACAACTTCAGATATCATGATCCAGAGCAAAAGATGCTATCATGATATACATCTAAATAATATATGAGGTTGCTAGGGCATTAGTAGGTGAAGTTAAAATAAAAGTAAAACCCAGATTCATCACTGCCATTTGTTCAGTCAAAATTTGGCATTAAAGAGGTTTCACATTAAATTGAGGGGACAAATTCAGATATCATGATCCAGAGCAAAAGGTGCTATCATGATATACATCTAAATAATATATGAGGTTGCTAGGGCAATTGTAGGTAGAATTAAAATTATAGTAAAAGATCACTTCAGTGCCACCATTTGTCCAGTCAAAATTTTGGCATTATTAAGAGTTTTTGGGATATATCGAGGGAGGTTTTTAAAAAATAAACAGAAGAAATGGATTTTTTGACTGCAAAAAAGTGTGACGATAAATGGGGTGGTAAAGTTAATGTGGGGGCATCAAAAAGAAGTTTTACTGTATGAAAAAATTGTTCCTGGTTAATATCATTGTGTTGATGCCATTCCCAACTTCAGATCCACTTCAAAAGTTTTAACAAGATCATGCTCCAGTTTAACAATCATTCGTTAACTTAAATCCGACAAAATTTGACAATATTTTATGGTATTATACCTACCTACCTATCCTCTTTGCTCCTAGTGGAGCATAAGGCGAGGCACAGATCTCTCCACTTGGTCCTATTTAAGGCTTCGTTATGGTACTATATCCGGTTAATAAATTGAACAAAATCAGAATATAGTTATAATAAGGTTAGAGTGATCTTCAAAATGATGTCTTAAATTTGTGAATATCTGAAAACTTAACAAAATTATTCAGATTTCATAATTGTTAGACTTAAGTTTAAGAAAATCTTGTTAAGAAATGATTGTGAAACCGGGGTCTTGGCTTTGGTAATTTGACACAGTCTTAACTTGGGCCTGGGTTGGGTATCTCGACACTATCTTAAAGGTTATCATTACTTAACACTTGTATAATGCATAGGTACAACTGCCAAAAAAAGCTTTGAGTTACCCACCCATGTATGAAACCTGATTGCATCTGTGACTTTAAACTCTTAAATGTATTTGTAGACCACCACCGATAAATATGGGTCACAAAGTAGTGTCAAGACATTGCAAGTCTGCAAAGTTTTTGTAAGGCGTTCACGTCAGTGAAAGCATACATTGTTTATCTTTATCAAAAATTGACAAATTCTGGTGATAAATCTTGTTAAAAATTGCTAGTTGCTTGTACAAATGTAGTATAATTTTGTTATTTACATGGAAAAGACGTGGCCATTGGCATATTTACATGGAAAGACGTGGCCATTGGCATATTTACATGGAAAAGATGTGGCAATTGGCATATTTACATGGAAAAGACCTGGCAATTGGCAATTTATATGTAAATGTAAAGTTCTCAGATGTTATGTCCTTCAAAGTACACAGTCAAATTTTGTCCATGTGAATTTCATGTGATTCACATGTCACTTGAATTAAACATGAACTACATGTGAAAATTTTCACTTGAATTTCAAGTACAAGCTGAATTTGTCAGTGTAAATTTCATATAAATCTTGTTTCACATGAATTGAACTCGACTTGCACATGAATACGTGAAAATTTTCACTTGAATGTATAAGCTTGACTTTTTCTTTGTGAATCTCATTTCACATGAATTAAACATGAATTTTCACTTCTGTACTTAATGTTCACATGAAAACATGAAAATTTTCACTTGAATATATAAGTTTGACTTTTTCTTTGTGAATTTCATGTGAATCTCATTTCACATGAATAAAACATGAATTTTCACTTCTGTACTTGATGTTCACATGAAAACATGAAAATTTTCACTGAAATACATGTACAAGCTTCATTTTTTGTGTTAATTTCATGTATAAACTTGATTCAGGTAAATATGTGTTGATAATTTTACGTGAAATTCACCTGAACAAAATTTGCCTATGTTGATAATATTTGTATCAATCTATATAGTTTATTTTTTACTTTTAATTACTTTATTTTGGCTATATTTTCAAGATTTTTCAAAGATAAGTGACATTAAAAATGTGTAAAAAATTTAAAAAGTTAAAGTGTCAATATTTAAACAGTTTTAATTAAAGTAAAAGCAAGCCTGAAGCAAATTTTTAAAAATTTTCATTTCCTTGAAAGGATTTCAATTCCAACAACACAAAAAATGAAGTTGCCACAAAATTAAAGTGACATTCAATATTTAATGAAGTGGGAGAACATTGTTTCAGTAACCTTGCTTCAAAATAAATCCTTCTTCTCCATATTGGTATAAAGTAAAACTCAATTCATTGCCACCATTAATTTTGCACATTCAAAATTTGGCATTATAAAGGGGTTCAGTAAAAAATCAGGAAAGCCTTACAAAAAAAAAAAAAACATAGAAGAAAGGGATTTTGGGATTTCAATATACATGTACTATGACGATAAGTAATTCTGCAGCAAGTTAATCGAGGGGCATTAATACATACATATTATATACACAGTGCTTGTATGCTTGCGCTACGAGTAGTGGTACAGCTACGAAAAAAGGACGAGACCTGATACGAAGGGTTGTACATGCACACTGTTATATGATATTTTCATCTAACATTTCCAATTAGGTTATTTAAAATAATAAAAAAATCAATACTCTATGTGAAAAAATACATTTTACCACAGAAAACAATGTTATGACATGTTCTGTAGTAATGACGTCATTGTTAACAATCGACAAATCAGAGATTTCCCAATGACGTCACAATGAGAAGTACACATACTTTAATTTTGCCAATGTTGTATCAATACACTGAGATGATACAAGATTCTGTATCGTATGTGTTTGATAAAACTTGTATTTTGTCAAACCGGACAGAAAAACTAGTCTAATGTTAGATAAAAGGTTTTACTATAAAAATGATTATTATAAAACAGATTTAAACTGTGTTTAAAAAATCCCGATGTAACAGGGTCGGTGTGTTGCCATGGTGATCTTTTAACTCATTTCATTCATTTTCTATGTCATCATTAGTTGATTGATTTAAAAGGCCAAAATGTGTTCAATTGTTACTTATTCTCTTGGTATGATTTGATTTTTTAAATGTTTTCAGAATTTTTAATCATGGATAATATATATACTTTTAACTTCATCTTGTTTTCATTTTTATTACTAATGCATGCGATCTTCTACTAATATATTCTTAAAAAAATTCTTCTTGCAGTGCACAATGTCCTAAAGCATCACATAAAGAGATTAAAAAAAATAGGCATTGGAAGGGCAAAAAGTATTATGATGTGGTTGGCCGGCATACCATGTTTGATGTGGTTGGCCGGCATACCATGTGGTATCCCCTAACATTTGTGCAGAACTAGTGTATTCGCAGGGTCATATTTTTGCGGTCTTATCTGATTAAAGGAAAACGACTCAAGGAAGATTAATGGGGTGGTAACACAAGTCTATTCACAGTGGTTTAATTTTCGCGGGAATACACTTGACTGCGAATATAAAACCACAGCGAAATATAAGCATTATACAGTATTTCTATTGAATGTAGAATCCGTCAAAATTTCCCATGCAAAGTACAGTTACATGCAAAGTACAGTTAAATCTCGATTCATCACCACTAATGTTCAGTCAGATTTTGGATTTATAAAGGGGTTTGGCAGTAAATTAAGGGAGGCTTAAGAAGAATAGCATAAGAGACAATCAAGATATTGAAACTAAAAATAAGACTAATAGTGTTTGCCACTGTACCATGTGATACCCCATAATGTTTTTGTGGAAAAAGTATTTCCAATGGCCATGGTATTGCTTCAGTTCACGTTTTTTTCGTAAAAATTATGTTATGCCAGAAAATTTCAATGTAAGTTTTGTCCAAAACATTCCGCACAAACGTTAAGGGGTATTGATCATGTGGTAAGCTGGTGAACTCCATTTTCTTAACCTTCGCCTATAGCTGGTGACGTCTCGATATAAGTGAAATATTCTTGACTGGGACGTTAAACACTATTACTCAACTCAACCCATTTGCTTAACACAATACAGAATTCCCCCAAGTGATTTTGTTATATTGCAAGATTTTAATTTCTGCAACTTAGTGTTGCTAATTTTTACATCTAATTTACAAGTAAAATGCTCAAGATTTAAAATACTGAACCTCATTAAATTATGTAAAATTATATCCTGCTTGCCCTTGCCCTTTTGTTTAGCGATCTAAAACACTGTGTAGGTTTGAGTCCCATTTAAGGAAGTTCCATACTTTACAAATCTTTCAATTATTTAGAATAGTACTCTCAAAAGTGTAGACCTACCTAATTTCCGTTATGTGCAATATACATTTTCTTCTTAAAAATAGTGCACAGAATTGATATTGTGAGTTCTAATCTTTTGTAAATGCAGAAAATTATTCTACTGAATAATAGCATAACAGCGTTCCCGCCATAATTCTGTAGGCACCGAAGACCACACATTCGTGACGTCATAGATAAAAAAGACGTCAAATTAGACATTTCGACCGTATGCACAAAACGATGACGTCACTATGGTATGGAACTACCTTAAGTCTTAGTAAGGAAATTTTGCCAGTTCACTTCAGGAAATTTTTTGGTTTTGGTTTTCTCTGCAGTTTCTTCCCATATCTTGGAACAGACGAGCTCAATATAAGTGAACAAATCTTGACTGGAGCTTAAAACACCGTAACTTAATTCACATCCCTTGGCCAAGTGGTCTAAAATGTGTGCTTAAAAATTGCAATTCCTCTCACCACTAAGCCTTGAATCCCACTCAGGAGATCCTAGTGTGAGAAAGTTTTTCAGTTCCCTGGCTGAAGGTCAGTACTTTTCTCTGGACACTCTGGTTTCCTCGACCCTCCCTGAAATGACAATCTCAATATGTGATGGAATCTTGACCAAGATGTAAAACTTCACTCTGGTTTCCTCGACCCTCCCTGAAATGACAATCTCAATATGTGATGGAATCTTGACCAAGATGTAAAACTTCACACTGGTTTCCTCGACCCTCCCTGAAATGACAATCTCAATATGTGATGGAATCTTGACCAAGATGTAAAACTTCACACTGGTTTCCTCGACCCTCCCTGAAATGACAACCTTGATATGTGATGGAACCTTGACCAAGATGTAAAATTTCACTCTGGTTTCCTCCACCCTCCCTGAAATGACAACCTCGATATGTGATGGAATCTTGACCAAGATGTAAAACTTCACACTGGTTTCCTCAACCCTCCCTGAAATGACAACCTCGATATGTGATGGAATCTTGACCAAGATGTAAAACTTCACACTGGTTTCCTCGACCCTCCCTGAACTGACAACCTTGATATGTGATGGAATCTTGACCAAAATGTAAAACTTCACACTGGTTTCCTCGACCCTCCCTGAAATAAAAATGTCAATATGTGATGGAATCTTGACTAAGATGTAAAAAACAGCAATACTCTACTACAAGCTGCTCCTTCACTTGTATGCATGATTTTGTTTTATAAAATGATCCTGTTTACTCAAGTTATTAGCAATATTAGAAATAAGAAATATTAGAATCTAAAATCAATGAACACCAACTAAAAATTTTAATATTTTATTTTCTTGAACTTGGTTTCTTTCTTTCAATCTACACTTTTACTCTTGATGCGTTTTCTACATGCTTCCTTCCTTCCGTCATTTCTCCTTATGTATGCTTTATAATGAATTTGTAATCAGTACATCATGGATAACAATCTTATATAAAAATTGTGTAAAGTTTTTGTTTAATGTTACTTTACAAAAGAAGTGGTAAACTATGTACAAAAAACACTGAATACTTATTAATATATCATCAATCTATGTAACACTACTGTTTTGTCTTGCACCAAAGTTATCTACATTTTAACATAACAATCGGTAAAATCTCTCTCACATTTACATTTACATAAACTACAGTAAAAATATTTTAATAACAAATGCGATCACATATACATACATGTATTTAAATTACAAAATTGAAATATACCCGAATACTGTTACATAAAAAGCACTATTATTATCATGCACACATTTTTAACATTTTCTTTCACTAACAATATTAATGGCAGTGAAAAATGATCAGATAGTCAAAAGGACCTGCTAGGAAATGTTTTGTGTGAAAAATACATGCACTAGTTTTTGTTTTACTTGTCCTCGTCATAAAGAGGCCCGAGTGATCCAAGGAACACACTTACAGATCACAGCACCTCTCGTGGTCCAATTTCAAATACAAATGGGGCAGGTCCTAATGAGAAAAAATTTATCAAGTTTGCTTGTTGGTATTTTGAGAGCACTTAGTTTTCTTCAGTCCCAGAAATGACTGCCTCAATATAAGTGTTGTTTGCTTGGTGTGGTTTTCTCTGGTAACTCTCATTTCCTCCAGTCAGGACTGTCCTAGAACAGTGTAAGTGATAGAATCATGACTGCAGAGTAAAACACCATAACTACACTCCTTTTGTCCTTATCAACTTTTTACCAGTCAATTATTATTATAACATAGATTTGGCTATGCTTTAAAACTAAAGACTACCGCAAGTGAACTGTGAAAAACCATGGTTGTCGGAAGAACTATGTCTATCAAAAAAACTTTTAACAAGATGCAGATAGGTGCACATCTCCTTCCTTGGGGATGGCACAGCTAGATCAGCTACCTGAATATAATGTAAATTCTATGTAGGAAATACAAGACAGACTCAAGTCTTGGTTCTTAAACAAGAAATCTGTAAGCTACTGCTCTTAGTATACCCTGCTATTACTTAAACTATTGACTAAGTCAGTAAACAGGAAGTAGATGTCTGGCAGACTTGAAATTGGTACTTGAAGCATGAGACCTAATACTGAACTTGCACACAAAATTTCAAGTGGCTGTGTTTAGTAGTTGCTGAGAAAACTGTTACAAAAAAAAAAAAAAAAAAAAACAATTTCGGAAGGACAAAGGTAAACCAGTATACCCCCACTTCTTCGAAACAGGAATATACATGTATTAAGCAGAGTAACAGTATTTGCATCACACAAGACAATGAAACTCACATCTACTGGGGCAACATTTTTCACATAAGGGTTTCTTTTTAAGCATTAAAAAGGTCTTTTATACTGTTAAATGTGCATAATCAAATGACAACCACTACAAGTATGGTTTATCTTGCGGTTTTCAAACGAGGAACCTATTGGTTTGAAGCAATTATAAAATGTAAGTACAAGTAACAAGAGGCCCATGGGCCTTAACGCTCACCTGAAGAAGAGTACATATCTTATGCAGAGGTTCAATGGTCAATGACATTAATAAAAGAGAATATCAAAATTTTCAGCAGTAAGGGCCAATAATATGCAAGTATTTTTGCAAATTAATTATAATAATTATTATATAAGTATGCTATATATAACAAATTTAAAGTCTAGCTACAATATATTATTTATAAACAGCTAAAACGTCTGTATATTAAAATGTGCATTAGGCCAATACCTACAATATTCCAATATACATGCCTATACAAAGAGTTTATAGTTTTTGAGATAATTAACCATTTAAGTATTCGTTTGCATCTATGACCTTGACCTTTGAACCTATGACCTTCATTCATATATCAAAATGATTGTTGTGCAAATGCCTACAATATTCCAATGTACATGCCTATACAAAAAGTTTATAGTTTTTGAGATAATTAACCATTTAAGTATTCATTTGCATCTATAACCTTGACCTTTGAACCTTTGACCTTCATTCATATATCAAAATGATCGTTAGGCCAATACATACCTTATTCCAATATACATGCCTATACAAAAAGTTTATAGTTTTTTAGATAATTAACCATTTAAGTATTCATTTGCATCTATAACCTTGACCTTTGAACCTATGACCTTCATTCATATATCAAAATGATCGTTAGGCCAATACATACCTTATTCCAATATACATGCCTATACAAAAAGTTTATAGTTTTTGAGATAATTAACCATTTAAGTATTCGTTCAATTCTATGACCTTGACCTTTGAACCTATGACCCTCATTCATATATCAAAATGGATCGATAGGCCAATACCTACAATATTCTAATATACATGCCTATACAAAAAGTTTATAGTTTCTGAGATAATTAACCATTTACGTATTAGTTTGCATCTATGACCTTGACCTTTGAACCTATGAACTTCATTCATATATCAAAATGATTGTTGTGCAAATGCCTACAATATTCTAATATACATGCCTATACAAAAAGTTTATAGTTTTTGAGTTAATTAACCATTTAAATATTCGTTTGCAGCTATGACCTTGACCTTTAAACTTATGACCTTCATTCATATATCAAAATGATCGTTAGGCCAATACCTACAATATTCCAATATACATGCCTATACAAAAAGTTTATAGTTTTTGAGATAATTAACTATTTTGGTATTCTTGGTCATCTGTGACCTTGACCTTTGAACCCATGACCCTGATCTATGTATCAAAATGATCGTCATGTCAATACCTACAAATAACTGAAAATCCTACGCCATTTTCACGAGAAATGTTAAAAAAATAGCATTTTTTATCAAAGGTCAAAAACTGGGACATGACCTTGACCTTTGACCTTGACATCAATTGGAAGAAAATTGCAAGACAAGATCAACAGTGAAAACTCCATACAATTATCTTCAGCCGTTATGAAGTTATAACAATAAATGTCTCATTTTAAAATTTACGTAATTTTACCCAAAAAACGCGTAACCTATTTTTCGTCTAATTTTCATGAAAAACACAATTTTAATGTTCCCAGGTATGCTGAATCCAAATATCCAATCAAAATTTGCCTGCACCTTTTGGTTTCAGAGAAGAAGATTTTTTTGTCTTTTTGCTATTTTTAGTAACAGCAGCCATCTTGTTGGGCGTGGCCAAACCCCGAACACAATTTTGAAAGGCTGTTACCCAGGCATGATAATCACTAAGTTTCATCAAATATGGCCCAGTAGTTTTGGAGGAGAAGATTAAAATGTAAAGTTTACACACGACGCACGACGCACGACGGACGGTGATAGATTGCAATAGCTCATCTGAGCCTTTGGCTCAGGTGAGCTAAAAATGTTTATCCACTCAAACAAGCCTAATACCCATAATCGGCTTTCATAAATAGTATGATAAAGTCTGTACAACGTTCAACATGCATTAAAACACAAATGCAATCTCTCTTTCTCTCTCATACACACACTCTCTCTCTCTCTCTTGGTCTTGCACACACACAAACACACGCTCATGTATGGTTCTGATATGTGGAAAACTAAAACAAAATTTAACATGTACATAGAATTGCATCTATTACATCAATCATCTTAGAAGTGTTGCTTGGGCGTTATTAAGAAATCTCCTACCAGCAAATAGAAAATTAAAAACACTTCACATTGACCTTTGAAAGAGTTTGTACAAAATACAGTGTATAAGGTTAAGAAAATTTAATTTGCTTGGACTGCATAATGACAGACTCATACCAAATATTAGTTCATTATTTGCAAGAAAAAGAGAGTCTGATCAACAAATGTATAAGACTGACATATTGATGGATGGGCAGATAAAGTGCAAAATCTATAGTCCCCTTCCGCAATGCTGGTAGGGGAATAAAAACCCTATAGGGGAATCAATTTCTAATTTTTAAAATAATACTAGTATGTCAATGGTTAAACAACTCGGGATGCATTCTTTCCATTCACTTAAATCTGAGAGGATAAAAATATTCAAAAAACATTGGAACGAAGGATTACTGATGCAGCATTTAACTTTTTTGCTCAGGATGCATTCTTTCCATTCACTTAACGAAGTATTACTGATGCAGCATTTAACATTTTTGCTATCACTAATAAGTTCACACATTTATTATTATATACATGTATATCAAAAACTCTACACACGAAAGCACTTGTTACAACTTTGTATACTCCATGCATCAAAGCACATCTCACTATCTTGTATATGAAAATGCACCTAATGTAAATAAATTAAGATTTCAACATTAACACGAAATATACATAAATATATACATATATATCTGGAACAATCTTTTTTTTATATCACAGATCAATAGTTATCTCCCTTGCCTCTTTAATATTATTACAAGCATGCTATAAATTGGACCGAGAATCTGCCGTATCAATTCAATTTTTATTTTAAGATGTTTCAGCAATAGAAAATCGAAAATTAAAAACAATTTATTTGGCAGATTTTCAGCCTAATCATACACATGTCCATGCATATTTACATTTACACTATTACCATAGCAACATTTAAATATATTTTGGACATTATTTTTGCGGATTTCAGAGGTATATTTTATCAAGTTAGTACACAAAGTTTCAACTCGCACACATCATGCAATGAACCTGATATAAGCTCTTCTGCAGTCAATCGTAATACACCAATTTCATGCTACTACTGAACAAACAAATGTTTTCCATCTTACTAATACTAAAGTTATATTAATAGGCTCTTATGCACTTTCTGCAGGCAAGCCATTAAAATCCATTGGATTTAACGAACATGTTCAGCATGGAAACATTCATTCAAAAAAAATATATATTACTCCATAAAAAAAAAGATTGAATCTATGTGCAACAAGCTGAAAATCAAAATAAGGTTTATTCTTTGGCTATTTCTAACCAATTTCAAATAAATCGAGAAAAAATTGGCAAGATACAGAATCTGGAAATTTATACATATCTGGGAAATTGTTGAGGATCATGAAAAATCAATTCATGTTCCTTGTGAAAAAATTTATGAGGACAACCCATTAGAATGGCATAGATTATGCTGTACTGGTACTTTGAATTTTGTGACCCTTACAGTCATCAACAATTTCACATGTGATGAATTTATCCTGATGCTGTATCAGACCCATTTTCCTCACAGGTAAAAATCACAGCCAAGCTTAACCGATAACAGTAGCAATATTACATATATGTTGCAAAAATGGTTCTTTTTCTGATAACATTATTGTCTAGAGAATCTTTGTTAAACTGTCTCTTCTCTCTTGTCGGTCTTGGTCAGTACGTACTCTGGTACTGCTTGTTTAATCTTTAATATGTCCCTACACTTGATCTATTCCTGTCATGATTTATCGTCGTCATAGTAATAATGCCAGACTTCCTGTATCTTCTTCACCCATTCTTGTGACGTTGATTTGGGATCTTCAAGATAGTATGTACGATTTGGCTACAATATCAAAAGACAATCAAAGTATGTATAAATTGGCTATAAGAACAAAGAAAAGCATGAATATTTTATAAAGCTCAATGCTTATACATTTTAGATAAGCATATATAAGCTGGACTGTAATTCAATGGCTCAACTTTGGAAATTTATTTGTTTAACTGATCTCTGTTACTTCAAATGTAATGTACATGTACATGTATATTAGTACATGTAACAAGTAACCCATACATACAATTAATTTACAAAAAAAAAAAATCAAAATTTTGTTTTAAAATACAAAAACAATTTACATTCTACATATATATACAACTGATAATTGTTTGCTATGGAAAGCTGTATTGAAGATTTCAAAATGATGGACTATATGAACAGCTACATCATATTTGATGCAAATTTCCATCAAACATTTTTCTGAACCTTTAACATTTTTCAGAATGTTTTTTCTACATAACAATCTTATCTACTTTGTTTACTTACAGTATGCACAAAAAATATTTTGAAGTTTTTAGCCTCTGGTCTCAACTGCTTTGACCTAAACAAAAATAAACAAGAAAATAAAATTTGCAATATAGGTTAATCACATTTACTTGATGTCTGAAACCAAATAATAATTGAAACAATTTTATTTTCTTGGCCAGAAGATGCTACATTGTATATCCAATCATTTTTTAGACAAAGAGTGAAGTGTTTTACAATGTCCAAGTCAAGTTCTTTCACTTATGTCAAGGCAATCAGTTCTGGTGGAGGAAACTGGAATGCATGGAGAAATCCACAGTTCTTTAGTAAGTGAATTGACAAACTTGGGAAAGACAAACTTTTGACAACATTACACAAGAAAACTTGGCGATTTTGCATAATACATCATAATATATCATTCAAATAACCACATGTAAAATTTAGAAGCTGGATACCCACAACCGACGCGCAGTGACTGAACACCACTGTGGGCCCCCCATCCTGAATGTACAGAGCTAGGGGTCGAAACACACAATGAGGGATGGCCTCAGCTGAGGACGTTGGCGGTGCAGCAGCAGTACCATCACAGCTGTATGTAAGTTATTTATACAACTATACATTATCATGCGAGAATATAGTCAATGAAAATATTGTACTACACTATTGTCCTGAAGAAACAGCTTCACATCATTAGTCTTAAAGACAGACACATTATCATGGATGAAAGATGAAATACACCTCCAAAACTGATCATTATAACACAACAAGTAGCTTCAATGTTATCTAGTTTTACTAACCACGGTATTTGTCCCTTCAGCACCTTATTACTTGGATCAACATAATACAAATGTGGACCTTCAGTTAACAAAAACATTCTTCTTCTTGCAAATAATCCCTACAAAATTACATAAAATTTGTTAAGTGAAAAGAGCAACCGTTATTGTTTTATGCACGTTTTAATGCTCTGTGATTTTTAAGCCAAAAAAAGGATTGTTGTACACAGGGTTCATACAGCCAATGCCTGACAAAATTCAAGGACTTTTAAAGGTTTCTTTGGCCATTTTCATTTGAAATGTTCGTAGAATCACAAATGATATTGACCGAGACAAGAGGGATAACTCAATTTTTTTTATTTCTCAAAAACATTGCAGCTGCGTTTTTACCACGAGTTTCAGGTTGATTAGTTCAAAATTCCAGGACTTCTAAAGACAGACTGACAGAATTCCAGGACTTTTCAAGGACTCTGCTTGTTTTTACTCATTTTCAAGGACTTTTCCAGTCAGGACTCATTTTTAAAGCACTTTTCAAAACTATGCAAACCCTTTTTTTTTTTTTTTAGAAAATTTACTCTATAGTATTTATTTAGGTATATAATTTCAACTAGCACAATTCTTTACATAACCTTATTGTTAAGCATTTGATGGATTAAACTAGTTTATTTTGCATTTTTGTGACAATGTCTAGCACAGATTTTTCAAACCCAACACAAAATAAGTCATAATGAAAGTAATTTAGGTTTCTGCTTCATAACTTTAAACACAATCTTACTTTTCTCTTATCAATTAGTCCTTGTTTCAGAATTAAATTCCCCTCCACAAAAACATGATAATCATTTTCTTTCGCTTGTTTCTCTAATCTCTTTTTCCTTTCATCTTCTGTTATTCTGTGAAGTTAGACAGTATAAACTATTAAAATAAATCAACAAGATATACACATAAATGTATATACATCTTGGGCATATACTGATAAAAAGCTGATTGACGAAAGAAGAATCATTAGCACTACTATTTCTGCACCTTTGCCTATAGCTGGCAACGTCTCGATATAAGTGAAATATTTTTGACTGGGACGTTAAACACCATTACTCAACTCATTAACTCACTCACTCTAACACTTATGAATATTACATGGTGTGTGACAATCTTAATTAACAGTAAACTTTAATTTTATGTTTCTGTTTATCTCAAACTTTCAATATCTCAAACAAAATGTTAATTCTACCATGGAGGTCGAGATAATGAAATCCAACATAATTTTCAGTATGTCCATGCTGATGATGGTATTTTGCTTCCCCATTATGACAAGTTTCTATGATATTCTGCAGAAACAATGATCAAGACATATTCTCTCATGGATTTCAAGATAATGAAATTCAACCGTATTTCCATATTGCATATGATCATTTTAAATAGTATATTATGGGTCAGAAAATACCCTTGTCATGCACACTCCTTTTTCAAAGTTTTATCTATACTTACATATTTTGTGTTATAATTTCACCAATTCTAGCATCATCAAGACCAGGCTGTAATAGAATTATTTTATTTATTAAATTATAATTTCAATTCTCTAATTATTTCTTTTTTGAAGTCATACAAGTTGAAAATTGTACATTACAATCATAAGCATTTTGAGTTTAATCCGAGTCAGTAAATAAACATGCAGTCAGCTTTTTCTAGCTCTTTTCAGCAAGACAGTGACACTCTTAATCACAACTTAACATTTTCTGACATGCCAAATGGATAATGACCTTTCCTTTGGTAAAATGACTCTAATTGATTGTTTTAAAAGCATGTGGCAACCAGATATCAATACAAGTTAAGCTGTGTCACATGTAAAATATTTGTAATGTACATCCTGAATTGACAAGCAAATTCAGTAAATTAAAATCCCCTGCAAATAGATACTTTATTGTAAATTGTACTGGTATTCAAAGGGCCATAACTCCCAGGAAAATGAACAAACCAACTGGAGTTAATAATATGCCCATCGCCTATAAATTTCAATACTTTGCACCATGTTTCGTAAAATAGTGCTTCATAGTCTTTGACACAAGAAGTGACTGGACAAATAGAAGTTTGACTTTAATACCCATTCTTTCTTTTTACACCAGGGAATAATAAGAAAACAAAATAAACATATAATTTACCCTGTATTGGCTCCATATATGTGTTGGATTTGATGTTGTAGCAGGTAAGTATGGTACCAATTCTGGAGGTTTTAATTTCGGTAAATTATCCCAATCGATTCCCTCAAAAAACATGTGTTCCTTTAGTGATGGGAAACCACCTGTTTCTGGACGTCCTAATCTCTCTGAAGGTTCTAATACCTATAAATTTAATAGATTCACAATGACTACATCCAAATGCATTTAATCAGACATTTTAATTCATACACTTGTTAACATATTTGAAATTCATTGTTTGCTGAATTTATTAGTCTACAGCATTATGGTTTTTCCAGGGCTCTTATTAATTTATGTTGTGTACGTGGCAAAAAAAAATGCTTAACATGGCACTAGAAAAATATGTTACTTTGTTTTATGCAATGTTTTATTTTAGATTTTAGCATTACATTTGACATCTTTTGATTTACAATTATTTTAATGTGTTATATCTCGTACAAGCAGTATAGATGGACCACATTTCTAGTCCAACCAAAATATTTGGACACCAACACTGATACTTATGCCAGGCATAATGACTAAAACTCAACCAGACAATTGACAATCACACCCTCACACCTATTGATCTTTAAAAACATTTCTGACTATCCAAAGAAAAATAACTATTAAGCAGTGTAGTTTCATGTTAATTTTGTGCAGAGTAATATTGTTAAGTCCAATGAAACTAAATGCTTTACTAAAAAGAGGCAATACATACCAGTAATTTTTCCACTAAATCTTTTGCCAGAGAATCAAAACAATCTGGAAATTCATACTCTAGTTTTGTTATCTTCTGAAAAATCTGATACTCATGGCTGAAAAATCAAAATTGACATGAAAGGTTGAGAAAAAATGAAGTGGAAAAATGGAGTTTTACACCCCAGTAAAGATATTTTCACTCATATTGAGGTGACCAGTTCATGAATGGTGGAAACTGGAGTGCCCCCGAGACAACTAACTGGAGTGCCCCGAGACAACTACCAACCTTTGACAAGGGAACTGACAAACTTTTTCACACTAGGAGCTGTCCAGAGTGAGATTCGAAACTAGGCACTGTGAACTGACAAGTGCATGCTTTAGACCTCACCAAAGCCTCCAGACAAAATGTGAAAACCTGAAAGTTTAATGATATTTCATGTCTGAGCAATATTTCACAATCAGTTTTTGTGAATTTGCAGAAATGTACCTGTATGCTTTTTATATCAAAGCACAACCAGCTATTTATAAATTTTCAAAATAATAATAAAAGATGTGTTGATAATTTATCCAACACATACATAAGACTTTGGAATAGATTTAAGGTTTACTGTGGTGATTTTAATAATTTGATACAGACTGCTTTTGGATCATTTGATTCCCTTTATCAGTGGCTAATAAAGATTTAATCAATTATCACCTCAATGCTAACACCTACCAGAATCAACCATTAATTGTCTAAGAAACAACAGCATGCTATTTTACTTTAGTGTTCTACATGTATATCATGTTCAATCTAGGGTTTATCATAGAGGGAGATATTTTCAAAAACTTGCCTCTAAAAGACTATAACATTAATATTTTGCAATCACGTAATGTTAAATATGGCCCACTAAGCCCTCTAAATAATGCGACAACAGTATTGGCAACAGATAAAAAACTTTAAAAACAAAGTAATATTTTGTGTACATGAAATAATGTTTTCCCTACAAAATTGGGGATCATTGGCCTCATGGTACCCTCTAGAATGAACACTGTCTATATCAATAAAAAAACACTTATTTGTACTTACCCGCCCCTAAAGGGAGGCAATCCTGATAGTAACTGATATACAATACAGCCCAGTGCCCATAAATCAGAACTACAAAACAAAGTAAATAGATCAATAAAACATCAATCACCAAATTCCTTACCATCCTGGAATAAAGACTGACAGGGATGGTAGAACGAGGTGGCACTTTTTGTAAACATCACTGAAAAAACAAATGTTTTTGTTTTATTTAGACAACTACAGTCCAACCTGCCTTAAAGGCCACCTCTATATAAGGGTCACCTGCTTATAAAGGCCAGTAGAATTGTATCTGAGTTGTTCTTTATTCATATTATTTAAACCTGTGTATATATAAAGGTCACCTGCTCATAAAGCTGCTTTAACTGGTTCCCTTGGGTGGCCTTTATAGACAGGTTTGACTGTATTGTGCAATACACATTTTAGTCTCAAAACACACAAGAACATGCATGCCTGAAAGTGATGGTGTTTTCAAAACATCCAATTGAAAAATTACTTTTTTTTGTTTTATTTAGTAAATTATTGTGCAGTAACACACAATTTAGTCTCATCATGCACAAGAACCAGCGTGCCTTATTTGAAGCTATTTCTGCTCCATTGTGGTTAATTATGAAATATTTCTGATTATATTATGCATCACAGGGATAGAGAGGGAGGATTGGGAAAGGTTGAGGTTTAAAAGATTTGTGTCAGTATGAAATCATCAACCTTCTCAAATAGACTGTAATCTTTACATTTGTACTTTCACAATTCTGTCACAGATGTCTTTTTATACAGTCAGTGGGTGGACAAAGCAGAGTGGTAATGTCACTTGTTTTCAAAGTCAAGAATTGTGGATTCGAACCTCACTCGGACTAGGAACTTTTCTGAGATCATTTTCATCTCCTGTCCATACTAGAGCTGTAAAAAGCTTGTTACTCAATAGTCTTTTGGATGAGACTCATAACAGAGGTCTAGTGCCTCAGTTAATGCTGAAGACACCTTTGTAGAGTTTAAAAAAAAGAGTAGACCATCTGTGGCAACTATAGAGGATGCTTACAATTTAAAGCGGCCAAAACAGACTGAGGAACCAATACCATAAACAAAAACAAAAAGGAACAGAATAATTCAGAAAAAGAGTTCTAGATATATCAAGTCAAAATTGTTCAAAATACTTATTGATTTAATAACATTAATATAATGGTAATCTCTAAACAACCTGATTGGAGAAATGTGGTGTTTTATTCCCCAGTCAAGATTCTTTCAATTATATCCAAGCAGTCACTTCTGGGATGGTGTAGCAAACTGGAGTGCCCAGAAAAAATCACAAACCTTAGGAAAGTGAAATGACAAACTTTCTTGCAACACAATTTGCCAGAGAGAAAATCAGGCTTGGCTGTAAGAGGCACTGTGATCAGTAAGTTGGCACTCTAGGTCACAGATCCGGGGTTCAAAATTCCCCTGGATCTGAGTTCAGGGTCGATTGATTTAAGATTGCAACCCCTAATATTTAAACTGTAATAGGTTGATGGATCTGCTGTGTTTTACCAGGATATTACCATTTTTTTCTATAAGATAACATAATCACACATAGACCTTTCAATGTTGATGAACTTTCAAAACTTAATGTGGGACCTACCAAAAGTAAAGCCAAAAGGTCCTGGACTTTCAATTTCAAAACATAATTTTGAACCCTCCACACTGGTTTTGTTATTGCTGCTTATCATGACTATCAACTTCATGATCAAATGATAAAACATATCAACTGAACAACTGGTGTAATCCAAGTGAAGCAAGTCAACAATATGACTTTGTATAATATATACCCTCCTTACCTATAATGAGCACTTTTACTGGTCAATACCTCTGGTGAGACATACTGGGCAGTTCCAACAAAGGAATTTTTTCTTTGTGGTTCCCTGGTTTCTTCTGAAATAATGAAGTTTTTAAACACTAAAGACTTTGGAATAAACATGTACTAAAATTTACACTGTAAATCAGGAAATCTTTGCACATGTTATATTTTTTGCCAAAATTCTTGTAACAATATGCAAGAGTAAACTTTAGCATATTTTAAAACCAAATACTGTAAAGGGGGAAATTTTCATGTGGGGAAATTATTTGCTTATTTCACGCTAAAGAAGTTACGGCGAAATTTTTACCAACGTGAAAATGACAACTATACAGGTTTATATATCATAATATACATAATATACACCCACTTATATCGGTAACATGGAGGAAATTACACCCACATGAAATGTCAGATTTCAGAAATCGCGAAATTTTTACCCCGCAAAAATAATCCCCTTTACAGTAATTCATTTACACTTTCACCGAAAGCCATGCAACAACATGACAATAGACAGAAAATGAAAAATTGCCAAAGAAAAGTAATAGGAATTGCTGTGAAATCATAATTCTT
The DNA here is from genome assembly GCA_021292105.1 of Anadara kagoshimensis. Classification (NCBI taxonomy): domain Eukaryota; kingdom Metazoa; phylum Mollusca; class Bivalvia; order Arcoida; family Arcidae; genus Anadara; species Anadara kagoshimensis. The sequence goes on from CM037861.1 coordinate 31,501,959, forward strand.
GTGGTGTCCTAATCTTCATTCTTTTTGTTGATACCCTGACTGATATTTGCATGTCTATAACAAACTGACCTTAAACATTAAACACATTTCTCAAATTTATCGGCCTAAAAAACTAGGGTTGTTTTTTTCACTTTAGTTCCACCAAAAGGACACCACAAAAATAAACTATTTCAAAAATGTAGACACAAAATTATTTAATTCAAGAATAAAGAAATAAGAATAAATTTGGTATCTGTAACAATATTTCAAAAATTTCAAGCAGTATATACATATTCTAGGTGGTAAAACATCAGGGGTCAAATATCCCTAGGCTGAAGGTCCAGGACCTATTGATTTTACATTGGGACCTTGATATTAAAAACTGTAAAATTCTGATGGATCTGCTATTTTTACCAGGATATTGCTATTTTTTCACATAATAAGATAATTGTACCTAAACCTTTCAATGATGATATTGGACTTAAAACTTTATGACAAAAATAAAGGAAACGGTCCGGAATCTTCCATACAAAACATAATTTTGAACCTTGAACATGTATGATTTGGTATCTGTAACAAATGTATCTACCCCTTCCGTCTTAAGTAGCTTGGCACTACCAAAATCTGTTATCTGATATGCATCTCATCAAGTAATATATTCTCTGGCTTCAAATCTCTGTAAAATGTATACAAGTACATGTATGTAATATATATGCAGTGCAATAAGATTTTCAGAAGGGAGCCATTTTTCAAAAACTTCCCTCTCAAAACTAGACAATAAATTTTTGCATCCATGTAGATGTTAAATATGACCTTCTTAGGCCTAAACAATGGGTCATCTCGAAATATAAAAGACACTGTAGATGTAGATGTATACTACAAATTACATATAAAGATGTCCTTTAAAATCCAAATATCAAGGAATGGCAAAACTATTTTATATCAGTCAAGATATTTTTGTTTACAAGACTGGTAGTCAACTGTCCATGTTGCCTAAACATTGATCTACACATTTTTGTATGTCTTCAATCTTTATTTCTTTAAGATATATAAACTTATTGGAACAGTAATTAAACTACATAATAAACTATGCCTTGGACAGTACAATCATGAGGTAATATTTTCAATTAAACAGAGTATATTTTGTTAATACATATACTTTACCTATGAATGATTCCCTGGCTATGCATGTATTCCAAAGCCAGCACTATTTCTGCTGAATACCACTGGGTACATTTGACGTCAAAACAGGAAAGCTTGGATAAATAATCTAGTAGTTCTCCTCTCTTGGCATAATTCAACACAAAATCTGATAGTTATGTCAAGGATCATGATAACAAAAATAAGGTAAACATGTAAATAGTACAGACAAATATTTCCACAAAGATGGAATCTTTTAACTTTGATAATGTCCTACAAATCCATTTACAGTAAAACCTCAATTCATCGCCACCATTTGTTCAGTCAAATTTTGGCATTATAAAGGGGTTTGGTGATAAATTGGGGGAGGCGGATAAAGAAAAACATAAACAAAATGGATTTTGGGACTTCAAAATAGTGTGGCGATAAGCGAGGTGGCAAAGTTAACGAGGGGCATTATAATGAGGTTTTACTGTACTTCAAATGCAGCTTCTCTTTAAATTTTTAAAATATCTGGCTTTAAAAGCTTAATGGTGCATATGTTCCAGTCTCACCTTGATCCTGAATATTACAGAAGCTCTAGGTATAATTTATTTTGTGGTGTTATTTGAAAAGGTTGATTACAAAATTTTACAGCATTACAGGAGGGCTGTGTGCTGGTGTCAAAGCAAAAATTTTTGACAATGACATGTTGAGACTAAAAACCACTTCATTCAATACTTTAAAGCCAAACCTCACCATTATATCTCTTGTCTGGAAGAATCAAGATAGAACACTTCATATGAGACTCATGAGGTCAGTGAAACTTTTAAACAATAAGTATAGACAGGCTTTAAGACCTATATATACACTCTTGGACAATAAAAATCATTCTTTCTATTGGCACACAAAATAAAACTGGTTATAACATTTAAATTTATGTCTCCATTCTTGGTACCCAAAATTATCAAAATTTCAGAGATATTCTTACAGATAGTTGTAACCTATTTCATCAAATTAGTGAAATACTACTTTAAAAAGGACTATATTTTCACCATTTTTGGATAGTTGACTACTTATTAATTTAAAATTGTGGAAACCTAGTTTAAATAATATCAAATAGTATGTTGTTTGCTACAAGTCGTTACTTAGTTTCAAGGATACATAATCTATCTGGATCTTGGAAAGTATAATATAGTCGGATAATATATGGATGGTTTAACTTCATCAAAACTTCTTTCTCTCGCATAACATATTCGGTTTTCCTTTCTCGCACAATGTGCTTTTTCTCCAAAACTTTAACTATAAAAAGAAAAGTGTATAAACAAAAATTAGAAAATTCTCATCTTACATGTATTTAATAACAAATTGCAGTTCTCAAAGTAATCAATGTGGTTCATGTTATACATGTATTATAAATTGGGAAAATTTCTCAGTCAGTTATTTTTGTGAGAATCATTATTTCAAGAAATTTGCATTTTTTTTTTATTTTTGCATTGCAGATGCAAGTGAGTTACCCGTATATCACAATAAAGTATATATGACAGTTTCATTTTGTATCTTGTTACTGTAATGAATTTAAGCAAAAATAAAACAAACACAAACATTTTCTGATTTACAGTATTCTGCATGGTTCTCATTGAAAGGGAACAAGACGTCTAAAATTTGGACTTAGCTTAATGGCATTTATTATGTTCAAATTTCAGTTTTAATGTATTGAAATTTTTACATCTTCTCATTCAAATAAAGAATGTCAAGATTTATTGATTTTGGGCTCGGAATGGGATTTGTGGCTGTGCCACATGATTTCCCAAAACATTTGTGTGGAACTATTATTTCCATTGGATATGGAATCATATCAGGTCATGTTTTCCTGTAAAAAGAACATTAATCAGGGATTTTGCGGCATAAATGTTTTCCAAGCACAAGAGTTAAGGAGTATTGACAAAGTGGCACAGCGGCAAACCCCATCATATCCAAATTTCATCACTGGAATCTTTCAATATTGTGATTAAATCATATATAAAACTTACTAGCAAATTCAGTTCCTGAGCTGACTTCTTTAGCTAAATATACCTAAAATTATAAAGAAAACTCAATTTCATAATTGAATTTAAACAATTTTATAACACTGTTATAATTGATACAGGCAAGCTAAAATTAAAAAGAATTTAAAAATACCAAATAAAGCCATCCCTTAAAACAAATATGAAAAAGAACATCATTTTTAATATAAAGCTTTGGTCTTATTTTTTTCTTCAATAAACTATTTGTACCAGGATTTTTTATTTATTTAGTTTAAATTTCCAGAACTGAAAAGAAATCAAAAGTACAAAGGTTGCAAAGAAAGAGAATGCTATAATTTGTTAAACATATTTCCATAATTTTAAATATTAAATAATCTATAAAGCAAAACTTGTAACAGTAAGGAAGACATTTGTTCAAAATTGAGCGCAAATCAATAATGATCCTAGTTTAGTACAGGGAATGTTTAAAAAGATCTTAATACTCACTGTCGAGTAGGAGCCATCCCCAATGACTTTACCAAATATAAAATCATTGGGTGTCTTTTTTACTGGTTTTTTGTCATCAGCTGAGTTATCTGTTGACATTCTCAATCCTCAAAATCTGAATACCTGAAACCAATATAGAAAACGAAATTTAACCTTTATCAAATATTAGAATGGAATGGAATAGTAACATTTTTCACTTATATAGAGGCAGGGTGGTGAAGGAATCTGGAGTACTCTGAGAAAAATCCCAACTCTAGCAAGCGAATTGACAAACTTTCTGACACCAAAACCCCGAGTGGTGTTTAACTGGATGCTAAAAGACGCTGCGGTCCATAAGCATGTGCTTTAAACCACTTGATTACCAAGGTCCCATTACAATTACTTAAAGTGCCATAAATTATCTAGTCGATCCAGGGCATGGAATCAAATATAATAGCATTATATTCCCCCCTCCCACACTTGTCCGTTAGACTGTGGCCAGTAAAAATTTGGAGGGACCAGTAAAACATCATCAGATTTAGTGGCTGGTCCAAGGGTCCAGTAGAAAACCAGAGCCAACCTGAAAAGTTTTAGATGTTTGGGCATTATAATACTGAATGTTAACATGCGAGATATTGACTGCCATCATGTTGTAAATTGTGACCTAGGGAGCTCTAAAGACTTGAGGCATTCTAAATTTACAAAACTTTCTTTGGGTGCCACCAAAACCCCCAACCAAAAGGAGGGTTTTGGTATCGTCGACCGTCCTAAAATCGAGAGCGTCCTAAGATTCGAGGCCTTTTTTGTTTTCAGTCATTATACGCGAGTATCGTCTCTGCAGTGACGATTTCATGCATTAAAGACAAAATTTAGGTATTTACTGTGAAACTATCCAGAAAAATCAGTTGTCTATTTTTCAGCTCTCAAATTCTTGTTGCGTTAGCAAATTTAGTTCGTTTTCTATTAGAGTCTCGAATCACGGACGGTCGAGGATATTCCACCCCCCATCTCTATGGCTTCATGGTCTCCACGTTGTGGTGCTCATCCAAAATACATGGAAGAAGGACCAGTACAAATTGGGAAGGGATACCAGATTAAAATCCTAACTAGTGCTTTTGGCTACTTCAGAAATTTTCTTAAGTGTCTGTCCCTGTGGGCCGCCTTACCCATAGCCAAATGTGATTACCAATTTTAGAATTTGGAATAGGTTTCTAATGTATATATGTCATACGTCACAACTTAATAAAATAAAAGAACTGTGGCTAAGGGGCACCAGTTAACTTATTATATAACTGTCCATGAGTAGGGGGGGGGGCAAATTCCCTACTTTCACCATCCACAATAATTTTGTCAGACTTAAGCTAGGTTTATCATCGAACCTTTTACAAAATAAACTCGGGGTATGTATGAATTACTTATTAAGGCTTAAAAAACACCGATGTCATCTCTTCTATTGGTTGAAAATAGGTTTTTACGATTTGCAAGTGCCTGTCACAGACGTTAACTAGTGAAGAAACAGGAAGCTAAAGTTGCGCAAGCGCATTTGAACCGAAAATATTACCTGTAGTCTGTCAGTTTGTTTACCGAATAAATCGGCATACGATATATAAATTCGTGATATTTTAGTATTAAAAGATTAATTTCTTTCTAATGTTTCAATTTATAAGCACAAAATGTAACGATTTATCATATTTATTTACGAAAATTGACGTCATATCTGTCACATCCGGGTCACTTCGACTTTAATGGCTACCCCTGGAAGGAATTACCTTCATTTCCGGATTTAAATGAAAAAGGTTTGATTTTCTCCTATTTTAACTCATAACAACTTTAAAAACACATAGTTGTTGCGAAATAATAGAATTACTAAGTCATGAAACCGTTTTCCAATTGAATATTTTAAAAACACGACCTAAACAAAGTCACCGATAATCAGATGATCATGATCAAGGAACATAAAACCTGTAGTAGGGTGTTTTGTTATTGAAATTTGGATTTATGGTCAAATAATGCGGTGGCAACCATTGAGGCTGAAACACCTAATGCTTCTTATTCATATGTAGCTATCACAAAGTTGCAGAGTTTTTACTTGTCATACTTTTTCACCATGAAATAATTATTTGAATGTGGGTGTCAAGAGTCTGCAAGAGATAAAAAAGTTTCCACTTGTATTAATAATTTGATTAAAATCACGTTGTCAAACTTTCTTTCGGTGAAAATGACAAGCTGTGCATTTACACATGCATTGAGTTTTTAGGATGCTGCCATCTTTAATTTCATTTCATTTTGGTTGATGATATCTTTGTGTAACGACCTCAGCTAGCCTTGGTGTTGTGAGTAGTAGTAACATTATAGTGATTTACTATCAGACGTTCTTGTCTGGGTGTTTTCAGCTTTGAAGAAGAACATTTTTCACCCAGGAGGGGGGAGGGTACAATCCTCAGACGGTGGACTTTTGAAAAAGTGAAATTTTTCTCCCACTTGTTACATTAGCACCGAACAAAATAACCCATCAAGGACTTGTGCAAGGTTTCTAAACTGGGAAATCTCAAGATAACAGGGTAATAATGTTTAGGGACTGAGATAGTTGTGGTGTTGTAGGGTTCCATATAATAAATATAAGATGCAACACAGATAAAGATGTGATGCAAATGCCATACGCTTTCTGCTTCACTACAAAAGTCTGATGTACAAGTTTGAAATTTTCCATATATAATTATTTTTTATAAACATTCAGCAGACCTCATCTTGGAATCGTGGTAACTTGGCTGTCACACCCTCAGGTTCAGATATGAAGGTGTATAAAATATGTAGGCGGGCTGGCAGAATCATACAACCCACTTTTCATAAATTTATCTATATTTCAATCAATATAGAATGATTTCTATCAAATTTTCACATAAAATCCAGCATGATCAATATTTTTAAAATATATTTTCAATTTAAAATTTGGTTAAATATTTTTAGTTTTTAAATAAAATAGGGGCTACACTTTTTCCAACCAGTCAATTTTTCATCAAGGCAAGATATTGAATATTGAACATAAAGCAATATATTTTAGAATAATAAAGACTTGTCTAAAATTTACACCCTGGCCCAATTCTCCACAAGGAGAGATGGACACAAGTCAAGTCAAGTCAAAATGTACCTCAAATACGCAGTGGATATTTATCTTTATAATTTCAAAAAGAATTGTCATAAGTCACTTTAGTTTATGGAAATATTGGATTTGATATTTGATCATGATCAAGGAACATAAAACCTGTAGTAGGGTGTTTTGTTATTGAAATTTGGATTTTTGGTCAAATAATGCAGTGGCAACCATTGAGGCTGAAACACCTAATGCTTCTTATTCATATGTAGCTATCACAAAGTTGCAGAGTTTTTACTTGTCATACCTTTTCATCATAAAATTATTATTTGAATGTGGGTGTCAAGAGTCTGCACGAGATCAAAAGTTTCCACTTGTATTAATAATTTGATTAAAATCACGTTGTCAAACTTTCTTTTGGTGAAAATGACAAGCTGTGCATTTACACATGCATTGAGTTTTTAGGATGCTGCCACCTTTAATTTCATTTCATTTTGGTTGATGATATCTTTGTGTAACGACCTCAGCTAGCCTTGGTGTTGTGAGTAGTAGTAACATTATAGTGATTTACTATCAGACGTTCTTGTCTGGGTGTTTTCAGCTTTGAAGAAGAACGCTTTTCATCCAGGAGGGGGGAGGGTATGATCCTCAGATGGTGATCTTTTGAAAAAGTGAAATTTTTCTCCCACTTGTTACATTAGCACCGAACAAAATAACCCATCAAGGACTTGTGCAAGATTTCTAAACTGGGAAATCTCAAGATAACAGGGGAATAATGTTTAGGGACTGAGATAGTTGTGGTGTTGTAGTGTTCCATATAATAAATATAAGAGTAATACTAAATGATGCAACACAGATAAAGATGTGATGCAAATGCCATACGCTTTCTGCTTCACTACAAAAGTCTAATGTACAAGTTTGAAATTTTCCATATATAATTATTTTTTATATACATTCAGCAGACCTCATCTTGGAATTGTGGTAACTTAGCTGTCACAGCCTCAGGTTCAGATATGAAGGGGTATAAAATGTAGGCGGGCTGGCAAAATCATACAACCCACTTTTCATAAATTTATCTATATTTCAATAAATATAGAATGATTTCTATCAAATTTTCACATAAAATCCAGCATGATCAATATTTTTAAAATATATTTTCAATTTAAAATTCCATTAAATATTTTTAGTTATTAAATAAAATAGGGGCTACACTTTTTCCAACCAGTCAATTTTTCATCAAGGCAAGATGAGTGAATATTGAACATAAAGCAATATCAGGGATTCATCAAGGGCTCATTTAGGTCCGAAATTCGGCCCCATTCCCAATGGAAAAAACCTTGATTTTTTCCCAAAATGGGCTGAGAAAATTCCCAATTAGAAAATTGTGTTGTTTTTAAACGAAAACAAAAGTAAATTTTGTGAAAGCCCCCAATCAGCAAAATCAAGTAAACGATTCTAGATTATTTTAAAACAACATCTGCGAAGTAAGATGAATATACTGCTTCTACATCAAAGGCTTCCGAGGTCGCGAGTAAACCAACTTTTGATATGATGTCTAAGTTTTCCCAAAATGTGCAAAAAGTTAATAGTTTTTCTCAAATTTTTAGTTTAGGGCCTTTTCCCAAAAGACCCTGATAAATCCTTGCAATATATTTTAGAATAATAAAGACTTATCTAAAATTTACATCCTGGCCCAATTCTCCACAAGGAGAGATGGACATAAGTCAAGTCAAAATTTACCTCAAATACGCAGTGAATATTTATCTTTATAATTTCAAAAAGAATTGTCATAAGTCACTTTAGTTTATGGAAATATTGGATTTGGTCTGACATTTTTCTATCAGATCACAATACTAGTACTTCTAAGTTTCCTCCGAATGAATCTCGAACATAGATTGATATCTTTCTAAATAATAAAGCATGTCTATTAAAATTGACTGCAAATATGCGGTGGATATATAAATTTAGGTCTACCAAAATATATTTTATATAATAAAATGGTTGTCTTGTAATGGCAGATTTGTGACAGTTTTTGATCCATAATTGTGATAATACAACGCCATCTTGCTTCCCTTAAAATTACCAAAGGGGGAGGTCCTCCCATTCATTTTAACGATTTACAGAAAATTTGATTTATGGAGTTATATTTATCACAACTATAGAACAAAAACTGACACAAATAATCTTCTGTAACATGACAACCACAGTCTTCTATGAAATATCCTTTGGTATGAATTAAGTTAAATATCCATCGTGTATTTGTTGTAACTTTTAATGACCACGCTTCATTATTTAGACAGATATCGATCAATGTTCAAGATTCACTCGGCAGAAAGTTTGAAGTATCATATTCAGATAAAAGTGTCACAAAAAATCAGAAATTTTGACAAAACTACCGTGACTTAAGCTTATGACAAAACCTTTGGATATTTAACATATGAATATCCACTGTGTATTTGTTGTAAATTTCAGAAAATAAGCTGTATTGTCATAAAATGTATCACCAAATGTTCAAAGCTCGCTCCTCCCATCATAGATGAAATTCGACAGATTGGAAAAAGTGTAGCCCATTATTCATTTAATAACTTTAAAAATATTAAATATTATTTAAAATTAAAAACATACTTTAAAAATTTGGATCATGCTAGATATTATGTGAAAATTTGATAGAAATCCATTGGATACAGTATTTATTGAAATACAGATAAATAAAAATTGGGCTGTAAGATTTTGCCAGCCTGCCTACACATTTTATACCCTTCTTCAGATACTGATATACCTAATGTTCAGAAGTTGGATAATGTTTTGATTAATCTCATTATTTTCAGACTTATCATCACCTTATTGTTGATAAGTATGATGTCTCAGTATCCAAAATTACTTTAGATATATTTGACGCTTATAATTCCATGTTCTTTACATTCTTGCTTTTGATTTCACATGTGGTAAGTGTAGTTAGCTTGACAGAAGTTGCTTGCTTACCCTTTCAGGAACTACCGGCCTCACTTCCCTGGTACATGTGTTTAACAGAATTTGCCAGTTTTTACTTTGCTTTTGGGATTGTGACTTACAAGTAACTTCATTAATTTATTTTGCTACACTCTGAGGAAGGAGGACACTTGTTCCAGCTATGTTTCTGTTTCTATAACCTCAAAAATCCAGACAACAAAGAGGTTTATCTGAACAAAATTCATTCAATGAAAAATACATATTTTTCGAAAGCAAAAAAAAAAAAAAGAAAGAAAAGTAAAACCAAGCCTGTATCTGTGGAAAGTAAATTGGGGGGGGGGGGGGGGGGGGGGGGGGGGGGGGGGGGGGTGGGGGGGGGTGGGGGGGGGGGTGTCACGTTAGATTTATAAGGTGGAGATTCAAAAGAAAGTCCTTCCTGTTTTTTTGTGGATATTGTTTTTCATTACATAACAGTTTATGTTTTCTCTCTGCAGATATATCATATGACTTTACTTGGATGGGAAATGATTGGTAGTACAGATTTTGTGCTTGAAGAATATAACTAAAGGTTTGTTTATCTGTTGTACATTGTATAATTTGACACACATCTGTCAAAAATTACATGATAGTTTAAGCAGCTAATTCATGTTCCAAACTGGAATCTGCTTTAAGAATAAATTTAACACTTACATGTTATAACTAAAAAAATGGAAATCTGGAATATTATACAAAATTATCCAGGATTTTGTGTGAAAATCCGGGACATTTTCACTAAATTCTGATCAGGGCAAAAATTCCAGGATTTTGTGTGTCTTGGCAAAACAGGCCAAATTAAAAGGGTCAAAATTTGGGACCACCTGTCTAAACTGAACCCTGAGTAAATAGAAACCCTGTGTAAACTGAACCTGAGTAAATAGAAACCATGTCTAAACTGAACCCCGAGTAATTAGAAAACCTTGTCTGAACTGAACCCTGAGTAAATAGAAACCCTGTCTAAACTGAACCCTGAGTAAATAGAAACCCTGTCTAAACTGGACCCTGAGTAAATAGAAACCATGTCTAAACTGAACCCTGAGTAAATAGAAACCCTGTCTAAACTGAACCCTGAGTAAATAGAAACCCTGTCTATACTGAACCTTGAGTAAATAGAAACCCTGTCTATACTGAACCTTGAGTAAATAGAAAACCTGTCTAAACTGAACCCTGAGTAAATAGAAACCCTGTCTATACTGAACCTTGAGTAAATAGAAAACCTGTCTAAACTGAACCCTGAGTAAATAGAAACCATGTCTAAACTAAACCCTGAGTAAATAGAAACCCTGTCTATACTGAACCCTGAGTAAATAGAAATCCTGTCTAAAATTAACCCTGAGTAAATAAAAACCCTGTCTGAACTGAACCCTGAAAAATAGAAACCCTGTCTGAACTGAACCCTGAGTAAATAGAAACCCTGTCTAAACTGAACCCTGAGTAAATAGAAACCCTGTCTAAACTGAACCCTGAGTAAATAGAAACCCTGTCTAAACTGAACCCTGAGTAGAGGAAAGTTGGTATGTGTTAGAACAAAATAGGATATAATAGCTTGTAGATTTAGAAGTGAGCAATGGTTACCTTTGAAATTTCTTGCTTTTTATTTAGTTCTTCGATCCACATTAGCATTTGTAGTTGATAAGGATGCTGATAGTGAAAAACTTGATCATAATGCAAATTTTAAGCTACTTTTACATGGACAGGCTTAGCTACATTGGGCAAAATTACAATGTTTTTCTGTGATTCTCATGTAAACATTTATTAAGATTTTACATTATGTCCAAAAATTGAATGTCAATATAAAGAATATTTATCTGGGAACAAAATGACACCAAGATCACGATGATCAGACACAAATTAAAAAAGTAATGTAGAATTTTGTCGGAGCACCTGCAAGTGAAAGATCTGATTCCTTGTTCCCCTTTACTCTTTTTTATATACTTATGGGTATTTTTTAAATTTTATTATGAAACTGACCCCTATGGGTGTTTAAGATAAAAATTTATTTGCAAGCATTTCTATATACATCAGGTATCAATACTAAGTAAATAAACATTAGATGGTAGATAATGCTGTTTCAGATTTCATTATAGAGAAAGTGAGAGTATCAGGATTGTCTCCCTTGACCCAGTAAAACAATGGATCTGCCGGTGTTAAGTTTTAGAGCAGTATTGTAATAATAGAAAAATTGGAAGATTACCAGACAATGTACAAATTACTGTAACATATAGCACTGTAAAAGATAGATGTGTGGTGTTTCTTTTGTAATAAAAGAAAGAGAAAATTATCAAATATCGCCACATGCATCTCTCATTATTCTTGTTCTCTGTATATAACAGATCTTGGGGGGAAAATTAATAAGCCAACTCAGCATATTGTTGCAAATGTATATGAAAGTTCATTGATAGTTTGGAATAAGGTCAAACCTGTCTATAAAGGCCACCCAAGGGAACCAGTAAAAGTGGCCTTTATAGGCAGGTAGCCTCTATATACAGATTCAACTAATACGAATTAGGAACAATTGGGATGCAATTCTACTGATCTTTATAAGCAGGTGGCCCTGATATAAAAATGTCTTTTAAGACAGGTTGGACTGTAGTTCATAGTAGGTTTCATATATTTTTCTAATTCCTCTATAACTTGAGTTGAACAAATTGCAAGTTTATACAAAACAGCTTTGAATTTTAAGGGGATTGATTATTTGATCGAACAGAAATTTACATCCTAGTCTTATATGGAGACTAACCTTATATACGTGAAGTGATGGAAGTTTTGACTTTTGGTATGTGTTCAGCACAATGTTCATTGAGGGTTCTTTAGCATGGTCTACCAACCTTGACACTGATGATCATTTCATAAAGTCTCTTCAATGGCCCAGGTGATATTTATTTTTAATTGGTTAATGAAAAAACAGTCACTACCTATTTTCAAGTCTTGGTCAGAATGGATGGTGGTTAGAACACATCAACACTAGGCCCAAGTGCTATTTATTTCTAATTGCTGAATGAAAAAACAGTCACTACCTATTTTCAAGTCTTGGTCAGAACGGATAGAGGTGATCAGAATGGGTGGTGGTTAGAACACATCAACACTAGGCCCAAGTGATATTTATTTCTAATTGCTGAATGAAAAAAATCACTACCTATTTTCAAGTCTTGGTCAGAACGGGTGGAGGTGATCAGAATGGGTGGTGGTTAGAACACATCAACCAACACTAGGGCCAGCAGACCATCATGTTTTTGAAATTTTTTAGCTGAATTGGCTAAACGACCATGAGACTTATTATATTGTTCAGCACATGAACCCATTTATTGTTCAGCACGTGAACCCATTTTCCATGTCCTTGAAACTACTGATCAAGTATCTTTTCATTGAATTTGCAATGGAACTTGTCAGAAGAGTAGTCTGGTAGTTGCAATGCTATTTTTTGGTAATGCTTCAGAGCATTCTGGTAAATTCAATTCCATTTTGTTTGTGATGTTGTTACTGTATGAGTTAGTGCATTCAGGTGAGGCCAATTGGTCTCATAATAACTTATCTGTGATGCAACAGGTGTTTTAGCTCATACATGTGTCATTGTTTTTACCTTTGAATCAGTTGATTGACTTTACCTTTGTGATATATAATCAGATTGACAGATTATTCACCTGTCATTTTAAAACAATGTAAGCAATGGTAGATGTTAATTTGAGAGCCAGGTTTCTGTCAACTCTTAGAGAGAGAAAATGTTGCTGCATGCAAGTTTTTGTATTTTGTTGTTGATGAATCTCTTCCAAATCCTGTATGACAATACTTATTAATCATGAAAAGGCAAAATCGCAATGTAGTGCGTAATCACCAACGATATGGATTATCTACATCATGTATGTATAATTGTTTTTAGAGCATGAGTTTGGAGATGTTGATTTCATGAGTTTTATGATCACAATAATTTTGATAAGTATGATCTCTCTATATTCAAAATTAAGGAAGAGTTCATGTGTTTGAACCCTGACTGGGTCTGACCAAAAACTTGAAAGTGGAAAGTGACTATTCATTCGCCAAACACTCGGCACTAGGAAATGAAAGTCAGTGCTTTTGGATGGGAATTTAAAATAAACAAGACCCTGTGTCATTTTGATTTTAGTTACCAGGAATGGAATCATATGCAGGGCTCTAGCTGGGTCATTTTTGGGGCCAATATTCTGCCCCATTCACAATTCAAAATCTTATGGTTTTTTCACAGTCATTTTGCTAACTTTCACAATTTTGGAAGTTTCAGCTTTAAAACCAGTATATTTGGAGTTTTCTCTTTCACAATTTTGGCCATTATGATGCTTTTCACAATTGCAAGGGCCCCGATCCCAATCACATAAGAGTGAGAGAGAGCCCTGATATGTTCAGTATACATGTATTTGTATTGGTGTTCAGTAGATAAAATATGACTATCATGAAACATTAATTATGAATTTTGTCTGAATGTTTCTGAAACTATCAACACTTTCATCTGTATTTTGAATTTTGTCTGAAAATTCTAAATTCATTCTGAAAATGTAAACAAAAATGTCCAAAGTTCAGGAATATTTCAGAATTTTTCAGACAAAAACATTCAGACAACTTTTTTCATGAGGGAAGAAGAAACATGCCATTCTAAGATGAAGAAATGAAAATTAAATTACAATACTAATAACATTTTTTTGAAGAAAAAAAAAAACATTTATAAATGTTACCAGTAATTGCTAACACATTCTGAAAGTTTTCATTCAGGGTACTGATAAGCTATTCCTCCGTCTCATTGTTTGATTAAGTATGAACATACATTGATCTACATATGCTACAATATATCATTTATTTGGGGCACATGTAACTATTACTCTCGTAATTAAATCATATTGTTGCCCTTGATCTGTTTGTGTCTGTAAACCTGCCAGTATCATCTACAATACTGTACATCAGAAAAAATGTAGTCAGTGTGTATATGTATAAATAGCATATATATATATTGGTTTTTGTAATTGAGTTTGAGGATTATTGCTTTAGGTGTATTTGATAATGGTAGCTTAGATGATGATGATGCTGGTAGTCAAGATGGAGGAGCATGAATGTGTGTGTGGGATGTGCATTGGGGGACATGATTAAGAGAAAAATGCACACTGCATTATCACACCTTTAGGCTTCACTGGTGGTGTGAAGATGTCTCTATTTTATCATCACTAATGATGAAAAACCCAACAATTGTCTGTAAAGTAAAACAGTAGATACCTCTACACTGTATGCATGAGTATAGAATACACACACAGGTGTTTTACACCCGCGATGTCGGCACATGTTGATGGTCGTGTCTCCTCGAAGATGGGACACCTGATCAAGACATTTTATGACAGTTTTTGAGTATAACGATGTGATGTGGGTAACAGTGAGGTAGAAAGACATGTCGTATCATATCAAATCTATATATCCAGTGGTCAGTTAATTCTTTAACGAGGAGATAGTAATTAATTATGGAGCTGTCAATGTTAGGTGAGTCAATTATTTTATCTCATTAGAGAACCCAAGTTGACTTGATTGTTTTGTTGATTCACAGTTTTAATAAAAATTTGATTTTGATTTGATTTGCAGGATAATTACCAACCCCAGAAAAAAAAAACTGGCAAAATTCAATCCCCATGTACATAGTAGTAAGCTAAAAGTAAAACAGTTTTTTTTATATCTCACCATGAATTTCCAGTCTACATGACAGTAAATGGTGTGATTGTGTTGGAAGAAAAACTCTAATTTGGTGGAAATTAATTTTTTATTATATAAGAATACCATAGATACTTTATCGGAAAATTCATTGAACATGCATGAGTTTCCAAATTACGTGTATTTTTAAACCGACAGCATGTTTCACATCATAATTTATTTGCCTTGTTTTTGGCTTGTTCATTTGTCAGGGGATCACATGGCCAAAATTATCTTTAACTTCATGCTATATGTAGTTGGTTATGTTCTGATATAAGTAAAATATTCCAGTCTTGGAAATTATATCAAAATTGAAGTCAATTATTTATAGTATTTCACAGTTAAATTTTGATTTTACACAAGAAAGGTGTAACTAGATACACAGCATTTGATTACGCTTCCTGAGCACCTGGCCTCACTTCCCTAGTGGGTTCACATGTTAATTTGAGTCAAGTTAAATAATGGTGTTTAATGTCCCAGTCAAGAATTTTTCAATTATATCGAGACATCGCTAGTTATTGGCAAAGGTGCAAAAATTTTGTCTGTGTCAAGCTAATAGCATTATACAGCAGAGTTCTTTTTTTGGCCATGTCTACAGTGACACAAGGCCTTTTTGATTTTAAGTTCCCATCCAAAAGAACCATGACTTTCATTTCGTAATGTTGAGTGCTGGGCGAAAGAACAGTCACTATCCACATTCAAGTCTTGGGTCAGACCTGGTTTGGGTTCGAACCCATGATCTCCCACTTATGGAGCAAACACTCTACCAACTGAGCTACCACAGTAGTATACATGTTAATTCGCTAGTTTTCAAAGTTTTTATTTTGATTTTTGGACCAACATGTTTGTGTTTGATTTGTGTTGCATGAAATGCTATTTGGACTAAAAATTACCTTTAATTATTTGTATCAGTACCTATGATAACAAATAAAAGTACATACAGAAAAAACAATCATTAATAACATAGTTATAAAAAACTTTGAAGGCATGTGTTTCCAGCTGAAAAATGGTTTCATAATTTTGACACAAGAACTGGTGCCAAAGTTTTTAATTGAAAATTCTTACCTATAGACAATTTTGCATTAAGAAGAAAGTTATGTTTTTTGCTCTGATAATCTGTCAAACTGCTACAAAAATAATTTCAACAAGATAGAATTTATTCTTATTGAACAAATTGACAAAATTGTGCAATAATCTGAAATAAGGGCCATATAAAGTGATTTAGCATTCAACAATCTAAATTGGCAAATATACATGAGACAGACCTTAGATATTTTATTTGTAACATCCTAAAGACAGTGAATATTTAATTTATACAAATTTTGCAAATCCTTTTGGGAGAAACTTTTGAGGGACCAAATTCTTCTTCATCAATTACACAAGCACTATTGTTCATCTTTAATATTAGAGACAGTCGTTTTCATAAATTACTTTTACACCTTTTAAATTTTTGAAGCCTAACAATCGCATTTTGTTTTGAAAACAAAAAGCGCATCTAAACATATTTTTGTTTTATTTTTACTTTTTCCGATATTCCCCTACATAGAGAAAATTTTACATTTTTTACTAAAAATCAGCTGTAGTATGTTCCCTTGGTGACCCCATATGCATATAGTAGGGTTCAAATAAGGTCAACAATTACAATTTTAACCAATTAAATCACACTAGTTATTGGCATCGTTTAGACAAAATCATGGAGAAGAAATATCTATTTCAGATGACGTGAAGTATGTAAGTTTTAATTTGTAAAAAGGCATTAGGATCACATTTTTTGAAAGTGGACAAACTGATTAAGTCTGACACAGGCGTGATTCAGTCGTGAATGATTTAGAACATGGGGTCCGAAACGGGCGTTTTAGTTCTTGGTTTAATCACGATAACTGTAAATTTGCTGATTTTTTCTTTATATACAGGAATAAATGTAATGATTTAGATTTTTCATGTATTTTTCCTTGTTAGTATTTTTGTTTTTAAACACAAATATTGTGGTTATTTCACGAGAAACCATATGATAATATAGCCATTTTAATTTAGGACTGTCTCTAAGTATAAAAGACGAACAGTAGATCTTAGACATTTAGGCTTTTAGCTGTAGCATCCTTAGAACAAGTTGATTTGTATTTGCACAAACCTTGGCTGTGGGGCCCCAAATAGGGAAACTGTAGAAGTCACAATATACATTGTGTTTGTATGAAACTGAAGTGATATTTGCAACTCCCCAGGTGAGTAATTGAGAACTAGGGGACTCTTGTAATGGTACGTCTCTGACATATGGTATGTTTGTGTCAATTATCTAACTGCTGTTATGATAGTTAGACATAAGTTGGCTTTTTTTAGTTTTGCTACATTCATATACAGCCAAACCTGTTTATAAAGGCCATTTGAGGTAACCAGTAAAAGTGGTCTTTATGGGCAGGTGGCCTTTATATACAGGTTCAAATAATATGAATATATAGAATAATTGGGATACAATTCTACTGGCCTTTATAAGCAAGTGGCCCTTTTATAGACTCTAGACGTTGGATGTTATCAAAACTATAGAGGAATATTAAGCAATGAGTGTAATTATGTTTTGTACCATTCCTTTATAAACTGGGTTCCAATTTTGGTCCATTTTTTTGGCCAAAATTGAATCCAAATAACTCTCGGCTTTTTGCTCAATAACATAATTAACAGATACTATTTAAAAATTGAGTTTGTTAGTTTTTATATGCATTTGAAAACATTGCGATAACAAACTTGTAATGAATTATGCAGTCAGCATTGCTGAATTTTGTTGAGGTTTTTGAACAATAAAACTGAGAATGCCAATGTAAAATTAACATTATCATTAAAATCAGTCGAAATTATGCATTAAATGTACTAAGTAAGATTTATGAGAAATGTTATCATGTTTGCAATAATCTGTATCTTGGTCTTAAGATGTAGACACTGCTGTAATAGTTCAACCTTGGTTTTTGTCATTTCACATATTTACCTTCACTCATTCCATCAAGGAACAATTAAAAACAGTAAACACTATTATATAATTGTTAATCTGTTGCCAAACGTGCAATGTATATGTGCAGGTTTGCATTGTTTCAGAGTTCTTCGTCACCACTAAGCTAGGTCAAATGGTAGAGTGCTCACTTTGTATGTAGGAAGTTATGGGTCCTAAACCCTGGTGGGGTCTGACCAAGAATTGAAAATAGGAAGAATCTGTTCTTTATCCAGGCACTCTGTAATTAGAAATGAAAGTCACAGGGTCCTTTGGAAGAGAGCTTAAAAACCAATGCTATGTGTAACGACAGGCATGACACATTAAAGAACACTCCCTACACGATGCCCAGAGTGCACTTCATAGGTCAAAATTTCTGCCACTTAACCTATAGATGGTGATGTCTCAATATAAGTAAAATATTTTTGACTGGAACATAGAACCCTATTCAATCAATCTATCAAGAGTTCTTGTCTAAGTGAAAAAATATTCTTGAGTGCGATGTACAACTCAATGTATTAACTAGTAGCTATGTTCTAACATTGCAGTTTGTGTTTTAATCTTGATGGTGATGTCTTGATAAAAGTATAATATTCTTTACTGGGCTACAGAACTCATTCAATTTATCAATCAGTTCTTGTCTGCAGTGTTAGGGTAGAGATTTTGTGTATTAACTAGTAGCTATGTTCTAACATTGCAGTTTGTGTTTTAGTCTTGATGGTGATGTCTTGATATAAGTATAATATTTTTCACTGGACTACAGAACTTCATTCAATCTATCAGTCAGTTCTTGTCTGCAGTGTTAGGGTAGAGATTTTGTGTATTAACTAGTAGCTATGTTCTAACATTGCAGTTTGTGTGTTAATCCTGATTATATTTTAGGTATCAAGTACATGTTTACCTATTACATAAGACGATAATCTTGTAGACACAAATAGTGAAACCTTCATTCAATGCCACTATTCATTTTGTCAAATTTTGGCATTATAACGGGCTTTGGCAATAAATTGAGGAAGGTTTATAAAGATTTACATAGAACAAATAGATTTTGGGACTTCAAACTACTATTGCAATAATCGAGGTTGCAAAGTCGTTAATGAGCATTATAACAAGATTTTACTTATAGAATTGAAAATCAAAACAAAACAAGATGCCAAACAAGAATGCCAAATGTCCGTAACTGAAATTTAATAACATAACCACCATTGCACTAGTGTCAATCAAATTCAAGGTCAAGGTCAGATATGAGACTTTATGAGTGTTGGTTAAGTGTAACTATTGGATTCAAGGTCAAAGTTCAAAGTTCTGCTCTTTATTTTCTGAATTGATCAAGGTCAAGTATAAATCTTTTTATCTTTTGATAGAATTTGTGCCAGTACATGTACTTAATTTAGTTCAAATTGTGCAGGTAACTCTTGAATTCAAGATTATAATGTAAGGTCACAAGTTCAATGTGTCTGATATATTTCCTGAATAATATTTTCAGTTTCTTCTGTCTGTCTGTTCATGTAAAATGTGTTCGACTATAACTCATATTTCCTTTGGTCGACTGTCATAAAACTTTACAGAAATAATCTTCATGGTCTAACATTGTGTCATGACCTTGAACCAAGATCATATTGGAAAGGTCAAGGCCGTAGGAAAATATTAAACCCCTGTAGATGGGGGGGGGGGGATATTTGGCTCTCAAGAGACAGTTCTAGTTTGGACAAGTTTTATTACATTTTTGCAATAGTGCTTTATTTACAATAATAAATGTTTTCTAACAAACAAAAGATATTGTGTTGTTATCACCTATTAAAACTATTACTATTGTAACATAAAGTGTAAAGTAAGACAGTTATAACACAAATGTATAGAGTTTGTTCATTATTGCATTATAACCTGACAAATGTGTCTTGTTCCGTTATCAGAGATGGAGAACAGTTTTATTGTTCCCTACGTAAAACAGTAAAAACAATTATTTTACCATGAACATGCTGTATTTATTAATCAAAGAAATATTTACACATGTAATCTTTGTTATTCTTCTTGCATAAAACCTTATTTTAATGCCACAACTCCATGAGCTCAGTTTGTAGAATGATCACTTCGTATGTTGAAGGTTGTGTGTTTGAACATCAGTCCCAATCCAGTGTGAATAGAACTTGAAAATAGGTAGTTTCATTTAGAAATGAAAGTCACAGGGTCCTTCGGAAAAGACCTTTGCCCCATATCACGTATGGCAGGTGTGGCACGTAAAAAACCTGCACATTGTCCCGAGTGCACTGCAAAGGTCAAAAATGGGTGAAGGTCAAAACTCTGCCTATAGCTGGTGACATCTCAAAATAAGCAAGATATTCTTGATTGGGACATAAAACCCCATTCAGTTAGTCGTTATAATGCCGCTCAATAACTTTGCCACCTTGCATATCGCTACACTATTTTGAAGTCCCAAAATCTATTTCCTTTATGTCCATCATTTTAAGCACAATTGTATTTATCATCAAAAGCGTTTATAATCCCAAAACCTAAATGAATAAATGGTTTCAATAAATTGAGATTTTACTTTGTTTGTTTGTTTTTTATATGACTATTCTTTTTTTATTTCTTTGTTTTTACTTTATTTTGTTTGTTTTTTATATGACTATTCTCTATTTATTTTTTTGTTTTTACAACTTGAACAATGCATGTTTATTATTGACATTATTTTTGTTTTTTTTTTTATAACTTGAACAATGGTTGTTTATTAGTGACATTATTATTGTATAATTTACAGATTTGGTAGCTGGGCCAATCAGTCCTCCGACACCTGCCAGTTCTGGTAAGTGTAGCATACTTATGTAAATCGTTGCCAAATTCCTGGTGTAAATTGTCATCAATCATCTAATGGTATTTTTTCATTATCAGAATTTACCCAAGGACATCTGATATTAATCAGTTAATTGTTTTCTTTATTGTGTTTTTTTGTTGGTCTCGACTTTATTGTATTCACCTGACTACAGAACAGAGTATTCTGACCAGCTATTACCACTGCGGTAGCTCAGTTTGTAGAGTGCTGGCGAGGTCATGGGTTCAAACCCAGACAGCGTCTGACCCAAAACTTGAAAGTTGGTAGTGAGTGTTCTTTCGCCATGCACTTGGCATTACTAAATGAAAGCCATCATGGTTCTTTCAGATGGGAACTTAAAGTAAAAACGAGGTCTCTTGTCATGGTTCTTGTGACACACGATAAAGAACCCTGCTGTACAATGCACAGGCTAAATTTCTGCACTTTTGTCTATAGCTGGAAATGTCTTGATGTAAGTGAAATATTCTTGAATGGGACGTTAAACACCATTACTCAGCTCATTTGGCTATTTGGCATCACATCTTTGGGCTTTTAGGTTACTAACACTGATATGGCAAGTTAAGTAAAGCTTTGTATCTGATAAGAAAAAAAATGTTTTAAGAGTTTCAGTTAAGAAAAACTGTAAGCAAGTTGTAATTGTGATGATGCATCGAGCAAATATTATACATGTTTTTTGTGACATTTTAAAAGAATGATATCAGAAAATTGCAGACATTCTCTCCATGAATCAATACACCTGTTGCTATAGTTTTGATGTATCTTGGGTTTTATTGATACAGATACAACAATACACTTTTTTTTTTAAAAAAATACAGATTTAGTAGATAAATTATGAAGATATGAAATGTCATAATTTTTTACGTTTGAAAATTGAAGTTAATAGTATTGTCATTATTTGGTAACTAATGGGGTATTGATGTTAACAAAATATTCCTTCAACCAAAACACTACTGTTATATTTGCATTCCAAAGAAGTAGACACACATAGAAGAGCTCGATCTTGTTTTTTAAATTTTTTTTAAAGTTCAATTTTCCCAATCTTTAAGGCAGAAGGTAGCAATTAAATTAAGTATCAAAATCACTGATAAAATAAATGTAAGAACTTGTTAAAAAACAATAAATGGAGATTAGAAGAAAGTGCACATTGAGTCAATCAGTACCAGGTGTGACACTTTTTCTTTGAAACCAGGAAATACAACAAGAATATAAGGAAAGCTGACAAGATTTATTTGTTTAAAACTGTAAAATTTAACATTAATTAATTGATTTTAAAATCATTTAGAAGTTAATATCACATCCTTGTTTTTGATCATTTCGGTGGAAGAAATTAATAAAAATTTTATTTCGACAAATTTCAGTGTATATATGCATGTTAAAACAATAAATGGAAGGAAATGATATAATGTAATTAATCATAAGTTCATAGGAAGCTTACATCATGTGTAATTGTGTGATCTAAAAATAATAAATGTTGACGATAAGTGTGATGACCATGATGCATGTAAATTATGAGGAAGTGTATTCGACATATATTGAAGTAAACTTACTGTAGACCCTAGCTTTTCTCATGTTCAGCTTGGGAATGTGTTATCAATGGGAAGAGTATTGTAAGTAGTGCATCGTTTCATTTAACACTTGATATTGCATGATTCTGGGATTCTGGAAGGTTGATGTACCCGGTACCTATTTTGAAGCTTTGGTCAGACCTGTCCAGGTTATCAAATGTTTCATTGAAACAATAACACATTGTTGATATTCTGGCTGGGTCTGACCAAGACTTGAAAATAGATAGTGACTGTACTCAACATTCACTCAGCATCTTAAAATGAAAGTCACTAAGTCCTTCAGAAGAGGCATTAAAAAACAAGATGTCTTGTATCACGGTAGACATGGCATGTCAGAGAACCCTCCATGCTCATTGCCCTGAGCACACTGCAAAGGTAAAAAAGTTCTGCCACTTCACATATAACTGGTGATATCCCGATATAAGTGAAAAAATGTTGACTGGGTCATAAAACTCAAATCAATCAATCAATCAAGTTAATTGATAATGCTGTACCTCTTGATATGGTGTTAGATGTTTTGCAATTTTAAATTGATAAAAACCTGCTCATCTTGAAATATTATTTATTTACAGTACTTACTAACCTGATCTGATATCAGTATCATATGACCCTATAGATTTGAGGGACTGTGTGAGTTTAACATACCCCTCTATCAATGCTATATAATTAGTATTTTATGGACGATTTAATTGGGGTATAAGTGTCAGCTATTACAAGGGTCAGATAGCACATGTCAAGATGATCATGACCACCTTTAATTAAATTTATCCAAATTGCTCAAATCCTCCACATGCCAGAAGGCTGAGTGAGAAGAGGATGTGGGCCATGTTTGATTTAATTAAACCAAATGGTTCAAGTTGTCCACATGTTTGTTAGGCAGAATAATAAACCATAAATTTACCAACTGCTTCATCATTATTGTCATGTATGTAGTGAAATAAAATAGTAATAATTTTAACAAGAAACATAGGAGAGTTTTTGCAGAAAAACGTGTTGTGTCCATTCAAATCAAATAAAAACATACAAACCCATGTCTAAATCAAAATACCAAAAGCAAAGGAAAAACTTTGAAAACTGACAAGTTAAGTTAAATACATGAACCTCCACCGGGGAAGTAATTCCCGGTTTCAGGGGTAGACATAAAAATACATGAACATCCACCAGGGAGTATTTCCCGGTTTCAGGGGTAGACATAAAAATACATAAACATCCACTGGGGAAGTAATCCTCGGTTTCAGGGGTAGACATAAAAAATACATGAACATCCACCGGGGAGTGTTTCCTGATTTCAGGGGTAGACATAAATATCAGCACACAACAATGGCTGAAATTTAAACAACTTCACAAAAAACTTGCAATTTATTGGCAAAAAATACAATGTATATAGATGGGAAATAAATGTTTTTCTTCTGAAATAAATTAATGTACACAATATCAAATGAAATATAAAGATTCAGCTTGGCCAGAACATGGGGCATCAAAATGAACAGAAGCACCGCCAATTATAAAGCTTTAAACTTTGAATGGACACTGATGTCCAATGTTTTGGTTCTGATGCTTTTGTGAGGGACCTTACAATCCTACTAACATGATTAAGTTACATTAGAACCAATAGTTTTCAAAACATGCACATGTAAAGAATTAAGAACCATCTTAATAATTTAACCCATTCCAGAAAGGTATTCACCCTCTCGCTGCTGGACACATGCTAGATGTAAATTCCAGCATGACCTCTATTTACACACATCCAGCATGATATTTAAGTTGTGGAATTCTTTTAAAGTTCTCTTATGATACCTGACACTTATTAGTTATTTGTTTTTACCTGTGGTTAAGTAGATAGGTATTAACATTGAACAATGAGAATGAAAACACATCTGTGTTTACTGTTAGAGCGGTCAGGTATCAGGTCTCAGGTCCGAGAGGCTGGATGGAGGTCTTTGACCCCGGGGTTTTTCTAGTCATTGATGTATTTGATATCTCATAAATCTTTTCAGAGTATTTTTGCCCTGCTGTACACACACAATTAATAGTATATTCCGAACATACCTTGTCTTTAGAAACTTGTTGTTGTTGTAGGTTAGTTATAAATCATGATACATATTTAAGATGAACATCCAATATTTGTTCCTAAATGATTTATATCCAAGACTTAGGTCATTGTATCATGGAGATTATTTATACCATAATCTTGGTTTCCATTCCTGGTAGCTAAAATGGCCAACATGTATCATTGAGTTTCTGATATTCTGACTTGCAACTCTGTACACAGCTGCTTTAGTTTTACTATGTAAAGCACTTGCCTCGGAAAGCAAATGACAGATTTTCAACAAAGCTTTTGTTGATGGTGAAAGGAGATTTTATCATCTACTTAAGTTCCTACTCTCGGTAGCCAAAATGGACATTGGCTACTCATTTCTGAAAAACTCTTTCAAAAATTAACCTCCTTTAGCAAATTTGTGGAACAAAATACTTAAAAAGGACTATTTTCACAAATTTTGGTAATTGGTCACTAGTAGTAATAATTCAATAGGTCCATTCCTAGTAGTCAAAATTGCCAATGGTCCCTAATTTCTGAGAAATTCTTTCAAAAAGTAACCTATTTTAGCAAATTTGTAAAAAAAAATTGAAAAGGGGCATGTTTTCACAAATTGTGGAATTTGGCTATTCATAATTTTATAATTGTTGAAATCTTATCAAAAAGTAACCTATTTTAGCAAATTGGGAAAAAAAATTCTTAAAAAAGGACTATGTTTTATTTGCGTATAGGAATTTGACTACAAATTGTTTTATAATTGTAAAAAAACTAGATTTTTAGCAATAGATTTATGGTAAGATACAAAACATTGCCAAACTGTTACATGTTTAGAACTGATGATGAAATACATTGATGAATTTACCAATCTCAAAACATCACTGTATGCTCAAAATTCTATTATGATGCAATAATCCCTGTTGTGTTTGCAGTTGTTGGAGTTTTTTCAGATCGTGTAGAAGCCATTAGCAATGTAATTTCTTACAGATTCATTGGTAGTTTCTAAATACTGCACCAAAAAAATACAAAAAGAGGAAAAACCAAAAAAGTACCATGACTATTTCATATGGGTTTTAGTTTTCAGTACTGTTTTTGCATACTGTTTAGAGGATATATTGTCATGGCAAATGTTTAAGAATGTTAAGGGAATGGTTTTAGAGTTCTTGCTGACATGGGCAGCCAATTGTATTATTTGTTTGTCTCTGGTTATGAAAAAAGACCTTGGTGGCCAAGTGGTCTAAAGCATGTGCTTACGGATCACATTGCCTTTCAGTGCCTCCCCACTCAGGGCAGATACTAATGCAAAAAAAAGTTTGTTAGTTGACTTGCCAAAGGTCATTGTTTTTCTACTAGCACTGTCTGTTTCGTTTGTTTCAGCCCCTTGTAAGAATTATCTGAACAGTTGTTGTATCAGTGAAAAATGTATTCATGAAAATAATAAGTGATTTAGAAAAAAAGGTTTTGAAAAATGTTCAATAAACCAAAGTCATAGCTAATAATGTAAACCAAATAGCTTCCCATTTGATTGGATATGTAATTTCACATTTCACAATACAGGCCTGCAATTTAAAAGTTTAACACTGAGCTAAAGAATTGGTGCTTAATTGGTAGCTCATCTCACCCCCTCCAGATCCAGACAGCTTTTTTAGCACTAGATTTCCAAATCTCGATCAAAAGGCAGTGAGTTTTTGACTGGCTTGTACTGTAGATATTTCCATCAGCAACTTTCCATTATTCATGCAGAGTAAATATTTAGAATTTATTATTTATTTTGTTATAGTTTGATTGGCTTTGTGGTTGTTACAGTAATTTTGTAATACATGTACATGACACTATTCGTCCTTTACCTTTCTCAGGTTAGCATGCTTATGTCAAAAGGTCTATGAGTGCATTGTGAGATTGACGATCATTGGTGTTAATCAAGAGATATCTACTCAAAGCTCTTCACCAAGTGATTTTTAACTTCATTAGACCAAGACAATCAGGGATGTTTTTATGATTCATAAAGACATCAGAAAATACCTCTCAGTTTGTTTTGGGATGTATACTTTCATCAGTTTTTAGCAAATTAACATTCATTGCACTGATTAAGAAATGCATGTGTTTATAATCGTAACATACAAGATCTTAGAAACGGCATGCTGGGCAGAAGCAACATACCTATACATTGGCATGCTCCAGATGGTGAACTCTCTGCCATTTAATACAAACATTTATATGACCTTGTCATGATTCAAATATCGTCAGGTCAATAGGTGCATTTTTTGGTTGAATTAATATTAATGTTTTGTTTTTGGTTTTGATTCCCATAAATTATATAGTGATGTCTTGTATCAGGTTAAATAGAGAGAATCCTGGATGACAGGGTCATGGATAACTTAAATAATTACTTTTCCTTTCTTAATAACTGATGGATTGGGCAATTTTAGTAACCTAGCACTATACAGCTGATTGTGAACAAGTTCGTTCATGCCCTTTAAAATTGAGACAATGACAGTGTTGTGGTTAAAATTATAACCTTGTCCCTTGGCCTTAAAATGTCTCATCTTTCATGGCCATGTGAAGTTTTATCATTATCAATTCTGTTTTGCAAGTATTATTATAACGTAACCTATGTTAAACTGCTACATCGGTGGTCATTGTGATCCTATGGAACTCTTGTTTTCTCAACAATTTCAATCTTATTAATATTCTTTTATTTGTTTTTGTGGTGTCACTTTTTCTTCTGTGTTACATTTTGAAGTATGTAATGAGACTGTAACACACTAGATTTTGTAAAATGTTCCTATAGTTCAGTGGTCATGTCAGAGTTATATGTTTTCTGTATTCATCTTTAAGTGGATGTCAGGGGAAGATGGTGTGTGTTATGTTTGTAGTTGATAACAGTAATATTGATGCTGACCACATATATACAAGCCAGGGGCTGGCAATGTTGGTGGGCTAGTGGCTAATGATCACTGACAGATAATTACTAGATATTACTTCTGTTGAATAATGTACCTTAGAAACCCCTGGCCCCAGTTTCACAATCATTCTGTAACTAAGATTTTTTCCTTTACTTGAATCTAGCAAAATTTGGTAATATTAATTTATCAAATAAAAAAGTTTTTAAAAAAAATTAAAGGACCTGTAAATTATAAAACTCTTATTAAGATTTTTCTTAACTGAAATCTGGCAAATTTGAGATCTAAATCATTTTGTTGGTTTTTTAGCTCACCTGACCTAAAGATCATGTGAGCTTATGGCATAGTGCAGCGTGTATGTGCGTGCGTGTTGTGTGCGTCGTTAACACCTATTTTTGACTTCTCTTCTAA
Source organism: Anadara kagoshimensis (assembly GCA_021292105.1). Classification (NCBI taxonomy): domain Eukaryota; kingdom Metazoa; phylum Mollusca; class Bivalvia; order Arcoida; family Arcidae; genus Anadara; species Anadara kagoshimensis. The sequence continues at coordinate 31,530,043 of CM037861.1, forward strand.
AACTACTGGATAGATTTCAATGAAACTTGGTCAGAAGTATATATGGGCCTGTGCAATTCAGATTTGTTCGTGGTGTTGCCATGGCTACCATAACTAGGTCAAGGTGACCTAGGGGTGCAAAAATCTTAAAAAATCTTCTTCTCCGAAAGTATTGATTGGAGAAAAAATCTGATTTGATATTTGGCTTCTCTAGGGTCTTAAGCCTATAGTTTGTTCATTTTGTGAAATTCAGACAAAAAATAGGTTACGCGTTTTTGCGTTTAATTTTGAAAAAATCGTAAAATAGCTTCAAATTATTATAACTTGACTATTTGACCAGATAATGACATGGGGTTTTCAGTTTTGACATCTTCTTGTTAGTACCTTCAAAATGAGGTCAAGGTCAATTGTGAAGGTCATGACCTAATTTTTTTTACCTCTGATTATAATTATTATTTGGAAAACCATAAACTTTTTGTATAGGCATGTATATTAGAATGTTGTAGGTATTGATACAACAATCATTTTGATGTATAGAAAAAGGTCATGGGTTCAAAGGTCAAGGTCACATATGTGAAACAATACCGAAATGGTTAATTATCTCAAAAACTATAAACTTTTTGTATAGGCATGTATATTAGAATGTTGTAGGCATTGATACAACGATCATTTTGATGTATAGAAAAAGGTCATGGGTTCAAAGGTCAAGGTCACAGATGCGAAACAATACCAAAATGCTTAATTATCTCAAAAACTATAAACTTTTTGTATAGGCATGTATATTAGAATGTTGTAGGTATTGATACAATGACCATTTTGATGTATAGAAAAAGGTCATGGGTTCAAAGGTCAAGGTCACAGATGTGAAACAATACCGAAATGGTTAATTATCTCGAAAACTATAAACTTTTTCTATAGGCATGTACATTAGAATGTTGTAGGTATTGATACAACGATCATTTTGATGTATAGAAAAAGGTCATGGGTTCAAAGGTCAAGGTCACAGATGCGAAACAATACCAAAATGCTTAATTATCTCAAAAACTATAAACTTTTTGTATAGGCATGTATATTAGAATGTTGTAGGTATTGATACAATGACCATTTTGATGTATAGAAAAAGGTCATGGGTTCAAAGGTCAAGGTCACATATGTGAAACAATACCGAAATGGTTAATTATCTCGAAAACTATAAACTTTTTGTATAGGCATGTATATTAGAATGTTGTAGGTATTGATACAATGACCATTTTGATGTATAGAAAAAGGTCATGGGTTCAAAGGTCAAGGTTACATATGTGAAACAATACCGAAATGGTTAATTATCTCGAAAACTATAAACTTTTTCTATAGGCATGTACATTAGAATGTTGTAGGTATTGATACAACGATCATTTTGATGTATAGAAAAAGGTCATGGGTTCAAAGGTCAAGGTCACAGATGCGAAACAATACCGAAATGCTTAATTATCTCAAAAACTATAAACTTTTTGTATAGGCATGTATATTAGAATGTTGTAGGTATTGATACAACAATCATTTTGATGTATAGAAAAAGGTCATGGGTTCAAAGGTCAAGGTCACATATGTGAAACAATACCGAAATGGTTAATTATCTCGAAAACTATAAACTTTTTCTATAGGCATGTATATTAGAATGTTGTAGGTATTGATACAACGATCATTTTGATGTATAGAAAAAGGTCATGGGTTCAAAGGTCAAGGTCACAGATGCGAAACAATACCGAAATGCTTAATTATCTCGAAAACTTTAAACTTTTTGTATAGGCATGTATATTAGAATGTTGTAGGTATTGATATGATCATTATGATGTAAAAAAAAAGTAAAAGTCATTGGGGTTTCAGTATCTATATTTTCTTTAAATCTATCAGCTAGCCATTAGTTATCAGGTGAGCATATCAGGCCCATGGGTCTCTTGTTATTATTCACAAAATAAAAGTGTCATTTTGAAGATCACACTACACTTATACATTTTTACCGGTATTCTAATTTGGAAGAAACTGTTAAATTGTAGTACCATAAATTATTGCCAAAAACCCCTGACCCCAGTTTCACAATCATTCCTTAACTAAGATTTTCCTCAAGTGAAGTCTGGCAAATTTTGGTTTTACTTTATGAAACTGCAATAAAAAGTTTCAACTAAAATACTTGAATTTTGCAAATTTTGGTTTTATTTTATAGTACTACAATAAAACATTTCAAGTAAATTAAAAAATAGATTTGCTAAACTTTGAGTGTTCTTCAAAATGACATATTTTAAAAATGCATGATTACCTTGGAAAAGTAAGAAAATGATTTAGATTTCAAATTTGCTAGATTTAAGTTAAAGGAAATCTTAATTAAGAAATGATTGTGAAAATGAGACAAAGGCCCGTAAATTATATATCTTAGATATTATATAACTACATTTGAAGGTTAATGGTGTTGATAGATCATTTAAAAATCTTGACAAATTTCAAAAAATAATTTTAATACTTAAGAAAAATTAAAATATGTTAATTACCATAAAGTATTTGTTTTTAATGTTAAATAAAGTGGATATTGTTGTTAATGATTAATTAATGTGCTAATTACCTATCTTGAAATATACATTTTGATAAACTAAGGTGAGAGAGATTCCACATTAACTTGTTATTTTGGGATCCTCTGTATTATTCTAAACTGGATTTGGCTTTATTGCTGTTTTTTCCTTACCAAGTAAGTCTAAAAATATTTGACTTGTCTTCTAATGGTTCTATAAAGTTGTCATTACATAGGTTAAAATGTATTATTTTATTTCGATCTTTTTGGGGTGAGTGGGAATATCTCCCATCCTAGCAGATTGTAATGCACAGACCTTTGTCAGTTTTGCTTGTCAAAGGTAGGTGGTTTTATCCGAGTATCCCTGCTGTTCACAACCGCCCCAGAACTTACTGCCTCAGTATTAGTGAAATACTCTGACTTGGGCATTAAACATCATTACATTTCCTTAACTCGACTATTATATTCTTTGGGGGGTTAACATGTCAGATTTTCAGAAATGGTTTGTATAAAAGAATTCAGATGTTGTACTGAAGTTAACAGTAATAGAAACATTTTCAAAAACAAGATTTCCATTAGTATTTTTGAAAGTCAATTAGCAAAATTAATTACAACACTTATGCTTCTCCCCACATCTATAAACAAGCCATTGGCTTACTAGGACACTCTATAGTTCAGGGAGAAAAATCTGTTTTCATTAGAAGTGGAGTGGAATAATTGAGTATGCCCCAGTCAAGAGTTATAGCCTTTATATTGAGGTGGTCAATTAAATGGATGTTGAAGAAACTGGAGTGCCAGGAAACTGACAAACCTTTCTTGCTAGTATTTGTCTTTGAGAGGGATTCAATCCTAGGAGATATGAGAGGCATTGACATTGGTAAGTGTGCTTTAGACCCCTCGCTCAGCCACCTAGGTCCTTTTTATCAGAAATTGATTTCAACAAAGACATTGGTTTCTATAATAATTAAATTTGACATCATAATCTGAATAGTTTGTTAAAAATTAAAGCCAACTCTCATGTTTCTACTGAACATCTCTCTCTCTCTCTCTCTCACACACACACACACACACACACACACACACACACACACACACACACACACATTAATCGAGATATATATGACTTGTAATGTTAATCTTGATAATTTAGAGTAGGTATTGTATGTACCAATTAGCATTTCAGTCAGTTGTATGTACATATATATTACTGAACTACTTCAGAACCTGGGTTAATGCTCCCTAACTTTCACCAGACCTGGAATATAAATACATGTTCCAGTACTTATAATATGAATTAAAACAGAAATGCCATCATCTTCATATTGCATAGATCTACAGCATCATCATCACCAGACATGTATATTAATGAACTACTTCAGAACCAGGGAGCATTTACATTTTAACTTTCACCAGACCTGGAATATAAATACATGAATTAAAACAGAAATGCCATCATCTTCATATTGTATAGATCTACAGCATCATCACCAGACATGGATATTAATGAACTACTTCAGAACCAGGGAGCATTTACATTTTAACTTTCACCAGACCTGGAATATAAATACATGAATTAAAACAGAAATGCCATCATCTTCATATTGTATAGATCTACAGCATCATCACCAGACATGGATATTAATGAACTACTTCAGAACCAGGGTTAATGCTCTCTAACTTTCACCAGACCTGGAATATAAATACATGAATTAAAACAGAAATGCCATCATCTTCATATTGTTTAGATCTACAGCATCATCACCAGACATGGATATTAATGAACTACTTTAGAACCTGGGTTAATGCTCCCTTCGTTTCACCATACCTGGAATATAAATATATGTGAATTAAAACATGGCATCCTCCCCATATTGCATGGATCTACAGCATCACCACCAGACATCTACTTCAGAACCAGGGTTAATGCTCCCTAACCGAAGATAAATATATTTACTTATAACAATATGAATTAAAACATGCCATCCTCCCCATATTGCATGGATCTACAGCAGCACCACCAGACATCTACTTCAGAACCAGGGTTAATGCTCCCTAACCGAAGATAAATATATTTACTTATAACAATATGAATTAAAACATGGCATCCTCCCCATATTGTATAGATCTACAGCATCACCACCAGACATCTACTTCAGAACCAGGGTTAATGCTCCCTAACCGAAGATAAATATATTTACTTATAACAATATGAATTAAAACATGCCATCCTCCCCATATTGTATAGATCTACAGCATCATCATCATCAGCAGACATCTCAGGTGCTGTATTTATTGTGTGTGTTTTTTTGTTCTGTAGCATGTGTTATTATTTTGTTTTTGTTAAGATGATCTGACAATAAAAACAAGTACTGTAATCAATACAATATGTTTTGTTTATGTCCACCATACATCAGTATCTGTAATAACAGGTATTCATTCTTGTTTATACTTGTATGTATGACTTTTGTTATTGTCTTCAATTGACCAACTTTTTAAAAGCCAATTTTCAAAATTCCAGCTCTGGTGAATGGGTGCTTAACCTTGATTCTTAAGTAGTACTATAATACTATCAGTGTTTGAAATAATAGCCAGCCTGAGACTGTAAGTTTTTGGTAGGACTCGTATTCAACATATCCCTTTTTTACTCCATAGAAAATGGTCAAAACTACAGATCAGGGCTGGTTGGAATTTGTATGTAGATTCAAACGCTGATACCATGTTATGATGAGAATGAGGTATTCATTCTTCTTGCTTATGTGCAATGCTTTTTTGTGTTCATTTTACCAACTTATCAAAGCCAATTCCAAATTATAGCTCTGGTGAATGGGTTCTAAAGTAGTTCTATGATCCTATGTATTAATGAGAATGAAATATTCATTCTTCTTGGTTTTGTTGTGTTTACCAGACCAACTTTTTGAATGGGTGCTTAACCCAGGTTCATAAGTAGTGCTATAATACTATGTACATGTAATATTATAAATTAATGAGGATTATCATCAGATGTATTCATATTTCTTGCTTATATATGCACTGCTTTTGTCTGATCAACAGACCAACTTTTCAAAGGCCAATTCAAAATTCCAGCCAGAATAGGTGCTTAATCCTGGCTCTTAAGTTCTATAATACAATGTAATAATGAGAATGATGCATTCATTCTCTGTGCTTGTATATGCACTGCTTCCAAAGCCAGTTTTCAAAATTCCAGCTCTGGTGTGTGGGTTCTTAAACTATGTGATAATGAGGATAAGGTATTCATTCTTTTTGCTTGTATATGCACAGCTTTTATTGTGTTCCAACTGACCAAAAAGTCAATTCAAAATTACAGCTCTGGTGAATTGGTACTTAAACTTGGTTCTTTACAAAAAATAGTTCTGTAATAGATATATAAATGAGTAATTTTAACAAGTACATGCGTCTTCAAGAATTTTAACAAAAACATGGATAACTCAAAACTTACTATTGTGATTTGAGGTACAAAATTATGAGCAAATCATGAGATCTTAAAAAGGGAGATAACTTAGTTTTAATTGATTTTTTTCACCTCAGATGATGTTAATAAAGATGTTAATTCTATATTTAAAAAAAAAAAAGTAAGTTGAACTTTCAAAATACATGTTATTATGAGCAAAATATTAAGAGATATCGAACAAGGGAGATAACCATGTTTCAGGACTGGATTCCTGTAATTAATTTTTTAACCCCACATTTCGAGGTTAAACATGTTAAATGAGAAATGTTTCAATTAAAAGAGGTAGAATTGTTATGTCAGATTTTAAATCTTCTGTATTACAAAGCTGTATAATTTTCTGCCACATGAAACTAGAATTAATTCTGTGTAATAAAAATCGCAAATATGAGATACTTTTCATAGATATTGGCACCTAATCCTAAAGAAGTCTCAGATTTTTTTTCACTGGAGACTTTGCTGATGAGCCATTTTGATGAACAATGTCTGTTTTTAGGGTTTTTTGCTTTTAAAGAAAAAGATTGAAATAATTATGATTGAGAATATGAGCTTGCTGACAGGTAACGGTAGATGGTGTCTTTGATGTTTTATAAGTTAGTTATGTCAGATTGCACGGTGTTCATTTCTATTACTTACATTTATAATCATCCTACCCTCGTTGATTCGCGTTGATTAGTATAACAGTCTGACAGACTGTGTTATTTCTTCATTATCTTCTATGCAATATTTACCAAGGCTCAAGATTCAGAAAACAACTGTAATCTTGTACAGGCCTGTCGAACATTTAACACTACAGCTAATAAATTTTGTATGGAATTGACAACTCATCTCGACCCATTGTTAGTTATATTTCAATATCTTTTCCACATCTATCTAATATATCAGTAGCTTTTTGGTTAATATCTATCCATATATCAGCCGATCTTTGATTCTTTTTCATCAGCATAGTGTTAAACTTTCGACAGGTCTGTACTGTATATATGTTTGGTTTTTTCATCCCTGACAATTTTCTTATCTTTTCTTTCTTTTATTTAGTTGTTACTAATATTGTTTGTTTTTTCTTTGTTTTGTACATTATATCTTTTATTTTAAATACCCAATTTTGATGGTTGAATAGTGAGTAACTTGGCATTGATAAATTTTCTGATACAAAATATGAGAAAAAATGGCCAAGATCAACTTTAGGCACACATTATGAACATTTACTTTTATAAATATTGAAAAGATAGTTTTAGGTTTGGATAAATGTTCAGTGTCATATTGCTAGATTGATCAATGGGGTTCGCCACTGTACCACGTGATCAATACCTCTTAACGTTTGTGTGGAACATTTTGGAAAACGTCAATGTCACAGATTCCCGGAATGACGTCGTTTTCGCGGGAAAACGTAATCCCATGCGATTCCATATCCATTGGAAATAAGTGTTCCGCACAAACGCTAAAGGGTATCACGTGGTACAGCGGAGAACCCCATTGAGGTTGGGGTTGGAAAACTGCATGACCAAGTCTGACCAAGATTTTAAAATAAGTACTGATATTTCTTTCGCCAAGCACTAAGCATTTAGAAATAAAAGTCATTGGATCCTTTGGAAGAGATCTAAAAACCATTGTCCTGTGTCTGAACATTAGCTGGAACACACTTGAAGTTGAAAGATAAAGTATTCTGCCACCCCACATATAAATGGTGATATCTCAATATAAGTGAATTATTTTGAATAGGACATAAAACTCCATTCAATCAATTAATCAATCAATCAATCAATCAATCAATCACTCAATCACTCAATCAATCAATCGATCAATCAATCAATGTATCTGTCTTTAATGACTTGAAGGCAAGACAGAAATACAGCAAGAAGTAGTTGTTTAGCACCAAATGGAATTAATTGCATAATTGGGTAGTGTGGATGTGCATGGGGTTCATATTTAATGAACAAAAAATAAAATAATTTTGGGATTACCAGTCAGAGATTGTTGTTGTTTTAAGATCTTTATTAAGAGATGCTCTAAGATAACATTAGGTTGAAATATTAGTTTCAAAGAGTTTGCACTTTTTAACTTTCAAATACGAAGAACAGTCGGCTTATGTCATACCCTGCCTCCCACACAAGTGCCGACATTCAATGCAAATTAAGAGTATAATGACAGACACATATTTAAAGTTTTTATTGATATAATAATTTTTTTTTTATAAAATTAACAAGATGTGAGCAGGTGAGCTTCACTTTTTTGGGGCAGCTCTTATTTTCTTGTTTGATATAATCTGAAATAACATTGCCTTTTCATCAAAATAAATACAGAAAAATTAAAATTGTTATGAACAAGATGCTGATCTGTCATATGTTGGTTATTTGGAGAAGCTTAGTCATTTGCTTTTACTTAAAATAACAAGGTTTTACGTAAAATATTCGACTTTTTGGATATTTTTGAAACACCGGGTGTATTTAAGGAAAGATGAAATTGGCCGTGGAACTTGGAACAAATCAAGTTATATTTCTTTAATTATTTTGAAATTTTCATAATTGTTAAGAAATAAAGCATGCCACTTTTAATTTCATCTTTCACCAAGCCTGAAGTTGCATACAACATGAGTCAATATGATATATATAATAGGTGTGTGTGAGTAATGTAAGATACATTTAAAGCTCTGTTTACAAGGTATGTGTTTCTCTTTGGTGGCCATGTTCATCTAAAGTGTGGATAGGGATCATACATGGGGTTCAAAATTATGTTTTGTAATAGAAGGTCCAGTACCTGTTGCCTTTATTTTTGACATGTCCCACATAAAGTTTTGAAAGAGCAATATCATCATTAAAAGATCCATACAGAATACATATAGAAAAAGAAGTATTATCCTGGTAAAAAATTACTGGTGCTTTGGACTTTTACAGTTTAAATATCAAAGAATCCTCAATTGTAAAAAATAGATAGGTCCCGGACCTGGGACCAAGGGAATTTTGGACCCCCTGTCATAGAGCACAGATCCTAGTGTAATGAAGTTTTGTCAGTTGGCTTGCCAAAAGTCAATGGTTTTCTCTGCGTACTCCAATTTCAAAGTGAACAAAGAATATCTTGCATCCCGAACTGAATAAAAAGCTCAAGTATTTCTGGAAAGACTTGCAATCTGTAAACTGTTTCTTTACACCTAAACTACTTTTTCATGAGTTAACCTCTTTAGTAGGGTGGAGTACCGTGTTTTTCTTTATGCCCAATACAAGATTCTATCATTTATAAATATATTTTGGTCTTTTGGGTATCTTTTCAACATCTTGAAAACAATTTGGTTTCATAATTTGTTTACAAGCACTACTGATGAGGAAATGAATTCCGAAATTGCCGTCAAGTGCTGTAAAATTAAAAGTGGTATAATATGTAATGTTAATTAAATTGTCTTGGTCAGTTCTGGTATGATGGAGGCAACTGGAGTGCCCTGGAAAAAAACCACTGACCTTCAGCAATCTTCTTTGAAATTATGATTCAACATGAAACAAAAATGGTATAATAGATATATTTTTTTGTTTTTCAACTTGTTTATTGAAGCAGGCACTACTAGGTAGGCTGGGATTTATTAGAGATGATTGTTACCTTAACATACCATACATACTGTTAGCTGTTATTGTCTAAGATTAATAAGTCAGTGGTGATTGTCTAGATCAAGCTGCAGATAACATGTAATACCTCGCAGTCCTTTCTTCTTGATATGTTGCATTCAGAATTTATTTTTGACTTAGGGTTTTTTTTTCTTTTGAGAGAGAGAGAGAAGTTTTTCTTTTGAGAGAGAGAGAGAAGAGGATGAGGTAAAAATCACAGTAAAATTAGGATTTTTTTCTTAGAATGAAAGAGAGAGGGGGGAGAAAGAGGGGAGATAGAAGTTGAGGTAAAATTATGAATTTTTTGTGTGAGAAAGAGATAAATCACAAGTTATGTGACTTTAATACAGGGGATTTTTGCTTTTGAGAGAGAGAGAGAGATGAGGGTGAGGTAAAAATTAGGATTTTTTTCTTGGAATGAAAGAGAGGTAAAATTAGGAGTTTGGGAGAGAGATATAAGATAGAAGTAGAGGTAAAAAGTCATGAAAAAATAGAAGTTTTTCTCTCAGAGAAAGAGAGAGAGAGAGGGGGAGGGAAAAAATCAAGATGAATATAGGAGCACCTGTTTGCATCAATAAGTATTGCGTCATTGCTCCTCACAGTTATGCATTATAAAAAGTTTTAACTTCTAGACTTAAAATAATAAATGGAATTCATTTTACCCAAGAAGTAAAATGTATGTCAAGTATTGTAATTTATAAAAGAGGAAATACATTATTGAATACAGAAAAAAAGTTTGAAAAATGCATTTATTTTACTAAATGACTCGTTAGTTCTTAAGTTCATAAATGTGCAAAATAATGAGAAAATGCATGCTGTGTAAAATAATTTTAAGTTCAAAACATATCCCAATTTTTCAAGGTCAATTTGTCTAAATTGATAGGTAAATAGAGTATGTATCTATAATTTGTGTTTTTGCGCTTTCAAAAAAATATAAAATATGCTTATGGGTTATTATAATCTATTACTTTATTTTCTAGAACAATGCCATTATTACTTCAAAAGATTTTCAAAACTCTTTCGTTTTGTATTTTTCAAAACTTTGTCAGGTCAGCTCCAAGGTTATAAAGTGAGGTTGAAGGAATAGGTCATTTAAAGTGATGGAAAAAAATTTAGAACTTTTTTATTTTGGTTTAACTACATACGGTAAATGTCATACTTTCATTAGAAATACAAGGTTTTGATATATAGAAGACTGGTTAACATTAGAGATAATTTCTAGTTCCAGAATCCTATCCCTTCATTTTTGGTAATTTTGCTATTGTAATGATTATTGAAAAAATATTGTTTAAACTAAAATCTTAATAACCTTGTACCAGGTAATTAGTAAAAATATGCTCTTCTACAGTTTATGAAATGATTTATGATTTTTCTCAAGAATAATTTAAATGTAGAGGGACAAAACATTTTGGTAATTTTGGGGGAAAATAATAAAGAAATATGAATATTTTCAGCAATTATTTAAATGCGTTGAAAAAATTGGTAATTTTCAGGGAAAAATGTAAAGATTATAAATTTTCTCAAGAAGAATTTAAATGTGTTGAAAAACAATGGCAATTTTTTGGGGAAAAAATAAGAATCATTAAGACAGAAGTAGCTATTACCAGCAAGCAGTAAGCAAACGGTAACCACGGCAGCTGACTTGAGTAATCAAACCCACATAATTCCTTTGTAGATACAAATGGTGATAATAGTTAATTGTGTGTACGTAAAATTGTTTTAGCCATTTTTGTTACAGTTTATTAATCATTAATAAATTAAAACTGGTCTGTTTGTTCCTGGAATAGTTATCAGTATTACTCACTAATTGTTGTTTGTGTGTTGGTGTTTATTTACGAGAAATCTCTGTTACTGTGGTGTTGTTACTCATTGATCATGCTATTTTTATAGACCTGATACTATTCTTATATCACACTTTGTTGCCGTTTCATTTTGATTAATATTTATAACAACTCATCACATCTCTTCTCTTACTTATTACAGTGGTGAAATTTAGTACATAAATATGTTTCGTTGAATTCAGTCTGGCATAATTTAGTTCCATTGCATTGAGTCTGGCATCTTCATAATAATTGCCCTCAAGTTTTTCATTGTCAGTGAATAAATCAGTTTGGAAAAAAAGACATTATTTAGTCAATTTAATAATTCACTGGAAGGATTTCTACTTGTATACCAACTAAAATTTTAATTATTGACTAAATAGTGTAAAATATTGGAATCAAGTCATTTTTGACCATCTCTGGAGAAAATAATTTCAAAAATTTTACAAAGAATGTAATTGGGGGGAGGGGTTACAAAAGAAACTCTATTTATTCACTTTTTTCCATTTAACCCATTTAACTCTTCTGCATATCTGTATTTTCATGTGATTCTTAAAGTGATTTAAAAGAATATGATTACATGGCTCCCAGTTTGTTCAATCTTCTATGTGATTATTGTCCCGTTCAAGTCTGGGCTTTTGTATGCTTCATGTGCATATATATTTCCTTTGACTCCAAATTCTATTTATTATTCTCAAGTTTACCAATATTTGACCCTAATTAATTAATACTCTGACCTTTATATTGTCCAAATCCCTTATAGACTTTTATCTATAGACTTATGATCTTTTATCATTGGTTACTTGAGCTGATCATCTTCATTGATGGTCTTGGGGCCTCAGTGGGCGATTGGTTTAATGTGTGTGCTTATGGATTGAAGCACCTCTCATTGCCTATGTTTGAATCCAACTCGGGCAGATTCTTGTGTGAGAAAGTTTGTCAATTCACTTGTAGAATGTAGGTGGTTTTCTTTGGGCACTTTGGTCTCCACCATCCTAAAACTGACCACCTCGATATAAGTGAGCAAATCTTGACTGGGATGTAAAACAACAGCACTCCACTTCATTCCTATAGTGATATTTACTGTTCTCTGAAAAATTTTACAAATATTTTACATATTTTACAAATTCTACAAATATTTATCATATCTATAATGGCCAATTTGTTATTATCAATACTAGAATACTGTTAAAACTGATAGCCCATATTCTAACATACTTTTTGCTTGCACCAATGCATATTACATCATTTTTTATGTGTCTCATAAAAATGCATTAATTTGTACATGCATGCAGTTAAGTATTTAAGCACACTTGTTGTTAACTTCACTTCAACACCCCATGAACTAAATTAAATGAAAGCATGTGTCTGACTAATCTTATCATCAACATAAAAATATTTCACTAATTCATTTATATAATAATTAACACTTCTTTTTATAAGGCACCGAACCTGATTTAAAATATTTTCTTACCAGACAAAATGTCAACATTCCTAATTACTTCAATCTCCTCTATAATTATACAAAGTGTTATGTTCGCTAATTAGTCAACAGGTAATTTATTCTTACATTATAAATAGTTTAGAATTTTCGATGTACTTTAAACCAAATTTTGCATAAGCCGAATTTCTGCAATTTTAGTGTGTTAAAGGACCTTGCACTGGATCATTTAATTCAGTAAACAAGGGGATGTTAAACACCATTACTCAACCAGTAAACAAGGGAAAAAGTCGGCTTGTATTAACTTGTCTAAAAGGAACAGACTAATTTACATACTGCTGTATATCGGGATATTTTTGTCAGTTACGGTAATTTTTGCGATAATGAAAATTTCCATATATTCACGTATTCTTATTTTCGCATATGTTGGATTTCTGCAATTTTAGTTTGTTTAAAACCCTTGTACTGAATCACCTATTTTAGTAATCATGGAAAAAAGTCAGCTGGCATCAAATTGTATAAAAGCAACAGATTAACGTTCATACTACTGTATATTGGTTTATTTTGGTGTCAGTAAATTTCCGCAATAATGAACATTTCAAGATATTCACATACGCATACTCTTATTTTTTCATCATCAGATGATGATGGTCAGTGCAAATTCAAGTGAATTATCTCAAAATTAAATATTCATGATCACATTGGGCTAATCTCATTAATTAACCCAAAAACAAAACATCATGAAATTTTTTTTAATTTACAGTAAAAATCTTAGTTGATAAAAATACGACAAAAAATAGCAAAATATGCACAAAGATAATTGTAGATCTTCACATTGTTTTAATACCTTCTGTCATGTTTGAATATATATTATATGATCTGATATAAGAGTGCAAGAGTTCATGACTTATTGCACCGCACACATCTCAGACCCAGAAGAACAGACAGGTTTTGTTTGTGTTGGCCTAGTTGGCACATTATATTAGATGTAGCAGAACAGCTTGTTGGCTTTCAGTCAGAACTGTAAAGTGTCAATGAAGTTCTATGTTCAGTTGTAGCAGCAACACTTCATGAGCTAGGGCGGCCAGGGCCTGGCTTGTAGTCAAGATAGTACTGATAGTACTGTCAGCAGTCGTATATACAGTATTCCCAAAATATTTAAGGCCTAAGCAATAACAAATTATGTTTCTGCTAACTCAATTAACCCTAAACTTTATGCCTACTCCAAAGTTTTTATGATAATATTTTGAGAAGCAACTGTTAAAAATTACATCCTTGCCTTATATGACCAATGGAAAAATAAAATAAAGAAAATGGAAAAAAATTGCCTACCTACTGACCCAAATTTTCTAGGAGTGTTAGCAGAAACACATATTTTTTCTTCAGTGGCTGCCTACCTACTGATCCAAATTTTCTAACATTGATAGCAGAAACACATATTTTTTCTTTGGTGGCCTAAAAGTGTTTTACAACATCGGTGAATGAAAAATACCAGTTGTGATGTAAAACATCATTCGTCTGTCAATGTGATCAATCAGTCTACTTTTACATTCATTTTAATATATTTGTCAAGGTTACAGAAATTCCACAAGACTGTTGATAGATAGATAACCTTGGATTTATGCTATTTCTGTGTGATGATGTTGTTGTTAAAGATAATTATAAAATGCGTTGTTAATTAATTTACCTGACATTTAGGGTAACTTTTATTAATATCCGTAATGTTGTTGAGTAAAACGGCTCGATGTTAAGACAGGTATTAATGACAATGTTCCTCTCATCATCACTCATACACAATCATGTTAGATATTGTATCATTTGTTATACTGCCAGAATGAGTTAACTTCTTCAAGTCAAGATCAAAAGGTCACTGTTGTAGACCCATCTAAATAATTAGATGTATACTTGGTCAGCAATGAATTAGGAACTTGTTCAATTAATTTGTGTGGACAAACACTGACCATTTGTCCATTATAATAATCACTCATATGTTAGACTTGTCTATCAATCCATTTTCTGTAAATCCCAAATTTTTTTCATGTTGGTTTGGTTTTCATATAAATTCGCGAGAGTAACAAGTCACAAAATTAAAAGTTTTGTGAATATTTTATTTGATGTTATTCACATTTATTTTGACTGACCTTCATCTGGTGTTGCAAAAATAAAGGTATGGGAATATCTTGAAATGACAATTTTCATAAAATTGATGGATGCGATATTTCCTGATTTACAGTACATCAAAATAAGAGGAACCTTCTCCCCATTCATGCTTGTCAGTTTCTACATAAGACTGCAAAGTTAGCATGGTAAAATTTATATTTTGAGGGTTGCTCAGTTTACATGTGTCTTTTTCTTCGCAATCTTTTCGAGTTTTTGTCTTGATTGGTAATTTAACTGCCCCATCTTCTCTAAGATTGGTATTCCAGCTGCTGTATTTACACTGACCATTATTTGGTGATGTAAAAATAAAAGTATGAGAATATCTTGAAATGACAACTTTTTTGCAAAATTAATGGATGCCAAAATTTTCCAATTTACAGTGCATCAAATAAGAGAAACCTAAATATAACTGATTCTCTATAGATCAGGAGATGGTAATGCACCCATAATGGCCATTAGTACAATCCTCCTTTCTGTTAGTAATCCAGAAGGTTAGATCAAACAGAGGTACAGGAAGAGAGAACAGAGACCCTCTACAGTAATAAACTGGTACATGTACTCAGTTAATGCATCTGTTGTATTTTCTAATGTTTCTATGAAGCTCTGCAATTAAACTATTGTATACTGAGTTGATCGCCCCTGTGGTCTTTACATTTTGTATGAGCTAGGTTTCTGGTATTTGGTAATGATTATAATTATAGAGGTGTAATTGCTCTCAGATTCTGGCCTGTCTTTGTGTGTTTTATTTGCTACTGTTTCTATGATGCACTTATTGATGATCTATATGCTCTGCAATTAAACTATTGTAGGCTGAGTTGATCACCCCTGTTTTCTGTGTGCTTTGTGGTATTTGGTAAAGGACTCATAATGCATTGGTCAGATTCTGGCTTGCCTTTGTATGTTATGTTTTCTACTGTTTCCATGATGCTCTTATTGATGGTCTATATGCTGTATGCAATTAAACTATTGTAGACTGAGTTGATCGCCCATGTGGTCTTTGCATTTTGTATTAGCTAGGTTTCTGGTATTTGGTAATGATTATAAGAGGTGTAATAATTGCTCTCAGATTCTGGCCTGTCTTTGTGTGTTTTATTTGCTACTGTTTCTATAATGCACTTATTGATGATTTATATGCTCTGCAATTAAACTATTGTAGACTGAGTTGACCCCTGTGGTCTTTGCATTTTGTATTAGCTAGGATTCTGGTTTTTGGTAATGATTATAAGAGGTGTAATTGCCTTCAGATTTTGGCCTGTCTTTGTGTGTTTTATTTGCCACTGTTTCTATGATGCACTTATTGATGATCTATATGCTCTGCAATTAAACTATTATAGGCCGAGTTGATCATCCCTGTGTTCTGTGTGCTTTGTGGTATTTGGTAAAGGACTCATAATGCATTGCTCAGATTCTGGCTTGCCTTTGTATGTTATATTTTCTACTGTTTATAGGATGCACTTATTGATGGTCTATTTGCTATGCAATTAAACTATTGTACCAGTAGGCTGTGTTGATTACCCCTGTGGCCTGTGCATTTTGTAATAGGTTTCTGGTTTATGTATTGGGTAATGATTATAAGAACCACAATTGCTCAAATTCACTTTTCTACTATGCACATATTGATGGTCTCTATACTATGCAATTAAACTATTATATGCTATCTTGATCACCCCTGTGGTCTTTGCATTTTGCAAAAGGTTTCTGGTATTTTGTAATGATTATAAGAGGCGTAATTGATCTCAGATTCTGAAGTGCCTTTGTGTGTTTTATTGATAATTTATTGCACATTGTAATATTTTTTATGAATGTCTATTTTAGATGCATCTTATGTCTGCTTGCTTTCATCTACATATTTATGCTACACTCTAATAGGTTATAGCAATTACTTTATTTCATCATTTAAAATGCACATTAAAATGACATAGAACATAGAACATAACATTACAGTGTGTGCCAAACTTCGTCGGACCGTCGGACAAGTCCGATAAAATTACCGCTGGTCCGATAAAAAATCAGATTTTTCCGGACCGTATGTCCCGTAACCAGTTCGGAAAATAGAGAGCGCCAAAAATTCGGATTTATAGTTCCGATCCAATTCGAATTTTATTATTGCCATTCGACTTCCGTTATTACAAAAATGTTTACCGGTAACCTGAAATATACGTTCAAGGAGCTATTCCAGGGAAACCAATAAAACGGAAAGCAACAGGAGGCGCAAATTATAAGGAAAACGTGAAAGAAAATTTAAGCAGCATTGGATGGAGGAGCGACCATGGTTGCAATTTGACGAGGAGAAATGTGTAATGAAATGCACACACTGCTTTGAATTTTACGAGTCGGAAGGCGCAGCACACAATAATAATTTAAAAGGCCAGAATACATTTATTTGTACTTCCATAAATAAATGTATTCTGACCTTTTAAATTATTATTGTGTGCTACGCTTCCCTAACTCTACCCGACCCGACTCGTTTCTCCTTGTCAAATTGCAACCATGGTCGCCCCTCCATCCAATGTTTCTTAAATTTTCTTTCATATTTTCTTCATAATTTGTGCCTCCCGTAGCTTTCCGTTTTAAAGGAGAAAATATGTAAATATTTACAAAACCGAATAATTGTTTTCTTTTTATTGACGAATTTTTGGTCCAGTAAAAAACTTTACGGTCTGGTAAAGTTTCTAGGTTTACCAGACCGAATGTCCTTTAATCATTTTGAAAGTTTGGCACACACTGACATTATATAATAAAATATGGCTGAGTGGTCTGAAGCGCATACACAGCACCTCTCATCCCACTTGGGACAGATCCTAGTTTGTCAGTTCCCTTGCTAAAGGTCTGTGGTATTCTCTGAATATTCTGGTACGCTGGTTTCTTCCTCTATCCATGAACTGTCCACCTTTAGTGAAAAAATCTTGACTTGAGTTTAAACCTCTATTAAACTCTGCCCCATTTTCTTTAAATTATAAGCATGTATCAGAGGTCCGGAAACGGTCATATTTGCCGGACATGTCCGATAAAAAATTATTTTGACCGGCGTGAAAAATCACCAGTCGGACATTTTTTGTTTTCGGACATTTTCAATTTTACAACAGAAATATTAAACAGACAAATCGGTTTTCGGTCCGACAAAAGTAAACTACCGCTAGTCTCTCTGTCGGTCTTTTAAACTCTACCTGACTTCACTAAGTGTATTGTCCTTACCACGTGTTTACCTGTCAACTACAACTCGATCTAATTATCAGGTGATTGTTTATTAATCAGTTAAATACCTGTGGACTTGAGTAGTCGAGTGCCGCGTGTCTTATTGTCTATTTCTTTTGTTTCACAGTCCAAATCATAATAACTTTCTTTAAACTTGTGTTTGTTTAATAATAAGTGCATGGTTGTAACTGTGTTGATTACGGAAGCCATAACGAGTGTCGGTCAAGGGTGACGGTTTGTTATCAAAGAGGTTCCACGCGGGGTGTTGAAAATTACCTACTACGCGCTTCATAACTGTTTCTTTATCAATAAATACAGAAACGCGATTAAATTTTTTTTTAGCCATTAATATCTTTCATTCACATAAATATATTGGAACCTCGTCAAGCCGTTCCCGTTATATCGTGATTCGTGATACTTGGAATTCCTAATTTAGAACTTCTCGCCATAATTCGTGTATCTTCGGAATACGGAAATTCACGATTGTTAGTAAACAATATGGCGGACGTGCAATATGAAGCATCGTAGACAGTAACGCATATTGTTAATAACAGCATATCGCGGTAAACGTCTTAGTTAGATTTCACCTAATACACATGCAATAAACATCGTGGATATGGATTAAAAATAAAATTGGCAATCGCCGTAAACCGTAAACACATAAACAGCCATGTGCCGACGACCTTTTTTTTTTTTTTTTTTTTGCTTCTACAAAAAATGTCCGACGGGCCAGACCAAAGTTTCCGAGGCCCTGGCATGTATGTAATGTGACTTGTAAAACCATGATGATCAAATAGTTTAACTTGAACATGTCTTGGTTACAGTATATTATTTTGATATATATTTAGCCATTGATTTGAAGAGTTGTCTCCCGTTGGAATTTGAATTTATTGGTAAAGAGTTGTTTCCATTTGGAATTTGATGTAAGGTGGGTCATCCATTCTAGATAAACACATAAGATTAATGTCAGATATTACTTATTATATTTATGGATTAATTAATATCAAGATAAATTAATTTTGATGTATAAAGTGCAGATAAGAAATTAGGGAGTGATAGACATGAATAATGCTAGATATTTAACCAATCTCCCATCCTAATTCTATAACCAGATGTTTAAAATGTTATTGTACATGACCTAATGTTGAAGCTCAGAACTTGGTAAAACCAGTTTTGGACGATAAGTATTACACTTGGTAATTCTTTTTTTTTCTTTTAATGGGGGCCTCATCAGATAGTGGTCTAAAGCATAGGCTTATGGATCATGAGTGCTCCTCACTGGTCTAGGTTCGAATCCCATGGATCAAGAGTGCTCCTCACTGGTCTAGGTTCGAACTCCATGGATCATGAGTGCTCCTCACTGGTCTAGTTTCGAATCCCATGGATCAAGAGTGCTCCTTACTGGTCTCAGTTTGAATCCCATGGATCAAGAGTGCTCCTCACTGGTCTCAGTTCGCATCCCATGGATCAAAAGTGCTCCTCACTGGTCTCAGTTCGAATCCCATGGATCAAGAGTGCTCCTCACTGGTCTCAGTTCGAATCCCATGGATCAAGAGTGCTTCTCAATGGTCTCAGTTCGAATCCCATGGATCAAGAGTGCTCCTCACTGGTCTCAGTTCGAATCCCATGGATCAAGAGTGCTCCTCACTGGTCTCAGTTTGAATCCCATGGATCAAGAGTGCTCCTCACTGGTCTCAGTTCGAATCCCATGGATCAAGAGTGCTTCTCGTCGGTCTAGGTTCAAATCCCACTTGGGACAGATCCTAATGTGAGAAAGTTTTCTGTTCAAGGTCAGTGGTTTTCTGCGGCTACTACATTCTCTTACACCATCCCAGAACTGACCACCTCAATATAAGTGAAAGAATTGTGATTTGGATATAAAACACTACTATTATTCCACTCTACTCTTCACATTCAACATTCCAAATTAGATTTATTGATACAAGTTAAAAAATTTGAGAAGCACAGTAAACTTAACGTCTATTTTTTTTCTCTGCACTGGCATCCTTTATTATACTAGTATATAAATCTGATATTTAGATGAACCAGTAATTTAATTTGCGTCATTTAAACATGTTTTCTTGGATTCAGTACATGGTGTTTAGAGCTTTGTTCAGTGTCTTTGTAGACCTGTATTGCTATTCACCTGTTGCATCTTTTGAATATAGATAAATTATACTTATATAACCTTGTTTTTTTTCTATATATCAAAGACAAAATTTTCTCTTTCTGATTGTTACATTACATTGCACTTATATCATTATCACAAGAGAGATTTTATAAAAGATTTTATATAAATATTTTATACTTAGTTTTTATTGCACCAGAGGAAATGACTTTGGAGGGATTTTTGTTTTCTGTAGATTGAAAATGATCAGTGGGGACCAGCAATTTTGGAAGGGAAGGGGGGGGAGTGCGGATTCCATTATTTTGTTGATGTGGAAGGCAAGCTGAGGGGGTCTGTTCCCCAAGAAAAATTTTTGAAATGTGGCATAAAATAATGAATTTTTACTTCAACACCCTCACCCCCTTTCTGGGTGATTGCAATCATGTGATACTGAATGTAATATAGAATTGTCCAAATAACAAAACCAAGTCGGAAAACCTGATCTTGTGCATTATGTCAACTCAACCTTCAATAGCACATTGGCATTATACCTGTTAAAGAAATTTTATGGTTACAGTTGGAAAATAGAGTAATAAAAATAAACATAAACTGTCTAAAAATACAACTCTGATGATTATAACACCTGAACATTTCAGCAAAATAAATGTGAACAAACTTTAGATCTAAATGTGAAGGCCACTGGAGAATAAAGCTCCAAGAAAATTTCATTACCCTGCATTATTCTGTGTTAAAAAAAACAATCTTAACTGTCAGTAACAATTCCAATGAAATTTTATTTTTGAATAAAAAAAATCTAAACCTTATGAAATCAGGCCATTGTGAACATTTTTTTGGAAATAATTTTTTTAAAATTTGATGGTACATAGAAGTTTATTGAATGGGGATTTACAAAAGGAAAGTTCTACCATAAATCTAGCCAAACTACATAGAGTGTTAGCACTAATCTCGGAGCATCCATATGTTTTACTGTTTTATTTCAGATAATCTAGTGTATGATTCCATAAATTAACACCATTTTGTTGTTTCTCAGAATATGATTGTTTTTCTAAGTTTAAGCAATTAGCTAAATTCAAGTTTTAAGCACTTTGCTAAATTCAGCTTCATGTGGTATATTCTTTATAAAACTGAATTAAGAGATATGGCAAGACCAAGGATTTACTGTGGTGAGCTGAGGTGACCTCTGTTACATATTGTAGGACCATTTCATCAACTTACTACATAGTTAGAAAGGGAACTCTCTCTCTCTCTCTCTCTCTCTCTCTCTCTCCATTAATGTAAAATACATTAATAAGGAAAGGGATTTTGAATTACTCTCTGTGTGTGTGCATTGACAGAAAAACACATAATTAGCAAGGGATCTTTGTAGAATACTCTCTCTCTCTCTCTCTCTCTCTCTCTCTCTTCAGTAACATAAAAATACATAATTAGGAAGGGAACTTTGTGCAATAATCTTACTTTCTCTGCACTATCATAAAGAATGTACACATGCCAATCATATGACATGACTACTAGATGGTGTTATGTCATAACAATTATAAACATCTATAATCCATTTCAGTTCCACGTGGATATATCAGCTCCCAAGATCCAGATGTCATAACACAAAATAGTAAGAACCCTCAGTCAAATATTCAAAATAAAATTCTTCAATATATTCATGTATGAAATGACCACACAACTTGAACACTTGGAACAAAATAAATAACGTATTGCTAATGTGGTTATTTTTTCATGGTGGAAATGTTTGCAAAATGAAAAAAAGTAACGAAATCTACCACTACCATCCCCCCTTTTCCTATAAATTGTGACATGCTTTATGTACACATGAACATACAAAAATAACCTACTGATACAATTTTCAGAAAATTTCTACTCCTGAATATAAACACATTTTCAGTATTAACAATACAAGGTAGATTTTATCCCCAAAACAATTTGCAAAAAATAAATGTGAGAATGCCATAGATCTGTATGTATGAAAATGTCATATTTTTTATGCCAGAATTTACAACCACTGTTGCATCTTGTCTGTCTGTCTGAATGGTACAGTAATACTTTAACATGCAATACTTGTCAAATTTTATGACACATTTTTCCTGCTGTAACAGATGCCAATTAGAAAATGATTTATCCTTTCCAGTCATAGGAATTGTAGGTAAATGGATTTGGCCAGTGTACTGCATGATACCTCCTAACGTTTGTGCGGAACGATTATTTCCATTGGATATGGAATTGCATTAGTTGGAAAGTCAATGACTTTTCAGAGCAAGTATTGTCATTATTGTCATTGTTTTGTGTAACTTTGTGCATCAATGTCAACAAAATGTTCCTTTCACTGGACAACTGCTGTTATACTGTTATACTTGCATTCCAAAGAAATAGATCTGCATAGAAACATGCGATCTTTGTTTTACAAATGCATTTCTAGATTGAAGAAATACATTATTGTGGTGATTTCAAGGCATAAACATTTTCCAAAACGTTTTGCACAAATTTTAAGGGGTATTGATCGCATGGTACTCTGGTGAAATCCATTAATAAATAAGAGTGAGATAATCTATCAATAATTCATTATAATTGATAGTTACAATTACAATATACCTATCAATGCAAGCCATGTCAAAATCTATATATTGGCACTTTGAATTACGGAAATTGGTATGTTTGGTTTTACTTTTATCCATACCGGACCGGAGGTGATGGAAATATGACAGGCAACAACATGGCTTCGGCCGATTAAGTAATAGATATAATTTTGTCTTCAAACTTGAAAGTCGGATGTTGGGGGAGTTTTGGACATCCTGTATTGTATGAAATTAATAATGGACACAGACATAATGGTTACAATAAAATAATATGTAAACTATGTTGTTGTATAAGTTATTATTTGATATCAAATAGTCAAGGAATGGGACATTGTGGTTTAATGTTATGTAAAAATTGAATTTTTTACCATTTAATGAAAAGTGTCACATATACATGTATATATCATGATACGTATTTATTGCCAACAGTGTATTGATTGCGATATATATTGTATCCTGGCATGTCTACACAAGATTGCAACAATTTTAAAATCTTAAGTAGGTAAAGTTACCCAAAATAGGTTGCTTTTTGAAAGAATTTTTCAACAATTAGTAACAAAAAGTGACCAGGAATTGAAGCATAGGTCTACCTAGGTCATCCTAGCTCTATAAAAGTAAGTGGGATTTTCTTACAGTTTATTAATCTTGATTGATAATAATATCTTAGTTAAACCTGTATAGACCAGACACTTTCTAGATTAAATGTTTTGTTTGCATTAGACAGGTATTTTGATTATACAGGTTAATCTTGCATAAGATATTGCAATTTTTGGTTACCCAGGTATCCATTTCCCCAGGATCACCTGTATTTCTATCCTATTTTTTCCCAATTTTTCCATAATCTTGCATCATGGTTTTGATTAGGGTCTGTCTGCCTCCCAAAAACATTTAAGCTCTACACAGGTGAGCTTACGGTAGTACACAAAACGTTTATGTGTCATGGACACTTTTTTCAGCTTTCTAAAACTGATTTCAGTAAAAATTGGTGAAAATCATATCCAGGCTGGTGTAGCTCAAGTTTGTGTATGGTGTCAACAACCAAAAGTCTGTCAATTTTACCAATAAATTATACAATAGTCAACAGTTTTTCTTATGAACAGTTAAAACAGCTATCACAAAGCGTTGTGACCTTTGAACCTTTTTCATTCACATAATGTTACCTCATAGTACCAATTCATTACTTACCGGGTAATTGTATTGACAAATAAAGTTTGTATTGGAAATAATGGAAGTGTCAAAATTTTATACATCCTGTTTTAAAATGATCTTTTCAAATCGTTAAGTTGAGAAATTAAGTCTCAGCAATGGTTGATCGATTATTATTATTATCTAACAAGGAATCAAAAACTGTTGTTAAAACTTGTTTTTGAAAAATTAAGGAAGTTTTCGATCAAGTTTTACCTGTTTCTATTTTTTTTTTTACCTTCCTAAGAAAGAGTTAATTAATTAAGACTATCAGTAGTAATGGGTTTGTTGAGATAAGTGGTCAAAGTTTACATAAGTCAGGCAAGTATTAATTTGTGACAGTACCATAGTCCATGTATTGTTTGCTTATGTTGGGTACTTCAGCGTTTACTTGATGGGGGGATCAGCATTATTCCAAAATATGTGATAATTAGCCAGATTCAAACAGCTTGTAATTTGTGTGCACTTAATTATAGATCTAGGGCTCTCTAGGGGGGCTATAGTTTCCTGTGTTACATATGGATAGTATTCAGTGGGGATATAAAGATTGAAGACATCTATTTGTTACCCAGCGGAACATCTTCCTATCTGTTTGTTGTACATGTATATATAACTGACAGAGTAGTAATCATCTCCAATGTGGTTTATCCCAAAATTCTTCTTATATATTTTATAATCATATCTCCCCTATACTGACAGTAGAACGATCCAGTGTATGGATGTGCATTATGTTGTAGGTGTTTTGGGGGTCTTTAGGTAAGCTGTTGTGATGCACAGCCTCGTCAGCCATTACAGCTGGCCTGGACAGATTACCGGTGGTGGTGGTGCACTCAAACAGCTGTAAACATTGACCAGATTCTGACATGAACATCTGACATCATTTTTAAAACCCTTCGGGGAAACAAATCTGAACATTCCTTTTACATTTTGAAATTTGCGGAGGGACTATGATTATGGACCAAGATGATGTTTGATAGTGTATTGCCATCTTATCTGGAACAGCTGACAGTTCTTCAGTGATCAGCTGATCTTCATCGTAAACAGCTGATTGTCACTTCCTGTCACCACTGTTTTCTGTTTTGTATGACCATGGCTTGTTTAGTACAAAATACTTCTACTGTAGGTAAGTGAAATTCACCTTTTTGAAACATATTTGACCTTCAGATTTATTCAGTTTTAAAAGTACTCATTAGATGTGCTGATAATGATAAAAATGACTTTTAAAATTTCAATTTAAAAAATTGATTTTGATACTTTATAATCCTGCATACTTATTTTAGCAATTTAAGTATGCGCTTTGCATTAGCAGTTTTTAGATTTTAGTGTCAGACAATTTAATCAATGAATTTTGAGAAAAGATAAAATTTTTGCCAACAGTTTTATTTTAGCTGTTTAATCTTGCTGTCAATTGTGCAATAATATAACTGTCACTAAATTTTGACATTCATTCTCAAAGTTTAACCCATAAATTTTGAGATTTTATTTTGGCTTTTTGGTTTAGGTGTTAATTGCACAAAAATAAAACTTTCAATAAATTTTCCAGTATGTAATGTGGATTTTTTGAGTTTTTCTTTCTTATTTTGGCAAAATAATTTCCTCCAAATAGGAACTATGTTACCAGTATTTATTGTGTTAGTAAATGTTTGAAACACTGCAGTCCTATCTCAACATACAATATTGAGTTTTATTATTCAAAACACCCAAATTATTTCCTCACCATAACTTGTAAAATAGTGGTTCCTAAAAGGAACTGTATCACCAGTATTTATTGTGGCAGTAAATGTTTGAAACACTGCAGTCATATCTCCACATACAATATTAAGTTTTACTATTAAAAACACCAAAATTGTTTCCTCCCCATAACTTGTACATAATTTCCTATACATGCACTTCTTTATGAAGAAACAAGTTTTATTTCCAAAAATCTGAACAGTGCTTATATTGTAAGCTAGTATTTCAAGGACTGTTTATACCACTTATAAATATTTAGACTTTGTAAATTCCAAGTTTTATAGATTTATGTCTTTTATAAAAAATCGAAACACTTTGATGTAGTTCTGAGATTTTAACAGATGCCAACCTTAACATGATCCACACACCTGTCAACTCAAGATTTAAATTATTTTTAGTTTGAATTATATACAGGAAAGTTTACAAATCCGTAATTAAAATGCCACAATTACAATTCAACTAAGCAATTTAAGATTCTGTACCTGGTAAATATCTTCAGGAAATAATTTGGAAGAATTGGAAAAAAAATATTGCAAGTGCTGCTTTCTGATTGTTTTATATACAGAAAAACCTGTCTTAAAGGCCACCTCTATTTAAAGGCCACCTGCGTTTAAAAGCCAGTAAAATTTTATTCTAATTGCTCTTTATTCATTTTATTTGAACCTGTATATAAGGGTCATCTGCCCATGAAAGCCACTTTTACTGGCTCCTTTGGTGGCCACAGTCATCTGGCAGATTTGATACCGTCATGACTGTTAATTCTTAAGATGGCCAGGTCCTGAATTTGAATTGTCATTTTAAAGATCACTCCAAGCTTATAATATTTGTGTTTCTTTTTCTCAAAAAAGTTTATTTATAGTTTAAATATAGATTTTAGAAAGTTTCCTTAATTTAATTTAATGAAAATCTTAGTTAAGAAATGATTGTGAAACCTGGTGTCATGTCCAATTTTATGAGTTTTAATTATGGTAACACACTGAGTTGCAACATAACAAAGTGGTTGATAATTGACTATGAAACAACAACAAAAGGGTCATCTTTCATGATGTCATATGAGAGAAAAACACTTAAAGATGCTTAAAACAAGAAGATTTCACAAGATAATATTTATTTTTTAACTTATTCACCCTTTATATACAACAATTAGCCACACATCTGTAAAATTACTTAATCTGCATGATGTCCATGTACTGGCCAAGAAAACACCTAATATCATTAAGGTAATAAAACCTGTTTTAACAGTTGTTGTAGTTCTTTAATAGAAAAGTAACCTGCTCATTTATATTTTATAATTTTTCTTATATTCAAAAACTGGAAAAAAATTAGTTGAACAGTTTCCATAATTAATTAAGTGATATTGAGTAATAAGCAATGAATAACTGATAAAGATGTATGTTAAATTGAATTTAAATTCCATTTGTGCTGACATATTATATACCCTTTTGCTTTGTCCTCCAAACAAAGTAGAGTACATTTAGTCTTTATTCCATTTCTTCTGCCAACATTTTGATCACCACTTTCCTCAAAAAATTATTTAACAGATCTTAATGAAACTTCACATGAACAATCTTTGGGTGGAATAGATCATCCATTGCCTATTTATATGTTGATCATGAACATGGTTGGGGAAATATGGATTTTCCAGTTCGATTTTGTTTGGGGGACACTTTTAAAATGGCATCCCATTTTAATTATAACTTGTTTTAGCTTGATTTACTGTTTAAATATTTAATTTGCCTGGAATTAAATGATATGGAAATTGTTTTTGGCCTCATGTTAGTCTGTCTGTCTACTTTCAACCTACACTTTTTTTTCTCTTGCTTTTCTGGCACATGTATTCTTTGTGGCAAGACCCTTTCATTGCTATCAAAACATTATATGTGATAACCTTGACCTCTGACCTTTTCAACATTAAAAAGGTCCAGGATACATACATACTGTCTCAATAACATATCTTGTTTAGAAATGGTTGATGTCCGTTCTTTGCATATGGACCACTTTAAGTTTTACAATTGGTCTCTTTTTTTCTGCTTTTTGCTATTGATAGTTCTTGGCAGGTGTAGCTAGCTACACAGAACATTCTTATCCTTCCGGAGCACCCAGCCTCACTTCCCTGGCAAAGTTCACATGTTTAACTTAATTTGCCAGTGTTAAAATTTTGTGATTTTGACATTGATTGGTATGTTTGTTTTTGATTTCAAAACTCCATTCTGATGTTGAAAAAAACTTGTATAGAATTAACAATTTTGTAAATACATGTAAAAGAAAAAAAAAAAAAAAAAAAAAACGTTAAAGAGTTCAAGAAGAAGGCAAACAGTATCACCTGATAAGACGGTAGTTAACAGTTAAAGATGTTTTATATTGAACCTGTAGAGTCGTAAATTGTGTAAGTAAAAGTACAAATATACTAGAAATCAAACCATCTGGACTTACACCATAGTAACATATAATAGTACTTAAACTGTCAGAATGCCAACAACTACTGATCACTACTGCAAGTTTAAAATGACTGTGGTAAAAACTTATCTCTACAGAACATAAAATGTCTGTGTTTATAAAATCAAGAAAAAATTAAGTCATGTTGAAAGTTGAGGCCAGTACATTCACACCAGTGTTATCAATACCGGCTCAATAATTTCAGAAATTCCACGTCAAATTGTAAACAGCATGTTGGTGAATGTTTATGGATTTAAACAGTGATGAAGCAAATGTTTTATTTCAAAGATTTAGAATACTGATGCCTTAATTTTGAAAAGTACACCTATTGTATGTAACTGCAATTTTTTAATTATGGTAGCTTTAGTGTAAGCTGCATTCAGAACCATAGATCACAATTGACAATTGGTAGATGTCATACCTTTTCTTCTTGAAATGATTGCTTCTAAAATTACTGCTTACAGTTTGCGTGGAACATTTTGGTATGTGACTGCAATTTTCTGATTATGATAGTTTAAGTATAAGTTGCATTCAGAATCATAGATCTTGTTTTGACAATTGGAAGATGACATACCATTTCTTTTTGAAATGCTTCCTTCTAAAACTTAATGCTTCAAGTTTGTATGGAACATTTTGGCAAATGTTTATTTCCTTAATTCCTAAAATAAAATTATTTTAAATACAATGTACTGGTAATTAACCTGACCCGGTAAGGGTTCCAACCTACGACCTCCCTCTTTACCAACTGAGCTACCACAGTGGTTACAATGCAATATCTGAAGACAATTGTTAATTATTCTATACAAACATAATGGGGCATGCATAGTACTTTGTCAAATCTCAATTCAAAAAAAAAAAAAAAAAAAAAAAAAAAAAAACTCAAATCAGTTGCACAATTCACAAAACACTTTTATAGCTTAATTAAGTTGTTGCCAAGCTTTGCAAGTTTGTTATTTGCCTTGGTCAGTATTAACTGGGGCCTTGGTGTTGGAGTGGTCTAAAGTGTGCACTTACAGATTACATTGCCTCTTGGCTCGAAATCCCACTTGGAACAGATTCTAGTATGAGAATGTATGTCAGCTGGCTTGTCAATGGTCAGTAGTTTTCTCCAGGCAAGCTTGATTCCTCAAGCTTTCCTGAACTGACCACATTCACTGAAAAATTTTGACTTGGGCATATGTATATATATCTACTGCATTACTCCACTTAGTATAATCAATTAGGCAAAATATATTTTGGTCCTTTTGGATATCTTTTCAACATCTTGAAAAAAAATTTGGTTTTACTATTTTGTTCCAAGGACTACTGATAAGAAATTGTATTCCGAAACGCCCGTCTTGTGCTGTAAGATAAAAACTGGTATAATTAATAATGTAATTTCAATTAAAATGTATATAGACAAAAAATTTTGACTTTGGCATAAAAGTAAATCTTCTGCATTATTCCACTTAGTTTTAAACTCTCATTTAGAATCTATTCGAAATTAAATGTGTATAAATGATAAAAATAAATAAATCTAAAGCATGCTAAACCAACATCCTGTCTGAGTTGTATATAAACATTAAGATGTTGTTAAAGTACCTATATAAAACCTTGATGTGGACAGGTGTTATATATTTACTTCCTGGTTTTAAACATTTACATCCCTCCCTCCTAGTGGAGAAGATCTGAGGCACATAGCTAGGTTACTCGTCCCTCCCTCCTAGGAGAAGTGAGGTACATGGCTAGG
Organism: Anadara kagoshimensis; assembly: GCA_021292105.1. Lineage (NCBI taxonomy): Eukaryota > Metazoa > Mollusca > Bivalvia > Arcoida > Arcidae > Anadara > Anadara kagoshimensis. Next base: position 31,560,030 of record CM037861.1, read on the forward strand.
TTACTGCTGACTGACCCATGTGTTTTCATAATAAAACATCCCTATCATGTTTGTATCGGAGCATATTTCTTAACTCTTTCACTGCCACATTTCTCATAAAATGGCCTTCTCAGTGCCACATTTATTTTGGACGATTTGCAGAAATGCACTGTATATAGGAAAATCCTTGTAAAATCTTTATTTATTGTTAGATCTTAATAAAACTTTCAGTATATGAAGATTATTGTTTGTTGTGTTTAAACCAATCTCCCAATTAAGTATACATATATCATATGACCTTGACCTTGACCTTGATTGACCTACATTTGGAATTTTTTCACCAAAGTTGAGTATTTTGTACTAAACTGTCAGATTTAACATGTTTTCACTTCTGAAATTGATTGAAATAACAACTAGCATTAAGTTTTAAGAAGAAACATATTTATTACCATTTTTCAAGTGATCAATACAGCTAGAATGCTTCAGAGATGTAATGATGTTAGCGATTAGCTCCAGTACTTCCTCCCTTGATAGACGCGCAGCCATATTGTTTATCCCGATCTCGCTGCAACTGTCATATGCTGTTTTTAGCTTCAAAATCAACAAAAACTATCTTTTTTGTGCGTTTTTTTTTCACTTCCGCAACGCTGTGTCATAAATGAACATGCTATACCATAAAGTAATCGTATGTCGTAAAATTGTAAGTCGTAATGTATGAGGTATGATACGGGGTATCTGAATCGCCGATCGGCGAGATTGGCATTCAGCCTAAAATAGCCGAACGGCGAGGTTGGCAGTGAAAGAGTTAATACTTATGATATTTTCTACATATAAAATACCAATAAATGTTCAGTCAATTATGAAAAAAGAGGATTTTTGTTATGGTGTTTACAAACAAATTTTGGACCAAAGCTTTATCAGAATTTGCTGTGGACAGACATTAATTGTTTTTATTGATTAATAAACCATAACATTGACTTGGGGCCTCAGTCAAGGGCCTTGATGGCCAAGTGGTCTAAAGCACTGGCTTACTGATCACAGCACCTCTCACACCCTAGGTTTGAATCCCACACTTGACAGAATCCAGGTGTGAGAAAGTTTGTCAATTTGCTTGCTTAAGCTTGGTGGTACAATTTATATTCTTGTGCTCACTGTTAATATAATACAGGTCAAATTTTATTCAAGTGAAAATTTTAACATAAATTTCATGTGAATTAAACCTCCAAATAAAAATATCGACAAAATTTTTATGAAAACCATATGAAATTTACATGAAATGAGATTCACATGAATAAAACTTGGCAGGCTATGGTGTATCTCACTTTGCCTCAATGCTTTAAGTTTTAAGTAAAAATTTGTGTCCAATTCTTATTTTTAGAATCATTGACCTTCAAGTTTAAAACCTATCTGTCCACGTGATGATGACCATGTCTGCTTGCTTTCATATCTTTTGACACTGTTGAGAGATTTAATTCAGAGCTTTGGTGATTTTCTTAACTCTGATCTGATAACACACTCAACACATGCTTTAGAGCAATTCATTTAAATGTTATTGAAATACGATATATTGGGAGTTTGATTTTAAGGAAGATGTAAGCCACCAGATAATGAAACCTTGAGATGCTCATGGACATAAACTCATAGAATGAATACTGCTTTGATTAATACACTATAAAATTTCAAAGTAACTGTCAGGCCTTGGCTTTTTACATCCTACAATTTTTAACTTATTTATTGTTTCAAGGTCATATTATCTGTCAGTTTTCCTTGTTTGATAATTTCAACTTTTTCTACTATGGTATATAGGTAACTATTGAAAGAGTTACCAGTCCTTCCAAAAAGTTACCAGTCTCAGACTTGAACTTGACTTGGTTGTTGAAAGCTGCTTGGTTAATGAAATTTTGTATCTTATGTAGAAAGTATTATTTTTGAAATTCTTGTTAAAAAATTCATACAATTGATATTGTCAAATAAACACGAATAAGGTCAAAATTATATGCCAATAACAAATATTTGTAATTTTAATAATATTTTGATCTTGTTGAAGCTAACAGAGCTTTGAACAACTTATCTTGGCTGTTATTTTTAACATTGAACCTCGTATATTTATAGATACATGAATAATGGACAGCATAACATAAAATAATGTGTTATAAAATGTTTATAAAGCACTGAAAATAGTGTTAATTAATTTCAGCAGTAATTAATACAGTTTTCACTACAAGAAGAAGGATAATAATTTTTTTTGCTGAATCAGCAGATTCTTCACCTGGAAACTATATACCTATATTTATTATATCTAAGTTAGAAATGTAACAAACAAACTCTTGTAATACATTCTTGTACATGTTTTGATGTTATTGACTGTATAATGAAGTGTTTGGCTGTTTGTGATGGGGGGGGGAGATGTTGTACATAATGAAACTCACTAATGATAGGGTGAAGTATAAGACACAAGATAAGTAATGTCAGATTGCTAATCAAAATAACCTGAGGGGGGACATTGACCTCCCCCTTTTGGTTAATTCTAAAACGCTGCCGATGAAGGTTACTGCCAAGATAAATGGGAACGTTAGAGAAATACTGACAAAATCTACCCTTCTATATCAGCTGATTCAGACTAGCTATCTTCATCAAAAAGTTCCCCCCTCAGATAGTGTCAATATGTGGTCAAATTGTACAAGTTTATAGAAGGTCAAATGATGTTTTTTTTCTTAACTGATGTCTTCATTAGTGATATATAAGTAAATATGTTGATTTCTGTACATTTGTATTATTTTAATGATGTAGAATTTTAGAAAAACAAACATTTAGCAGCCTTGGAAAAGGGGAAAAGTGATTGTGACCTGTTTCAACACATTTCTCTGAAGAAACTGAAGAAAGAAATTTGCAACTGAAAAAATATACTTGACAAAAGCCAATCCAACTAATAATGGGACACAATACAATTCAATGATAAAATAGCCAGCAAGACAAGACAAGAAAAGACAAACAAATATGATATACTTAATCCTTGACATAATAAGCTACAGTAAAACCTCGATTCATCGCCACCATTTGTTCAGTCAAATTTTGGCGTTATAAAGGGTTTTGGCGATAAATCGGGGGAGGCGGATAAAGAAAAACATAAACAAAATGGATTTTGGGACTTCAAAATAGTGTGGCGATAGGTGAGGTGGCAAAGTTATCGAGGGGCATTATAACGAGGTTTTACTGTACATTTCAACAAATGCCAAAATTCCCTGATTTACAGAATTGTTGCATAAATTTCCACATCTGTAAATGGCAAATTGAATATACCCATGAGCTGCAAATGCCACCAATGCAGCAAACTTTCAAAATGTGAAGCAAAATTAATAAATTGTTTTAGGATTAGCTTTAGTTAATGAACACCGATGGATAACACCCAAGATGTTGTACCGACTACTTGTAAACTTTGAGAGTCATTTAATTTTAAACATACTTGATTTATCTCCGACTTAAACAAAATATTTAAAATAATCCATATCAAGAATAGACAGTTTTAGTTCTTTTCACTTACTGCTAAAACAAATTCATTAAACTACTTTTTCGCTATCTTGAAGTTTAGACTGCAATACATTGTATTTCAAGGTCATAGTTAAACACATTCACCAAACTGCTTTTTGGGAGTATCTTTAAGGTTAGCATGCAATATTTCAAGGTCACTGAAAAAACATTTTATTAACCAAATTTTTTTTTTTTTTTTTTTTTTTTTTTTTTTTGCCATCTTTAAGTTTAGACTGCAATATTTCAAGGTTATAGTTAAACAAATTCATCAAACTTTTTTGTTATCTTTAAGTAAAACTGCAAATTTATGTTAAGGTCATACTAAAAAAAATTTAAGTTTTCTTTAGATTTCTTTAAAAATTTAAAAAAGAGAAATAATAAATTTCACAGTAATTTGCAATATATTTAAACCAGATGAGTCAGTGAAAGAGCAAGCTATATTTTTATTCAAATAGAAATTGAAAATATTTCAAGGTCATAGAAACCGTTTTCTTCAAATTTCTATATAAGTTAAAAAAAAAATCCACAATAATCTGCAATGCATTTAAGCAAGGCAACAAGGCAATGAAAGAGTGAATTGTATATCCATTCAGGGATTGAAACGGAAAATATTTCAAAGTAAAACTTCAAGTTTTCTTCAGATTTCAAAATAAATTAAAAAAAAAAAAAGAAGATAGCATTCCAGAGTAATCTGTATTTAATTTAAAATAAAATAAGACATTGAAAAAGCGAACTGTATTTTCATTGAGACAGAAATTGAAAGTATTTCAAGGTCATAGTAAAAATTATTGAAATATATCTTTTAAACTTAAAAAAATATAAAATAAATTCCTCATTAATTTGTAATGCCTATAAACTAGATGAAGCAATAAAAGAACATTTTGTATTTTCATTAGGACAGAAATTGAAAATATTTAATTTAGTACTTTAGTTTGGATGTGTGTCTGCCATTTTATTCCTCAGCAATAAATAGATAAGTTACAAGTAACTGACAACGAAGGATTCTTCACAAGGTGATATTTTCCCCGTGCCAAATATTCCTGATAGCATCATTACCTTCACACTGAGAGTAATTAGGTCAACTGTCTTACCTAAGAATGCCTCATTTATCTTACCTTTGCAACATCATTTAATTATTTTGCTAATAATCTTTAAACTGTTATTAAGTGAATTGTTAAGAGTGGTAGGTACTGTCAGGAGTTACACAGGCTAAAATTGGTACATTGGTACTCTGAACTGATTCTAAGAGAGTTATATGTGCAGAACTTGGTACATCGGTACTCTGAACGGATTCTAAGAGAGTTACATGTGCAGAACTTGGTACATCACTACATGGGTACTCTGAACAGATTCTAAGAGAGTTACATGTGCAGAACTTGGTACATGGGTACTCTGAACAGAGAAATTGTTAGAAGTTAAGTTTTAAGTTCAGGAATTCCACATCAGCTACAAGTTTCCAACAATATTCCCATAGGTATAGGAATTCCACATCAGCTATAAGTTTCCAACAATATTGCTATTGGTATAAATTGATTACAAATTGCAAATAAAGGTATGTTTAAATTCCTGGTGGCTTATAATTAGAAGTGTTTGAAACTGACTGAGCAACACTAAGTAAACATATATCTGCTGTCATGTTTCTCTTTGTTTTATGTGGATTAAGCTTGTTCTATCTGTTGTACATACAGTAAAACCTTGTTTCATTGCCACCAACTGTTTATTCAGATTTGACATTTTAAATGGGTTTGGTGACAAGTTGAAGGGGGCTTATATAGAAAAACGGAAGAAATGGATTTTCTCACTTCAAAATAATATGGTGATAAGTTAGGTGGCAAAGTTAAATAGGGACATTATAACAATTTTTTGCTGTATATGCATTTATATTAATTTATAGGAAAGCTTGCTGTTATATCTTTGATAAAATTTTAAAATCTGACATACAACATAAGTTGTGATGCACAAAATTTTGAAAATAATGAGTGTATAGTCTCCAGGTTTCTGTTACTACCAGCAGTGACTATGTCATACCTATGTCATACCTGTAACATACTGACTAAGGTACTGTAACTGGTACTATATCCAGTAGTTGATAAAAGTTACTATTTCTCTCTTTGTCTGTCATATCTTGCGGTTTTCTTAGAGGGCAAATATATTGTATATTTACATATGGTATTCTTTATCTATGTAATATATAAAAACTCTTATAATGGACAGTATATATATCTTAAATCATCAGGTCCAGATGGTCTCTGTCTGATTGTACTTAGCCAGGTTAATCAGATAATGGACAGTGTCCAGTGCTGGCTGTAGTCAGCTTCCCCCATCAGGAAGTTTGTATACCTAATAGATCTTTGATTGATACTTATGAATGAACTCTGTACATGAGGGTAATTAAATACATTGTCCATAGAAAAAAACTTTGCTGGGTATTTTTATGTTTTGAAGAAAAACTTATAAATGAACTCTGTACATGAGGGTAATTAAATACATTGTCCATAGAAAAAAACTTTGTTGGGTATTTTTATGTTTTGAAGAAAAACTTATAAATGAACTCTGTACAAAAGGGTAGTTAAATACATTGACTCTAGAAAAGAAGAAAAACTTGATTGGGTATTGGTACTTTTTGCAGAAAACTTCGACAAGAATTATTTTCACAGAGGAGAATATGGAGAGGAGAATATAGGACAAAAGTCAAGAAATCAGCAAAAAATATGATGAATTAATAATGGTTCAAAGGTTACTAAATTGTTAGATTTAATTGATGATTGGCCATCTTAATGAAGGTTCAAAGGTTACTTCTTTATTGCATTTAATTGCCAATTGGTCTTCTTATCTTTTGATTCATGATCATATCTTTTGATCATGCAAAAAGATATTTTTGATACCAGTACTGGAGTGTCCAGATATCAAGAATCAAAGGATGATGACCCGGACATATGTTTTCTGCAAAAATCTGTTGTCTTTAATTGACCACTGAAGTCTTCAGAATATTGTTCACATTTCGTCAGTGCACCCTCCTGCTTTGGTTTACAATCGGTAACATAAGTTATAAACCTTGACCACTGAAGTCTTCAGAATATTGTTCACATTTCATTAGTGCACCCTCCTGTTTTGGGTTACAATTGGTACCATAAGTAACCTTGACCACTGAAGTCTTCAGAATATTGTTCACATTTCATTAGTGCACCCTCCTGTTTTAGGTTACAATTGATACCATAAGTAACCTTGAAACTCGACACAGACATCTGAGGGTGAAATTCAAAACGATCCAAATCGACATTTCTGTTTCAAGCTTGAAGCCATTTGGTAAAATTGATGAAATGTTTTGTTTTGAAACTGTCTTTTAACAATATACTGTTACAAGCACACTCGACAGTAAGAAGTCTATGTATGCCCCAGTTCAACAATGGTTTCTTCAGCAACCAAGTAAAATTATTCAAGCAGACGAAGTGGGAGTCAACTATTAACAATGCAAAAGTTTTAATTATAATTATTAAAGATACATGTATATACCAGTATAATACATGGTCAATATTAATTGCAGTATGGTTTATAACTAATTTTACAATATATATTGCAATGTGATTTTTGGTGCATCTTACCGTCATTACACCTCTAATGTTATTAAAACTTAAAAGGTACGGAAGTCATTAATGAAAGAAATTTGGTAAAATTTGATTAACAATGAAGTTTCTCTGTGAAGTATTAAGTTTTATAACACTGCATTATCAGATATAATCATGATCTTGATTAAATTATTGTAAAATTTTTTAGAACGTCTAGGTATAAGTGTTCACAGCTGTAATGGGTTGCACAGCTTCTGGAGATGTTCTCCGCCACGGCTACTGGCTGGTACCACTTTTCGTCCAGACAATTGATTTTGACTACATGCTTATCATGTAAAGAAAACAAATCATGTTTTGAATAAAAATATCTAATATTCTAAAGAGATTTAATTTATAAGTTGATGCTTGAAACACTTTTATGTTCAATTTATAGTTATAACAAGAGCTAAGTGTTCTCGGTGTATATACTGCTGTATGTGACAGAATACTATGTCGGAGAACAGTAAGATGCCTTTGAACATTTAGTCATTAATGTCAGGTCTAATCAAGACAGCGGAGGAACGGAAATGTGAGGAATGTAGCTGCAGTAGAGGAACATATTGATACGATATCAGAGAGTCATTAAGAACTATAAAGGCCTGTAACTCACCGACTCTTCATTCCAACCTGATTATGCACTTGTTTCTGATTTGTTAGATGAATGAATGGTGGTGCATAAAGTCACATCTGTCCATTTTCCGCTCATTTGTGAAATAATTAATTTTCATAGTGTCGCAATTTTGTCTGGGTTTTTTTTGTGGATACCCTTTCACATGGGTGGTGCATAAAGTCACATCTGTCCATTTTTCCACTCATTCTTGAAATAATTAATTTTTGTGGTGTCTCAATTTTGTCTGTTTTTCATAGATGCCCTTTCACATGGGTGGTGCATCAAGTCACATGTCTATTTTTTTCACTCATTAGTGAAATAATTTCGTGGTGTCTCAATTTTGTTTGTTTGTTGGTTTTTTTTGTGTGGATACCCTTTCACATGGATGTTGCATAATTTTACATCTGTCAATTTTTTCACTCATTGATGAAATAAAGTCATTAATTTTCGTGATGTCACAATATTGGTTGTAATGTCTACGAAATTGTGTGTATTTCAAATTGTAAACTTACTTTTTCACTCATTGTGAAATTTACTATGAAATCATTAATTTTCATGGCTTCCCAATTTTGGTTGTTTTTCGTGAATACTCTGATACATGAATTGAAATGTTTTTGAAACTGCATGTATGTATATATACATGAATTTACTTCCCAAAAAATGGTATCTTCTTAAAACCATGAAAACTGAACACCAGGGAACAATGTATTCTGATAGATTATTATAAAGTTCATGTTTTGCCTGAATGTGATTGTGTGGTATTATAAGGTGGTGCTTTGTATTGCTAGCACACTGAAATAAAATACTGGTATAATTAGTAATACAGTAAACAGTGGTGTGATTAGTTGTTGATGAGAGGTTAAACAGCATTTACTCTATCAATCTTTACTTTAGACAATCTTAGACAATGAATCAGTAGCATAAATAAATGATTATATAAATATGAATTGTTTTTACAAACTTCTCTGACATTTTATCGGCAGAAGAGACCAGATACTGGTATTTCAAAACACTGATGTCAAAAATATGTTTTAAATGAGTCGGTAATGTACCACAGGTGGTAAAACTTGAATTGAAATCAAATTGTTTAGAAGATGTTCTATCCTGAACTTTCTGGATCAACCTATGTTTGTTTATTTTCTATACCAAAACATTTCAAAAATTCTGAATCTATTTACCCAGAAAAAGATGGCACCAAGATGCGAGAGAGCTTTCTGCTGCGGAATTTGAAGCAGGTGGGAGTATAGACATATGTAAGATTATGTATACTTCATTCACGTTGGTAAACATTTTCCTGTTATTATGACTCACATAGTTCTCTATATATCTTCCATCCTGTGTTTCTCGTAAAATCGGACTCTATCATAACTATTTTCTAACATTCCGATTCTACATCATAGTCATTCATCCAAGACCTAATGTACTGGTATGATTGAATTGCTCTTTAAATCCAGGCAGGTTTGGTAAATTTCTAAACATTTAGCCAAAAAATTAATTTTCCTTCTCATTTATACTATATGGCTTATTAAGTTTTTTAAAAAATCATCTTTTGGTTGTCATATACCCTTGTTTTTTTCCTAAGCATTCATTACCTCAGCTGTTTATAATTAAAAAATCAAAAATTATCTTAAAAAATCATATCTTTAAAAACTGAGAAACATTGCTTTGGTTCACTGGCATTTTATTTTTGGTCAAAATTCAGATTGTTAGGCTATGTGCATCATTGTTTTTTGTTGTTGTTTTTTTTTTTTTTCACTTCTGAAATATTGATGATTTGAAAAGATTAAAACAAATATTAGACCTTAATCTTCTCCCATAATTTTTTAAACAGATTTGTCAATGAAGTAATCTCAACACTCTTGAAATTTCTGCTACTTCTGTTTTTTGTAAAATTTGACAAATTCATAAGCTCTTTCTGATAATCTTTCAAGTGGTTCCATTTATTTTAAACGCGAAGACCAAAATAATGTTTTTTGTATATTTTCAAATCATCTTCTTTTAGAAATATTTAGATATTTTGATGGAATATTTAGATATTGTGAAGGAATATTAAAACAAATACATGTATGTAAATATTTTTAGAAATTTAATTTTGACACTTATCTCAAAAAAGTCGAGCAAAAAGCATTGAGTTATGTAACCTTATCATAAAATGTGTTAAGAGGATATATTGCTAAATAAACAAGAATTTTCGAACTTACGTTGTACCTTGTACGTAAAAAAAAACCTTATCATGTGTTACAAATTTTAAGATTAAAGTGAAGATACGTTTTTGTAGTATTTTAAGATGAGTGACCCAGTAACTGTTTTATCTATATCTGACTCCCAGCTGTGCAGAGGAGAGCTGACAAGATACCTCTTACAAAAAAATCTGCTACATGTTATACCCATCTTCTTTAAAAATATATATCCTTAAGTCAATTTCCATATGTTTATTTTCATATATTCCTGTAGCAATAAGGCATGGTAGATTGTGACTCCAGACAAGTTGGTTTTGAAGTGGTTTTTCTGGAGGGGAGTATGAATCTGCGTTTTATATCAATAGTTTGAATTTATTTTCTTTGATAACACAGAAGATTTCCGAAATGTTTCTGTTTATTTACCAAATTTCCTTTTTGTAGTGGATGTTTAAATTTGTATTTTGTTTGTCATTTTTGTGTGGTAGCTGATGTTGACATTATGATTTATTTTCTACACTGTACACACAACATTCATAGTTCATGTTTTGTTCAAACTCAGATTTCTATAAACTAAATTTCCCTATCATTTCAGTTTTCTCCCTTTGATGTCTTTATCATTTTAACCTTGTATCTTCAGTATGTGGGAGATGAGGGTTCTCCAGGTGGCCAGGCCTAACTAAGACTTGAAAATAGGTAGTGACTCTTGTTTATTAAGCACTCAGCATTTAGAAATGAAAGTTATTGGTCCTTCTTAAGAAACCTAAAAACCTTTGTCTAATGTCACATTAGACATGACTCACTTAAAAACTTAAGAAAATTCTTTTTGAAATTTTGAAATTCAATTACGATAGTGTTAGTTATACTTATGTATCGTACACACATTTCTAAATAACTTGCCCAATTGTTATACAACATGACCTTCATAGAGATTTCGTGTTCTAATGGGTATGAAATTTTGCCAGAAAAAAGGAGCTACCTTGTACTTGATAATGCAGTAATAGTATTTACTAATTAGTTAAGAATCCAATTCATGTCTGTATAATTATATATTGTTTTGGTATGTGAAAAGTATAGGCTCTCTCTTGGTCATTCTTAGGTCAGTAATAATTGGTGCCAAAGCCCTACTTCTAATTCATTGAGACAGAGGATGAATCGTTAGGAAACGCTCCAAAAAATAACCATGTAACCTGCCTGAAAGTTGTGCTACACTTTTTAGTCAATCTGACTTTTATTACAATACTGATGGTATTACTATTATAAATATGCTTATCATTAATATACCTTATCTTAATTAAATTTGAATGATGATCTACATCAAAATATTTTATCAAAAGGTAGTTATTATTATATTATTATGTAGAGTGTTTTCCATATGGTGTCTGTAGTCTAGTGTATTTTTAATGGATCAGCATTTTTGTAAGGATTTTTATAACTTTGTAGCGAAGTGTTGCTGAAAGTTTCTCTTATATCTTTTCTCTTTTCAGAACAAAATTATTAAATTTAAATTGAATTTTAATCTTTGTAGCGAGTTATGAGTGTTTTCCAATAGTAGTGTCTGTAGTCTGTAGTTGTAATGGATCAGCATTTTATAAGGGTTTTTATTAGCTATAGCAAGTTTACCTGTGAAGTGTCACTGAAGATTTCCCATATCCCATATCCAGTAAATTTACCAAACAAAATTTTTGCTGATTGCATTATTTGTGGCTATGCCAGCCAGGCTCTTTTATATAATCACAGGTCGTTGTTGGGTTTTCTTTCTCCATGTTGAACCAGTATTTCATTTCTGTGAATATGATTTCATAAATTATTCAAATAACCCCAAAAAAAATTATGGTAAAATATTAAATTAATGATGATGATAATTATAATAATAATAATTTGTACTCTACACTAAATTTCAATATTCACTGAAATAACAAAAAATATAACAATCAAGCTATTTTAAAATTTCTGTGAAAAATCAATTTTCAAAAATTTTACATTGAATAATGGGTGGGGGATATAAAAAGAAGTTCCACCAATATTGATGATGATGATGGTGGTGGTGGTGGTGGTGATCAGATGAAGGCAGTACTTGATGTTTTAACTCATCTTCTGATAATCTTGATGACTGTGTTGCAGATATAGTTGATGGTGCTTTTAGTTTTAATGAAGCATTTGAGAACAGGGAAAATTAATTAGTTAAGACAAAGAGATTTTAATTATCTTTATGTCATAGAGGTTAAAAGAGGGCATAAGTAAAACTGTACTGAATGCAAGAACAGCTGGACATTAACTTGTGTTTCTTCTTCACAGCGGGGTAGCTATGTAGTAAGTGTGTGATGAGGGGTCCAACAGACTCCCTCTCACTAGCTGTGACCACAGATCGCTATCTGCCCTCTCTAGGAGTGGTCTGAAAAAACAGCAGGGGAAATCATACTGTATAAATATATTAATATGCATGACTTAATACAAACTTATAATCTGTCTGAGTTGATAACTGTTACCCAAACAGTTATATCCTACAGAGGTCCACATATAATTGGTCCAATATTTCTTATACTTACCATCTTGCAGTAAAAGGGGGATGTTTTTATTTTATCCTCATTTAGAAGACAGTGTTACCAAGAAGTCCATTATCTATTGGTGTTATTTATAGAAAAGCCTTATTTGTGTGATATTTTAAAAAGGGAAAAAACGTTTGGACATAAAAGGATGTGTTAAATACAAGGGATTTATATTAACTTAATGTTACAGTAATGGGAAAAGTTCAGTTAGCTACAGCAATAGGTATTTAAATAATTAATTAATCTTTTATTGATTTAGTAGTAGATCTCTGTTACTTACAGTAATAGAATCTGTAATATGTTCTTATGTTTTGAGTCAGTTTTACGGGTTGAAATGTTTATCCATTCAATGTTGTTATGTATAATTTCATAGAAGTTCTCAGTTTGTATTTTTATGCTATATGGGATGCAGGCATTGGATTTTGTATATTATATGTAAATATACCTCTTGTACCACTTCCAGTGGTTTAGAGTGAATAAAGTTTGAATTGAATTGAATTAAAAATAAAGAAATTTGAATTTCGAATTTGTTTATTCTAATAAAACTTGGGAGAGAATATTTGTAAAACCCAAGTAACTAAAATGGATTAGGGGAAATATGTGGAAAAACATGACAATCAAACAACAGTTTGTTTGATGTTTATTTTTTGCTTAATGGAATATTCAATAATAAGGGCTGATGTGTCTTAACAAAAAATGAAAGAAATATATTTTAATTTATGAGTCTATTTACAAAATAATAATAATTATAAATTTTGTTTTATTTAAGTGTCACAATATATGCCCGTAATAATAATAATAATAATGATAATAAATTTTTTCTAATTTTTTTAATTATTTATATAAAAGAGGTCTTATGTCATAAATAAGAAGAATAAACTAATAATCCAATTCAAATAGTAAAAAGAAGTTTAAAAAACAAAAATATTATTATCATTTACTTAGTTTTTTTAATGTAAGAAAAAAAAAAGATAAAAACATATGAAATCTTTGTTGTGTTTTATTGGTAATTCATTTTTTCCTTTCATCTATTTTATTCTATCCTCTGATGTGGTTTAATTTTTGCACGGACCAGTAGTATCCCCATCAGGATTTCTGTTTCTATCTCTTCTTTATTATGTTTGAATACTGTTAATGGATAGTCCAACAACATTGAACTGTCAGCTTGACCTTTTAATTTGATATTTATTATGAACAAGTAAATTTACAGTATAATAAGAACAACATGTTTATTTTATCTACATGAGAAACACTTTACACTAACACTGCTGATTTGTGAACTGTGAATCCTAAAACTATCCATGTATTGGTTGATTCTATCTCCTATATGAAATATTCCCAATGAAAGGTCAAGCAGACAGGTCAAAGTTGTTTGCCTATAACATGTAAATTTTTGTTTTTATACACAAGAAGACATGAGTGTGTAACCAGTTACAAGATCAATGGAAGTGATTACTTTTATTACTTTGGTTTGTTTTTCTAGATTTAATGGTGTAAATTCTCCAGATTAATCCTGAATAACTTGGTTTTTAATCTGCCATTATTTCTATTTATAGAATCAGGAAATGTCAAATTTTTGAGCTGTTTGTTTTTGAATTTACAGTCAAATCCCCCTTCAAGACTTATCACCCTCCCACCTGGAATTAATTAATAAGTATGTCAGAATTTTCATCTGTTCAGTAAACATAGGCCTAAATCTTGAAATCATATTATTTGTTAAGTGTTAATGATAAAAAAAAAAACTAACAAACAGGACATAGCATCAAACAACAGTAAAACCTTGATTCATCACCACCGTTTGTTTAATCAGAATTTGGCGTTATTAAGGGGTTTGGTGATAAATCTAGGGAGATTTATTAAGATAAAAATAGAGAAAACAGATTTTGGGACTTCAAAATATTGTGGCAATAAATGAGGTAGCAAAGTTATCAAGGGGAATTGAAATGAAGTTTTTCTGTAATTATACCAATCTATTTGGTTTGAAAAATTTCTTTTGAATATAAAGTAAAACCTCATTTTAATGACAATTTATGACTTTTCCACATCTCTTATTGCCAAAGTGTTTTAAAGTCGCAAATTCTTTTTTTTTATGATTTCTTTGATATACAAGTCTCCAGACCCCTTAAAATGCCAAAATTTGTGTGAACAAATGACTGGTAATGAATCAAGGTTTTACTGTATAAATAAAGATTTAAATGCCACAACACATGTTTATGAAGCAAAAAAATAAATAAATAAATAAACAAAAACACTGTCTTAAACAAAACAGGAATTTCTAATTGCCTTTGTAAATTTGGTTAAGGGAGTTAAGATAAACAATGAAAACTTATATTTTGAGAATCTCAGCTAATTTAAGCAATTAAAACATCTGTTGTCTCATCGTGTATGTAAACAGTATAGTATATGGGATGAGTTTTTTAATGGCTCTGACTAGACATTGCTTTATTTTGTGGTTTTTCTGGAGGAATTAGATGCTGGGATGGGGTTCATATCACCAGATATTTTCCTATTAATTGATAAAATTGAGTAGAAAATCTACTGTCAGCTGTTTATCTGTAGAATATCGGTTAGCGGGAGATTTTTTGAGAAATGGGCAAGGTTAAGTAAAGTTACAAGAAGGATGATTTTACTAATTCATTATTATGACTACATTATGTGATTTATTGTGATATAGAACATGACCAATATCATAATTATAAATCATCTGGCTTGTTTCAGTTTCACAAAATAAAAGATTTAGATGTACTTTTGGAGTTAATTTTCTACAAAAAAAAAAAACAACATTTTTTAACAGATCACTACAGTTAAACTTGAAATTCATTTACTGTGGAATTATTGTTTTTCATGGTTCTTTGTTTCCGTGGATACCTTGACTCATGAATTTGAATGTCAACAAAATAGTATATCTTACAAACTTACTTGAACCTAAAAGCGGCTACCAACCACAATCATGAACTTATCAGTTGGGCACCACAGAAATACTTGACTAAAGCGGCTACCAACCACAAAGCGTGAATTTTTCAGTTGGGCACCACAGAAATACTTGAACCAAAAGTGGCTACCAACCACAAACGAATCATAATTTTATCAGTTGGGCACCACAGAAATACTTGAACCAAAAGTGGCTACCAACCACAAACGAATCATAATTTTATCAGTTGGGCACCACAGAAATACTTGAATCAAAAGTGGCTACCAACCACAAACGAATCATAATTTTATCAGTTGGGCACCACAGAAATACTTGAACCAAAAGTGGCTACCAACCACAAACGAATCATAATTTTATCAGTTGGGCACCACAGAAATACTTGAACCAAAAGTGGCTACCAACCACAAACGAATCATAATTTTATCAGTTGGGCACCACAGAAATACTTGAACCAAAAGTGGCTACCAACCACAAACGAATCATAATTTTATCAGTTGGGCACCACAGAAATACTTGAACCAAAAGTGGCTACCAACCACAAACGAATCATAATTTTATCAGTTGGGCACCACAGAAATACTTGAACCAAAAGTGGCTGCCAACCACAAACGAATCACAATTTTATCAGTTGGGTACCACAGAAATACTTGAACCAAAAGTGGCTACCAACCACAAATGAATCACAATTTTATCAGTTGGGTACCACAGAAATACTTGAACCAAAAGTGGCTACCAACCACAAACGAATCACAATTTTATTAGTTGGTCACCACAGAAATACTTGAACCAAAAGTGGCTACCAACCACAAACGAATCATAATTTTATCAGTTGGGCACCACAGAAATACTTGAACCAAAAGTGGCTACCAACCACAAATGAATCATAATTTTATCAGTTGGGCACCACAGAAATACATGAACCAAAAGTGGCTACCAACCACAAATGAATCATAATTTTATCAGTTGGGCACCACAGAAATACTTGAACCAAAAGTGGCTACCAACCACAAATGAATCATAATTTTATCAGTTGGGCACCACAGAAATACTTGAACCAAAAGTGGCTACCAACCACAAACGAATCATAATTTTATCAGTTGGGCACCACAGAAATAAACCATTTCACATTCACAGTATACAACAAGTAGTATTTCTACAGTTGTTTGAAGAACTTGTATAAATCAGTGTTTTGTGATCTTCGCTTGTGTTTTCATATGCTTACTAAATACTTTATTCAATCTTTGCAATCACAAAAATTAAAGGAAGCTTTGCAAAATAAATAGATGCTAGGGGCATCGTACTGTAAACATATTAATTTTAGCAATGTACTGATTTTAGCAATTTTTACGATGATACAATAATCACCCACAAATTTAATGTGATCATAGTACACACAAATTCATGTGAATTTGTACTAATTATAATTTGTACCAAAAAGTATATATGCAAACCTTAATGCATTGAGAGTATGGTATTTGAAAAAACATAAATTATTTATTTTTTGTCACTGGAAATCTTGATCGGGTCGCTAACAACACAAGTTGAGCTTACCAGTTGGGTTTACCAGTACTTGACCGACATTCGAGTCAAGCAATTTCATGTATCTGTCATCAAACAAGTATGTCATTTGTTTAGCTTTCAAGTATAAGTAATAGAAGGAATGACTTAACAACCTGTTTTTAGAATTTCACAATTTCTATTTGTAGATTCTGGTAGCACCTCCAGCTGGTCGCCCCTATATGGGGGAGGGGCACATTTAGACCAGGAAGCCATCCAGTACATTCACAAATTCTACTGCAAAGACTGCAGGATGGAGCATGAAGCTGCTGAGAGAGCTAAGGCGGCTGCTGCAGCATCCGGGGACAGTCCTGCCAGCTCCCCAGAGGCACAACAGCCAACCAGTCCTCAGGCTACATTGGAGGAAATGTCCCTACAACAAAGCATGGATAAAAATAAAGAATGTAAGTGCCTTTTGGTAACTTATTCCTGAAACTGCATAGATAAGAGGAAGCCTGCACAAAAGTCTTTATTATGCTATTAAATTTGCAAAAATAACACAATATAGACAATATGTTCATATACCTATTTTCTCTTGAAAGAGATACACATCCTACTGTAGTCTAGCACATTTTGTATTTGTTTCTCATTCAAGACACATTGCTATACATAAATTGGAAACCTTCTAGGGAAAACACATATCATTACCATGGTTTGAAGCATCTCCTTTGGTTGACGTCAGACCTGACAATCTAGATTTCTTTGATAATTGGCTATAAATATATAAAAAAAATTATTTAACTTTGGAAATTCAAATAATTCCGAGACCTTATGTTCTAGGGTAAGAACAGATTTATTAAAACAAAGTTCTTTGATTTTTCAAGTTCACTTAAAATAATTTGTAGTGACTACCCTTCTTGTTGTTACCTTCCATTTCATGAATTCATTATAACCCATTCTAATAAATTGTTATAAACTGTTGTAGCATTAAAAAGAAAACTGATGATGAGAAGATCAGTGACAGAATTAGTAGATCAGGGAATATATCCACGTAAGTCTCTCTCTCTCTCTCTCTCTCTCTCTCTCTCTGTCTCTCTCATGAATACCTAATGAATAAGTAGATCAGGGAATATATCCACGTAAGTCTCTCTCTCTCTCTCATGAATACCTAATGAATTAGTAGATCAGGGAAATATCCATGTAAGTCCCTTTCTCTCTCTCTCTCTCTCTCTAATACTTAATGAATAAGTAGAAATATATCCATGTAAGTGTCTCTCTCTTTCCATTGTTCAATCTAGGATTTTTCAGTGGGCAACTCTTAGACTTTTGTCTAAAACACCATACATCAATATTTTTGCATTGATGTACCCACTAATACCTTAACAATGAGGTCATTTGGCAAAATGAGGCATCAGTGGTCTCGTGGCCACTTTTAGAATGAACCTCTCTCTCTCTCTCTCTCTCTCTCTCATATGTATATTAATGATTAGGAGATTAGGGAATATATCCACATGAATCTCTCTCTCTCTCTCCTCTCTCTCTCTCTCTCTCTTTTCTCTCTCTCTCTGATTAGTTTATTGCTCATAGCAGACCAGGGAATATGTTGTAAACATGTAACTTTCTCTTTCTTATTTATATACCAGTACATCTTTTAATGTCTATAAAAATGAATGAATGTCGTTTATTTCAAATTAATGACTTAATGATTTCAAAATGTTTCGTTCTAACAAGTTTCAAAAGAATTATTTGGCATGCTTGTGGTCCAACTTGGCTGCCAGTTTTTACTTTGTAACTATTTGGAAATACTTTATATATTTTGGGCAAAAAAAAAGAGAAGTAAATATAGAAAAAAAAATTTGCCTATTTTTTACATGTGGCAAAAAGAGATGGAAATATGAAATTGTTTATATCAATAGTTTCTCATTATTAAAACCCACGATTTTATTGCTTCCATCTCCCTATCTCCCCCCATCCCCCATATGAAGTGGGGGGGGGGGGAACATATAGTATTTACTCCAATTCTTTCACCAACATTTTATCAGGTACTTTTCTAGAAAACTGCTTAACAATTCTTGATAAAATCTCACAGGAACAATTTTTGGGTGTACTAGATGTGCCATTGGCATATATTGATCATTCACTTGGTTAGGGATTTCCCGATGGATTCCCCTTTTGGGGACACTTTTGAAATGACATCCATTTCAGTTATAGCTGGTTTGGCACACAATATTTTCAGGCTTTTTCCTAAACATTTCTCTTGTTTTTTCTTTCATTAATTTTGCAAGTAAAGAGAACTGTTTTAATTTTGTCCAAAATGCTATTAGTAATGTATTAAATTTCTTTGTTACAATTTCTTCACAGCATTGAAAACACCACCTGCATTTGCTGAACAAAGGAAGCACCTGGAAAGAGCAAAGGTAATTAAGTTATAATTGTAACTATACTATTACACGAGTGTGTACAGATAAAGGTGTTTTGCATTAATAAACTCATCATCATAAGATAAAAGCAAAAAAGAAAAAAAGAGAAAAGAAAAAAAAAGAATCAAAATACCTGTGTAGGAACGAAGTATGAAAGCAACATATTTAAAAACAGAGTTTCAAAATTCCATGAGTCTGAGGTCTGGTACCTTTGATATTTAAACTTAAAAAGTCCAATGGACCTGCCAGTTTTAATTACAAGAACACCATTTCAGATTATTCTGAGTTTCAAAACTAATTTTAGGACCTACCAAAAACAAAGGCAAAAGATCCAAGACCATCTGTTACAAAGCATAATTTTGAACCCCTGATAAACAAAATAGGAAACATAAAATAAACAGATAATAAAAAGCAATGTAAAAATGTAAAAATCAAAGGAGAGATAACATGAAAGCAATGTAAAAACAAAATACAAAACAAAATATAGGCAGATAATAGAAAAGTAAAAAGAAAAAAGAAAATATTTGTATTGCATTATATATAGTTAGATAATAGAAAATTAAATAAATAAATAAATAAAAGGAAAGACAAAGTATGAAAGCAACATAAAAACAAAAAAATAGGAAATTGACGTGAAAACAAAATATAAAACATGAAAATGGCAGAGATAATAGAAAAGTAAATAAATAAGAAGGCAAGACAAAACACGAAACCAACAGAAAAACAAAATGCAAAACATAAAATGGCAGATAATAGAAAAGTAAATAAATAAGAAGGAACAACAAAATGCATGTATTGCATTATACAAATCTGTGGAAGCCAGCTGCTTAATGTGTATTATCTTCCGAAGTATATGTACCTGGAGATGACCTATAAATTTTTGGTATTGTAGCTAGCTAGGTAACAGCCTGCCGAGATTTCTACACTTCATATTATTTATTACCGTTACACTATATCACTTGTTTTTCATACTGGCGTCTTTCCACTGAAGGTATTACCACATGTTGCTTGGCGGATATTTTTTCAACTTAACATGTTAGGATGTGCCAATTATTGCATAATTTTATACCTCATAGATTCTGTATTATGATTACCCCAGCTGGTAAAATAACTTAGTTCTATATCAAAAGCATGTTTAAGCATCTCGGAATTATGCCGATTAAAAATGTGTGTTACTTTCGCTTATGAAGTTTTTATATTTTTTCGAATTTTGACAGGTAAAATTAACTCTTGTGTAACCTTGCAGGTTGTTTTTAAACAACCAATTTTTATAAAACGACTAAAATATGTGTAACCCATAAGGTAGACACATTATATCATTTGCCCGTATTGTTACAAATCTGTTCTTATTATTAAAATTCAAGGCTACAGAGGTAGTTTGTGCCATGATAGCAAATATTTTTGTCAGTAGATGGGGAAAAAATTGATATAGAGTTTCAATGAATTAAAAAAAATTGTAAATTTATCTAACCAGCTGACTTCATTGTTTATTCCATCCCGTTTTGTAAGAGTAGTTGAGAAACAAATTTTCATAGATTTTCAATGATTTAATAAGAATTAAACAAAAATAAAAACTTTTTTCATAAATTTATCCGACCAGCTAGCGTCATCAGTTTTTTTATCAGCATAATTTAATAAAGATAAAATTGAATGAATAATTTAGTAGGCAATATTTGAGATTAGAAAATTTAATTTAATATTTTAGTGGACAGTATTTGAGATTAGATTTCCATTTTCTTGTCAGCCCAATAAATTTCACAAACAGATAGGACCTTTGGTTGCTGAGTGGTGTAAAGAAAACTTACAGATCACAACATCTTCTTCTGCCTAGTTTTGAAACCACTCAGGCAGATCCTAGTGTGAGAAAGTTTATCAGTTCACTTGCCAAAAGTCAGTGGTTTTCCCCGGGTACTCCAATTTTCTTCCACCATTCCAGAGGTGACCACCTTGAGTGAAGTGAAAGAATCTTGACTGTGGTGTAAAACACTATTACTTCACTCCAATCAATAGTTTTGACAGTCCAAGCAAGACAAATAACTTTTGGGAAGGACTGGTCATTTTTCACCAACCTCAAATATACCTCAATAGAAAATTTAAAATTATTGCACAAGGGCTGGTTGAAAATTTGGACTTATTTTCAAAACTGCATTAAAATAGGCGATGTTATCCCGGTACTCAAGCTGTCCTCCATCATCCCAAATCTGACTGCTCCAATACAAGTGTGAGAATCTAGACTTGGTATAAAACACCATTACTTCACTCTATTCATACAGATGATATATGACAGTCGAACCTGCCTTAAAGACCACCTCTATATAAGGGCCACCTGCTTTTAAAGGCCAGTAAAATGTTGAACCTGATCACTTTTTATTAATGTTATGTGAACCTGTATGTAAGGGCCACCTGTCCTTAAAGACCACTTTTACTGGTTCCCTTTGGTGGCCGTTATAGACGATTTTGACTGTAGGGGTTTTATATTCCAGGCATTTTATTATTATACTATTGTTTCTTTCTTGGGGAAACTCTTAACTCGGGTTTTATTGGATTATCTTACCATTTATTATAATAATGTGTAAAATGAAGATGGCTATTAAAACACAGAGTATCAATCTTCCTGTCCCTAGTCTAAACTTAATTTTACTTATTACTTTTACAACCTGAGTTATTGCCTTCCATCTGGAAGTTTTGATGGATATTTTGTTTGCTTTAGACGTCGACGATGACTTATGAGTGTTCAGATAGATCATTGTTCTTCTTCGTTTTATTTTTGGAAGTTACCATCTAAAAAAATATTTGTAATAATGAAAAAATAAGCTTCTGTTTTTGCCGGTAAGGAAAATGAGTGCATTTGCACTTTTGATGGGTCTAGTTTGCTTAGATGAGTCGAGTGGGGCACTTGTTTTTATGCCACAGCCTACATTTTTTTCAATTATATCAAGGCGGTCAGATTTTGAATGTTGAGGAAACCAAAGTACCAAAAAGAAAATCATCATTCTTGAGGAAGAAAAATAAGTAAAAATTATTATTAAAAAACAGTATGTTAAGTAACACAACAAAACAGCCATTACCCAGTTTCAATCTTAAAATTGCATAGTTTTCGCTAGAATAAAAATATAACATTTATCATTGTATCAAACATTCCATTAACCGAGATACTACACCAAAATAAATCAGAGAAAATTTACCGACATTAAAAAAATAAAGCAGAAGATAATTTAGGAACAGCATCAAGGACTATTGAATTTTCATTATCTGTACACATATAAAAACGTCCAGGCGGTATTTTTTGAGATGGAAAGTATTTGGTTTTGTCAATTATTGCATAAAATTGTGCTGATTGTTTGATGATGATGATTTAGAAGAAAGCTATGATAACTATCATACAGAGCAGTTGGAATGTTGGCACGTTCCCAGGTTCTCTTATCTCTGATATACAAATAATATGTATACTTATACCTGTACTCCCCGCTCTGGCTGGCTGTAGACACCCACACACCGAGCAAGCCACACTTTTAATTACCTCTGTAATTATCAGTATCAATAAACAAAATTCAGTCAGCATTGTTGTTCTCCATAATTCATGTAATGTGTCTATGATTCCCTGGAGAATACAAAAAAAAAAAAAAAAAACGACAGAAAAACAAAATGTCTTACTCATTATGCTGAAAAAATTCATATATATAAAAAATTTAACTGATTCAGTTGTTGATAAATTTACCAACTGTAGAATAAAACAAGTAAACAGGTTTTTATTGAATAAGTGCTTATAAAAACTTGTTCTTCTCTTTATCTCTTGTTAAAAAACCTTGTTGAACCAGGAACTTATAATTGGATAATATTATATCAGTGATAACAAACCATCTAAAGTATATGTGCATCTGTTCTCTTCTTCCATTGGTCTGTTATTATCTTGTTTTCGACTGGTCAAACCATCCATCAAAAGTACAAGTATTCTTTTTTCCCATTGATCTTTTATTATCTTATCCTCCATTGGTCGAATCATCCATTTTAAGTATAAGTGCATGTATTCTCTTCTTCCATTGGTCTTTTATTATCTTATGTTCCATTGGTCAAAGTGCATGTATTCTCTTCTTCTATTGGCCAATTATTGTCTTATCTTCCTTTGATCTGTCAGTTTGTTTTTGATGTCTCATTGGTTAGTTTGTGTCCATATGTCTTGCTATTGGTCAGTAAGTTTGACTGTCTGCTGTGGACATTTACCAGTATTAAAGTACAAATATGAAAGATTGGCCAACAAGGTGTGCCCCAGCAGACTGAGCAAATATGATGAACTACCATTAAAAAACATTTTTACTGTTTGAGTATTTTTGCTGTGTAAAAGAGTGAAGTGTTTTACACCTCTAGTCAAGGTTCATTCACTTACATTGACACAGTCAGATATGGAATGGTGGAGGAGACTGGAGTGCCCAGAGAAAACTGCCGGCTTCATCATCAAGTGAACTGAAAACTTTTTTGTGCCTACGATCTGACCCAGTGAGAATCAAACCTAGGTGTTGAGAGGGGTTGTGATCCATAATGCATGCCTTAGACCATTCAGCCACTGAAGGCCCCCTGTATAAAAAAGGGTAGTATAGTCATCACTTTTGTTTTCCTCTTAACCAAACTGTACTTTCCTTTTGAGATTGGCATTTTGAAATCTAAACGATTATCATTAACCTTTTCATAAAGACCACCTACTTAAAACTTGTTTGATTCCGTCAGTATATACAGAATATCTTGGCATTCTTTTATCATATTTTTGCATTAAGCTGACATCCCCAAAAAATGTTCAGTTAATGATTGATGTAAACAACCTTTTAAACATCGCCTGTGATTTATGTTGTTTATATAAACAGACAGCATATGTAGAACACGGCTACCCTGATATTACCACACGTTATGTACTTTAAACACAACACGGTGTACTTTAATTGCAGTAAATGCATCATTGTTTGTCAGTTACTATTGTAATCTCGTAAACAAGGCTTTTATACTTATTACCATTGCTTATTTTATCTACATGCCTTTATTCTTTTCTTGTTTTCTTTTACGAGAGTAATAAATTTTACTTAAAACTTATCTTATCAACTGAATTAATCTTTTGACTTTTTTGTTTGTTTTTCGGTGTTTAGAACGCAATATAAAATGTTGCTGTAGGTTTGTTTTTTGGTGTTTAAAACTAATATAAACTATTCTGTAAATTTTGTATTGACTTCTTTTTCTGACTAGTTTATTGTTCTGATATGCTTAGTATGGCCTTGAATTTTGTAAAAGTGTCCTTGAAAAGTTATTCAATTTTGATTACCGTACCTCTTGCTGTATGAACTCTCTTATACATCACAGTGCTTCTCACTCGCTGCCAAGGTTTGCATCCAACACAGGTTGATCCTAGTGTGATAAAGTTTGTCAAATTCACTTGACAAAAGTAGATTTTTTTTCCTCTGGGTACTCCAGTTTCCTCCACCATCCCAGAATTTTGACTTGGGAATAAAACTTAATAACTCTACTTTGCTCTTTTGGATTTCATAATTCAGACATCTTGAAAATTTTAAATCAATAAATTAACAAATAAGTAAGCTTGACATTTATCCAATTTTGTAACGGACCATTTCATTTTTGATGAGTGCATTTTAGATTTGCTAATTGAGGTACCCTGAAATTTTTAAGTCACAAATAGAAGCAAGCATAATATTTATTCCAGGTTTGTTATATTTCAACAGACCATTGCATTTTGATAAGTACATTTTGAACTTGCACCGTCTGTATCTGTTATAATCAGATATAATCAGTATTGGTATATACTGATGGATATTCTTCATTATCCCGGACATCCTACCTTAATCTAGACTTACACTTTAATTAATCTTCATATAGCACTCAAAGACCTTAGCGCCTTGGTTTACACTTGATTTGAAGAAGTTTTATACAAGTTCATCTGACATGATATCTGACATTGACGGAAGACACCTTTAGTTGTTTTACTGTGTAAAATTTATTTAAATACTAAGTAAAGATATGATCACCAACAACAGCTCATACAGTAGTAGGTTACCATATTTAATCACATATCGGTTAATTGCATAATTTGGATTTATTTTATAAATTAGGTTAATACATTTTGATAAATGTCTTTTCTTAAAGAGTTATTAAAAAGGAAAAAAAGGGGGTACGATGATTTGCAATATATTTTGAAACTATGAATATAAATTTTTGGCATCTGGGCTGTAGTTTTACGATCAGTCCTGAACTAGGTTTTCTTTAACTTATATTTGGCAACTTTTGGGAATCATTTATGGTACTTCAAATAAAAACTGTCAATAAAATTAGAACATTGGTGTAGTGAACATTTGAGTGATCTTCAAAACGACACCTTAAATTTCTAAATATCTTGAAATCTAACAAAAGTATTCAGATTTAAGTAAAGGAAAACCTTAGTTAAGAAAGTTTTGTGAAACTGAGGCCAAAAATATATCGGAGCGTATAGAAAGAGAAAGAAAGATAAAGAGTGATCAGAAGTTTGTTCAACCTTAGACTGATCATCAAAATGACACCTTAAATGATAAATACATCTTGAAAGTGAACAAAATTATTCAGATTTCTGATTTACTAGATTAGATTTAAGTTTTAAAGAAGTTGCTGTGAAACTGGGGGCCAGAAATAGAGAGAGAGTGTCCGTCATATTGTCCGAGATTAGACTGATGACACCTTAACTGACACCTTGAAAGTGAACAATATTATTCAGGAATTTACTAGATTTAAGTTGTAAATTGGTCAATTGTTTTGAAACTGGGGCCAGAATTATATCAGAGAGAGAGAGAGAAAAGGAGACAGTAGCCATCTTATTGTTCGAAAGAAATACCGGTATATCAGGGAGAGAGTGGCCATCATACTGTAAAAGATCTACATGTTAGATAATGATAACTAGTGATGTACTGTGCCATCACATCAGTATATACTCAGTACTGTATGGTGTTATAAGACAGCGGTACATCACTACATTTTTCTGTTGCATATTTATGTCAGGTGTAGTTAGTACAAGCTATGTGGTGCTGAAATAAAGATTTTGGCTGACTATGCAGATATTCTTATTCATTTATACCTGTCATCGTAAGATTTTTCCCCTTGCCTGTGGAAAATTTTGTGTTTAGGACACTCTGATACTTTGCTTGCCTGTATGATTTGCAGAAAAGCAGGACCCAATCAATTCCATGTGGTATAATTAATGTTAATTATTAATTAATTATGCCCACATGAAGTGGAGCTATATTTAACATTTCCTCTTTTTCTTCTGCCAGCATTTTGTTCTCCACTTTTTTCAAAAATTATTACAGTAAACAGATCTTTAAGAAACAATCTTTTGGTGGAGTGGATGTGCCAAGATTAAAGTATCTTTTTAACCAGTGGTATGTTTCTGTAATTTCCATATTTAAACCATAAACAAATAATTATTTTAGTTTATCCTAATTCAAGGTTACTGCGTCAGTCCATAATCGAATAACTATTTTAGGGTATCCTAATTTAAGATTACTGCCTCAGTATTTTGTAAATAACCCATAAATAAGTCACTATTTTAGTTAGCCCTATTTTAAAGTTACTGCTTCGGTATTTGGTATGTAAACCATAAACAAATAACTATTTTAGTTTATCCTAATTCAAGATTACTGCCTCAGTATTTGGTATATCTATTCCAGAAACAGAGAATTATTTTAGTTTATCCTAATTCAAGATTACTGCCTCAGTATTTGGTATATCTATTCCAGAAACAGAGAATTATTCTAGTTAATTTTAATTCAGATTACTGCCTCTCATATTTGGTATATAAACCATTAACAAATAACTATTATAGTTTACCCTAATTCAGGGTTACTGTATAAATCATAAACAAATAATTATTTTAATTTACCCTAATTCAAGGCTACTGCCTCAGTATTTGGTAGATTTATCTTATCTTTACCAAATAGATGCATCCAAGGAACACTTGCCTTATTTATTAAATAGTTAAATATCAACCCATGCACTTAATATGTAGAAATTATCCATAAGCCCAGATCTGTTTAATGTCCAATCAGATGCCAGTCGACCCTTTACTGCAAGACCCCGGGATTAAACACAAACAGACCTATATTCTGCCTGTTAAACATAATTTACCCTTCAATTAGCCATTATGTGGTTGGTTTAATCCTGCACGGATCTGTGCAATCTCCAAATCTTCTTTTTACTTAATAAACGCTTGTTTTTATGTGAAATAACTGAAATGTTAAAAGTTTAATCCAGGTCATTATAACATGCACTGTTATAATACAAAAACTGAAAAATGTAAAAAAAACAACTAAAAAAGAAAAATTATGAAAGCAAGATTATTTTAAACAGAAGATTTACATACTGCTCTATTTTTTTATCTGGGTATTTATTTTTTTTTTTTTTTTCAGATGTTGGTTTTAGATACTTTTTATCATTTTCTCTGTTATTAATAGAAAAATTTGTATGATTTATAATAAATGCACAACCCATTACTATATGACAATATTTGGGGTAATTTGGCATCTCAGTTGAGGCTAATGTAAGTTATAATAATTTTGTATTTTGTATTTGTTTATTATAGACTGGGGATTTGTTACGACATAAAATCCAGCATCGCCCTGACAGACAATTACTGGTACAACAACACATTCTTGAAGGTAAATAAAATACCCCAAAATATCTCCCATTTTCTTTTTATGGTTTTATACATCCAATTTGAAAAATCTGGAAAAAATGTTAATTACCGGTATATATAATACACATCTGTCTCTATTGTCTCAAAATACAGTTTAATCGTTCCTCATATATACACATGTACCTGGTACTCATTTTATATATAAAAACTTGCCATACTTGCTTGTATGTCTGGCCAGTAGTTTCTACCACTTCACCTCTTCATCCCAATATTTTCAGCATTGCTGCTAAATTTGTTTAGTCCATATATTAGATTTTTCAGTTTCGGCATAATGAAATAATACTTAAATTGTCTGTAAAATCCCCACCATGCATATACAATAAATGTCTAGTTCCACCTCCCCAACTGCCACCCCCACCCTGTGTCAAAGCCCCAAAAACACACCAATGCCTTTTTCCTTGAAACAAAGTCAGTTTTTATTCTTAAAGGTGTCATTAATCCCCTCGCCAATCTTGCCTGTTTAGAGGAAAGTTTTTGAAAAAAAAAACCTCAGAGAAGTCGTAGAACGAACACTGAATAACCCATGCACTTGCAATCAATAATCCAGTATGTTAGTTATCAGAAAATTTTATGTCATAGTTGTTCATTTTTGTTAATTTTACCAGAATTGATCATAGTTTTTAACACTTGGATGGGTATAAGTGCAAAATTTTGGATCAGATTAAGGAATTTATTTGAGGATATAGTATTAGTTGTTTGTTTAAATAGAATTTTCAAAAAATGGCCTAAACGATAACATTGAGAACATATGTGAAGGTACTAACAAAAAAAAGGGGGTGGGGTTGGTGTGTGGGATAAGAAGAGTGTTATAAATATACACTAGTAAAACCTTGTTTGAATGCCCTTAATAACATTGCATGTTACCTGGTTTATAGTGCCACAAGTACCAATATCCATTTCTCCAATGCTTTTCTTCATGAGCCTCCCTTAACTTATAGACTCACCCAAAATTTGACAGAACAAATGATGGTGATGAATCAAGGTTTAACTATGTATTTTTTACACAAATTCAAATGTGGTACCTGTTGATCATAAGAACGCAAGGATAAAAACAATGAAAAGTTTAATTTTGAAACTAATAAATAAAAAAATAAATGCATGTAGTCATTCATATTTTAATTTTCATCAAGCCTTTTGTAATTAATTCACACAGTAGTTAGAATTTTAAAAAAATTATAACCAATGTTTTACATGGTAAATTTTTTAATCAGGTGTTATTATTTTAAATGTCATGTTTTTACTAACATTTAACATAGCTGGCTAGTAGTCATCACAGTTACAGATATTAGTTTCATTCAACCAGAATGAAGTCCACCATTGTTCCATGTGATCACTACCTATGAACGTTTGTGCTGAACATTTTGGAAAATGTTAACGCAATCTTCCAAAAATCATCAACTATTCTGATTCCGTTGCCAATGTAAATGGTTGCTTCACACAAACTTTAAGTGGTATCACATGGTTTGGTGGCGAACCACATTGATTAAAATTTGTCTTCTAATATTTTAATGAGTGTTAAATATTTCTAGAATGGTGGATCAAAAATCTAAATGTTTATTTTGTACCATGTTTCTTTCAAAATTTTGGGATTTATGGGGGAAAAGAGATGTTTTTCGATATATATCAGTAAAAAGATACTTTGAAAAAGTTAAATATTTCTAGAATGGTGGGGAAAAAATCAAAATGTTAATTTTGTACCATATTTTTTTCAAAATTTTGGAATTTACAAAAAAAAAAAGATGTTTTCTGATATATATATCATTAAAGGATACTTTGAAAAAAGTTGCAGTTGTTTACATATATACCTGTACATTCATTATACTGTATGAGAAAAAACATTTGCGTGGGAAAAATATTCACAATTTTCGCGGTGACTCTTGTATGGCGAATATATGTTCTGAGTGAAAATTTCTTGTTTCTTTTAGTACACTTTCCCTACAGCCGAAACCGTGAAAATTTCTTTCCGCGAAGATCAAAACCACAAAAGTTTGCTATCACTAATGTTTCTTCTAATACAGTACATGGTATAATATTCTACATCTTTATGGAATATATATATAAATTTTTCTTGCTTTTATTTATCTTGAACTACATAAAGTAACTGCAGTTTTGTGATAATCTGAATTTTATATAACATGATAAGATATATATTATTCATCTTGAATGATTGTGTAATTTGAGAGACAAATTGCATGTGATTTTGTATTTGTGTGCCTTTCAGATACAAAAATTGATCCTTCTCTGCATGAAAGACAAAGACTGTTGAAGCGTGCACGCCTTGCAGATGATTTAAATGATAAACTATCTCATAGGCCAGGTCCTCTGGAACTTGTGCAGGGAAATATCCTAAAATCTGATGACAAACTCCGAGAAGCGCTACAAGGTAGCTTTCTTTTATTTAATCATTTCTGTAAATTACCGTACACTTGTCATGTCCTGTCATCCCAGCAGAAAATCTTAAGCTAGAAAATTCAGAAAATTGCTACTGGATATTTAGTGAATAGTTCTGTTTTCAGTCTTTTTTATCAGGATCAAATTCAACGGAATACTGTATATGTATTAATTTTAGCTTTTTATAATTTTAATTTTTAAAAATTTTAGCGAAAATTATAATTTTGGTAAATCCATGTGCAAGTATCATCGTTTGCACTAAAAATATCTAAAATCATATTTAATTTGACAATAGATTTAAAATAACGGTACTGTGTCAATGCCAAAGTCACTTAAATTAGTACACTGCTAAAATTAACTTGTTTACAGTATTATTTACTTGGGGGCAAAAAAGGTTTTAATTTACTTTTCTGAGAAACTGACATTTGGTTCAATGTTAATTTGTTTTTTCTCAACCTTTTTGAAACTATTTTTGAAAAAAGTTCTGATGTATGAAACTGTAAATTTTTGAAACAATCACTTAATTAGTTTTGCTGATAATTTATTGATTGACAAGGTCACATTTCTAAGTAAAAAAAAAAAAAAAAACCCACAAAATTTTCAAGTTTTCATTTCATTAACTGTTAGTTATTAACTTTTGTTCACAGTCACGGTGACCTTGAGTAGTCCTCCAGCAGCATATATAGGTAAAAAAGAAAAAAGTTACCCTTTGTAAAGAAAGAAAAACGAATCATAAAAAATAATATTGCATATCTTTATAAAAGATATCAAATTAAACTTGATGATTTAGTATAATCAAGCTTATAATCTCACAAAATTCTGTCTTTTTCCAAAAATTCCCCGCATGAAAACTTGGCTTCACATAGAGGCTGTTATTATTTCTGTCATTGTGTTATCAGCTATTTTTTCCATCATCACTTCATGATTTTCTGTTTTTCATGTCAGACATATTTTTGGGTTCTTTATATAAAACTCTCCTCTTACTTACAATACAGTCAAACTTGTCTATAAAGGCCACCCAAGGGAACCAATAAAAGTGGCCTATATGGGCAGGTGACCTTTATATACAGGTTCAAATAATATGAATAAAGAAAAAATTTATACAATTATATAAGCAGGAGATCTTTATATAGAGGTGGCCTTTCTGGCAGGTTGGACTGTACTTACAATACACATATGTTCAGAGGATTTTATTTGGACAGCTTATTAAAAGGCATATTATTCAATACCTCAGCTCTGGTTTTATTTCCAAATTGGCTAAAGAATCGTTTTTAGATTTTTTTGGAAAGTGTGGATTGATTTTTGAGAATTTTGCATGTATTGTTAACTTTTAGTTTTATGCAGGCCATGTTTATCAATATGGTGTCATTGGACTTTTTGAAAGTGAAAGTAGACCAGAATGGAATAGCTCAAGAAAGATAACTCAATGAGAGTGTTGTATTAAATGCCTGATTTTTAGCACCATATGTTATTAGATAATCAAATTCTATCAACATGATCAATTTCATTTGGTGGAATAAGAAAAATCATTGGTTTCAATTTTGATTGAAAAACATGACATATTGCCATGCCCAATGATGTAACCACTTTGTTTTATTGGTGGTTGTCATGGACTATAAATTCATGATGCACATCTGCATAATTAGAACACCATTTTGATAAATACTTAGACTGCATTTAACTCAAGGTTACAACTGAGAAATTTGTTGGGTAAAGTAAACATGTTACATAATCCTATTGACAAGTAAACAAAATATTACTTGAATTACTTTCCCAATTATTTTCATCAGAATTACTTTTCCTTCTTCCTATATGTTCATTAATAAAGAAAACAAAATTCAAAATCCCACCTTTTCCATCCATAGGGGAAAAAGTGAAGATAAAGCCAATTTGCTGTTGTTACCCATTTTATCCCAAATTCTATATTTGTATTATCTGCTATTTAATGTAATATTTTCGAGTTGTTCATTACTCAGAATTTAAAATTTTTCACCATTGTAAAACTTAAAAATTTTTCACCATTGTAAAACATAAACATGGATTTTTTTGGCAATTTCTAAAATGTTAATTTCATTGAAATAGTGTTTACCCATGCTTGCAAGAATTCAAGATATATGTATGTCAATGTGAATTTTTTATTTTTACAACATACTATTGGATTTTAAATAACAAAAGGCAAATTTTTTTGTTTAATTGTTTATTTACAGATGGCAGTATTAGTTTCAGCAGAATTGAACAAGATGGACAGCTGGGTAATATTGACGAGGACAGTACCAGTGAAGGAGTTCCCTCCCCTTCTCAGGGTGAAGACTCCTGTATGTCTGACATTGGAAGTCCTCCAGTGGCACCTCCAGCACCACCATTGCCAGACTTGATAACGACAACTGTGCAAACAAAACGAACAGTGCCTCTTAATACTCTAACGTCATCTGCTTTGACAAAGTTGTCACCAATCACCACACAATCATTTTCTGTGACAAATGTCGGACCAATAACATCATTAGGTAGTTCCTTATCATCCAAAAATGGAAACTATAGTGGAAATGGCATAACAAAACAAGGCAGAAAAAGCCAAAGCCAAAGACACAACCAAAATCAAAAGTGATCAAATTTCATGAGTACAAAGGTCCGCCGAATTCATCCCGTACTTCTAATAATGGGAATAATAATAGTGTGGCCGTTAGTGCTTCAACAAGTGAAACTCCATATCATGTATTATTACAACAACAACAGTTATTCTTACAGTGGCAACTTGAATTTCAACAGAAAAATCTGAACAATCTTCCATTGTTATTACCTGCTCAAAAACTGGAAGGACAGACTGGCGCTGCTGTGGCAGGGGCGGTATCCCTCAAAGTTTATCGTCGGGTAATGTGGTTATGACATCTCCTGTTACGACTTCACCAACAACAGTAACAGTTCAGACTGATATGTCAAATACACAAATGTCGCCTCAAATACAAACACAAGTGATTCCTCAAATACAGAACACAGTTACGCCACAGGTTCAAACTCATCATATCCAACAACCTCAATCAGTGGTAAACATGCCACAGCAACAACCATCAACATCTGTGGTTCAACCGACTACTATAATTCATCAGCTGCCTCACACGCAGCAAGGACAACCACAGGTACATGTGCAACAACAGATTTTGACTCAACAGACATTACCAACTGGGCAAAATAAGCCAACAGTTACTGCACAAACTAGGATAATTAATCACCCAACACAGTTCAAAATAAAACTATACCAAATACTGTTAAAAATTCTGTGGTTGGGACAGTGC
The DNA here is from genome assembly GCA_021292105.1 of Anadara kagoshimensis. Taxonomy (NCBI): domain Eukaryota; kingdom Metazoa; phylum Mollusca; class Bivalvia; order Arcoida; family Arcidae; genus Anadara; species Anadara kagoshimensis. The sequence continues at coordinate 31,593,724 of CM037861.1, forward strand.
AAAAACCACTTTCAAATCTGGAAGAAATGAAGGTGGCAGACTTAAAAGCTGAACTTAAGAAAAGAAACCTACCCGTGTCGGGATCTAAACCACAGCTTATAGAAAGATTAAAACCGTATTCAGATATAATAATCAGTGCATCAACAGGAATGACTAGTAATAAAAATAGTAGTGAGGCTTTAAATACTCTTACAAGATTACCGGTGCAAGCTGTCGTGAATGTTAAACAGCAGTCGGTTCTATCAAGTGAAGAGTTGGCCAAGGCACAGTCCCCGCCTCCAGCTTCACCGGGCAGTATAGAACATTTTTTGTCTAATCCTTTGTCACCAGAGACAATGGAAATCACCTCACCAACAATTAATGTCAACATACCTAATCAAATAAAAAATCAGGCGGCACTAACGGCTAAATCAATGGCTTCAATGACAATAGACTCACAGCCACCGTCTGTGGCTTCTTTAGCTCCGTTGGACAGTGCTATGGATGTGGATACTCTGGATTTATGTAGCGGTTTTTCACCGCCTTCCAGTTCACAACCATCACCGACAACTATAACCTTTATGACATCTACACATTCGCCACCACAACAAATACATTTTGTACAATCACCACCAGCAAAAACACAAACACCAGAACCACAGACTATACAGGAGCCACAACAGATTCAATTTGTGCAATCTCCTCCCACACTTCTGAACAATAACGACATGACCACTCAGATACAGTTTGTACATTCACCACCCATGTCTCAGACGACGGAGGATCAGTTAACACACGAGCAACTACTACAACAACAGCAACACAAGATTCAGGAACTGCAGAAACAACTAGAGGAATCACAACTAAGACTGAAGCTGCAACAAATGCAGCATCATCAGTTACAACAGCAACAACAACAACTTCAACAGCTGAAACAACAAACTCAGCTGTTACAACAACCAACCTCCCGTTAGCATGAACGTATCAAGTGATGACAAAGTGCAAACTGTTATACCACAAAATGTGACAAGTATAAGTGGTGCAAAAATAGTACATTTACCAGCACAGACTGTCAAAACTGTTATAGGCAGTGGTGCACAGTTGGTTACCACGGGAGCACCGATAACTTCTTCTGGTGTACCAACTGTTTTTGTTACAGCAAACTCGGACAACAACAAGAAAGTTACAACAAAACCAAATTTAAGTGAATTCTTTAAGAATCAGACACTTCATCAGAGTATAAATATAGTGAAACCTGCTACCACAACACAAGTTGGTTTTCAACAACCGTTCATTGTGGATGCATCAGGAACAAAAACAGTTACCTTAACAGCTCCCATTAACGGAATTTCCCAGACGAGGTAAATATTAAAAATGTTGGGTTTTAATTAGTTTAACTTACTGGTAGCTCATTAAGGAAAAATTGTTTTTTAGTTATATTGGTATTTTTCCATTTTTAATTACAGGTACATGACACATTTTCAAAATGTATTTTCATATTTTACTGGTAATATTCAATATACACATTGTATACTCCATTATAATATCCCCAAGAAGGGAGAGGGGGGTTATAAGGAATCGATATATCTATAATTGATATTGTCTGTGTATGAAGACAAATAACTCAATCATGACATATCGAAAATGGACATTTAGGGGGGAAAAAGGTTTAAACAAATTAAAGACATTTGAAATTCTTGTTATAGATAGTAACAGTATACACAATGTTTTTGCCTGTTTCTCACAGTTAGTTTGTGTTTCAATCTCTTGTCCACTTCTTTCAAATTTTACATATTTCATTTAGGTTGGGGTAAGTGTTCTTCAATTCAATGTTTCCTGATAGCCAAAAAGTAACCTGTTTGAGTAATTTTGTAAATAAATACTTTATTCAAAAGGACTGTACTCTCACAAATTTTAATAGTTTAGTAAAAATCAGTTTGTTATTTTGCTTGGTTTACTTTTAGCTTTTAAAATTTTAAGATTTTAAAATTATCTTTCATATTACCAGATCCAATGTTTCAGTAGTCTGGTGTAAACATATGTTCCTAACTCATTATAAATTGTCCATTCTCTGATATGTATTTCTGAATAATTTTGACTATTTTGTATTTAATTTAACGGTATTGTATATTTACTTGCAGAACAACATCTTTACCCTCATCTCCGGTGGAAGGGAAAAGTATAATAACGAGAACAGCATCAAATCCTTACTTTATTCCATTAAAAGAGCCACCAAAATATGACGAGGCTGTCAGGTCCAAACATCTACAGCTGGTTAGTAGTGCTATATATCAAAAACATGTCATTAACCCCCGCCTTTGTAGAAAGAGAGGGATATCAAATTCCAGTTTGTGTCCGTCCATCCGTCTGTCCATTTGAAATTCTTATCTGCTCAAATTCTCCAAAACTATGAAACTTGGTGCAAAGCATCAACATTGATAGGAGATGCACATATTGTTAACCTGAGTTGGTTTGCAAAGTGCAAATTACAAAAAACAACTTTCTAGCGAGAGATCTTGATTCACCAAATTTAGTTGTTTTCAGTACAGTATGGTTTCTAGAAACAGATTTACTTGTGTATTAGGGTCACACATTGTCTGTCAATCTGTAATAGTCTCACTGGCCTACTCCTCCAACATTGTTGAAGATATTTTATTAAACTTAGTATACATGATAACCAGAGTATGACATAAGCCAGAAGAGTTGGTAATTGTGTGCAAATTTCTTAGAGTTGTTCCCCTTATGTTATTTCTTATTCGGCCTACTCTTTACAAACTGCGATACAGAACGGGAAATATTATCATGATCATGAACTAAAGCCTTAGCTTTTGTTTCCCTTATACATGATATGTCTAAAATATTTTATTATCCCTAGCATTTCGAAGAAAGATGGGGATATTAAGTTCGAGTTTCCATCCATCAAAAATTCTTGTATGCACTAATTCTGCAAAACTATGAAGCACTTTTTCACAAAACTTATGTCTCATTGTATGATGCCATCATTGCTTTCTTTACCAATAGTTTAATGCCAAAGATGTTAGTGGACTCATCTTGCTCTTGTTGGTTCTTGGCAATAATTAAAGCCACCAAAAATGCACTTTAACATATTGAACAAACTAATGTGTCTGACAAGTTTTTGACAGACAAAATGTTGGCTAGTTATGTATGGAAGTACAGTCAAACCTGTCTATAAAGGTAACCCAAGGTAACAAACAAAGGTGACTTTTAAAGGCATATACAGGTTTAAATAACACGAATAAAGAGCAATTGGGATAAAATTTACTAGCCTTTCAAAGCAGGTGACCCTTATATAGAGGTGACTGTATTATTGTTCTTTTATTTTAAAAACATTTATATTTTCAGAGTCCAGCAAAAATAAAATCAGAAGGAAATACCATGACAACAGCTACCACTGGTACAAAAACAAATCCACCAGTTAAAAGTCAAGCCATGGATGATGTACTGGAAATACTCATAAGAAGTGGAGGTAAAAACCCTCTATAAATTACTTGTGCAGTAAAATAATGAACTCATTTGTAGCATGACAGAAGAGTGGAGTAATGGTGTTTTATGCCTCAGTGAAGATTCTTTTACATACTTTGATATTGGGGTGGTTAGTTTATGTAGCGTAAAACTAGAGTACCCAGAGAAAAAAAAAAGCCACCATCCTTCAGCGAAGGAACTGACAAACCTTGCACTAGGATCTCCCAAGTAGGATTGCAATTTGAACCTAGGTAGGAATAGCCTAGGTGCCAAGATTCATTAAGTGTTTGCTGTAGACCACTAGACTTACAAAGAAGACATGTGATTGGATTTTGTTAGAGATGGGATACCACAAAAATCACCCATTGTATTATATGTAGTGTTTTATAAAATACCATAGTGTATCATACACTATAGTCACTTTCGAGTTACTCAAAAGAATAAGTGATGATTTGCATTGGTGCCTAAACAATCTGTATAAATAAGTTGTATGATAGAGCAAAATCATTTCAACATTTGTCCTATTTTCACAAAATTTAAAAATATAGGTACTATAAAAACTGATATTCTAGGAATGATAACATAGAATATTTTTTATTTCTTTATATTTACAGAGCTACCGCCAAGTGCTGCACAAGAGCCTCCACCAACCCCCAAGACAACAGGACAAAACACAATACCATCTGTCTCTGTGTCAAAGTCTGTGTGTTCAGTGTCACCTCTAGCAGTGACTTCTAGTTGTGTATCCACTACCTCTATGGCAACCAGTTTAATATCATCATCATGTTCATCATCCACCGATGTGGCCGCTTTACTCAACGGTCCTGTCACATTTATAACAAGCAACTGCAATGTAAAGGAGGAATGTATTACACCTCCACCCCTTATAGTGACATCACCACAACCACCACCCTTAATGGATTCAGGGACAGACACAGATCACACAGATTTACTAGACATTAATGAAATGTTAAATCAAGATTTAAGTGCCATGGACTGGACGTCTGACCCAACGTTTACATCACTAGACTTAACCGATACAACAACCTCGATGCAAATGGACCAAGATATAAAACCGGGTTCTTCAAAAGAATTATTAAATATCCCAACCACAGAAATCACGGACACGGAGGTTCATGGGTCAGAGCCAGATCTAGCTTCTCTAGGACTCAATGACCCAGAAAATTCAAACATGCAGATGGATGTTTCTGATTGGTTGGATGTTATAATGCCGAGTACGGGACTCACGCCTTTAAGTGCAACTGCTCCAGTGTCATTTCCCTCAGACCCAATTCTTACTCCTAAAACACAGCAAGAAGTGCTAGATCTCTTTAATTTTGAAGACCATGATTTTAACACCCCTACAGACTTACAAGTAGGCATTAATTGGGACAAATTAACTGAAACAACGAGCTCAACTTAGAAAAAAAGAGAATTTTTTTATTAATTAATGATTTAATATTATTATAGATATAATTATGGTGTGTTGGAATAATTGGAGCAATGTGATCAATTATGCTTTTTTTAAAGCTTTGGACCAATATTTATTGTTGTAAATGAATGAGAAAGGAAAATATTGAATTTGTATCATGTTCTGTAAGTCACATGTCAGTCATGTGAGCAGACATGTCGGTTCAGCTATATTACAATGACTAGAGACTATTTTGTTTGATATCAAATACACTGATGTTAATTTTTGCAGTGCTAATGTTGGTTTGTTGTTAATATAAACAATAATTCAATTATTTATGCTCTGTTTTATTCATGTTTGCTAAAATCACAGAATTGTGTAGACCAGCATTTCACACATCACCGATTTTCCTGATGGCAACTTAAGAAAACTATTAAAAAAAAAAAAATGAATACGAAAAAAAAAAATTATAAAAAATTGTTTTTGTGATAAAAAAAATTATCTTTGTTTTATCATATAAAAAGCTTTGTGCTTCATTTTATGTAGTATAAAAACTGACTTTTAAAAGTCTGTTAATATTTGCTTTTTATAATTTTGATTATTGTATTTTTATGTTTTTTTCTGGCCTGATAACACTTTGCATAATACAGATGAATTAAGGAACCATGAGTAGCATGAGAAGTGGGTGTGACTTGTTGTTCAACAAATGCTGTTGATGTTATGTTTGTATGTTTTGTATCAGTGCTATTTTTCACATGATATTGTCAGATTTTCCTTGGGAATTTTTAAAAACAAAAATCATTATAATGTGTTGTCATGGAAACAGATTTTTTGTTACATGTCTTGGGTCCATTCATCACGGATTGTTTTATTTTGCATTGATTTTTTCTTTATTGTAACAGAAAATATGTTTTCAAGCGATACATTGCCTCTTCAGCAGTTCAACACTTCATTAATTTTTTTCGCCTCCTTTTTTTTTTCTCTCATTGCCGTGTTCGAATGCATTCCATCCTTATCATTGCAGAAATTCTTCATCTTTTTCTAAACTATAATAATAAAAGGTGAATAAATTATTTATTTAATATTATTTATTTATTTCTATATGTTTGCTGCCCAACAAAGTGGCCATACCAGGTATGTTTTGTGTATTGGGGACCATTTTTATTGCTGACACAAATCAAATTATAATTAAATCTTCTGGAGATATTGACCAGATTTAATGCCAAAAAATTTCTTACTTTTAGATTTCATAAATCACAAATTAGAATTTTTTGCTTGATTTTAATTCTCTCTTTTCATAAAAAATAAATGTACCAGTCTATATTCAAATCACAATTCAAAAAACAAATCAAAAACTGGCAAATTTGGTTAAAGACATGAACTTCTACCAGGGAAGTTTTTTTTTAAATTATATCATGTATATGTGATAGTGTTACTAGTTAAAGCTGTGTTTATATTATTTTAGATATTTGTGGCTTAGTACTCTATCTTCATTTGGAAAAACATAATACAAGATCTTTGACTTAAGAAAAAATTCATATTTGCTATTTTCCTTTCTAAATTTAAAATGTTGCACAGTCAAAAACGCAAATTAATGCATCCTGCTATTATTTATTCAAAAATAAAAGAATATATTTCTTTCTTCTTAGCAAAGTTCTGTCTTGATTCATAGAAGCAAAGAGTATGAGCTTATCAATGAAAATATCCTTGGAGCCATTTCTAAATACTTGGCAAGAGGTTTGGGGGTGGGGCGGTGTGAAATTGTTGTATAACAATAAACAAAAATGAAGAAACAACAATAAAATCATGATTTACAAGATCTAAAAGTAAGAGATTGTTTTTGGCATAGATTGGAGGGCACACACAATTTGCGACCATTATATATTTTTTAAGATTACAAGTGACTAATGATGCATGAAGGAATGTGTAGATATAGATAGATTCTAGTTAGAACCAGGATTGTATGTAAGTGTTGTTATACATAAACTCTGTGGCAGGCTCAATAAATACAGATAATTCACCACATTCCCCCTTCCCTGGTATATCCACTTTGAACAACTTTATAAAATGTTTCAATCATCATGTCAAAAGTTTTTTTTTTTAGAAAATAAGGGTTAAAAATCAGGATTTCCTTCATATTTGTATTTACACACAACCTAACGTTTCCTTCCATAATGTTGAAGTTTCATTGATATGCATGGGTTTGCTAATATAGTATTATATACAAGTTTCAAAATTCATTAGAATCATAGTCTCTTGAATTCTTTGTTGTTACAGTTTATTATATCTGAAAGTCAAGCATCAATTCTACCCTGTAATATGCTGAATAAAGTTTAACAAAATTATGAAATCTTTCTTTTTGACTTTAAACATGCATGTATCTTTTTTCAGTGTATTGAACTCAAAAGATTTTTTCTGTCACTTGACAAAATTATGAAATCTTTCTTGTTGACTTCAAACATGCATGTATCTTTTTTCAGTGTATTGAACTTGAAAGATTTTTCATGTCACTTAATTGACAAAAAAGTCCTAATATGAGTTTTTATGGCAGTACGTTATTTAATCAGTTGAGAAATGAAATGTGTTCATCTATTAACTATAAGGTAATTTCATGTTTGTGTATACATTTAACATATCCCATGGATGTCTTCAGAAATTGAACATTTAAACATTTTGTGTGTCCAAAAGTTACGTTTTCATGGAAAAAGCAGTTTGCTATACCATAGAATTTAAAAGTCCCAAAAAATGTTAATGAATATTGCTTGATACATGGGTTCATCCCATTTGTTAAATATATGGTGCCTTTTTCTCTGGAAAAAAATACTAATGAACAGAGGTTTGCAAATTGTGGTAAAATTCTTTACAGAAATTGAACTGGCCCCAGTTTTACAATCATTTCTTAACTAAGATTTTCTTTAAATGGGTCATGTTTGAAATCGGAATAATGTTGTTACTTTTTCAAGATATTTATGAAATTAAGGTGTCATTTTTTAGATCATTCTAAACTAATAGTATTTATATTTTGATTTTGTTGAAATTTTGGTATTTGTAGTACCATAAGATGATGCCATAATTTTCCAGATTTTAGATTTAAAATCTTGGTTTAAAAAATTTTGGTTTACACAATTTTGGCCCAAGTGCTACTTGAGGAACTGTATTCCAAAACGTCCGTCTAAAGTTGTAAAATTAACACTGGTAATAATATGTAATTAAGGAATGATTGTGAAACTGGAGTCCGTTACATTATGTTGATGTTTGATTTATAAGATTGGTCTTTCTTCTTTCTAGTCCTACTTAATGTTATATAACGGTGATTGTTGACAATGTTTTTTTGTTATAAATATATGTTAGTTTGTGCTCACAGTTGTTATATACATATACTGTTTAAGAAGAAATATTAGATGTAAGAAAGTTTCACGGTTTTGACCTTCTAAGCTATTTCACGGTAAGAAATTTTCACGATTCCGAATATCGGGAAAAGTGAACCTAAGGAAATAAATTTTGCTGAGAAGATATATTCATGGTACAAGTGTCACCGTGAAAATCCTGAATATTTCTAAGCTATTTCACGGTAAGAAATTTTCACAGTTTCAACTATAGGAACAGTGAACCAAAGAAAATAAATAATTTTTGCTGAGAAGATATGTTCGTAGTACTAGTGTCATCAGTGACATTCTTGAATATTTCTTTCTCGTGAATGTTTCTTCTTATACAGTATATAATATTGTATGTGCCTTAACATGTTCAGTTATACATATCTGCCATAGGGTGATGATTGGAATATTAAAATAGAGGCCTTGGTGCCTGAGTGATCTAAGATGTTGACTTACGGATCACGGTGGCTCTCATCACTCTCTCTAAATAGGGGCCTTGGTGGTCGAGGTCAATTATAGAATCTGCTTATGGATCAGTGGCTCTCATCACTCTCTCTAAATAGGGGCCTTGGTGGCCAAGGTAGACTATAGAATCTGCTTACAGATCAGTGGCTCTCATCACTCTCTCTAAATAGAGGCCTTGGTGGCCAAGGTAGACTATAGAATCTGCTTATGGATCAGTGGCTCTCACCACTCTCTCTAAATAGAGGCCTTGGTGGCCAAGGTAGACTATAGAATCTGCTTACAGATCAGTGGCTCTCATCACTCTCTCTAAATAGAGGCCTTGGTGGCCAAGGTAGACTATAGAATCTGCTTACAGATCAGTGGCTCTCATCACTCTCTCTAAATAGGGGCCTTGGTGGCCAAGGTCGACTATAGAATCTGCTTTCGGATCAATGGCTCTCATCACTCTCTCTAAATAGGGGCCTTGGCGGCCGAGGTCGACTATAGAATCTGCCTATGGATCACAGTGCCTCTCAATGTCTAGACTCAAAATCCCACTCAGGACAGTTTGTCAGTTTGTTTGTAAAAGGTCAGTCTTTTTCTGCTGACACTCTGATGTCCTCAAACAGCCAAGATCTGATTGCATCAATATAAATGAAAGAATCTTGACTAACGCCTTTATTTCACTCCACTCATATCAAAATATCAAGAAACTTGTTGTAAAAAATGAACACCCAGAACAAATATCTAGGTATGAGGGAGTGTCTTGGAGGGAAACTCTAGCTGAAAAAGAAGCTAGTATTGTCTTCAGGTGCTCATGAAAATATCTTAAGCTTTCTGTCTCACTGTTTCTTCTTTGTTGACAACATTAACAGTGGTAAACTGAATATAGGAAACAAATCTATTGTACGTCGTTACACGAAAATGTATATGAGCTAATCTTGAATTTTATTATGTAAATTTTGAACAAGAGGGAACATATTGTTGGTAAATAACCAATAACACAGGAAAATATTGATTCTGTAGAAATACCCTTAATACCTTACTGTCTGTGTCTGTGCTATGTGTATTTATTATCATTAGTTATTGTTTTAGTTATAAATAATTCATGTGTCAAGAGTGATTTTATTAAAATAATATGGTGTTCATATCATTATCATTGTCACATTATTCATAACCCCACCCAACGAACCCGCAAACTTTGTGATTGTTAGGCCTTTATAGTTCTATAGACAAGTAAAACTATGATATGTTCTATTTGTACCCTCAACTGAAAATTAAGAAATTTTTGACTGGAACCTCAAAATGACTCAAAAAATTCATCTAGAAACATATACCGGTAGGTTAAAAATAATTTTTAAAAAATATTCAAAATCTTGCCAAATATTGATGATTGATGACAAGTGCTGGAAATTAAATGTGATTATTGTTTGACATTTTTCCTGTTAATCTTTTTGCAATCTAAATAAGACTTTACTGAACAGTCCTATATAACAGATTTTTTAAAAAGTATATATACATATATATAGACAGCATTGGAAAGATTATTTATAAAATTAATTTTCCAAATATGAAATTTGTTGTTATCCACACATTTTAAAATTACTGGAAAGTACCTAGAATTTTTGTATAACTGTTCTGTCATGCATAATTTACTGGGTACATGTATAAATTTAATGTGATTTCTTAACATTTTAAAGAAATTTAACCATTATTATTCGCGAATGATCTTGATCATTCTCGAATGTAGCTGTTACATGCAGATTTCTCAACCCGAATATTCTTCCGTTACAGAAAATCAACTCTCTCTCGCATGTAGGTCGAAGTTTGAATAAAGGGAGATAATTCAAATTTCAATAACTTTTGTATTCTATGGATTTGATGGGTAAATTGTCATGTAAATGGGGTTTATTTATTGAGTAATATTGATTTAATAAGAAATTGATACGAGATTGAAAAGAGAACGCTGCATTTTGTTGTATTTGAGGATAGAATATGTTGATGACGTCACGCGGATCCCCCCTCCCGGTCAACAGATTTTTTTCCTTGTAAATATTATAATCTGAAATCTGATTGGTTGAGATCGTCTTCTTGGCCCAGATGTTAGCTATTTTTAGCAGTAATTAACTTTTAATGGTTTTATCATACCTGCCAACCCTCCCGATCAGGGATTGAGATTAACGGGCGCCCAGTTTTTCGCTCTGGGCGATAAATGTATCATACACTGGTCGCCCAGGGCTGCCAGGTGGCGATTAGAAGTTTCAGTTCGGTGTATTTGACATTCCGATCCGTTTACCGATTTCCTGTTTATATTTGGCGACAATAATAGTAAAATTGAAAAATGAGTATCATATAGTTAACAAGTGTAAATGGACCGGTGTTCCGACCGGAATTCAAATACGGTGCCATTTCGTTTCCTTTTCTGAAAATTTATGTATGAAATGATACTTCCGGCTTTCTGCCATGTGGAAATTTTTAGGAGCATCGACTCCAAAGGCTAAACAAGGACCTGCGGAAAAACGAAAGTACTATCAAGAGTATGATAAGTCCAAACGCATCGGAGCATATAAAAAGCCATGGGAAGATGGCAGGCCTTGGCTGTATGATACGCAGGACGGAATGAAGTGTGCCGATTGTGTAGAGTTCGACAGGAAAAAAATCTGTATTTACCGAGGGTTGCACTAGTTATAAACTTGACAGTGTAAATAAACATGACATTTCTGAATCTCACAAACAGGCCCAAGCCTTTAGTAATGCAAAACAAGTTCCTGCTAATAAATCAAAATCTGCCAAAATTATACAGTCATTGACATTGGCAGTACCTATAGATCAACATTTTCTGCAAAACCATTCGTCAATGTAATTGCAGATGTTGAATATCGAAAAGTAAAGCAAGGGATAGAATAATCCAAATGTATATGCCTGATATATTCAGATCAACCATCACTCTTGACAGTTCATTGTATGGCTCATCGAAAAGTTAAGCTCAATCCCTGCTGATGTGAGGAGTCTCCCCATATTAAGACAAAAATTTTGGAATTTTGTGCTATCATACTGCTTTTCCCGTTTTTCAAAGCATTCCGTGAAGTCATCCTTAAAAAATTATAAATTGATTAGAGTGAAATCTGGGATAGCGATCACTTTGTAGAGTGGTCATCTGTCAACTACATTTTTATCATGTACAGAACCTTTGTAGAGGGGTCACCTGTCAAACCCAGTCAGCGGGGATCCTAACGGCCACCCGATTGAAAAAATTGTTGTTTACAAGATTTACTAAAATTATGCTGGTCTCGGGAATAAAAAGTCTTCCAAAAATTATCAAATTCTTAAAACACAACTCTGGTGATATAAATAATAATAAAATAATAGTTAATTTTTTCAAGTTATTAATTTATTTAAAAAATATCCTCAATTATGACATGAAAGATATCAGAAGCTTATTAGCTCACCTGAGCCAAAGGCTCAGATGAACAATTGTCATCTATCTTCATCCGTCTTGTATAAACTTTTTAGCTCACCTGAGCCAAAGGCTCAGATGTGCAATTGCCATCTATCTTCGTCCGATGTGCGTCATGTATAAACTTTTCACATTTTTTATCAATTCCTCCAAAACTACAGAGCCAAATTGGACGATATTTGACAGTAATGGTCAAGTAAGGGGTTTTCAGATTTGCACAAATGCAAGGATTATGTCCCCTTGGGGCCCCATAAAGGGGAAATTTGTGAAAATCTTTAAAAATCATCTGCTCTGAACCTACAAGAGATATAACTTAGATATTTCATGTAAAACACTATGGGCACCTAGTTTTAGATTTGCACATATTGTAGCTTTAGGGGCCAAAATGAGATAATGGCAAGGTACTTGAGGGGGAAATTGCAAAATTAATGTATTTGTCAATATATTTGAAAACTATAAGCTTTTTGTATGGGCATCATCATCATGTGTATTGGAATACTGTAGGCATTTGCACAACGGTCATTTTGATATATGAATAGAGGTCATAAGTTCAAAGGTCAAGGTCATAGATGTAAACGAATACTGAAATGGTTAATTATCTCAAAAACTTTGAACTCTTTGTGTAGGCATGTATATTAGAATATTGTAGGCATTTGCCTTACGGTCATTTCCATATATGAACGAAGGTCATAGGTTCAAAGGTCAAGGTCATAGATGCAAACAAATACTGAAATGGTGAATTATCTCAAAAATGATAAACTTTCTCTATAGGCATGTATATCAGAATGTTATAGGCATTTACACAATGTTCATTTTGATATATGAATGTAGGTCATAGGTCTAATGGTCAAGGTTATAGATGCAAATGAATACTGAAATGATTAATTGTCTTAAAAACTATAAACTTTTTGTATAGGCATATATGTTAAAATATTGTAGGTATTGGCCTAACGATCATTTTGATATATGAATGAAGGACATGAGTTTAAAAGTCAAGGTCACTGATGCAAACAAATACTGACATGGTTAATTATCTCAAAAACTATAAACTTTTTGTATAGGCTTCTAAATTGTAGGTATTGACCTAATATTCATTGCGATATTTAGATTAAGGTCATGGGTTCAAATTTTTCTTTACCTTTTTAGTTGTTTATAAACAATATATTGTAGCTAGATTTCAGATATATTATATGTAGCACTCTTATGACTAGTTATGTTATAATAAATTTGCAAAAAATCCTTACATATAATTGGCCCTTACTGCTGAAAATTTATTTGGACATTCTCTTTAATTAATGTCAATGACCATTGAACCTCTGCATGAGATATGTACTCAGCTGCATGTGAGCATTAAGGCTCATGGACCTCTTGTTTAATATTAGGGTCTCCATGACGATGGAAGTAACTTTGACCATCCTTGATGGTTCCATACATGCATTTATTCGGATTGAACTATTTCCTACATGAATCCTTAATATTGGTCCAATGTGTGAATATTAAAACAGCCCCATGCTCATAGTCTGCACATTGCACACTACATGAACCCGCTATGTTGTGTTGGGAGCAATGCAAGGTGAACATAACAACCTCCTTTCAGTTACCTGACAACTTCATATACCTGACACTACATTGATGGAGACACTGAACTCCCTGTCTTTCTAATCTTTCGCGAATTTTAGTACTTTCAGTACTTTGATTATTAAATATTCACGTTATTACTTGTCTATAAACTGTATGGTCCTAACATTAACAAGTTTGTCATATCCTTGAAGTGCATGCGCCATGTTCATGATATATATGTTATAAGCTGATCGGTTGAATATATTTTCTTACAAAGTAATATATTATTAAATTAAATAAAAATTATGATTGATCTGACTTGTAGAGTTGTTAGATTTGTTTTTGTATATTGTTTGTTTTTGGTATAATTAATTAAGTATGAATGATCAATGCTAATACTTCTTTAATGCCCCATAATGCATTTTAATGGAATATCCTATTTGATTCTTAATATAATAATACTTTTGATTGGTCTATCCAATTCACTAATTGATCTTACTTGTGTTCTGATTGGTCTAGTCATTTTGCTCTATTACAGAGTTTTGGATTGGTCAGTCTTTTTCTCTTGATATAAACTGTTACACAGTTAGTGATTGGCTAATATTACAGTTTATGAATATTAATGATCAAACTGGATTTTGTATTCTCAAGTTATCAGATGTTAATATTGTTACAGTGGGTTTTTCAGATGTGATAGTTGTAACAGTTAAATTATAATTGCAAACAATACAAAAAAATCACATAAATGTTTATGATAAAAATACATGTATTACAGACTTTAAAAAAAAAAAATTGAACAAATATTTATATGGAATCTGAATTAAATATATTTGCTTGGATAGACTGGGTTTTCTGACAGAGTTATCAACTTTTAAGTTATGTTTAGTTTGCTTTACAAATATTTGCCGTTATCTAGCACTCATTTTTACTTGGGCTTATGGTGGCACTTGCTTTGCTTAAAGTTCAACATACTTTTCGCTGTTATATCTATTACAACTGCTAGTGTAGTGTTATTATAACAAAGCCGAAACAAAACATACATTATGTATTTACATTCTTGACAACTAACTTTAACCTTCTGATAAAACCTCTTTCATGTACCATATTTTATTAACTTAACATTAAAGTTTGTGGATGAAATTATCTACCAACTACATGCATATCACTACAACTTGCCAGATTATCAAAATTTCCGAGCATGTCTGTTCACCAAATGGCATTGGAAATCAATGCAAGAAAATTATTAATTATTACTTGATTATACTATATTCATATGGTGACTGCCTGGACAATGCTAAAATTTTTGATTGGGGTGTTATGAACACCATTCCATTCAAGACTTTTATAGGTGCAAACCGTGCAATATAATGTGTTAGAATGTAGGTCTTGTGAACGACATACTAGTATACCATTAACATATGAAGTTGATATTAACTAATGAATTCCTTTGTATCAGAAATTCAGAATTCTTGTAATTTCTTGACATTTTAAAGATGGTGGTGTGTAAACAGCTCAGTATTTTAGAAATTTCATGACCTGGGCTCAGTTGTTCAAAGTTCTGTTAGCTTAAATAAATAGTTAAAATTAAAAATATTTGATATAAAACTACACTACAGTTTGACCATAAATGCTTTTATTTGATAATAACAATTGCATGTACATGTATTAACTTCTGAACAAATTTTTCAGAAATATCACCTTAAACACAAAATAAATATTTTGCCTAACCAACTGGTTAAGCTAGGTTAATTATTAGTAGCCAGGTTTCTGAAATTTGTGAAAATATACATGTACTACTTTTTAAAGTAATTTTTTTCACAAAATTTCTAAAATTGACTACTTTTTGAAATAATTTCTCCGAAATTAGTAGACAATGGCAATTTGGGCTACCAGAAATGGAAACCTAGTCAAAGCTAACAGATTTTTGAACAACCAGAGCCCAAAGTACCATATTTTTACTTAAGTCTCATTCATCAGGTGTTTTTTGTTTTGTTTGTTTTTGTGTTGGTTATAGCTGTTTAATTTTTCTAATTAATTTATTTAGTGTTTGTGTTGTTTGACATTCCAATAACAAAATAACTTGCGCTACATTTCCTGATTGAATTGCTTTTGTTTCAACAAAAAATATATCCTAAGCTGCTTTGTTTTTTGATATATTCTTCACAGCAGTAACTGTAATGCCTATCTTAACCTGTTTATTTAATGATTAGTTACATGATTCACATGATTAGAGTCATCAAAAAAAAACTTTCCAAACTCCTATTGGAAGTGAAAATAGCTTGATTCTGCTTAATTTTACTAGGAAATGCTGCTGAAGAAAATCCTCTTTTCTTTTGAGGATTTTTTTTTTAAATAAAATGGTACATTTCTGGTAAATTTTTTCTTCAAGACTTCAAGGCAATTGAAGAAAGTCTTTGTTTAAACAATAAGCAACACATGGAAATATAACATCTTTTGAATTTCCCTTAAGAATTTATAATTATAAACAGTTACATTCAGTTATTTTCATTTTATCTGAAAAAAATGGCTTGAACGACCAAATTATTTGCACCCATTCCATACTGACCAATTCATCTATTTTCAGCATATGAAGTAATCTGAATATTCATGCACAATTTTGTGAGATTGACAAGAAATTATTATAAAAGAACACCAGTAATTAATAGTGAACATGTTACCATAGTAATAACAATAAACCATTTCATGTGCATTTTCTGAGTATAAATAGTATCTGAAACCTAATTGCAGTAAAGTACTGTGAATTTAGAAATATTCATGTTTGTTTTATTTTCACATAAATCCAGACACAAAAATAAAGCATTTTTGAAATATTTAATTTAGAAATAATTCACTTGCATTTGCACAAACCTTATCAAACAGTATGAAAATAAAGGTATGTTAATATCTTGGAAGCGCGTGGCCTAGTGGTTAAGGCGTTGGACTCATGATTCGAAGGTCGTGGGTTCGATCCATGGACCGGGCGATGTGTTGTGTCCTTGAGCAAAACACTTAATTTCACGTTGTTCCAGTTCACTCAGCTGAAAAATAAATGAGTACCAGCAAAATGCTGGGGGTTAACCCTGCGATGGACCGGCGTCCCATTCAGGGGAGAGTCTTGTACTCTCAGTCGCTTAACGCCACCGAAACCGGGATAAGCTCCGGCCTGATGGGCCTAATGGCTCGGGACAGACTTTAACTTTAACTTAATATCTTGAAATGGTGATTCTCACAAAATTTAACTGTAACGTCATCATACAAAAGAGATGAAGAACTGAGATTTTAAAACTTACAGCTGTTTGAATTAGTAAGCAGGCACAGGAAATTGCTATATACATACAGTATACCACATATATATATATATACTGGTAGGCAAGCTGCAATGCCAACTAGAAAATTGGTTTCTGGCTTATTAAATACCTTGTTTTAAAAATGGCATGTTTTGTGCATTTCTTTGTATTTGTAATACTGTTAAATATAGTATTGCAATCATATATTTTGAGCTATAACAATTCCTAAGAAAGCATTTCACACACACATATATATTTAAGAGATGTCACAGTCAGTTAAGAGATTTTTACCTTTTATCGTTTTGATGTTGTGCTTCTATTTTTTAAATATTTTTTAAATTCAATATTTTCATTTATCAATATTTTGTTCCATTATTTTTGCATACTGCCATTCATATGGATGGTCAGCAATAGCTTAATTAGTGTTTTCACCACACATCTGATTTTTCCATATAGTTTTTTTTTTTCTAAATCACTTTTCCATTAAATTTGTGTTGTGCTGAATTCATTCTCACTGATAGATATATATTTGTTTGTTTATTTATTTATTGCAACATGCAGTTTTTGTTCAGACTTGCCCTTTCCCAATTTAATGGTTATAGACACAGAAAAATACACTTATCATCTAAAAATAACTATACACCAACAAATAGTTTAACAATGATTACCCGGTACATAATTGCAGTAATAAAAAAATGGCAGTTACAGATAGATTTGGTATTCTTAACTTCCGTTTAAAATCATTTTAATGGACAAAAAATTGATATATTTCCTTAATTTTGGGGTGTAATTTTTATCATATTTTTTAAAAAAAATTTGTTTTCAATTAGTTTTGTTATCAGCCATACACATGTCACTCATTCTAGCATTTCATCTTGGCAGAAATATGACATTGTCCGACTCCAAAAGTCTGACAGGACCATGTCATTGAAAAGTTTTAATTAGATGCATTTTCTTTAACGTCAATTTCTTTAACTTTCTTTTTTTTTATCACTATGCTATAAGCATTTCAACTCATTTCAAACATTTTTAGAATCCAGTAGGTAGGCTTAAAAAGTCTTAAAAATGAAATCATCATGGAACAGAAATAGGATCTAATCCCTCTGTTGTCCAATGAAGACAGACAGATTTGCTAGGTCTGGGAACATAGACAAACGTGCTCAGTCTGGAAACAGACACATGCACTCGGTTTGGAGACATAGACGAACTTTTTTGGTCTTGAGACACAGACACAAGACCATGAAGACATAGACAGACCAATTCGGTCTTGAGACATAGACAGGCATGCCCTGTCTGAAGACACAGACAGACTCGCTTGGTCTCCGATTTTTGAGATTACGGTAAATTTGTCTAATCTAAAAATGATTCAAGCATAATGAGAATTAGTTGTAAATAGGTTCTGGGGGCATTAGACTTTGATTTAAATTAATTAAAACTTAAAAAACAAATCAGAATCAAAATGCTGGAAATGTTTCTCATAATTTGTTATAAACTTGTATTGATGTAACTGTGTGCCAAAAATTATAAAACTTTTTATTACCTGTTGTAATGGTTAAAATTGTTAACAAATTCAATTATGTACAGATTTTTTATGGAATTACTGGTATTATCAATTATAAATTTAACTAATTAAACAAGATATGTTATTTAATTAATTAGCTGAAGACAATTAAATTTTTATAAAATTTGTTAAATTTAAATAATGCTAACATGGAGACTTTTAACAATTTCAGCACCAAGATTATTATTCAGCATAGACTTTTTTAAATCGCTGAATGCTTTCAGCACCAAGGTTATTAAACACAGTTAATTCAGTAATGTTATTTAGAATCAGAATTGACCAATGACTTATTGATAATGATGTTATATTGATTAATTAAACAAGTTGTTTTTTGAGATTGTATGTTATTACAGTTAGTATGTTACAATTTTTCTGTCACCTTATTATAATGTCTCGACGTTTTATTATACAGTGTGTTATTGAAGTACACTGCAGCTTGATAGTTGATGATATCATTGTACTATGTATATAAACACCTTCTTTTTTCTGTATGCTTCAACCATGTCATAAATCGTTAGACCCAAATAAAGACAGCTTGATGTTCATTTCTGTGTTTGTGTTTATTGTAGCTTTAAGGCCCTCAAAAAGTTTTATGTCTGTCATCACAGTATTGTTGATAAGTTTATTGTTTCTGTGTCCAGGATTGCCCTGGATATATTTGATGTCCCATAGTTCCATGTTCCTTTCACACAATTTTAATAACACATGTAGCAGGTGTAGCTAGCTAAACAGGAGGTGCTTATCCTTCCGGAGCACCGGGCCTCACTTCCCTGGTGGAAGTTCATGTGTCTAACCTAAATTTTCAGATTCAAAGTTTTATACTTTGCTTATGGATTGTGATTTGGACATGGATTAGTATGTTCCTTTTTAAGATTCATCAGCTAGTGAGGGTGACCTTTGTTGTCAAGAGATCTAAAGTGTACACTTACAGATCACAGTGAAAGTTTGACATTGCACTGGTCAAAAATCAGTAGTTTTCTCAAGGCAGTCAGATTTCCTCCAGCATCGAAGAACTAACCACATAGATTTAAGTGAAAGAATCTTGACATTAGCGAATCCCACTTGGGAAAGATCCTAGTGTGAGAAAGCTTGTCAGTGATTTTCTCTGGGCACTCCAATTTCCTCATCCATCCTCAAAACTGACTGTCTTGATATAAGTGAAAGAATCTTGACTTAGGCATAATACTTCATACCAATCCTAGACTTGTAAAGAACAAATTATTTATTCTCTTTGCAATGTTTGTGCTACATCCCCTAAACTGTCAAATTAAACATAGGATCTTCATCCTGTTTGGATTTAAAGTAGCTTCAAACACTTCCAGGCTGGTAATCTTCTGTCCCAGAAACAAAGAACAAGTTATGCATACTCCTTACTTAGAACCACTACTGTATCTCAGATGATAAAAGGTTCTCTTTATATGTAGGAAGCGCGTGGCCTAGTGGTTAAGGCATTAGACTCATGATTCGAAGGTCATGGGTTCGATCCCTGGACCGGGCGATGTGTTGTGTTCTTGAGCAAGACAATTTCACGTTGTTCCAGTTCACTCAGCTGAAAAATAAATGAGTACCCGTAAAATGCTGGGGGTTAACCCTGCGATGGACCGGCGTCCCGTTCAGGGGAGAGTCTTGTACTCTCAGTCGCTTAACGCCACTGAAACCGGGATAAGCTCCGGCCTGATGGGCCTAATGGCTCGGGACAAACTTTAACTTTATATGTAGGAGGTTGGGATTCAAACCCAGGTCTGGTCTGACTAAGACTTGAAAATAGATAGCTACTGTTCTTTTGCCAAGCACGTCTTTGAATTACCTAAGAAACTTGTGCCTCATGTCAAAGTGATGTGGCATGTTAAAGAATCCTCTTTGTGCATTTGGGGATACTGCAAAGGTAAAAAATTCTATCATCTCACCTATAGCGGGCGACATCTCAATATAAACAATATATTCTCGACTGGGACTTTAAACCCCATTCATTCAATCAAGCAGTCTTTGGTCAGTTTCAATTTTGAAATGACAAACACCAACACACATATTCAGTAGATACTTAATAAGATGCAAGGAATATAAGGAAGGTTTGTCATCATGCTTTATTTTAGCTCACACAACCAGAGGTCATCTGAATTAATGGCATAGCACAGCCTTATTTATGAAATAAGCTTCATGACCTGAACCTATATGTGAAGTTCCATTTTTCTTAACTTTTCAGTTCATGACAAGAAGATATCTTAAGTTTGCTACTTCAAGTCAATGTGGCCTTGAATGATGGTCAAAGTACACCAGCTTCACAAACTTAACAGATTTATGAATAAATGCTATAATTAAATAAATCTTCTAGGCCTTTCAGTTCATGGCAAGAAGATGCTAGAAGGATCAACTACTTCAGGTCATGACCTTAACTATGGGAAAAAATCAAACTAACTTCACTTTGATAGAACTTGTGCCCAAATGCTATTCCGGTATATGAAAACTGCAGGTTCTAGGCCCTTAAGTTGGTAGAGTGTTCGCTCTGAAATGAAACCCCAACTTGAAACCCAAGACTTGAAAGTGGGTAATGACTGTTCTTTCTCCAAGTATTGGTATTACGAAAGGAAATTCACAGTTCTTTCTGATTGGAACTTAAAATAAATGAGGTCTTGTGTCCATAAAGCATGGCATGAAAAAGAACCCCGCTGTAAAATGTCATCTAGGCTCTTTAGTTTATGACAAAAAGATGTAAAACATTTTACTACTCAAGTCATTGTTACCTTAAATGTGGGTCAAGGTAATAATCAATAATAACCACTGCACAACTACATAAAAATAAACATCAAACTTTTTTATTTTTTGTATTTTCTAAAATATCATTTATTATGATTCATATTAAATGTATATGATACAAGCATATAACTATTAAACATTTATGTAATGCAAAACAAAATGTCTTCTCCCAAAACATCTATACAATGACAAAGTAAAGAGTATTTCTATTTTGAATTTAATGATGCCACTTACTTATCAGAGATGTACAAAAATGTAAGATATTGAGTCAAGAGTTATTGCCCATGACATTTAAACCTTCATTACCCTGCAACACAAATACTCTTTCCATACATATCACAGTTAAATTACACACTAAAATTAATCAATGATATTGTGTCAAGACTTTTCCTGCATCTTTTGGGGTTCATTTTCGTCCTTATATCCAAGTTTTGACCATTCTTCTTTAGCCATTAAATTCCTGAAAGAAGCAAAAACAACTTTCATAGTACCATTGTATTTTGTACAATGGTTACCAATAATTTACATTATTAAAGTTCATAGTTATCATCTTTGATTTCGAAAGTCACTTTCTGTGCAGTGTAGTTACTACCAAAACAGCATTTCTGGTGAAAGAATGTCTACTGCATAACCATAAGGATTTTGGCAAAATTTTCATGTGGCTGAAACTTTACTGTTTATTTTAAAATGGCCAACATTTTGTAAATAAGTTTTTCATATTGAAGTATCTTCTATTTATTTTATTCCATAAATGATAAGTCAACACTGGATGTATATGGATAAAGTCTCTCTCATGTTAGTATAAGGTTCTATTTACATACATATGTAAACAAGTTACAACTTCCAGTTTTCCTTCCCTCACATTATCCCCACCCTCATTATAATGCCACACACTCCGCAAGCCTGCATCAAATGCCACCAGGCAGGCTCTTGACTGGAACCCACAATGGAAGAGGAAGAGAGGCCGGCCAAAACAGATTTGGTGTAGGAGTACCGACACAGGCACAAACAGCTGGAAAGACCTGGGCTGAACTGAAGAAGATATACCAAAATCGTGTCAGATGGAAAGGTGTTGTTGCGGCCCTTTGTTCCCCAGGGAATCAAGAGGAATAAGTCAAGTAAGTCATTATAATGCCAAATTTTCTGTTGTACCAAAAGTGGCATTATAACGACGTTTAGCTGTACTTACTTCTCCATTCTGCAGTTGAAATAAGCCTTAGATTCTTCTCTGCATTTTGTATTTTCATAATCATTCTTTTTAAGACAAAGCATGAACTTGAACATAAATGCTTTACATTCACCTGTAAAAATAATAATAATAATAATTATTTATCTGTAATAATAATAATAATCATCATTCATCTGTAATAATAATAATAATATTAATAACAATAATAATCACTATACCTGTGATATATTAATTACAAGATCTGTGATTGTCACAGGCACTAAATTCTCCAACCATTCCTAAAATCATTCAGCAAGAAAAGTTTGTCAAGATGAGTGTCAGAAGGTCAAATGGATTGACTCAACTGATGATAAAATGCAAACAGGTTTTCAAAACAATACATTGAAGGCATAATTTCAACTAAATCAGTGCTTTGTGTGGCCATGTGACCAGCAACTATAGATACAATACTAAATAGCACATCTACATTAACCATAACGACGTTTCAAGATCAACAAAGTCATGTCATAAAAAAATGAAAAGACAAATATTGTCAGAAAGTTGTTATGAACATTCCATTATAAGGGTTGCAGTTCTTCACATTTCTGTTGCGAGTGGTTGCCTTCAACAGAATGATTAGCCAGTTAACATGTGCACATTAAAATACTATATACTGGTTGTTTAAAGATACTGTGTTGTTGTTGAATTCATTATGTTTGTTTTGAAGCAGACAAGAATGGGTGGAGTGATAGGAGTTATACATCCCAGTCAGAATCTTTTCACTTTCCCTTCTAACAAAAAATAACACTTTCATCTATTCTGTCACTGTACATAGCCCGCACCCCTCTCACCACACCCCATGCTGCACATAATACTCCAACAAGGGTGTTGCAGTATCTATCACAGATAGATAAATTGAAGGGGTCAGTTCTGGAAGGAGGCTATTTCAGTAGACAGAAGAATAGAAGGGAATCTAAGAAAAATTATGAATATTAGAAATTACATAATTCAATCAGTTATCTAGTAATGGAACCGATTTAACCGTATCGATCATTTAAAGGGCATCGAAATTGGCAATTTATAGTATATAATTTAAAACAAAATGGGTAGAAACTGCCAGGTAGCAATTTAAAACCAGAAATACGGTTCTTGTGCCAATGTTATATAACGGATATAAATGTGACAACAAATCATATGTCCTGTTAATCCGTTGCAATAGTTTATTTTTACCTTCATGATCCAGAGGAAAACTGCCTTTATCTGGAGGCTTCAGTATTAATCGACCAGATGAGGGTATTGCCATTGTCGAAAAACTTGGCTAAAATTAAATTGTTTACTGCAGTGGCAGAGATTTTCCTATTTCAGCAGGTGCTCTCGATTTCAGAACGTACCACACCGAAATATACCCTTAACTAAACGCACCATTATCAGTCAATTTTTATCTGTAGTACTTTTGAATTTTTATGAAATAATATAATTCAAAAGTAGCACATGACATATGTAATAACCTTTGATATTATCGGATGATTATCCCGTGTTTCCCCGAAGCTAGCCTTGTCAGAACGGTCCTCAACTTTAACTTAAATGATGGTACTCATCAAAATCCAAGGTGGACATAATTGATGAGAAAACTGCATATATGCTGTACAGTGAAGTGGATTGTTTTTCCAAAAGATAGTGATTAAAACGATGACATACCGTGAATGATAAAATGATGATGAAAGGCTATACAATGATAAAATGATGATGATGACGACGACGACGGCGACGACGACGATGATGATGATGATGATGATGATGATGATGATGATGATGATGATGATGATGATGATGATGATGATGATGATGATAAAACTACATGTTTGAGGTCAGTAGATGACTAGTTGAAGTCCACTGGGGTAGGGTCTGAATGAATTCCTTTATTAAACAGTTAAACTGTTAAAAACCAAAGAGATGGTGATGAGACTAGTCTACTGATGCTGGCAAAACAATTCAGTAAGAAATAGTTCGCGAGACGAATCATGACGATAAGTGTTTATTCCACAGTGGTGTGGCATATTGTAAATGTTGTTTGTTCTCTTCTATGTAATCAATATTAGCTGGTATGGTGTTGTAGCACCAAATTCAGACAAACTGCTAATAAAATAAATAAATAAATAAATAACAGACATCATCATGAATCCATCTCCGAATCACAATCCAGAACCAAAGTAAAAACTTTGGAACTGACAAGTGAGATTAGACACGTGAAGGCTCAGTTCACCAGGAAAGTGAGGCCGGATGTTCCGGAAGGGCAAGCGCCTCCTGTTTAGCTAGCTACACCCGCCACATGTGTAATCAAAATTGTATGAAAGGAACATGGAACTATGGGACGTCTAATATATCCAGGGCAACCCTGGACACAGAGACATCAAACTTATCAACAATAATGTAATGACGGTCATAAAACTTTTTGAGGTCCTTGATAAGCCTAAGCTTGCAATCAATGTCCCTGGGTAAACAATTTCTTTGCAAGCAGCCTGTTTCGCTGAACAAAGTCCCCATATCAGGGGAACAAGCTCTACCATAGCGTATCATGAATTTGGGAAATAAATACACCATAAGCAGAAGAAGCAGGTATATTGTTTCATAGAAAAGGAAAGTTGACAATAGAAAAATTGAAGTCCTCACGTTTGTCATAAAGTTTCAAATGCAGCATTTGAATTGCCAGTCAGAAAGATAAATTTGCAGCCTAATCATGGAGATGGCGCGAACTTAGTGTATAGTTTTTAAAGTTATATCACGAAACATTTTAAATTTTTCAAAGAGAGACAACGAATTAACCTTATGTGAAAGTGGACAAACTGCCCAATTTGTATCAGGCGTGATTCAGGCGTGAATATCAATGCTTTAGAATAGGGACCAATACGACCTGTCTCAGTACTTGGGTAACTGATGCAAGGACGGATCCAGGATTTTTTTTAAAGGGGGGGGGGGGGTGAGAATTACTAGTATATCAACGGCTAGGTGCGAGCGCCTTTGGCGCGAGCTTCCAGAGACGTGGGGTCAAGTAAACGCGGTCCGGACCAACACGTCTACAGAAATGGGTTGTTACATTAACATATGGGCGTCACATCAGTCAATAGCTCTCTCTCTCTCTCTTTTAAATTTTTCAAAGGGGGCGTTGCAACCCCCGCAACCCTCCCCTTAAATCCGCCACTGTGATGATATGTGTAAACAGCGATATTTAATAAAGGATTATAAATACCGCTGGTGTAAATTTATGGATTTCTTTCTCTATCATACAGAAATCAATGGTATAGTCTTACTGCGTTACTGTGTTTAACGCCACTGTAAGATTCAATCTTCTAAAGGCGTAGCTACTTTGATAATGTGGACTGTTGCGGTAGTATTTGCGGTTGAGTGTAACCTGGTAACAACTTGCCTGTGACAATTTTATGGGATTATTTATTCAATGTTTATTAAGACTACTTTTGAAGGCATTTTTAAGCCTGATGCATCAATAACAGAATTTAAAGTCAATAACCCTATTTGAAAAACTGAAGCCCCTTAAGTTTGTATTATACCGTACATGTATCTATTTCAAGTTTAATAAATGTTCAATCTGTTACCCCTTATTTGTTTTGTTTGGCTATATTGAAAATGTTGCTGTTTACTGATAGAGTTAATTATTTAAAAAAAAAATCTCGACCATATCAAGTCTAAGCAGCGACATTTCATTCTGGTCTAAGTTAGTCTATAGATTTTAGTATTTTTTCTTGGTAGTATTTTTTAAACATAGTTATTGATATTTTATGAGAAACCAAATGATAATTTAACATTTTGAGTTAGTGACTGTCTCTAAGCATAACAGACGAACAATAAGTTTGCATTCACAGCATTGGACTATCCGATGAAAGACACTTTATACCGAAACTGGTTACTTTTAATTTGGCGCGTAAGATATGGTACGTCTCCTGCAATATTAACCCGAGTAATTTCGACAACATTGGTTCTCAAATAATTATGTGAAAAGCGTGTTCATTGGGCTGTTATGGCAGTAAGAGCCAATAGTAACACTCGATACAACTTGACCCCAGTCACCAAAGAATGTTTACATCATGGCGGCATCGTTTGATTATCCAGAGTGGTTAATGGAAGTAAAGAAATCAATCGGTGAATCAAAGGTAAATAGCAGTGTATTGGGGCTGTAATCCAGAAGTATTCAAATAACGAAGCTGTAAACTGCAGTAACAAAGTCACGGTTCCTCGACAAATTATGTCCGTTAGCCTAATAATTTTAGTCTTCTTTATTCAACACTGGGAACATTTTACCCACCTAAAGACAAATAACAGATATACATAGTCTTCCTAATCAGCCTAACAAGATAATAAATACATCTAATCTTACTTACTCTTAGGGTTTTAGTGATTGGTTAGTCAGATAAAAAATGTCCAAATCACAATTCCAAAGCAAAGTAAAAACTTTGAAACTGACATATTAGATTAAACAGTGAACTTCCAACATGGAATTGATGCTGAGTGTTCCAGAAAGGTAAGCACCTTCCGTTAAGCTAGCTACACCCGCCACATGTGTAATCAAAGTTTAGTGAAAGGAACATAGAGCGGTGAATGCCCAATACCCATTTGAAGGCATTTAACATAGCAATGACTAGTTACGTCAATTTTATCTCAATGTTATGTTTATGTCACTTGCGCAAATGCTACTGTAGTGGAATTTATTTACACAATGTTTGTACAAGTATTACTAGTATTGAATTTGCACAAACCTCAGTTATGAAGTACCAATGGGGCAACTAGAGGGGTTCTTATAAGCCGTATGCATCATTTAAAATCCTGTCAACTATCTGATGAATGTACAATAGCTAGAAGTTGGATATTTGAAATGTAGCATCTGTATGATAAGGCAGTATCCGTTTAAAGAAATATTGGCAGTGGGTTCCCAAATGGGGAAACTTGAGAGGGCCTCTAGAAATATATTAAAATCGCCTTTTACAAATTACATATAGGGCTTTCATTGGGAATTTATCATTGAGACAGTGGTTCTTAAGATTCAAATTATGTCGGGGGTCAAAATGAAAAGCTGATAGCTATTTTACCCATGTAAACCTTCCACGTTACAGTTTGCAGATATATAGTAGGCAGTCTGCTATATGGCCTAATGGTATATTGGTTAATCAAATTATCAATGCTGATTGATTGAGTAAATTGTATCATGTTGTATCATGGTAAGGTTTTGCTTTTATGAATATAACATCATTTTAAGAATAAAACTTCATAAATAGACTAGAACAATAATAGTAGTTTTATCAACTACTATGTTACTGTAAATGTTTCAGGAATGGGCAGTATTTTTGAGAGAATTAAATGATGCTGTACAACAACAATTGACAGAGAGCCATGTACAATATTTCAGTGATTTATCTGATCCTGAAAAGGAACTCTTCATGGAAAGAGCTTCCACTGCCATTGAGGGGGGTAAGTTAGACAGATGTTTTGAAAATGTTTTTGTTTTAGTTCAGTAATGAAATATGTTTTTATCTTATTGTGATTTCCATACAAAAAAAACCCAAAAAACTTTGAGGTTGTCAACATGTTTTTCCTCAGTAATACAGACTGTGGTTATTTAAATAACTTTCAGTGTGCATGTACTCTTTGCATTTTTACTTTCAATGCTAATATGTAAAACAGGTCTATAAGTGACTTAATCTCACTTGTCCTTTTAAGAGCCTCAGTGGCCAATTGGTCTAAAGTATGTGCTTATAAATTGCAACACCAATGCTGCCTAGGATCCAATCCCACTCAGGCACATAGATCCTAATGTAGGATAGTTTGTCAATAATCTTAGAAACAGTGGTGTTTTATTTAATGTTCCAGTCAAGATTCATTCATTTAGATTGGGTAAATCATTTCATGAATGGTGGAGGAAACTGGAGTGCCAGGTGAAAACTACCAACCTTTAGCAAGCTAACTGACAAATTTTCTGGAACTGAAATCTACCCGAGTGGGATCCAAAAGAACAATATATAGGATTTAAAACATGTATTCTTTGCTTTTTAATCTTTTCTGATCTCGATAAACAAGAAAAAGTTGAACAATCTAAATGACAGGATAGACAAACTAGTTTGAGTGGGGTATATAGGAATCACAATGTCTGTCTGTTTGTCTGTCTGGGCCATATCTCATAACTGCTTTGGACAACTGTCATAAAACTTCACATGAATAATCTTCATGGTCTAAAGGTGTGTCATGACCTTGAAGCAAGGTCATATCAGAAAGTTCAAGGTCTCGGCGAAAACGTTCAAACCTTGTACATGTTGGGGTGAGAATATATGACTCTCAAGAGGCAGTTCTAGTTTGTATTGTTAATTATTTATATTTTGTTTGAGCAGGCAGTATATATAACAACTTATATCAAAGAGTGACACAGATTATTGATAAAGGCATGAATGATGATGTAGCCAAAAACTTGATGGATGATTCACCGTTAGAGAATAAAGCGGACATGATTGTAGAACATGCAGAATCTGGAGCTTTAGCATTACTAAAGAAATACAATGACATGAAAAGTAAATTAACAATTTGTCTGAACCAAGGATTACCAGCAGCTATAAGACAGTATTCATGGAAATTGTTCCTCCTACAAAGTAAAGGTAAATTTAAATGAGGCAGACAGTATCTACCATGAACTTTTAAACCCAGGCCCCGGTTTCGCAGTCATTCCTTTGCTAAGATTCTCCTTAACTTAAATCTTGCAAAATTTCAAATTTAAGGTGTTATTTTTAAGATCGCCTCAAGATTAAAACATTTACATTTAGTTTTGACAAAAGTATTCATCAGTGGTTCTAAAACGAGATTACCAAATTTTTCAAAAATTAAGTTAAGGAAAATCTTAGCTAAGGAATGATTGTGGAACCGGGGCCTGTACTTTTTTATTGTTTATTTGAGGTCTCAGTGGCCTAGTGGTGTAATGCACATGCTTACAGATCAAGGCTTTTTACTGCCGATTAGGTTTGAATCCCATCCAGAAAAATTGTCAGTTCACTTGTCTAAGGTTGTTGGTTTTTTTGGGCACTCCTGTTTTCTCAACCATTCCTGAACTGACCACCTTGGTATAAGTGAAAAAGTCTTGACTGTAGCATAAAAATCCATTACTAAGCTTTCACTCCTTATTTTTTCATAAATTTTCTGTTTTATAGATACTTTAATCTAAAGATATAATATAATATAATCATTTATCAGCAATGCAAATAGCATCCAAATCAGATTCTCATACTGTTTCAAAATATTATTACATAAAGACCATCTCTATATAAGGGCCACCTGCTTTTAAAGGACAGTAAACATTATCCCAATAGCTCTACTCATGTTATTTAAACCGATATATATGTAAGATCCAGCTGCTCAAAAGACCACTTTTACTGGTTCCCTTAGATGAGCCTTTATAGACCGGTTTGACTGTATTAATAATGAATTTAAATATATTTATTTTAATTTGTAGTCAGGAAGCAGTATGTTGAGCAGTTGAATGCCAACCCCCGTGGAGCTATATCAATGTATGACTTTGACATATCACAAGTAATAGAAAACATGATAAATACAGAAGAAACATTGTATGAGTTGAAAGGTCACGCAGGTAAAACAAAATACACCATAGTGTTACAATATGGTTCAAAGTTGTAATCAATCTTCAGTTAAAAATTGTTTGGTACTTCCGATTGCGATTTTACTGAAAACTATCGACTCAAGGCTGTTTTGCATGTTTTGGGAGTGAATGGGCATTTTTGTGGTTTACTTATTGATAAGATTTAATTTGATAGACTCACTAGTACATATATGTACACATAAAACATTATCATAGGGGAGGGGGTTGGATACAACACACTGTTTTAAAACAAAAGAACATTGATAATTGGTCGTCAATAACAGGCAGTTTTATATACTGTAAACCGCTTTATATTGGCGCATACTTATTTCAGCGATTGTTGACTGGTAAACATATTAGCGCAGTTTAATTTTAGCGTAATCAATTCCAGTCTGAACTGTTTAATACCTCTTTATATTACCGTATTTTCTCGCCTAAAATCCACAACTTTTAGCCAAAAAATAAAATTTGAGAAGGGAATGCCAGGTTACAAGAAAATAATAAAAATAACTATGTAATTGTTTTAATTAGTTTGACTTTTACTGAGAGAAAATCTCCGTAACTGACCCAGGAAGTCACTAGACAGACAGATGTCTGCAGGAAGCTTTCATCATAATTTGTCCCTCTCCGTCGCTTAGACTTTTTACTGAATAAATATTGAAATCAATAATAACCTATTTTGTTTTTATTCATTTAAATACCAACTGTTTTTTTTAATTATACAATGTTTCAACACATAGTCGATGTATCCCCGCTAACAGCCGCTTAGATCATTATAGAGGTCAATAATTAGGATTTATATTATGTTGCCGACATCACTGAAAAAATAAACAGTTTTCGCATAACGGGTCTAATTTGTTGTTATAATTGTTAATATTTTAATGATTGAAGCCAACTACTGGTAAATGAAAATTAATTACCTAAAAAGGAGACTTGTCTGATTGTACGTATCACATACAATGGCCAGTATTTAACAGCTATGCCGGTGTTCCCTAATTTATCCGTTTGTCGGTGGTCAGTCTGCCGGGTCTGGGTAATTAATCCCTAATTACTTATCATGTGTGGGTATATTGATTGAAGCCATACCAGTGTCATTCAGAACTATTATTATTTTTAACACTGACTATATAACCATTTAACGTTCATAGTCACAGCAGCGATGTACAGTACTGACCTTTTTTGTTGTAATTTTAGCGGCAGTTTTATTTTAGCGCTAACACTCTTATCGCCAATTGCGCTAAAATAAAACTGCCGCTAAAAAAACACGGTTTACAGTATACAAATGTAGACGTGAAATGTATTGTTCAGAGAGCTTCAGAGAAGTTTCATTACTCAATTGACAAGATTTGATTTTTTTTTAAATTTATGTTGACAATTTTTTTTTATTAATTCCATAGATATTCTATTTTAAGTGTTTTAATCATATAAATGTATACATGTAATTGTTCAGGTTCTTTCTATGGGCTAAAGGCTGTATTGTCTTACTACCATGCCAGATTAAAAACAAGGGAAAGACTTCGTTTAAGTGATCATCAACTTGGTATACCATTTTTCTTGGTAAAGATGAACAATCTATCAAGGTAAGTCATCACTACTTTCTTATTGAATCTGCTTCCAACTTGGAGAGCTGAAAGGTCTAGAGTGTTGGCTTACTGATCACAGCAACTCTAGGCTTTAATCTCACTCTGGTAAATCTTATTATTGAAAGTTTGTCATTTCACTTGTCAAAGGTTTGTGGTTTTCTCCTGACACTCCAGTTTTCTCCACCATAGATGAAGCGACCTCTTCAATATCAGTGAAAACCCTTGACTTGGGTGTAAGTGGTATCATTGGCAATGTACCCTGACTTCAGATGTAGGTACCACAGTTTTTCAACAGCTGTTCTGCTCTTGGTAGCTGTGGGTGCCACCTGAATACTCTAATAGTAAGACAGACTTGCTATGACACTGTGGACATAGTTTTATACAAATTGAACTTACCAGGTTGATCTGGTTGTGACCAAACACTTGATAATTGTGTAATAATAAACCAAAGTACAAAAGCATTGAACACCTGAGTATACCCATAAACTGCAGAATTTCCTTATTTCATTATTGCCTTACAAGCCTTTCTGGCTTTTTAAGTGATGGATAAATTATCAGATTTATGTTATAAAGAGATAATATGTTTATAATTTACAGACGTGATCCACCCCCAGGTAGACTTGTTGCAGATGTCGTAGAGGAATTTATCACCTTTATGGAAAGTCGACCAGGATTTATAATGGACTCAGGATCAGCTGTATGTATATGTTTTCTTTGTTTTCAGAATAAAAAATAATAAAGATTATATGTATCAATAAACGGTTACAATTAATAACATTGTTGTACTTTGATTACATCCAGTCCTAACTACCTACCTTCCTATTTATCTTCTTCACTTCCAGTAGAGCATAAGGTAGACACGAGATCTCGACACTCGGCTCTATTCTTGACTTTGGCCTCTGCTTCTCCCCATGCCAGGTTCAGTTCTTTTTATTCTGCTTTAATGGTTCTGTGCCAGGTTGTTTTTGGCCTGCCCCTTGTCTTTTTCCTGGTGGTGTCCATCTAAGTACCTCTTTGGTGATGTTACTTCCTTCCATCCTAAAGACATGTCCTAGCCACCATAGTCTTCTCTGTTTTATATGGAGAGGACTATGGTGGAAGCTAGACAGTGGTCTCATATTTGCCTTTGTAACTAACTATTTCTCATTTATTTTTGTCTTGATCATACCATTTTTGTCATCTATAACATTTTAAACAATTTCTATGGTTTGCAAAATGACAAAAGTTTTCAAATGTTAAGGGTACAAAAAGTGATCCATAACATTTTTAACAATTTCTATGGTTTTTCAAATGTTAAGGGTGATAAGGGAGATAAAAAAGTATTTAAAAAATTCCCTATCGCATTGAAGAAAAATGCATTAGATTTTTCAGAAAAGACAACTGATATTATAATTGACTCTGAACATATAAGTTGATATCTTTAAACATTGAAATTTTATTATTTTGTTTAAAAAAGGCGATGCTGATTTTTTATAAAAAATATATTATACATTGATATTGAATAATATACTCCAAAATGGATGGCAAATTTTTTTTGTACATGCATTTAAATTTTTAATGTGAGAAATACAAATGTATATTGGTAGATTCATAATGAAGAATTTGCTGGATTCATAGACAAAATATCTAAACAGCTACAAGTGAAAAATCCAGATGCTAGTCGTGTTGTCATAGAAACATTTACCACAGATAAAGGTAAGTAAGGTGGCTGAAGACATCATTATGATATCATTAATGATGTTGAATTTATCAATTTACACCCTTATGTATAACACATAGTTTTTCTTTCTTAAAATGGTGGTCATGAATGGAAATCATTATTACTAGATACTTTGTATGAATATTGATTACCCGTGAGACAATATACAAATTTTGAAAGTATAAAATTTGTGTCGCTATATAAAAATGTACCTTATTTTTCTGATTCTTAAATACATGTATCATGACTAGTGTTTGCACAAAAATGGTTGATTTATTACAGAATGTACAATCAAACCTGTGTATAAAGGCCACTCAAGTGAACCAGTAAAAGTGACCTTTATGGCCAGGTGGCCTTTATATGTAGGTTCAAATAATATGAATAAAGAACAATTGGGATACAATGCTACTGGCCTTATAAGCAGGTGGCCCTTATATAGAGGTGGTGGTTAAGGCTGTACCAAGATGCACTTACCGGTAAACTATGCCAAAAATGAATAAAATATAAATCATTACTGTTGATAAAACATTTTTGTAATCTATTTTTATTTTTAGCTAGTTTGATGTTAACTTTCGCTATCTATTACAGATAAAACTGGCACTACAGAGACTGGTGACTTTAATAGTTTGATGGATGGTATGAAGGCCATGTTGAGGGAAGCTATTAGAAGCATGTTTGTCAGTAAGTTTTAATTTATTATTGGATACTTTGTTTTATATGACAGTAATTGGGCATTTTTGCTCTCATTTCAGTATTACTTTTGATTTTTTGTCAAAAAAATTTATTG
This sequence comes from Anadara kagoshimensis, assembly GCA_021292105.1. NCBI lineage: Eukaryota > Metazoa > Mollusca > Bivalvia > Arcoida > Arcidae > Anadara > Anadara kagoshimensis. Next base: position 31,627,916 of record CM037861.1, read on the forward strand.
GAGTAAAAAGGTTTTTGAAGCTCTCTCATGCCTCTAATCTATTTTCTTTATGTATTTCTTCATAAGCTTGCCTTGATTTATATACATGTATTTCCAAACCCCTTTATCTGACTTGAAAAATAAAGGACAGTGATTTTGTTTGCCTAAAATTACTACCAAATACAGGTAGTTTTCCCTGGGGAAAATGACTAAAATTTCCCAATTTAACCATTAAAATCCTCAAAATAACAGTAATATACATGTACTAGCAATTTAAATTTAGTTGTCTTTACTCACAAAATTTTAGATGCTGCTTTGATGTTGTAATAATTTTAAATCTTTGTATCGAGAATCCAAAGCTATTGCAAGCATGCCATTTTTCAGTTTGCTGCATTTTAGAACTTTAATTTTTCCTAATCTTAAAGGCAGAAGGTAGCTTTAAAAATTGTAACAAAATCACTAGTGGAAATGAATCAAAATTTTACTGTGTATACAGATAATTTGAAGTAACATATTTCTATTTATACATATTTGTAGCATACCTAAGGACAGATACGTTGTTATATGTATGGGATCAGTATATGATTGGTATAGACACTCCAGGTTTCTCTACAGAATGGATGTCCATTATATGTGTAACTACTATAGGATTACTGAAAGAGAAAATCAGAGAATCGGGAAGTGTAAGGAAATTGACGTATCCCTGGCCATGCCTTTTGCTCTGACACTGGTCGCCATCACAGTACCAAAGCAGCATAACAGAAACTAATGACTTACTAGTATCAGTGATGTCAATAAACGGCACAATTCAGGCTGAGTTTTCATTCTTTTTTGTGTAATTCAAGCATGCCAGGCCTTTGTCGGAACATTTTGGGCGTGGCCAGCTATCCCTCAACTCTCTACATACTTTATAAATCAATAGGTCTGGTTTACTTTTAGTTGTGTAAACTTGTCTGAATAACTTGTGTCACCCACAACCTTCCATTGTAGTATTTTACCTGAATTTCACTGCATTATTTTAAATAGAATTCAAAAACACTGCATGGAAATTTCGAACTGGATTTGAGGACAGAAAAAACAAAACAAGTCAAAATTACACTAATGAATATTAAAAATAATTCAAAATAAGGGAATAAGTTTTAGTTGCTCTTCTAGTAAAAAGGTTTTAGTGTCAGTAACCACTTGACAAATCATTATTTTGTCTGTACAGCCACCCAAGTATATTTGGCCTTTATGGGCAGGTGGCCTCTATACACAAGTTCAACATATGAATAAAGAACAATTGGGATACAATTCTACTGAACTTTGTAAGCAGGTGACCCTTATATAGAGGCAGCTTTTAAGGCAGGTTGGACTGTATATGAATAAAGAACAATTGGGATACAATTCTACTGAACTTTGTAAGCAGGTGACCCTTATATAAAGGCGGCTTTTAAGGCAGGTTGGACTGTATATGAATAAAGAACAATTGGGATACAATTCTACTGAACTTTGTAAGCAGGTGACCCTTATATAAAGGCGGCTTTTAAGGCAGGTTGGACTGTATATGAATAAAGAACAATTGGGATACAATTCTACTGAACTTTGTAAGCAGGTGACCCTTATATAGAGGCAGCTTTTAAGGCAGGTTGGACTGTATATGAATAAAGAACAATTGGGATACAATTCTACTGAACTTTGTAAGCAGGTGACCCTTATATAAAGGCGGCTTTTAAGGCAGGTTGGACTGTATATGAATAAAGAACAATTGGGATACAATTCTACTGAACTTTGTAAGCAGGTGACCCTTATATAGAGGCAGCTTTTAAGGCAGGTTGGACTGTATATGTCTAGTCTTTTGAGTCACAAATTTTTTATATCAAGTGTCATAAGCTAACACGTAATGTAAATGTATCTGTGTGGGTGTAAACAGTTTTCTGATTATAGGTATGAATTTTTATACTGTTTTATATTTTATAGCCAGAAAAAGCGGTAGAAGTGGTTAAGAATGAAACCAAAAAACTCTCGCCTGGACAATATCAGTTTGAAGTAAGTGCTGAATATATCATAGTTAAAACTTCATTGTGTATAAAATTGATAGTGATCTATCTTCATTCTTAGTGGCCAAGTGACCTAAAGAGTGTGCTTACAGAACACAGTGCCTGTCACCACCTAGGTTTGAATTTCTTTTAGGGCATATCCTAATGTGAGAAAGTTTGTCAGTTGTCTAACTGAGCAAGTTGCCTTCCTGATTCTGTCTATAAAGACCACTATTTAAACTATATCTTGTGACAAATTATATACATGTATTTGCTGGATCTTCAGGTGCAAGTTTACCGGTATATCACAGATAACAGAAAAGTGGCTTTTAAAGATTTTTGTACCCTCTTCATGTATATGCATTTATAAATGATAGATAATTCATAAAAGAACCAAGTTTTATGTCATATCCTGCTGCAAATGTCATCACCAATGTTAAAGTACTGTAAATAGGGAAATTTTCGTGAAGGTAAAATTTTATCTTATTTCGTGCTAAAGAAATTACCGCCAAAATTTTACCCATGCGAAAATGTCTACCATACAGGTTAATATATCATAATATATAGAATATACACCGACCTATATTGGTTACGCAAAAATTACATCCAGGCGAAATGCCAGATTTTAGAAATCGCGAAATTTCCACCCCGCAAAAATAATCCCCTTTACAGGAGTTGAGGTTTTTATGAATTAGGAGTGCATGTGAGCTTTGCTGTTATTATGATGTTTTTGATTTGTTTAGGTCAGCTATGATGATTTTTAACGATCATTTTACTTCATTTAATTTTTGTTTAGGTTAAACAACATTATTACAAAGATTTATATTCTTTACTTCAACATGATGAAAAAGCTGCTATGCCAGTTCTAGATCCTACGCAAGGTAATATGCACAAATGTCTACAAACTTACACGTAACAATTACAAATGTGTAATGTACTATACACATGTACAACAGGCTGACCAATCAAATTTATTTTTATTTTGTCCGCATTGGTACATTTTTAGTGCGCAAGGTTGCCATTTAGGTACTTTTTATGGTTAAGTATTTGATTTTGGTACAATTTTCATACAAAAAGTACTTTTACTTAAAATAAAAACGTCAAAAGGGGAAAATCTGTCTAATTTGACCTCTTCAGTTTATTGGTCCGTTTATCTGTTTTCATGGTACAAATCCATCAAAAATGGATATCTCCGTCGAATTGGTCAGCCTGGTACAACATGATGAAAAAGCATCTTTGTCAGTACTGTATACTATGCAAGGCAATACACAAGTACCCGACAAAATTACAATTTTATATGTGTAATGTACTGGCACTTTACATATATACAACACTTTGAAAAAGCTGCCATGCCAGTTCTTGATATTTTGAGCTACCCAGCTCAGGTTAGTAATTTATAGAGAACAACATATTGCTTAAAAAAATGCATATTTACAATAAACAAACTGGGAACACAACTTATGATTACTAGTATTTATTACACTTTTCTTTGTATATTATGTTTGATCTCTAGCTTTAAATCCTCCTTGGAGACATTGGGTTAATGATGTTGTCCCTCCAGAAACAAATCTTTATAAATTGTATTTGATCTCTAGCTTTAAATCCTCCTTGGAGACATTGGGTTAATGATGTTGTCCCTCCAGAGACTAAACCTAAAGACAGAAAATTAGCAAGAGAAGAGAGGGAAGCAGAGAAAGAAAGGTAATATTAAATATTGTATACATGTATCAAATGAGTTGCAAGGTTGTCTTAAAAACCAATTCTATATGCCATGGTAACCTTTGCTCAAAAAAATCTCACTGCTTATAGACATCAGCACAATTCTTAGGTTATTCATGTTATTCAGTAATCTTTATTGAATGTAAAATTGTCCTTGTCCTATGTTTTGTTATACCCCACAAACTATTTTTAGTGGGGTATATAGGAATCACCATGTTGTCACTCTGTCATTCTGTGTAAAATTGTGTCCAGGCCATATCTTAAAATTGCTTTGGACAACTGTCATAAAACTTCACATGAATAATCTTCATGGTTCAAAGGTGTGTCATGACTTTAACATTCAAGGTCATATCAGAAAGGTCAAGGTCACAGGAAAACATAAAACCCTTGTAGATGTTTGGGGCTGGGGGTATTTATCTCCCAAGAGACAGTTTATTATGTGTATCAGATTATTATATAAACTTTTCATTTTCATTAAAATTTCAGAATTCTTCAACTAAAACGAGATGCAGAATTGTTAAAGAAAAGTAAAGAAGCATACGAAAAAAGGTATTTACATGTATTTTTGTTTTATCAAATTGGTCATTGATTTCTTTAATGTATTATTCTTACATTCTTTGACATATAACATCATCACTCTGCACACAAACTGTTTCTGTAATTATGGCACACATACACATATATTTCTTTTACAATTTCACACAACTTTATTAATAACTATATTTTTGGGTCAATTTTAATTTTACCGGTACTGTAAATTGGGAAATTTCTAGATCTGCTTGTACTTTTATTTTCATTTCATCGGATGGTGGTAATTGCAAATACTAGTGAATAATATCAAAATGAAATATTCGCGAAAATTTTATTTTTGCATCATTTTACATTCAATGATTTATGTGAAAATAAAACAAACATGAAAATTTCCCAATTTACAGTAATTGATAAATTTATTATTTGTGTGTTAAAAGATGATACACACTTCCTGGAAACTGACAAGTATATTCTGACAGGGAAATTTTCAAAGAAAAATATTATGAAACTATATAATATTACCGGTACATCATTTTGTTTTGGTCAATTTCTGTAGTTTTCCATCTTTTTTAAAACATTTTGTTTACAGTAAAACCTTGATTTATTGCCACCATTTGTTAAAGTTAGATTTTGGCATTATAAAGTGTTAGGCAGAAATTGACAGGCGGTAAGCAAGGTGGCTAAGTCATTAAGGGGCATTATAAACCAGGTGTTACTGTATTATACAAAATGTTTATTATTTTCCTATTTGATATCAGGAATGTGTATAAATGTGACAATGAAGCCAAAGCTCTTACTGTTTTCAGTATTTTAAATACATGTATTTACTTAAACTAGAACACCACATAACTCATATTTCTTTCTAACTACATTTTTTTTAACTTGAAATATGTAATGTTACAATTTGTTTAGCCAAGAACCACCCACACCTGAAGAGTAAGATATTATAACAAATAAGAAGTGATAATAATTACATGTTATGTTGTTTTAACTAGGAGTGATAACCATGATATGAGAAGTCAGGGCTGTCATATCCTTATTTGGTATTAATCCCAGGCCCCTGGAATGGGAAAATAACTTTTGGTTCATGCAATTTTGAAAAAAATGTAATGAGAAAATACCTATAGTATAGAACTAGTCCATTAAAACTAGTGATTTAAGTTCCCCTGACTTCAAATCCTAACCAAAAAGAACCTCATAAAGTACACTTGTCTATAATGTCCATATTTCTTGGATCCTATGGATGATCTTCATATACAGGTTTCACTGTAGTAGAAATGTAAAAGTTAGTTTTGTTTGAAATTCATTCAAGTTGGTAAAATTCACTGAGATATTTTTGAAAAATATACATGTAGGTTTTAATGGGACCTATTTTTGGCCCCAAATGAAGCAGATTGATAGCCCTGGGTGTTGTTTGTACTAGGATTGATTATTATGATTTATGTTGTTGTAATATATATGGTCATGGATATATTAATGATAAAAAATGGAACATTTCATGTACCGGTACTAACATTTTGTGTGTTTTCGTGATGTCTGTTCAGATGTTGTCTATTGTATTGTATTTTCAAATTTTTAAGCAGATTGGATTTTCTATTTCGTATCAGCTACATGTAACTTATGAAAAACCGAATCCTGAAAGTTTTAAGAAACTTTTTTCAAATGCGATATTACTTCAGTGTAGAAATTAAAAAAAGAGGCAGTTTGAAAATTCAAAGGGGAATTTTCTGCATTGTTTAAAATTGAATAATATTTTTCACACTTTCAAATAAATGTTCATAATAATAAACTTCATATACATGTACATACACTTACTTTGTTTATACTTTTCACAATAGTGAAAAATATCGGTTATTTTTGAAACACGAGTACCACCCAAAAGATATGTGAGTAAATGCAAGAATTCATTATCTGCGTTTTATTTTTAGGCAGTATTTATTATTATTATGATTAGAAACTTAGTTTCTATTTTTATTATTTAGTTGAAATATTATACATATATTTGTTTAAAAAAAATTAACTTATTTCCCCCCTTTTTTGTATGTTTTTTTATATTTTATTTTTATAGTTAAGCTGACTATTCCTGTAGTTATAAAATTTTTAATATAATTTTCTCCCAATTTTTGTTAATTTTCATTATGTAGGTTTTATATGTTTTTGCATGTAGTTTTAAACATGTTAAATATTTGTTGATTTATATCAAGCATGAAGATATTATTTACTAACAACATTAACAGTCAAGCTTCATTAATACTATATAATGCTTGGTGGAGATACGCAATACCTTGATGAATTACCACATATTGTCTGCATGGTCATTTACAATGTCATGTAAACTTAACCTTCCTTTTACAAAAAAAAAAAAAGAAAGAAAAAAAAACACCTATCTTTTAGCTTTTGTGTATGTAACTAATGTATGTGTATGAGAGATTGATGTACATGTATTATTAACACATCAAAAACAAATTAATCCATGTCGGAATAACAATCCAGACACAGAGTAAAAACTTTGAAACTGAAAAGTTCGGTTAAACATGTGAACTTCCACCAGGTGCTCTGAAAAGGTAAGCACTCTTGTTAAGCTAGCTAAACCTGCCATGTGCGTTATCAAAATTGAGTGAAAGCCTGAAAGGAATATGGAACTATGGAAAGTCAAATATATCTTGGACAAAGAGACATCATACTTATCAACAATTCTGTGATGTGTATTTGTGTCACAAGGGTCAGAGGCTCAGTATATTTAGTGACATACGGGTGATTGTCAGAATGTAACTTCTACATGTGGCCTGTTGGCCAATCTACAGATCTTTGACTTAACTGTTGAAGTTGTAACATATTGGAATACTGTATAAGAAGAATTATTAGCAGTAAGAAACTTTTGTGGTTTTGATCTTCTAAACCATTTCACAGTAATAAATTTTCACGGTTCCAACTGAAGAGATGTACCAAGAGAAATAAGAAATTTTCGTTGAGAAGATATCATGACAATTGTGAATATTTTTTTTCCTCAAATTTTTCTTCTTATAAGTAATCTTTTGTTTTTTTTATCATATATAGTGGATTGTCCGTAATCTTCCATGTGTTACTTTCACAAATATTCAATCTCTCCTACAGGCAGAATTAGTGAATCATTGAAATCGAGGCGTGACAAGGATGTCCCTAGCCCTTTCAAGTCTGCGAAATCGATTGACCTTGACCTTCATATAAGGTCATGAAAAGCTACAAAATTAGTTTAATTTTGACCTTTATTTAAGTTCACATTGATTTTATTTTTTAAAATCTTTAAACAGTTTTCGTCATTACCAAAAGGTGTAAAATTTTGAAAAATTGAGTGTATGTAGCATAATTGCATGAAGTTCTACCAAGATTACAAAAGTTTGGTGACATTTATCTTCATTTAAGGTTACAGTGACATTGAATAGTACATTGTAACTGTGTATCTTTTAAATATGTTGCTTTCATGGTATCAAAAAAAAACCAAAAGTCTGAAATTTCATATATGGCATCATATTGCGTGAGGTCTTAAAAACTTGTGAATGAGTCAACAGTCTGGTTGACCTTGACCTTCAATATAGGTAGGTAACAGTGACATTCAAATCCTTTAAACACCTTCTTGTCATGAACTAGGATGCTTGGAAACTGAAATTGTTATATATAGCACCAACCTATATTGACATATCAACGGCCTTGCCTTTTATGTTCCGACACTGGCCACCATCACGGTACCAAAACAGTGTCATGGAAACTAATGACGTACTAGTGTCAGTGATGTCAATGAATGACACAATTCAGGCCAAGTTTTTATCCTTTTTGTGTGTAATTCAAGCATGCTGGACCATTGCCGGAACATTGTGGCGTGGCCAGCAATCCGTCATTTATGTACAGTAATACAGTAATCAGTGTTTTTTTATTACAGAGAAGAAGAGGATGAGTTCCTGAGAGCAGCAGCTGAAGAAAGAGACAGAGTTGAGGAAGAAAAGTCAAAGATAGAAGAACAAATAGAAAATGTAAGTACAGTAAGACCTGTATATAAAGAACATCCAAGGGACCTAAGATACAATGTAGAACCTGTGTAAAAAGACTACCCTTTGGACCAAAGATGTGGAAGCACGTGGCCTAGTGGTTAAGGCGTTGGACTTATGATTCGAAGGTCGTGGGTTCCATTCCTGGACCGGGCGATGTGTTGTGTCCTTGAGCAAGACACTTAATTTCACGTTGTTACAGTTCACTCAGCTGAAAAATAAATGAGTACCAGCAAAATGCTGGGGGTTAACCCTGCGATGGACCGGCGTCCCATTCAGGGGAGAGACTTGTACTCTCAGTCGCTTAACGCCACCGAAACCGGGATAAGCTCCGGCCTGATGGGCCTAATGGCTCGGGACAGACTTTAACTTTTTTGGACCAAAGATACAGTAAATCCTGTAAATAAAGATCACCCTTGGAACTTAAGTATAACAGTAAAACCTGTGTATTAATACCACCCTTGGGACTAAAGAATTACAGTTAAACCTATATATAAAGACCACTTTTGGGACCTAAGAAATGTAGATTTAATAGACAGGTGGTTCTTATATAGCAGTTATTTTTGGTTGAAATATGATGCAAAGGGACTCTAACATTTTTAATGGAAGGTGATCTTTATATAGAGGTCACTATGACAGATTTTACTGTATATAATTTCTGTTTAATCCCATTCAAATCCACTTAAAAAAAATTAAAAATTAAAGAAGAGCATAAATTGAGTCCAGAATCTAGTTAAGAACAGTGATTGCAAGGACTTGGTTTTATTTATTTACATGTACAAACATGTATATAGGACTTAATGCCTAACTTTAAAAAATGGTTGCAAAATTTCAATATAATACATGTATAGTTATGTTGCACTGATTGTTATGTGACACTTGATATTGCTGCAATTGAAGTTGAAACTGACATTAATTGTTTTGTATGATTAGGAAAGAAGAAAGAGGTTAGAGATTGAAAAACGAACCAAAGATGAGATAGAAAGACTAAAGAGACAGATGGTCGTGTTACAGAAGGCAGAGATAGAAGCAGATAAAAGGGTAACCAGAATTAGATTTAAGTCTAATTTCGGGTAACACTAGAACATGAAATTCTTTAAAAAGATATACAAGATATTTCTTAATCAAATTCTGTCAAATTTACAAAAGCTTGTATAATCTTCATGTTTAGCATCTTGATAGATGGTCATGAGCATAATCACAAGTGAAACATATCAAGAAAATATAAGAAAATAATATCCAAAACTGATCAGTCTTCTTTTTATAACAGCTCACTGTATAAAGGAGTATTTTTGGTCCCATTGTATCGTAACAGTGGACCAACATGTTTGATATCATCTCTTTATCATATTTATATTCACCACTATTAGCTACAATGGGTAATCTCAATGTGATATGACCCAACTAGGGTTACACCTCAGGCTATAGATCAGACAACTACCATTCCCCCTTCCTTTTTACTTCTTCTGTATCAAGAAAATATTCAGGGAAGTTTTATTTTTATTTCTTGATATTCTCAGGATAAAACACAAATATTTTTTTTTATTAATTTAATTTACAATAAATATGAATGGTTTATAATACATGCACTTAAATGGTTGTTAATTTTATAATATAGGCTAGAGACAGAAAATCGCCATCAATAAAGAGTGAGAGGGATTCTTTGTATAGGTAAGTTATTCTTTTCCTAACTGTGGGTTCCGTTAGCAGTTATACATAATCATGGTTTATCAGTCTTAATGTATAAATTGTAGAACCTTTTAAAAATTATTTTGTAATATCTCCTCTAACAAAATGGATTTTGTTCATCATATATGTGGTATGTTGTAATTATTATGTCATCTTTTATGTACAAATGAGCTACTGTAAACCAACCTTTATTCGAGTGTGATTAACTTTCGGGTGTTTTGCAAGGACAAAATAATTGCAAAGTTACTCGTGGCGAACTTGTTTATGAAAAATGTATCATTTATACCAAATATTCAGCCTAAAGTCCATATCGCAAAAGTTAATAGTTTTTGGTTTGAGAATCGCAAAATTTAACATTCCCTAATAAAAGTTAGTTTTCAGTATTTTGTCCTACTGTTCGATAACCAGACATTAAGTATTGATTTTGCCGTTGACCAGGTGATATTTGTCTTCCTTGAGACTTAATTGATCATAAGTGTGCTTCTCTTTAGTCCATCTGGGGACTTATATAGCTTAGTGGTCTAAAGTGTGCACTTAAAGACCACAATGCATCTCACCATCTAGGTTTTAATTCAACTCGGGCAGATCCTAGTGTTATAAAGTTTATCAATTCTTTTTCCAAAGGTCGGCTGTTTTTTCTGAGTAATCCAGTTTCCATACTGTCTAAAAACTGACCTAGATAAAAGTGAAAGAATCTTGACTAGGGTGTAAAACACCATTAATCCAATCCAATTCGATCTTCAGTCCATTTCCCTACACCCCACACATCTACAAGACATCAGCCATCATCTGTGTGGTAATAACATTACATGTTTTATTTATTTATATTCTTCAGACTATTTAAAACAGTATATTGGTTTTTTTGTTTTTGTACAGCCGATTATTAATTGCACCTCCACCTAGTGCTGCATCTATGAGACCCTCTCCAGTGATGCCACCCATTCAGGATTTGAGAACACCAACACCCAGAGAATCTCCAACAGTTGCTAGAAATAAAGTGTTAGTGGACTTCCTCAGACGTGTAACTCATGGATTAGAAATGAGTATGTTAAAATTTTTTATAACATCAGTATTTTGCCTATAGTATGAGTAATCCATTGGATGTATGAAGGATCTTGAATGGAATTTTAAGATAAATAACTTTAATGAAATTTGTCTGAAACCAATAAATCATTTTTTTACAAATGCATAGAAATATTGTGAAAATATTATTTTCAAATATTGCATCTTTTGATATGATTTTTAACTTTAATTTCTGATTTTTTGGATCAAATTGAATCATCAAGAATATAAAGATTTTTTCTTTTAAAATAAAAGTCAAGTGTCAAAACAAAATATCGCAATATGCAAGCAGGAATTACTTGTTTGTATTTTCAAAAATTAAAATAGTTTTAAAATGATCATTTCATCATTATGCTTAGATGTGTATTGCCCAATATAAATGGGGATACTATGTGTTGTATAATGCTTTTCAAATGGTTTACAGCACACATTCACAGATCACAGTGTCTCTCATTGCTTAGGTTTGAATCCCATTTGGTGCAGATTCAAGTGTTAGAAAAAATTGTCAGCTTGCTGAAAGTTGGTAATAATCTCTGGGTTTCTTTCACCATCCAGGAACCGAAAACCTCAATATAAATGCCAGAATCTGGCTTGGGCGTAAACTCCATAACTACACACCACTCTATCATGTACCTCCATGCATCCACCACAACAGGAACTCAAGTATCTTAGGGTTGTTGGTTTCCGCTAAAATGGTCAATTATTTTACCTAGATAAGTCTCTTGAGACAAATACACCCCCTTCCCACCTTTGTTACCTTGACCTCTGTATACCTAGATTTGGTATTTTACACATTGTATGATGTTAGTTTGTACATGTACTCATAGTAAGTGTATTAATTTTTTGTTCCAAGTTTCATCAAAATACATCCATGGATGTGGATGCTATGGAGCAGACATGATACTGGGACAGACGACAGACGGGGTGATTTTTTATAAACTTTGATTTATCAAATTATGGGCAATATACGGTAAAATAAATTTGTTTGTTACTTGTAGTTTCACAAGGAGAAGGACTTGAAAAGGAAGAACTGGATAGAGACACAGATGTATACTTACAACAGAATATAGCCGATATCAAACGAGCTCAGGTTTGTAGAAGAATGATGCCTATATATCTTCTGCCCTGCAGTGTTTAATCCAATTGTTTACTGGGCCATCCTGGCCTTAAAAAAATAGGGATCATAATTTCGAAAATTTTAATGACAACATAACTTGATAATTTTTATTTGAAAAAAACAAACAATGTCTGCTATTTCGCAATGTTCAACCCAGAAATGTAGTTTTTGGGGTTTTTCTTGACCCAGGCATTGAATAAATGGGTCATATTTTCAAAAATTTTAAATGACAAATTATAGCATAACTTGACCCATTTTATTTGAAAAGATCAATTAGTCAGAGAATAAATATAAATAAGAAAGAGGGGAAAACTAGATTTATTAAAAACTTAACTAAGACTAAAAGGATGGGTCAGGGTTGACCCACAGACAGTACTAGTATCTCCCTTGTGTGTATTGCAGATTTAGGGGTGTTGAACATGCTTATCAAACATGTGTTTACTGCTAAAAAGAAAACTAATCCTAAATAAATCTAAGGACATACTACAGTACTGTTACATACTGTTAACATTTATTTTTGCGGTTTAAGAATTTTTGCTTATTTCCAGGTTGTTTTCTTTTGCGCCAAAATTAATACCAAGCGAAAATTATATTATGCTTATTGTGTTATAGTGCATATTTAAAAACGCGAAAATTTCACATACTAGGTATCTTGAAAATAGATATGTGCAAAATAAATATGTTTACAGTACATGTACTGGTATATAGGTACTTGTCACCCTTTAAAGAAATTTCTCGCATAGCGATTGGTTAACTTGCCGGGGTACATGGAACTATGTTCGGAAATCTGCCGGGGTACATGAACGCACGCGATGTTTAGCGGTAAAAGGGAAGTAACTTGTACATCACTGACGTCTAGTTACAGTAAACAAACATGGCGACGACGTACGCAAGTCACACAGAATACGAAATGGAAGTTAAAAATATCCAACTGGTAACGCTTTGAAGGGTGACAAAAACGTTATACAGAGCTTTGGCAGGTTACACGGCCCCATGTACCCCGTCAAAGATGAATGTACCCTTCGCCTGCGGCTCAGGTTACATAAATCTTTGACAGGGTACATGGGGCCGTGTAACCTGCCAAAGCCCTGTATAACTTATAGTGTATAGGTAGTTAAATTAACCTGGAAAACAAAACTTTGTCCTGTCCAAACTGTCTGGTCTGGAAGATGTTCCATATGGACATTTCTCGGTTAATGGTTGTGTAGTTTCACACAACCTTCTGACTGTGATAAATTTTGTGTTTTATAAATTTCATACATTATCTGTGATTAAGAACCAACATAAAAGTTCCTTTTCCTATTACAGAAAGAAGTATTTGGTCATATGTTACAACCGGGAGAGTTTGAAGACATGGACCCAGAAACACAGCAAAAATCTAGTGAAAAGATGCTTAAACTAATGCAGAAATGGAGAGAGGAGAGGGCTAAAGATGAACTAAAAAGAAAAATACAAAGATAAATGTGTCTTCCTGGTAAATAAAAGAAGTTGGCATTATAAGAAGTCTCCAAGACCTGCTAAAATTAAATTAAGTTTCTGTTGTTAATTATGTCCTCCAATCAAATTTCTCCATTTCTTCCACCAACAATAATAATTTATTTTATGGCAAGGCAGGTTGATACATGTTGGGAAGAATAAAGATTTCCGGGCACCTTGGTATGGCCACTCCTGCACCATTAAAGATAGAAGCACGAGGTGTGTCATAATGTTGTTCTGAAGTCTTTTGATGTTGTAAAAAAAAAAACCAAAATCATGTGACAGTGTTAACTTTATCTTTATTATGCTCCCCCCCAACTTTATCTTTATTATGCCCCCCCCCCCAACGAAAGGGGAGGGGGGGGGGGTATAGTGTTTACTCCATTTCTTATAGCCAAGGTGTTTCCACCACTCTTCTCGAAATCTATTTAAGAGATCTTAATTTCACAGAAACAATCCTTTGGATTGAGTAGTTGTACCATAAGCTTTTCATATTTTTATCATGCACATGGTTAGGGCATGGATTTCAAAGTTGGGGTCGATTTGGGGACACTTTTGAAATGGCCTCCCATTTCAGATATAACTGGTTACCTTTATGTAATCTAACACCAAGACACAATACAATCAATAAATCTAAGTCAGAACTATAGTACAGTAAAACACGCTTAAAATGAACACATGGATAGTACGAAGTCATATAGTGGACCCGACCACTTCTCTATATAAGTCTATATATAACAATATAACGAAGTCGTGTTATAACGAAGGTAAAAATAGAGTCCCCGGGGCTTCGTTATAAACGTGTTTTACTGTATACTCTTTAAACATACCAGTGTTCTTGGTATGTCACCAAATTGTTTAATCTGGAACAAGTAGTTTTTAGTGTATGCATTACAGTAAAACCTTGTTATAATACCCTTGGATACTTTTGCCACCTCTCTATTTGGCACACTTTTCTGTTGTCAAAAAACTCATTTCCTATATCTTTTCTTTAAAAGTTTACTCAATTTATCACCAGACTACTTTATTATGCCTTACTTTGGGAGAACAAATCATGGCAGCGATTCGAGGTCTTACTGTATATGTAAAATCCACCAGTCAAATTAATCTGGTTTTCTTAAGTGTTTGATATTTTGATGCTTTCTACTTGCTGTAAGTGTATGATTTTGGGTGACTGAGTGATATTTGTATTTTTCCGCGACTTATTTCTAAAAATGTTTGAATTACATATACAATGTATTAGACTGTATTGCCTTAGTAATACTGGATTTCATATGTGTGCATCATCATGATAGTCAGTTTTCATTCATACTACCGGTACGTGAATTTCTTATACAGCCAAAACTGTCTAATTGCATAAGCTCCATGAATAAAAATTCTATGTACCCAGTACCAGTAATTAACCGATATACATATATGCTACATGCTGATGCAAGTGTTTTCGACTGAATTTTATTGCTGGTATTGTATGGTATATGCATGTATCATCCTGATAGTCAGTTTTTACTACATGCATAGGCTCCATGATTCAAAATTCTTTGTGATAAACCAATATACAATTAACCAATAAGTATGCATTTAAGTGGATTTGACTGTATTTATTATCGATACTGTGATATATAATAAACATTCCATCCATATTTATTTATATACATGTACATGTAACTATATATTTAGTTTTTGAGGATTTTTATGCTTTTATATTGAGATTGTTGACTGTTTTAATAAAGTTGTTTCATAAAAAAATGGTTTTGTTTAATTTTTCACAATTGGGTCAGGGTTAGCAGATCGCACAAACCTGGTAAAGTGTTTGAATTTGGAACAAGGGTAACAAGGGCCGTCAGAAGAGCAGTGTTAATTGCAAAAACTTTTAGTCCACTTTAGAGCTAAGGTTCTATACTTCATATGGGTGAGCTAACCACTGGGCACCCACCATGATCAAGCTTGCACTATATCTCGGCAATTAGTTCTGGGATTGCTGAGGAAACTGGAGTACCAGGAAAAAACCAACACTCAGCTAGAGAACTGACAAACTTTCTCACACTAGGACCTTCTAGAGTCTCGATCTTGATTTAAAACATAGGCAGTTAGAATAATGAAGTTTTTTGCCTCCAGTCAAAATTTATTCATCTATATTAAGGTGGCCAATTACTGTGGAGGAAACCAGAGTACCGTTACCAACCATAAGCAACTAGATTGGCAAACGTTCCCACTCTTAGGATTTGCCACAGTTAGATTCAAACCTAGGCTGTCAAGTATCCATAACCAGCACTTAAACCACTTGCCTATCTATGCCCTGGATTGAGGATACCACTGTACCTGGAAAAAATCACCAATCTATGGAAAGTGAACTGACAAACTTTCTCACACTAACAACTTGCCTAAGATCCGTAAGCAAGCACTTAAGACCAATTGGTCACCAATGCTCTAGTTTTAGAGATGCTCAACTTTTAATGTATTAATTACCTAGTAAATTATAATCATATCGTACCAATATATAAATTCTGGAATTGGAAGTTTTTTGTTTTGACTAAATAACAATTAGAATAATGCAATTGAGTTGATAAAATATTTATTCCTTTTGCATATATAATCATCATATTTGAGAGAAACAAATATTAACAAAAGCTACAATACAAAATATTTATTGCTACACTCTTATTTTTATGTTAACATATTGATATGGTACCAACATGTTTTGCTTTACATTTTTCAATATAAATATTAAACAGAACTGGTGCTATAAACATGGACTGTCAATGATTTAAAATTGAATTTAAAAGAAATGAGAACAGATGAGACATAGGAAAAAATAGAAAAGTCTTTTATAGTACAAACAAAATTATTCCTAACATTTCATGTCATGTGTATCTGTAGCTATCTGATAAAAATGTCATCTGTAGGGTACAAACTAATACATATGTAACATAAATTTACACATGTTACATAACTATAACAATGTTATTTGTGGATATAATAATAACTATAAGAAATCCACCATTTCTGTCTTTTCAAATGAACACTTTTCTTTGTGTCATTTATTGATGTGAATTTTAGACAAACAAAAATTACCTGTCTGCTTGACCTATCAATAGGAATATTCATACAGGAGGTTCCATCCAATGCATGGGTAAAGCGCAGTTCATACACACATGATCCACAAGTTTACTCTGAAAATTGTGTTTCAAATTACATGTATGTAGATGAAATAAACACTTGTGTTCCAGTGATTTCCTTAAGAGCGGCCAACAGGCAGATTTGACCGCCTAAAACTCCAAATTGGCTGGTTGGAATTCTTTCAGAAGACCTGAAAATCATTTTTGGCCTTGGCGGCTCCCTTGACTCCTGGACTGTTGGTTTCGTCAATCTACCTCCTGCTATTAATTTTATTGAAATCACTGGTGTTCCCTATACATAAATGTACTCAATAATATTTCAATTAAAGGTCAAGCAGACAGGTAAAAGTTGTTTGCTTATACACAAATATATCACAATCCTTGTATCCAGGTTCAGTTGTTACCAATCCTCTTCTATCATGTCCCACAAATAATTTGCTGTGAAGAATTTTGACATTTGTTCACCTTTAAATGAAAATGGTTTGACATCTTTTTTGTTCACAACATCTGATAATGAGTTAAGAAATTCATATTTATATACAAGTATATTTATCACCGGATATAGCACACATTAGAAGTTCTGTAAATGTTACTAATAAACATACATTCACCCATACAACACTTTAATGAGATGACAGAAAGAGAAAATCTTAAAGACATTATGCAGGCAATAATATACATGAATGATAATACACGCTCACCTTATGTCTATGAGAAATTTTTGCATCCGTTTCATTTTTCACTATTTCACAAGAGTAAAAAGAAGCAAAAATAAAACTTTCACAAATATTTTAAAAGGATGATTATTGTGAAAATTATCTTTACAGTATTAACCTGACGACTAGCAACAGTTATAAAGTCTCACTTAAAATCTGGTATCAATAGTTCCAGGTTGCTGCATTACTGTTAAGTGGTGAACCCTGGTATATTAAAGAAGGACCAAACTAGTATACTGATACAATATAAATAGTAATTATGTTTGAATTGAAGTAACACCCCCATTTTGTCTCTGCTTTTCTTTGCCATGGTGAGACAAAATTTTAATAAGCTTAGATTATGGGTAGGACTTTTCATAAAAAGGGCTTGATTATATCATTTTAGACCTTTTTCAGTTAAATATGAAATTTGAGTGGAGGGTGCAAATGGAAGTTCTTCCAGATTCCCGGTATTCTTTTGTCCATTGAAAGGATGTAAGAACATAATGGGATATACTATGTTGGCAGATCAAAATGATTTCACTTTAGAGGACACAACAGTGCACTAACACTTTGGTTGTGTCAAGTATTTATAAATATATTTTCATCTAAGCACCATGGACATGTGACTTGAAAATTTCTGAGTATTGTAAAAGGATACATCCTTTAATCTCTGGTTGACTTTGATGTTGCCATCTGATCTTCGTGATATTTCGAAACAGGTTCACATCAAATCTGGAAAAGAATACCATGAATGTAATAATCATAACCCATAACAATAAGTATGATATCGGTGATTTTGTTTGCCTAAAAAGGTAGTTAACTCTGGGGAAAAATGACTAAAATTTCCAATTTTACTACTAAAATTCCAAAAACAACATTGATACACTAGCAAATTACTAGTCTACTTGTCCTTACCAACTACATGTAAATCTTAAATATTGTGACAGTATAAGATCTTTGCAATGAGGATCCTAAGCAAATTCAATTTTTGCCCAATTGAAAAGGCAGAAGGTAGTTTTAAAAAGTGTAACACAAAATCAGCTCCATAGCAACAAATTTAAATAAATGGTACTGATCATTACAAATTTTCATTTTAACATTTAAACACACAAGCAAGGAAACAGTTTGCAGTAACCAAGTGCATCAAATGCCTTTGAAGAGTTTGTCTATATGCATCATTTTATGTATACAACCTACTGTGGAAGGTCAGTTGGTAGGGTGTTCATTTCATACTTGGAAGGTTGGGGTTTGAAATCTGACCAAGTCTGATCAAGATAACAACTGTTCTTTTGCAAAATGCTCTGCATAAAAAAAAGGAAAGTGACAGGATCCATCAGAAATGACCTTAATAACTGATGCCCGACATATATAAATAATCACATTTCTGAGCACATTTTAAGGTTAATTGTTTCTATCACTTCAACTATAACTGGTGAAGTTTTGATATAAATGAAATCTTTTTGACTAGAATGTAAAAACTCCTTCAATTAATCATTTTATAATGGTTACCCCATTAACTTAACATTGGATGCTGACACTGACATGGGCAACTATGATAGAAAATATCTCTTACACTTTTAGCATGTAAGCTAAACATCTTTTCCCTGGAATTTACAATGTCAATGTTTTTCCAAAATATTAAACAGAATTTTTAAGGGGAATGGACCACATAGTATGCTGGAGAATTCCATTCATGGGTACCAGGAAATTTCCAGTTCTACTTCATATACAAACCAGTGCTATGACATGCTCTGCATAGTTGACTTTCAATTTTAAATGGTATTAAAAATTTTCATCAATGATTTAACATAATTTTAATTCTAAAAGAATTAGTTATTCAAACCTTGCTTTCTGCGATAGATTTTTTCTTTCTTTTTCTTCTTTTATTTTTTGAAGTTCTGTTTCAGTTGATTTCTCCTCCTTGCTGATATTTTCTTCAAAGTCTTTTGCTTTTGTAATCTCATCTGCAATGTTTTCTTCTTCTTCAATCAGAGCTGAAATTAATTAATGCTTTGATATAAATAAAATGTTCTTTACTGGGACATAAAACCTCATGAAATCTGCCAATCTCATCTCTACTTTAAAACCTTCTGTGATGTCAAATTTCGCCAGCCCAATAATGTCTGTCTATAAAAACTGGCAAATGAATGTATGGTTAAATGTAGAATCATTTAACTTCCCTAAAATCATTTAAATAATTTTTTTACCTCCATAGATTCATAAATACCACAAATTTTTTGGTCAATTTTTTTAACATGCCTACATACCTAGTCTCAGAAACATGTTGAATGAAGAAAAAAAAAAATTTTTCCAATGTTTTTTTTTTTAATTACAAAACCACCAATTTTTACCCCACAAATATGTTTACCATTTACACATTAAATTTTAGCTCACAGCTAAAAACTAAAACAATTTTAATGACTTTTTTTAAATTACAAAACCACCAATTTTTACCCCACAATTTTGTCAAATATACCAGTTACACATTAAATAAACCAAAGACACAATCCCACAAAATTTTTGATTTTTTTCCAATTGAATTTTTCTTAAATTAACAAAACCACAAAATTTTAACTCTTGTAAATGTCCATGCAAATGATTCTACAGTATCTAAAAAATCATGGCTACCAGCTGACCATGCTCAATGTTGTGTGAAGCATGACACTCTACTGAATGAGCTTTAGGTTTACCCATAGACCCAGTCAGCAGAAGTGGCACATATCCTTCCAATTACAAATTTCTACCTGTTAAACTGTCCTTTATCAATTTGACTTGTTGTTCTCTTAAAGCGTAGATTTCCTCCAAAGACTCCTTTAATTTGTTGTGCAGTACATTCTCTGTATCATCATTGTTTAAAACAGTTAGTAGTTCATCTCCACTATTTAATACACCATCCATGATCTCTTTAATTGTCTAAAATATCAAATAAAGTCAAATAAATTACAAAAGACCTGGATTCATTTCCACAATCTGTTTCATCAAATTTTGATGTTATTAAGGGGTTTGACAATAACAGGCTGATGAATTCAACAGATTTATTTGTTTTTGATGGATTTGTACCATAACAATTGATAAGTGAATGGATAAAACTAAAAGATCAAATGGGCGGATATTTCCCATTTTGAGGGTTTTTTTAATTTAAAGTGCTAAAAATTCAGACTTTTTGTATGGAAATTGTACCAAAATCAAATACTTAATGACAAAAAAGTACGAATTTGTTTGGTCAGTCTGTGATAAATTGAGGAAAGGATAAAAAGACATACATAGTAGAAATGGATTTGGGGACTTAATTTGAAAAGTGTGGTGGTAAGCTTGATGACAAGGTTAATGAGGGGCATTATAACAAGGTTTCGCTGTACAAGAATTGTTAAAAATGTTAACATTCAACACACATATTGTACATTGTAATTTGCATACAGGGAATTCAAAAGATTTATAGGCATACATGTAGTTTTACTGGCCTGGGGGAGCCGTTTTAATTTCGCTCTAAAACGTAAAATTAAATTAGGTCGATGTGGATTCTTAGGAATTATAATCACTAAAATTATAGATCCAATCTCAGGATAATTTTGTAAAATTATGAAACAAAATAATTTGCAGTTTTGTGTGCGTTTTTCAAAATAAATCAATTGTTTTCTGTTTTGGACTGGAAAATCACTTCAAAACAATGTCTCTGTCCCTGGAAGAAGATTTAAACGCTAAGTTCCATGGGGTTTTTGTGTATTTGATTACTTTTCTGTCTTTTTCCGTTGTTACATGACACTATACAGCCATTTGTAATTAGCGCGCACTGACTGTAATGCAACCCTTTTCCTGATTGGTTAATTTTTTCATTAGCCAATCAAATCTGGTTTTACAATAGATAAAAAGTGATGCGTTGTTTTTATTTCTAATTTAGAAGAGCTACACTGAAACGTAAACAGCAATCAGTGTTTGACAAGTAAAGAAAGTTTGTCATGAAAAGTTCACAGGAAGGGAGTAAATGAAAATACAATGACACAAACACATTAAAATAAAAATGAATTCCAATACAGATTCACCAATTCCGACTCAAAGGTAAAAAAAAATGAAAAATGGTCATTAAGAGACTAACACCCCCACCACTAATACGTCCTAAATAAAGACCCAAAAAGGGCGTTTGTGACATAACTATATATATCACTCTATACTTTATAACCAAGGCACAAAAACATTATGATGCAACATTTTAAGAGAGTAAGAAAAATACAGGGTACTGAAACATGACATGCTGCTCTAGAGACTAAACAGTGCCAACTTCACACTGCTATATTTCCTTGTTTACTTTTTTATCACTAATGGGATTGGATGTTGTACTACGTGATCAACACCCCTTATGTTTGTGTGGGAATTTGGAAAACTTTTGTCATGAATTCCCAGGATAACCCTTTTTTACGAGAGAATGTGAACCAATATGTTTCCATTTTCAGTGGTAATAATTGTACTGTACAAACGTTAGAGGTATTGTGTGGTACAGTGGTGAACCCTATTGTACAGTTGAGACTGAAGAACACCTTTTGTAACAGGAAATGTAAAAATCAACAACCAAACCAGGGTTTAAACCTGTTACCTTCCCCAATACCAGGAGGATACTCTACGAAATGGGATCAATTCATTTTGTTGGTTCAGGCCACTTCTCAGGATTTGAAATGTAACAGGAAAGCAAAAAAAAAAAAAAAAATGTGGAAGCCAAACCAGGGCCTCAGAACCCAGAACCTTTGCAATACTACCAGGATACTCAACCAATTGACATATCGCCAGCCATTCCTATTATGCTCTGACACTGGCCGCCATCACAGTACCAAAGCGCCGTCACAGCAACTAATGACGTACTAGTGTCTGTGACATCATTAAACGGCACAATTCAGGCCGAGTTTTCATGCCTTTTGCATGTAATTCAAACATGCCAGACCTTTGTCGGAACATTTTGGGCGTGGTCAGTGATATGTCAATTTAGCTATCTGCAAGCCTGGCCTGCCACACTTCTTTACCAACCAGGGGCAGGTAACTAAATCCAGTTGAAAATATGCATTGCAAGCCCTTTAAGTAAGAGTTAAGATATATGGGTAACTTGAAATCTTCTTAACATTTTCTTAATACAAACATACAGGTAGATTAACCTTATATTCTGTATTCTACTTGGTTGATACAAAAATTGAATCTTAAATTTTATATAAAAAGTGAAATAATTTATAAATTAACCCTATTAGTGCTGAATTGTTTTTCAGCATTGGCTCTAAAGGTCTGTTGACTTCTTTAACAAGACTTAAAAAGGGAATTTATACCCTCCACTAACTAAAATCTTGACTACAGTATATTTCAGATACTTAGTTTTAACAGGTGAGCATTTCAGGCCCATTTTGCCTTTTGTAGAGATTTTAAAGAAAATTTATTCAGGTTATCTTGGTACAATAGACACTTGACATTGTTTTAGATTGCAGACAATTACACCATTTTTCTGAAAACAAAAAAGAAATTTTCAAAAAATTTGAGGTTATTATCCTTAAATAGAGGATGAAACAGAGAATCAATAATGATCTAGATGACTGGAAATTACACAATTTTATCTGAATAATTCAGAAATTTCTTTGAAAATTGGTTAAAATTATGTTTAATTGGGGTTAAAACAGTCAAATGGCAATATTTAAAGTGGCAGGAAATTGCACATAATTTTTTTTTCTGAAAATTAAAAAGACAAATTCCTGATTTTAACTGAGTGTGGCATGTCAATATAAGCTTTAGCTATTTAAAAAAATTACGAAATTGATGAGACTTCCTTTTGTACCCATCCAACAACCCATCCACCAATTAAATTTCACGTAAAATCATTTAAAAATATTCATTACAGAAATGTTCAAAATGGCTTGATTTCATTATTTTCAGCCTTTTTCAGACAAAATTAAAATTTTAGTGGAGGGTACAAACAGAAATCTTACCACAAAATTATTTATATTGTATTATTTTGTATATTAATTGCTTGAATGATTTGTGTATTTATTTATTGTAGACCAAGATGGTACATCCACATAGCCGACTTTGCCAACATGTTAAAGGCATTTATAGGCTCAAATTACCTTAGCGTATCATTTGCATTTTTACAAAGTGGACTAGGGGTAAGATTTAGAAACTATATTTGATAATACCGGTACTTGTTTTTAATTAGAGCTGTAATCATGAATCAAAAAGGCATTGCGATATGGCCAGACTTTTTGACGATATCGTCGCAATATTTCCAGATGAATATGCTCAAACGGTGTGCTGTGTTTTTTGCAGTTAGCTAAAATATACATTGAATATGTATGCATTGATACATTGTATATTTATTTCATCACCCATCAGCAATGATTTGTTTGTGATTCACTGCAAAACCACATGTTTAATCTGCTTAATCGCAATCAATACACAAGTGATGCAATGATTTCAAAGAATTTTTTTGTAATTAATAGGGTTCTGCTGTATCGTGATGTAAATTTCCCACATTTTTTGGTACACTGAGTTGATGACATCATGATCATTTAATCCAAAACGACAACAAAATTTGATGACAACTGGTAAAAGTGTAAGACAGAGATATCGCAAAAACGAGGATGAATAATTTCTTGTCCAGAATGAGCTTTGATTTCAATAAAAACAATGTCATTCTGTGAATATTCCACATAATTGTTTTCTAAAATATGCCACACAAACACTAAGGGGTATTGGTCATTTGGTAACATTGCCAAAAATGAAATATTGCAGACTATTTCTCACAAGGTGGTGTAATGCAGCACAAAATTGCATGATTTCAAAATCTGCATAATCTTTGGTGCCACCAATACAATTGGTACTTGTGAGGTCAAATTTTGTATTTTAAATTACTTTACCATTACATAAAAGTAGTGCTTATTGAATTCAATTTTATTTTTCAGCTTGGTATTGGTGGGTTATTATTCATAGCATCATTAACAGACCACTGCTGTCACCTAATCGTGAAAACAAAATACCATGCCATCCGCAAGGTCTCGAAGCTTCACATGGCAAATGTGAATCGTGATGAGAACGAAAATCCAAAGAAAAACAGAGAATCCAAATATACTGCATCATTTCATTCCAGAAAGTATAGTTTAATGTCAAGTGATGAAGAAAGTGACAAGTGCTCTTTGGTTGATAAAAATAGTTACAGTTCCGATGATGAAGACGAGGAGTATGTCATATATGATATTGACGAGGTGTCAGTCATGGAACAACATATGATGAAACACATGTCATATGGCGATATCGGAAGATTAAGTTTCGGAAGAGCTGGAACATTTATCGTTAACTTGTGTATAGTATTAACTCAATTTGGATTTTGTGTTGCATATTTTATTTTTATTGGTAATACTTTATACTCCATGTTTCCTTACCATGTTTGTGTCAATTATATTGCAAACAATACCTCTGGGAATGTGACAGAAAGCAATTCAACCACATTAGTGCCTTTATGTAGAAATATGTATGTGGATTTAGTGCCTTCAAGTAGAGATCACAATAAAAATAGAACGTCTCATCAAACTAAACGAGCGGCTGACATGAATGGGGATACATTTTTACCGACAAACATGACACCCTTATACAACCCAGACAATGAGAGTACAGCATTATTTTCCACCACTTCAAGTTCAAGTATTACAAATTTTAGTACCGATATCCCATACATTGGAACCACCACACAAAAAACGGTAGTTACAACAACAAGTGAAAACGCAACTACCACAACATTATCAACGCTGACACCTACACCCACTACAGAAGAGACAACAACTTCGGCCCCTCATGCTGGAATAGATTGGGATGATATTTCGACAAAGATTCTAACAAAGAATGCTCCATCCTTGAAACTTCTTGTAGCGTCACCTCTTCCATTGTTTATCCTGTTTGCATTTATACGTACAGTTCGTAAACTAGGATTCATCAGTGTACTTGCCAACACCGCCATCTTGATTGGATGTATCTCAGTATTCATTTATGTTCTTGTAGGTGAGTTGATATAACATATTAGTTATTATTTTTTAAACACTAGATTTACAAGTCCTTGCCCTGACAGGTTCAGAGTGGCCGCGGTGGCCTAATGGATAAGACGTTAGTCTACAAATTCAGGGTCTCTCACCGCTTTGAGTTCGAGTCCCTCTCAGACCACATATGGGAAAGTGAATTTTCCTTGCCGTTGGCCTTTACTGGTTCACCTGGTATCAGTGACTGGGGAAGTGGTATGCTTGTCTGCGGCGTACTGACTCTGTGAGCAAGCAAAAAGTTAAAGTCACCCTGAGTGTGCCCTAGTACAAGGCAGACCATAAAACACACTCACATTTCACATGCATACAAGAACTTGTTCATAGATTAACCCATAGGGATTAATGAAATAGTTCTCGTCGTGAATAGCTGAAAAATTGCTGATGCGATGTTAAGCAACATTCAACCAACCAACCTGACAGGTACAGAGAACCTCTGGCAGAGTGGTCTAAAGTGTACACTTACTGATCACAGTACCTTTTACTGCCTAGGTTCAAATCCCACAAAGTGGGTGAATGTTTGTCAGTTTGTTTGACAAAAGTGATTGGTTTCTCTGGGCACTCTGAGTTGAGATTAAAACATTAAGTTGAGTAATGGTGTTTAATATCCCAGTCAAGAATATTTCACTTATATCGAGATGTCGCCAGCTATAGGCAAAAGTGCAGAAATTTTACCCGTGCATTGCACTGATGGCATTATACAGCAGGGTTCTTTAACGTGCCAAGCCCACCGTGACATGGAACCTTGTTTATTTTTAAGTTCCCATCCGAAAGAAATGTGACTTTCTTTTTGTAATGCTGAGTGCTTGGAGAAAGAACATTTACTACCAACTTCCAAGTCTTGGGTTAGACCCAGCCGTGGATTGAACCCACAACCTCCCACTTACGGAGCGAGCACTTTGCCAACTGTGCTACCACAGTGGTTATCTGGACACTCTGTGGTTTCCTCTACATTTCATGAATTGACTCTCGATATTAGTGAAAAAAACTTGACTGGGGTGACAATGGTAAGGATGTTACGTATAATCAAGGGCTAAAAAATCTCTCTAAGTCTCTTTTTTGACACAGTGGTTTTTGATCTGTTATTAGTAATGTACTGAGATATAACAATACTTTCCAAGTTGACATCTTATTCCTATTACATATTGGTACCTTGAAAATATTTTCACTGCTCTAATAGACTGTTAAGTACTAAAAATAGAAACAAGACCAAAATAATGGGCAGGAAATTGAGGTTTGTATTGATTTTTCTATCCATGCATACTGGTAATTTAGATTATTCAACCTTACCACAATCAAAAGAATGAAAATTTCCTTATTGAAATATGGCAGAACCTTTTTGAAGTTGTTAAATAGACTTCATATGTATATACGTGTATTTTCATGTTCGCATGATATAGATATTTTAAAGTAGAAGAGTAATCTCTCTTACATTTAAAACTTAGTTTTAACCTTGCAAGCAAAGTTTCACATACATGTTATTTGTTTAGGAAAATTTTGTTGACAAGTCCATATTTTATGTAATGCCTACACGTTTATAACTGTTGCATTCTGGGATTTGACGTCATTGTACTACCGGGGTACATCATTTGTATCACGTCATCATTATTTAGTAAAGGCTTATAAGAGAAGCATGCGTTTTGCTTTCTCTCATACTGACCTGCTAGTTTGGCATAATAATCAACAAATTTGATTTTTCATTTAATGATAGATGTTTTTATCCCCTCCTTTTAAAAAAAGAAGGGATATTAAATTTAAACATATATTCTTTCTTCCTTCCGTACTTTTGTCTACACACTGTTTGTCTGGAAAAATCCACCAAAGTTATGAAGCATTATTTTATGAAACTTAGTGGCATCAAGCATCAATATTGATAGGAGATGTACCTATCAATAATCCAAGTTGGTTTGCTTAGTTTCCTAGGAGTTTATGGTCTGTTGAACGTAAGTGCAAATCATAAAATAGTACATGTGTACTGGCAGGGGCTCCTAATTCACTGAATTTGCTTGTTTGTGTTAGAATTTAAAAAAAAAGTCATACATATAGTAACTTGTAAGTAAGAAATTTAAAAAGAACACGAGAAAAAGAAATACTGTTACAGTAGATCTTATCATTTATTATACAACCACCCCCCACCCCCGCAAACTAGTTTGAGGGGGGTATATAGGAATCACCATGTCTGTCTGTCTGTCCATGTAAAATCGTGTCCGGGCCATATCTCATAGCTGCTTTGGGTGACTTTCAAAAAACTTCACATGATTAATGTCCATGGTCAGGAGGTGTGTCATGAACTTTCAGGGAGGAAGCTTAACTATTTTGAGTTGGAGGTCCAGCTCACTTCAGAAAAGAAGTTGTAATAGTTATAAATAGCTAAAATTTTTAAACATTAAGGGACCCAGACTGATTTTTAGTTACCATTGGCTACTGGGCCTCGCTAATCTTCATCCCTGCCTTGAACCAAGGTCGTATCTTAAAGGTCAAGGTTGCTGGAAAACATTAAATGTGGGGGGGGGGGGGGGGGGGGTATTTGGCTCTCAGAGTTAAATCTTCAAGGTATTGTAGGCCTAAAGATAAATTTTAAATCATCATTTTGAACTTTTGAACATTTCTATTAGAAATAATTTTCCAAAAATTTACATAGACTTTAATGTGTATTAAGGGACTCTTATCTAAATCCTACTTATGTCTTGTGTTGTAGGGCTTCCATTAGATCCTTGAGACTACAGGGTATATTTTTGACTCTTATCTCTCTAAAAGAAGCAGTTGTGTGTACATTTGTATGTACCGGTAGTTAAATGACTCTTGGGCTCTTGATTACTTTTCTGGTTGACAAAATGGTCATTGGCTACTAATTTCTTTCAAAAAATAACCTGTTTTATTAACTTTTCACAGATTTGGAAAAATACTTTAAAAAGCACTTTATTTTCGCATATAACCATAAATGGAAATTTTGCTACTTAAAATGAGAAAATTTACTTGAGAAATAAAACTTTTAGAATTAAGAAATCAAGCCTAGGGTTTTGAAGATAGTTAAACCTGAAAGTTAAAGGCGTTCAAGGCAAAGTGCAAGAAGGTTCTTTAGCTTTGATTTTATTGATTGCATGGGTTTTTTACACACCAGTCAAGAATATTTCACTTATATTGAGATGCCACCAGCTACAGGTGAGGTGGCAGAAACATCTGCCCTTTTTTTTTCTTTTTAATTTGATATACAAGAGTTAATGTAATTATTAAACCCTTTATTCAATTAATTTTATGTCATATTTCCAATCCAGTTTACCACCAGGGACTATCTCAAAAAAAATTACAAGACAAACTCACTATATAGATCCCATTGATAGTAAATACTTGTAAATTATAGGAATGTGTGCTATGAATTTATAAAATATCTATAATAGTCTGGTTATAACTGGAATTATGAAGAAAACTATGTAAATAATCTAGAAACCTTAACCTTTCAACACTAGAGAACTGGCATGGATTTCAATATGACATGAGGAGAATAAATACATAATTAATTAACACATTGTTTACTGGAATGATTATATGGCTGGACATACATTGAAGTTAGACTATAAGTTGCATTTTTACATTTTCTGACCACTGTGGTAGCTCAGTTGGTAGAGTGCTTGCTCTATAAGTGAGAGGTTGTGGGTTTGAGCCCCCACCTGGTCTGACCCAAGACTTGAACGTGGGTAGTGACTGTTCTTTTGACAAGCACTCGGCATTACAAAATGAAAGTCATGGTTTTTTCAGATGGGAATTTAAAATAAATGAAGTCCTGTGTCATGGTGGGCTTGGCACGATAAAGAACCCTGCTGTATTATGCTATCATAACAATGCACAGGCAAAATTTCTGCACCTTGGTCTATAGCTGGCAACATCTCGATATAAGTGAAATATTCTTGACTGAGACATTAAACACCATTACTCAACTCAACTCACACTTCACATTTACTTTCACAGATATTACTATTGACAGGTCTGGGAGCAAAGTGGAGTAGTACTGTAATGGATTTTATGTGCCCCAGTTAAAATTCTTTCACTCATATTGAGGTGGTCAGTTCTGGGATTGTGGAGGAAACTGGAGTATCCAGAGAAAACCAATGAACTTGGGCAAGCTAACTGAAAATGTTCTCACACTAGAATCTGCCCAAGTGGGATTGGAACTTCGACATTTCTAAGGTCTATTTAAGCACTTTGGCCCGCCGTGACTCTACAAGACTTTCACATATAAATATGTGACAACTTAGGGGTTCAAAATTTCCTGGGTCCGAGGTCCTGGACCAACTGCTTTTACATTGGGACCCTTGATATATAAACAGTAAAAGTCTGATGGACCTGCCATTTTTTTACATGGACAATCCTACTTTTCTATATAATAACTTGATTGCACATTAACATAATTTCAATGTTGATATTGGACTTTCCAAACTTTATATGGAACCTGCAAAAAATAATGGGAAAAGGTTTTGGACCTTCCTTTAAAAAACATAATTTTGAACCTCTACAACTTAAAAGAAATGATCACTTTTAAAAAAAATGTTTTTGGAAGTTTTTAGCCAAAAATCACCTAAAGGATATTAATAAAGTAGTTTTATTGTTTTTTGCTAAAAAAATAGAATTGGATAGTTTCTCTACCAAAATGTACATGTATCACATGTATCAGTATACAGTCCAACCTTCCTTAAAAGGCCACCTCTATATAAGGGCCACCTGCTTATAAAGGCCAGTAGAATTGTATCCCAATTGTTGTTCTTTTTTCATATTATTTGAACCTGTATGTAAAGGTCACCTGCCCATAAAGGCCACCTTTACTGGTTCCCTTTGGTGGCCTTTATAGACAGGTTTGACTGTATTTGAATTATTGTAGTGCTGAAATGTATGCATGCTAAAAGTGAAAATCTGGCTGTCATTAATTTTCCAAAGATTTAAGATAAGATTTATAATCTCTTAATCCATACCTCCCCCTGCTATTTTAAGTACCTGGCCCAAGTTTCACAATCATTCCTTAGCTAAGATTTTCCTTAACTTAAATTTAGCAAATTTTGGTAATCTCTTTTTGAAACCGCTGATGAATATTTTTGTCAAAACTAAATGCAAATGTTTAATTCTAGCAATTATCTTAAAATTGACACCTTAGGTTTCGTGAATATCTTCAAAATTAACAAAATTATAAAGATTTGAAATTTTGTAAGATATAAGTTAAGGAAAATCTTAGCTAAGGAATGATTGTGAAACCGGGGCCTGCTATTTTAAATACCTGTAGAAAAATTGTGCATAAATTGGTAAAGAAACCCATTTCTCAGGTTATAGCAAGGTTTTAGAGAGATTTAGCACATAATTGTCTATAGGACCATTTTCCGTTTACACACAAGTCTGTAAAACCAGTTTTAAAAAACTAAAAGTGAAAAATAGCAATTAACAGTTATTCTAGAAACTTGCCAAAAAAGTAAAAATCATAAGCAACTCTATTGATGTTGTTATATATATGTATAATATAGTACTTTAGAAATAATAGAAATACCCATTTTATAAAAAGTTTAGGAGCTAAAAGTAAAATAAAATTTGTTAGAATTTGTAGAAAATTTAGACCAACCTCTGCATGAAATCAAATAAAAATTAAAATTGAGATTACACCAGTCCATGCTGCTAATAGGAGTGAATTACAAATACATGTACAAATGTATCCATTTTATAATTATTATTCCAAGATATTTCATACCTTTCCAATACAAAGATATCCATTTTATAATTATTCCAAGATATTTCATACCTTTCCAATACAAAAATATCCATTTTATAATTATTCCAGGATATTCATTAGCTTTCCAATACAAAAATATTGATTTTATAATTATTTCAAGATATTTCATACCTTTCCAATACAAAAATATCCATTTTATAATTATTCCAAGATATTTCATAGCTTTCCAATACAAAAATATCCATTTTATAATTATTATTCCAAGATATTTCATACCTTTCCAATACAAAGATATCCATTTTTAATTATTCCAAGATATTTCATACCTTTCCAATACAAAAATATCCATTTTATAATTATTCCAGGATATTCATTAGCTTTCCAATACAAAAATATTGATTTTATAATTATTTCAAGATATTTCATACCTTTCCAATACAAAAATATCCATTTTATAATTATTCCAAGATATTCCATAGCTTTCCAGTTTCCAGTAACTTTTAAAGTCCTTAGAATACATAATGGATACATGAACTAGTAATACACACATAGCACTGTAAAGTACAGCTCCAATTAACCTAAAATTTAAAACCTTTTAACTTTAAATTTAAGACCTAAATTTTGGTTCAGAAATATTGTGGTATATTATAACTAAATTTTATATATATACCGGTATGTCACAGATGTGTTTATCTGAAATAAAAAATAATAGTTTGAGATTAAAATTATAGCTATAATCAGTCTTCTTTTATTTGTTTTTCCAGAATACTTCTATAATTTAGTCACATTTTTTTTCCTACATTTTATTTTATTTTTTTTTCATTTTATTTTTTATTTTATGTGATCAACTAGCAGATGTAACAGACTGGTTGGTTATTAATTTCATTTTCTATATTTTGATATTATATCACACTCTGTGTAAAACCATAACTTTCTATTTTCATGTAAAATGATGAATTTTCATTTTCCAACAGTTAAAAATGGATTATAAATCACTGTAGAGTGTAGATTATATGATGTATCCTAGTCTGGTCTGGAAATAATAGTACAGTAAAACCTGTCTATAAAGGCCACCTAAGGAAACCAGTAAAAGTGACCTTTATAGACATGTGGCCCTTATATACAGGTTAAACAGTAAAACCTGTCTATAAAGGCCACCTAAGGAAACCAGTAAAAGTGACCTTTATAGACATGTGGCCCTTGTATACAGGTTAAACAGTAAAACCTGTCTATAAAGGCCACCTAAGGAAACCAGTAAAAGTGGCCTTTATAGACATGTGGCCCTTATATACAGGTTAAACAGTAAACCCTGTCTATAAAGGCCACCTAAGGAAACCAGTAAAAGTGACCTTTATAGACATGTGGCCCTTATATACAGGTTAAACAGTAAAACCTGTCTATAAAGGCCACCTAAGGAAACCAGTAAAAGTGGCCTTTATAGACATGTGGCCCTTATATACAGGTTAAACAGTAAAACCTGTCTATAAAGGCCACCTAAGGAAACCAGTAAAAGTGGCCTTTATAGACATGTGGCCCTTATATACAGGTTAAACAGTAAAACCTGTCTATAAAGGCCACCTAAGGAAACCAGTAAAAGTGGCCTTTATAGACATGTGGCCCTTATATACAGGTTAAACAGTAAAACCTGTCTATAAAGGCCACCTAAGGAAACCTGTAAAAGTGGCCTTTATAGACAGGTGGCCCTTATATACAGGTTAAACAGTAAAACCTGTCTATAAATGCCACCTAAGGAAACCTGTAAAAGTGGCCTTTATAGACATGTGGTCCTTATATACAGGTTCAAAAAACATGAATAAAGAGCAACTGGGATAAAATTTTACTGGCCTTTAAAAGCAGGTGGCCCTTATATAGAGGTAGCCTTTAAGACAGGTTTGACTGTACTTCTTAAATAGTAAGATGATGCATCAAAAATAATTTTTAATTGGTATTCAATAATTGTTCAAACTGTTGCTCTGTATGTAAAAGGTCAAGATCACATGCTGTTCATGAAAAAAAATCATTAGGGAAATTATAAAAATTACATAAAATTTGATTGAAAAATTACATTGTATTTTGACATACAGTTAAACCTGTCTGTAAAGGCCACCCAAGGCAATCAGTAAAAGTGGCCTTTTTGTAAAAGTTCCATTTATATGAATAAAGAATAAATGGAATAAAATTTTACTAGCCTTTATATGCAGGTGACCCTTTTATGGAGGTGACCTTTAAGGCAGGTTTGACTGTACTTCAGTATACTGATAGTTAATTTATAATCAAAGATCTAAGACTGAGTTTGATTTGAAAGTTTTTTTAGTGTATGAATTTAACACTTTATTATAATGGGTCATGTAACAATGTTTTTGTTTTATGTTTAAGGGTCATAAGGTCAAGTACAAGTTTTGACCTTGTTTTTTGGCCAATATATTATTGCTTATTGTTTAATCTGTCCGGTATTTCCATTTAGATTTCTACCCATGATGATATCTAGAAACAGTTTTAAAAATGGGGCTTAATAAAAATTCTAGTATGCTTATGTCGAATATAAATATTGTGGTACATGTATCTAGGTTTCCACGCTAGTAGCCAAATTTCCATAAGGCCATATAAATTTAATTCCTAAATTTTTATCACCGCCCACTCCAGAATTTTTTATTTGTTTTATTTTTGTTTTGTTCTTTAATAAAGTTTCTTTCAGACACTTTTTGTTGTCATTATTGTTATTTTTTTTTAATCTGAAAAAAAAAATAAAATTCGTCCCACCCCCACCCTCACCCCAATTATGAAAAAAAGTATTAATGAAAATCTAGGAATTAATTTTATATGGCCTAAGTACTGAGTATGTAGTCCTTTTTAAAGTGCATGTATATGTATTTTTTCACAAATTTTTAAAAGAACTCCCCCGAAAATTAGTAGCCAATGGAGATTTTGGCTACAAGAATGGAAACATAGAAACTATTGTAACACATCCCATGTGACTATTTTTTCTTAGAGATTCTTGCCTGTAATATTAAATGTCATTTATTTTTACAGATTTCAAATTCAGTGAAGATGTTGTTTGGGTTAATTGGTCAGGGTTACCCGTGTTCTTTGGAATGGTCACTGCAGCATTTGAAGGCATTGGTCTGGTAAGTAGTTTAACTATGAAAAAGAAGAACATGGCTACTCAGAATAAACCAATTTTAACAAACCATTTTATTTTGGCTTTGATAAGAAAACTGAAATGAAGCCAGTGCTTTTGACTTGCTTTACAAATTTAATAAGAAATTAAGTTTATTGGCTTCTAAGGAGTGGATTTTTACACTGAAGGTAAGACTATTTTACTTCTATTTAGATGGTCAGTTCAGGGATATTAGAGAAAACTTGAATGTCCTTACAAAACCAGCTAGTGACTTTTCTCAATCAAGCTGACAAACGTCCTTGCACTAGGATCTACTACGAGTGTCATTCAAACCAAGGCAGGGAGAGACAATGTTCCTCTAAGGAGTTGGCCTGTATATATGTGTAACCATTTTTTTTTAAATATAAAGGAATTGAATCCTGTAACTCTCTTTTTAATGGACATGTGCCTGCTACTAACATATGGCACAGAGTCTTGGTGTTTTATGCTCAACTCAAGATTCTTTCACTTATATTGAGGTGGTCATTTCTGGGATTGTGGCGGAAACTCAATTTCCCTTTGACAAGAAAACCCTAATTATATGGTTTATAGGTAGATTTATGGTAACTTTATAACAGTAATAGATATTTTATAAATTATATTTTCCAGGTCATTCCTGTTGAGTCCAGTATGGAAGGAAACCGACACAACTTTAACCAATTTCTACATGGTGCTATATTAGTCCTGAGCTTAGTACTAGGAGGTTTTGGTACTTTGGGCTACATGAGATTTGGTGACAATCTTCATCAGATGTTAAACACAAACATTCCACCCTCCAGTTGGATGTCATTCTCCGTCAACATTTGTGTGATAATCGGCGTTGTTTTTACCTTTCCATTACAGATTTATCCTGTAATAGAATTGTTAGAGATTGCTTTATTTTCTGAAGGTAAGCTGATTGCATTTTTTAGTTTAATAGATATTATGTTTGTTATAGTAAATACAGTCAAACCTGTCATAGGGACAGAAACCTTGATTGGAATCTGGTTTGGATCAATACCACTTAACGTTTGTGTGAAACGCTTTAAAAAACATTTACCGGTACTTTGAAAGAAATACCAACTGATGTGATGCGGTCTCCAATGGTAATAATTCTTTGTCACAAAACTTTAGGTGGTGTTACTATTACTTGGTATGAGGCAGGTCCATTTTGTTAGAGGTGGTTTTCAGGATTAGTAGGCAAGTTTTAGGATAAAATTATATGCAATATATTACAACAGTGCATGTCAAAATTGATTTTGTAGCATTTGACACAAATTTGAATGAATCAGAAGCATTATTAATAGTTTGGCCAGCAAGAGAGAGAGAGAGAGAGAGAGAGATTGTTGTTGTAATGTTGATTAATGTCACAACAGCAATTTTTCAGCTATTTGTGACAAGTTCAATTTTATTAATCTCTAAGGGTTATTCTGAAAACAGTTTCCTTTATGCATGAGATATGTGAGTGTTTTTATTGTCAGATTTGTGTTAGTGCACACTGAAGGTGCTAGCTCACAGAGTTAGTGAGCCACATCCAAGCATACCACTCTCCTAGCCAATTTTACTGACACCAAGTGAGCCAGTTGATACCCTGTCCTCTGAATACCTAATGCCAGATGAGGCAGCATTATCTAAAAAAATCTTATGTATGTCTGGTCTTATGGCCAGATTTGAACCAACAACCTCCCTCTCTCAAGGTGTATTCTACCACTGAGCAATCCAAGGTGGTCCGAGAGATTTCCTATATATCTGTCAGCTTAATTTCACTGATTGAAACGTTAATTACATTTATCAGGTAGTATATTAGGACCAAAGAAAGAAAACAAACTAGTATTAGAAGATAACACAGATGATGTTACTAGTGATAAAGATGCATTGATACCAAAGAGTCCGCCACAGCCGGTAGAAATGCCAATATCTGTAGCAGTACATATACCGGAATCAGTAAGTTACCTCTGCTACATATGTATAAATATTCTAGGTTTCCACAAATTCAAAATAATTAGTATCCAAATTTCCAAAATTTGTGAAAATATAGTCCTTTTTAAAGTATTTTTCCACAAATTTGCTAAAATAGGTTACTTTTTGAAAGAATTCCTCAGAAATTAATAGCCAATGGCGATTTTGGCTACCAGGAATGGAAACATAGAATATTGGGTAAATCCATGCTATAGTGCCCTTGATTCAGTAATTTTCTTTGCTTAAAATTAATACTGAATACAGGTAGTTGGACTAGTTTCCCCCTATGAAAAAATTACTGAAACATCCCAATTTATCCACTAAAATCCCCCAAAACAACAGTGATGCACTGAAAAATTAAACCCACAAGATATCAGATAGTAACACAATATTGTGTCTTTGTAATGAAGATACTAGCTATTGCTAGCATATTATAATGCAGTTTGTCAAAACTTGGACAGAAAATTGTGGCATTATATTAAAACCAATGTTTTCCGTAATTGATTTTCAACATTTGTTTTACAAGTGCTTTTAGTTTATTCATTTTATACAGGCCAAGTGTCAAACAGGTCTGCTTTATGGACATTCATTTGACATTGTACTTGTAATAGTGCCATGCTTCAGTCCGGCAGTTTGCATGTAATTAGTGATAAGCTGTTATTTCAAATTATCTACTTATGTTAGGAGATATTATGTCCTCCATGAAGTGGCGGGACATGTAGTGTTTGTTCCATTACTTCAGCCAAGATTTTGTCGGCCACTTTTCTTGAAAACTATTTAACAGATCTTTATGAAACTTTACAGGATCAATCTTTGGGTGGAGTAGATGTGCCATTGGCTATTTGTATTTTGATCATGCATATGATTAATTAACAATTTCCTATTTTGGGTTTATTTGTTTTGGAAGTTCATGTGTCAGTTCCAAAGATTTTACTTTGCTTCTGGATTGTGATTCGGACATGGATTAGTATGTTTGTTTTCTATTTGAATTTGGGGGGCACATTTGAAATGGCACCCCATTGCAGTTGTAACTTGTTGTAAAGTACATGATATGTCTTAATTTAGGTTCCTACCTGGAAGAGAAATATTCTGAGGATATTGATAGTATTTTGTGCCGCTGGATTGGCTGTTTTATTTAGAGATAGTTTTGCTTATGTTGGAGCTTTTACAGGTAAGCATATATAATGTATAAGAATATATATCAAATTTTTATGTTCATATGTTGATTTATTAGCTCAAAAGGTCATGTGGGCTTAAGAGTCATGACTTGTTGTTGTGTTTATATATTGTATATAAATCAAACTTTTGTGTTCACGTATATTGATTTATTAGCTCACATGGTCGAAAGGCCTTGTGGGCTTATGACCTTAGTGGAGTGGAGTATAAGAGTTTTATGTCACAGTCAAGATTCTGTCGTGCCAGTTCTTGGATGGTGCAGGAAATCAGATTTCCTTGAGATAACTAGTGACAATCTGCATACAAATCAAACACAAACATACCAACACAGGTTCCTAATCACAATCCAAATCCCAATAAAAACTTGAAAACTGGCATATTAAGTTAAATATGTAAACTTCCATAAAGGAAGTGAGGCTGGATGCTCTGGAAGGATAAGCACCTTTGTCTAGCTAACTACACCTGCTAAGTGTGAAATCAAAATTGACAGTGAAAGAATAAACTTGATGCAAAGCATCAACATTGATAGGAGATGTGCATATCTTTAACCCAGAGTTGGTTTGTTCATTTTCCTTGAAGTTAATGTCCTTTGAACACAAGTGGGAAAAAAAACAAGATCCCAATTGACTAAATTTTATTGTTTTTATTGTTTCAGGTGCAATAGGTAGTTCCTTGTTAGCATACATCCTTCCATGTTTATTCCATTTAAAGCTGTGTAGAGAAGAATTGTCGTATTTCATCATAATTAAGGATGTAGTTATCATTGTGGTAGGAGTATGTTGTAGTGTTATTAGTTTGTATTCGGTAATATTAAATCTTATAGAGAACACGGGTCTATAGTGATTATTAGTGTATGTACGGTAATACTAAACCTGTCTATAGTGTTACTATGTTATATACGGTAATATGAAATTTTTTCTCAGAAAAAAACTGGTCTATAGTGGTAACATGTTATATACAATAATATTTTTTTTTAGCAAAAAACTGGTCTTTAATGTTTTTACTGTATGTACGGTAATATTAAATCTTATAAAAAAGACTGGTCTATAGTGTTGACAGTTTATGTATGGTAAAATCAGAACAGGATTCTAATACATTTTATCATATGTCTATAATAATATATACATATATATTTATTTAAAACCTCTGAAATGCTGTGCAATAATTGTTTATTCATATTTTTATAAATTTTAAAATGACATCATCATGGTAATTTATGATTTATGTACGTTATTGAAATTGGTCTCTTGAGCACCATCACTTTACACACAAGATTATGTTTTTTTGCCTGCAAAAATAATGAAAAACTTTGTACTAAATTATACCATTTTTTGTTGTTGTATATTTTGATTAAATCAATATATATAAAATTATGAAATGATTTTTTTGGTCTGTATTCATGCTTTATGGGTCATGTATTTGTACTGGCCATTGATGTTATTTTAATGACATGGTGTATGGAAAAAGAATGCTATTATTGATGATTATTAATGAAATTGTGAAATTGTAACTGTCTATATTGACTTAGTTGAAACGGCTGCAACATGGCAGTCATGCAGATTTACGAGTGATCACCTGTCAAGGTTTTCAACATAAATTTCTGTAAGACTACATCTATTTTGTGGTAAAATCATAAAAAAGAATATCCTTGGTAATTTTCAATCTGTAGAGAGATGGCTATTGTAGTTGGTAAGATGATATTGCTAGTCAATAATTTTATTGCTGTATTGGGGGAAAATAGAAATGGCATTCCATTACAATCAACTTTATAAACATAGTTTTAGTTTTAAGGTTCCATGATCCTGCTTTTCTTTTCATTTTCAGATATTAAATTATTTTATCAAAATTTGTTCAGGGCAAGGTTGACATTTTAATTATTAAGACACTTTAGGTTGGACTATTCAATACCAAGTTACTGTTTCAATGCCAGAAGCCTTGTAGCATGATTTTTCCTGGCAGTTGGACTTACTATTTCTATGACATTAGCCTTGTAGCCATGACTTTTCCTGGCAGTTGGACTTACTATTTCTATGCCAGTAGCCTTGTAGCCATGACTTTTACTGGCAGTTGGACTTACTGTTTCTATGCCAGTAGCCGTGTAGCCATGACTTTCTGGCACTTGGACTTTCTGTTTCTATGCCAGTAGCCTTGTAGGTTGTCCTGGTCAGTGTTCATTTGAATTGAATACTTACTGGATACGCATGTACTTACTTCTTTAAATGTCTCAGATATACCAGTATGTATAAATGTATTTATATAGCCACTTTTTTCACATGTTTTTCAAGAAATAACTTATATACAACTGTATCTTTGACAACTCACTCATTGCCAGTGTTTTTAAGTCCCAAAGTCTATTTTTTTAAACTGTTTTTTCTTTATATACCGTAAGTTCCCCTTTATTTTTTGCCAAACTACTTTGAAATACCAAATTTGACTAGACATGAAATGGTGGTGATGAATTGGGGGTTTGCTATATATTGCTTTAATGTTTTGTATAATAATATATATACATGTATATATATTTATTTATTCAGAGAAGCTAAATTCAAGACATAGCACAGTTGATTTTTTGCCCTGCGATAATATGGTTGTTCAATTTATTGCACAGAAAAAAATTTGCTTGTTGAATATATATCATGTTTTTATTTAATGACCATTTGTAGAGCCATACAATCATGACAATATTGTTTTGTTTTTGTTGGTTTTTTTCAATTTTATGTTTTCCAAAGTTTTACTTTTATCAATGTGTATTACCGGTAATACCAGTATTTTTGTTTTTGATGAATCTTTGTTATATATTGATTTTTATGTAGTGTAATTCTGCATCTACACATTTTAAAACAGTGCATATAGAATAACAGATATTCATTTGTTGTTTATGTTCGTCATGCAAAGTGCAAGTAGTAGGACATATAGCGTTTACTCCATTTTTTCTGTCACTTTTCTCAAAAACTATTTACAGAGCTTTATGAAATTTAACAAGAACAATTTTCGGACCGAGCCATGTTCAATCCAAAAATGTAGTCAGTGGGGTTATCTTGGCCCAGGCCTTGACAAATTTGGGGCCATGTTTTCAAAAATTGGGTCAACATGATAACATAAGAGTTTAGAACTGCATTTATTTAAAACTCAATTAAGACTTAAAAGATAGACCAGGGTTGGCCCACAGACAGTATTTTTGTGGGACAAGGCATTATTGGGGGAGGGGGGAGGGCAATGGCACAAGGATCCCTTCTAAACTGATCACTGTTGGAGTATATGTCTCATTGGTTATTCATATTTAGATCATGGATATGGTTGAGAAAGCATGAATTTCCCGGTTGGGTTTCGTTTTTTGGACAGTTTTAGCATCCAATTTAAATGTACTTTTTTACTTACCATATTGTATAAAACAAGCCAGTTACATTTTATATATATATATATATAACATGTATATTGTTGAGGTAGAGGGATAGAGTTTTATTGTATTCAAGGACACTGTTTTGACTTCCATGAATACTTATTAGACTAATTTTTGCCTTGTTTGATAGGTGGCACCTTAGTAGTCATGTAGTAATTGTCAGTGTCTTCCATATTGGTGCAAACATTGGGTTTAAAGTTTTTATTTTGCCAAAACTGCACTTTTCAGACAAAACTTGTGATTTATCACAGCATAACAGGAGATTCCAAAATTTTTGTTTGTGATATCAGGAGGCTCCCACTCGTATCAGAAGGGTTGGAACCTATGAACTTGCAATTTGCATATTTGTTTTTTTATGTAATTGGAGAAATGTTTCATCTCCCACAGTTGTGTATCATACTTTTGTATAATTGTCTTTCAAATCTTAAGTGACCTTTGGTCTGTCACATTTATGTTTTTTTCTGATGTGACTCTTTGTTGGTCCATCACATTTATGTATTTCCTATTGTTTTTGCATTTTATGCATCTGTTTCTGAATCTAAACTAATATATACTTATTTTTTTATTTGTTATGATATAATAATATTGAAAAGCTGAGCTTTATATAATATGACAGTAGTAAGATTGAGCATAATATTTTGAAGCATCTCATACATATAAGTAACATGTGTTCAGAAAGGATGCCTACTTATAACTAACCAAATAAATATATATATACCTATGCTAGGATACCACTATTTTTACAACATTAGTAGCCAAATTTTGTTATTTGACAATATAGTCCTTTTTTCACAAATTTTCAGTAATAGGTTCACTTTTTAAATAATAACTCAAATTTTCTTATTTGTGAAAATACAGTCCCTTTTTCACAAATTTTCAGTAATAGGTTAGCTTTTTAAATAGTATCTCAAATTTTCTTCTTTGTGAAAATATAGTCCTTTTTTCACAAATTTTCAGTAATAGGTTAGCTTTTTAAATAATATCTCAAATTTTCTTATTTGTGAAAATATAGTCCCTTTTTCACAAATTTTCAGTAATAGGTTAACTTTTTAAATAATTTCTCAGAAGTTAGTAACCTATATATGACCCCAGGCTGCACAAGACTATCTACTTTACAAATACATTTAACTACATATTCTTCTTGCATTTTGTATTATGTTTATAGTTTATATATAGACTTTACATATCTGCAGGCCAGTTTTGAAATTGAAGTAACACACACATACACACACATACACACCATTAGTGAGAGAATCATGAATGGAGCTGTATAAATGTTATAGGCTTTTTTTTTACTCTTGCATTTACATATGGCTAAGTAGTAGCTGATGTCAATGCAAAAATGGCTTGTATTTAGAAGCTGAAAGAACTGACTGACCTACAGCATCTTGGAGAGCAATTTGAATTTTTTCTTTTATTGATTTTAACAAGTGATATTATACTGTAAAGGCAGACACCTAAATTAAATTCATCATCCATTTGATACAAAGAAACCACAAAAACAAATCAAAATTAACAGCCAAAAAAACCCAGCATACACCAAATATTGTAGTAACAGGCACCTTAATTAAATGCATCACATTTTTAGCTCACCTGAGCCGAAGGCTCAGATGAGCTATTGCTATCTATCACTGTCCGTCGTCCGTCGTGCGTAAACTTTACATTTTAATCTTCTCCTCCAAAACTACTGGGCTAAATTTGATGAAACTTGGCAATTATCATGCCTGGGTAACCGCCTTTCAAAATTGTGTTCGGGGTTTGGCCACGCCCAACAAAATGGCCACCGTTACTAAAAATAGCAAAAAGACAAAAAAAATCTTCTTCTCTGAAACCAAAAGGTGCAGGCAAATTTTGATTGGATATTTAGATTCAGCATACCTGGGAACATTAAAATTGTGTTTTTCATGAAAATTGAACGAAAAATAGGTTACGCGTTTTTTGCGTAAAATTATGTAATTTTTAAAATGAGACATTTTGTTATAACTTCATAATGGCTGAAGATAATTGTATGGAGTT
Source organism: Anadara kagoshimensis (assembly GCA_021292105.1). Classification (NCBI taxonomy): domain Eukaryota; kingdom Metazoa; phylum Mollusca; class Bivalvia; order Arcoida; family Arcidae; genus Anadara; species Anadara kagoshimensis. The sequence continues at coordinate 31,670,785 of CM037861.1, forward strand.
TTCACTGTTGATCTTGTCTTGCGATTTTCTCCGATTGATGTCAAGGTCAAAGGTCAAGGTCATGTCCCAGTTTTTGACCTTTGATAAAAAATGCTTTTTTTTAAACATTTCTGGTGATAATGATGTAGGATTTTTGGTTAATTGTAGTTATTGACATGATGGTCATTTGATATATTGATTAAGGTCATGGGTTCAAAGTCAAGGTCACAGATGTACAAGTTTACCAAAATAGTTAATTATCTGCAAAACTATGAACTTTTTGTATAGGCATGTATATTAGAATATTGTAGGTAATGGCCCAATGGTCATTTTGATATATAAATAAAGGTCATGAGTTCAAAGGTCAAGGTCACAGATGTAAACAAGTACTGAAATGATTATTTATCTCAAAAACTATAGACTTATTGTATAGGCATGTATATTAGAATATTGTAGGTAATGGCCCAATGGTCATTTTGATATATGAATAAAGGTCATGAGTTCAAAGGTCAAGGTCACAGATGTAAACAAGTACTGAAATGATTATTTATCTCAAAAAACTATAGACTTTGTATAGGCATGTATATAAGAATATTTTAGGTATTATCCTAAAGATCATTTTGATATGTGAATGAAGGTCATGGGTTCAAAGGTCAAGGTCACAGATGTTAATGAATACCTAAATAGTTAATTATCTTGAAAACTATTAACTTTTTGAATAGGCATGTATATTAGAATATTGTTGGTACTGGCACAGTGGTCATTTTGATATATGAATGAAGAGCATGGGTTCAAATGTCAAGATCACAGATACAAACAAGTACTGAGACGATTATTTATCTCAAAAACTATAAACTTTTTGTATAGGGATGTATATTAGAATATTGGCCTAATTATCATTTTGATATTTGAATGAAGCTCATGGGTTCAAAGGTCACAGGTGAGCGTTAAGGCCCATGGGCCTCTTGTTTATCTTTAAAACAAACAGCAACAAGATACACAAAAAAACAAGCAAACAATCTAAAAAAATAAAAAAAATAAAAAACCATGAAAAACTAGCATACACCAAATAGTCTAGATGCAGACACCTTTATTCATTGCATCACAGTATTGATCTGTAAAACAACAATAAAAAAAAAAAAAAAAAAAAAAAAAAAAAAGCATGCATGAGATATTGTAGTAGCAGACACCTTAATTAAATGCATCACATTTTTTTATCTTTAAAACAAACAGTAACAAGCAAACAATCATAAAAAATAATAGAAAAACAAACACAAAAAAACCTAGTATGCACCAGATACAATTGTATTGTAGTAGCAGACACCTTGTTGATTGCTTCATCCTTTTGGTCTGTAAAATCAACAATAACAAAATACAACAAAAACAAAAGCAAATCTATAAACAAAAAAAAAACAAAACAAAAAAATAACAACAAAAACAAATTAAAAAACCCAGCATGCACCAAATGTTACATATTACATGCAGCTAATTAATTCCAAATTAAGGACATCTGTCTGGTTTTAAGACCGATACAAATTTTCTTTAATCAGAATTCATGATTGTTCTAAATTGGCTGCCAAAATAATTACTTTGGAGTGACAACATGGAATATAAATTGCATACTGTCTGAGCTTTAATGTATGTGACCTTTCTCTTTGTTTATTTCTACGCTGAAACAGAAAACAACATACTTGATTTGAGCTAGACATGTATACATATTTATGTTACATGTACAATGTAAACTGATTGGATCATCAATTATTTTTTGACAGCGAATTTAACGCACAATTCAGAGTTACTGTGTTTTGAATAAAGATATTTTCAGATTGCATTGATAATATATTTCTGATATTCAGATACCACAGCTTGTGTGATTGTATCAGTGTGTGCTTTTTTAATATCTTTTCTGAAACTTCTAGGCCCAATATTGATCAAACTCCACAGGAAAGATTATTGAGTGGGCATTTTTTAAATTTGTACTTTTGGTTGCCATAGCTTTAAAAGGTAGGTCACAGTGACCTACATGTTAAAAAACTAAAGGAAATCATCTTTGAAACTGAAATTTATAGACTTTGCATTTGTTTTGTGACGTTTAAAAATTGCTATATCTTGAAAATTATCAATGGTAGCATAGTAAGCAACCTTTGGAGGTGAAGGTCATGACCTAGTTCTACCTCATGTTCTTTGTAACCATGAATAAAGTCCTTAGAAACTATATGTAATTAGGTCAAAATCAGAAGTTATTTTTTAGCAACTGGTGTAAAAACTCTTTGAAACATTGCTGATGATAAATGATTACCATCCCTGGTGAAAGTACACATTGCCAGTTTTTTTTTAAGTCTCTGTGTCCAGGATTGCCCTGGATATATTTAATGTCTCATAGTTCCATGTTCCTTTCACTTAACTCTGATTAAACGCATGGCAAGTGTAAATAGCTAAACAGAAGGTACTTTTTTTCACGCAGCCTCACTTCCCTGGTGGAAGTTCACATTGTCAGTTTCAAAGTTTTTACTTTTTACTTCTAGATTGTGATTTGCACATGGATTAATACATTTTTGATCACTTAGTTTTTGAGATTATGATTCCTACATGGATAGATAGGTACGATTATGGAGATTGATCTAATGACATCATATGATTGTTGTAACATAATGAGATGTCATATAAATGAAATTAACAATTTTATTTAAGCAAAATCCATCAGACACATGTGCTGATATTAAATAAACACACGCTATGCTATAATCAGTCAAGATACTCAGATGTTTCATGTTTATAATAAATTGAATTACAATGAAATACCAGCTGCTGCTTTTAGATTAATTATGTGCATTTATGTATGTTTTGTCAACTTATACATGGTTTGTCAGATTATGTAAAGACAAACAACATTGACCTGTCCACTTGACCTTTGATTTAAATATTCATTATAGTCAAAGAAATTTAAGTATAGGGATCACACATGTAAATTTCATCTATATGCTGTGAACATTAATCATGAGGAATGTGTATTAGCTGTGAATCTTAACACTACCTATGTATTGGATGGACCCTCCTATATGAATATTTTCAATGAAAGGTCAAATGGACAGGTCAATCTTGTTTGCCTATATATGTATATACACTGAAAGTGAATGTATGCTTTAAATGTGTATTAGGTTGTTTATTCTGTAATAAACTGGTACTATAATTTTAACATTTTTTATATGCCAGTCTCTAGAAACAGACCATTTTAGTAAGGGTTAGGCATTGTATGTCTTAATCTTCCAGCTCTGTTAAAGATATTTTTACAAGATTTCTTGTACTTTGTTACCAGGATATTTTATCATCTCTGACAGAAGAGGAGGTAACTCTGTAAAATTCTTAAGAGTTGTGCCCCTTTGAAATTTTAATTCTGTTTTTTCTTATCAAATTAAACCACTTAAACCACTGTGGTAGCTCAGTTGGTAGAGTGCTCGCTCCATAAGTGGAAGGTCGTGGGTTTGATCCCCGGCCGGGTCTTACCCAAGACTTGAAAGTGGTTAGTGACTGTTCTTTTGCCAAGCACTCGGCATTACGAAATGAAAGTCACGGTTCTTTCGGATGGGAACTTAAAATAAACGAAGTCCCGTGTCACGGTGGGCTTGGCACGCTAAAGAACCCTGCTGTATAATGCCATCAGCGCAACGCACAGGCAAAATTTCTGCACCTTCGCCTATAGCTGGCAACGTCTTGATATAAGTGAAATATTCTTGACTGGGACATTAAACACCATTACTCTACTCAACTCAACTCAACTTATCAAATTCCTCAAGAGTTGTGCCCCTTTAAAATTTTAATCCTGTTTTTTCTTATCAATTTTCTCAGAGTTGTGCCCCTTTGAAATTTTAATAATGTTTTTTGTGTAATCTATACCAACAGGTTAATGGCGAAAATGTACACAACAATTTTTGCTCCACTGAGCATCACTCTTGTTAATATTGTTTGCTTCTATTTAATAGAAAAATTGTGATATTTAGTATATAAAACATGGAACTTTTAATTATAACTTTTAATTTTTTTATGAAATGAAAGACAAAATCAGGAGTCAAATATCTGGTAGTTCAGAATGTGAGAAAAATGGTCAAATTTTGACAAGTGAAATGGCATTGCAATTGATTTGTAATAAAATATGTATTCATTTTATTGGTGTAAGAACCTTTTGATATTTATTTTTTTAAATGACACTAGTTAATATAAGGAGAGTGATGACACCAAGGGAAGTAACTCTGTTAAACACTATTCAACAGCACATAAAAATCTATTTCGGGATTTTTTTGTCTTGGTTGCCAGGAACTACCTTAATGATTGTTGTGTTTAATTGTTTTAAAAAATCTAAATGTATTATTTTTGCATACATGTACATTTATTTGTTATTGAATATAAATTGAAGTATTGCATATAATCATATGGTTTTGATTATTGATTTTAAATATTTGACATTTAATCTCCCACTCATCAAACTGGGTACATTAAATATCAGTGTTGGAACTTGGAAACAGGCCGAGTCTGTGATTAGTAATTTTTGGGAAGAACTTTTTTAACATTCACACCTATATACCCTAATAGAAATGTAAAAAAAATATCAGACCATGACTGGTTTAAAATTTTGACTTGTTTCCAAAATAACATGTAAATTTGTTACTGGCTTTTTTTTTTTGAAACTTTTTCATGTTTTTTTTACAGTTGTTTAATAATTTATGGCTGTGTTTTCATGAGAAAAATATGTAGTTTACTGATGTGTTATTGTAATTATGTAACTTTGATTCTGATGACATTCATTAGAAATATGAATTATTATTATAATTTATTAGAAGTAGAAATTATTATTCTTAATAAGAATTATTATTATTTGTTAGAAGGAATTATTATTTTAAACAATTAGAGATTGTCCACTTGAACATGAAAATTCATTGTAAACTTTTCATGCAAATTAAATTGCAAACATGTCTTAGACATCATGTGTGTGTGTGATCAAAAGTGTTCTTGAATAATTTTCATAAAAAGGGCTGTATAAATTATAAATATGCATTTTCATCTTGAAATCAATCATGATTTAATGAAAAATTAAAATTTAATATATTTATTGTCAAACTCTAGTCATTATTATGTTGCTTGTATACTGGTACTCAGGTTCTTATCACATTGTCATTTATTGTACAACCCTCAAAAAAAAAAAAATGAAAAGGTTCTGAATTTTATCTGAATGTCAGTATATGTTGAACATTTTTACATTTTGTGAATGAACTCAGATATTCAGACAAAATTCTGACTACAGATAAAAGTGTTAAATTTATCTTTAAAAATTGTTGGAAAAATTCAGAAACAATTCAGATATTTTCAGACAAAATTCAGAAGTTTTGTTTCATGAGTGTTATTATTAATAATAGTATTGTTCTTATTTCTGTTAATGCAAATGGTAACATGACACTAATCAATGATTTTGTCGAGGGTTAACTATAATTTTGCTCATTTTGTTGTCATATATGGTTTTAAATATTCCTTCTGATGTAATATAAATGTCATTTAATGTGAAAAAAATCTAATGAAGAGACATATTTTTGAAATAAAGTTCATTCAAGGAATTCCAACACTTTCATCACCATTATAGTAATTAAATATAGTTTAGACACACAAAATTGACCTGTCCGTTTGACCTTTCATTTAGACAATTCCTATTGAAGCATCCACCCAATACATGGATAGTTTTAGGATTCAGATTTAATACATACACAGTGCACATGGTTACTTATTCTTTGAAATTAGATTTCCTCATATTATAGATGAAATAAACATCTGTGTTCTCTATACAAAACTGTAAGGGTACATAACAACTTTGTAAATTAAATATGAAGCAGACCAGTAAATGTTGTTGGCCTACAGCATATTTTGATTTTATAATGCATACTATTTTTCTGTTGTATTCGGCCAATAAACCCCCATTTTCATATTTGTTTGTTTTGAGGTTTGTGGTCTGATTAATTTTTTATTACAACGGCGTGTGCAAGATTGTCACAATGTGTCAAGTTTTGAGACAAACATACCAGAAAAGGAAATCTTTAGATCAATAAGTAAAACCAGTTATTATATAACTAATCAAATATAGAAACTGAAATGTGCAAGTACTCTCTAATTAATTAAATCTATAATAGTTTAATTTTGTAAAATTCTTGCACTTTCTTTAGATGGAATAAGAAAAAATCATTTGTATCAATTTTGATTGAAAGGAACAACATTTGACCATGCCTGATGACGTAACAACAGCTTTGTATTCTTGCTGTTGACATGGGACATACCTAGATTCACATGTGTCACACTTTTTTCTTTACTCAAAATAATTCTGATGGATGGATTCAATATAGTATTTTTTAAAATATTCGTATTATTCACAAAATGTAATGATAAGAATTGATGGTTTTTTTTATTTGTTTTATTTAGAATTAATTTGAATGGACACTGAGCAATCATTTCTAACTTATATAATCTTTTTATGTCCTACAATTTTCAGTCAAGTGAACTTCAGTTTCATAATAGACCTTTATCACATTGAGGTAATAAACAAGTTGTTCACACTCTATTGATGTTTTGTCACTCTTCATTTAAGGGATGATACAATTGTCCAATAATGGTTTCACTGTAGTCCTTTTGGGAATTGAAATATCAGTGTGCAAGTTTTTTAAACATAGAAAAATAAAGTCTGAAATGTTGATTTTAAATTGACAAAGTGTGAATTCCATGAATGTTGCATAGATGATATTAAATGCAAAACTAGTGCTTTAAAAAGCCAAAAAATGTTGGAAACTGTAATTGTGTATATGCATGTGTATTGCATCTAAATTAATGCTCTGGATTACATATGCTTTAAATAAATACACATTTATGAAGGAACGTGGACCTCTTTAAAATTTGGAATGTCATGATGTGAATATTATTACTAAAAGTACTGACCTGTCAAAAGTTTAACACTGATCTAAAAAAAAAGAAGTGTGAAAAAATCTAATGAAGAGATATATTTTTGAAATCAAGTTTATTCAAGGAATTCCAACACTTTCAATCACCATTATAATAATTATAGTTTAGACACACAAAATTGACCTGTCCGTTTGACCTTTCCTTTAGAAAATTCCTATTGAAGCATCCACCCAATACATGGGTAGTTTTAGGATTCAGATTTAATACATACACAGTGCACATGGTTACTTATTCTTTGAAATTAGAGTTCCTCATATTATAGATGAAATAAACATCTGTGTTCTCTATACAAAACTGTAAGGGTACATAACAACTTTGTAAATTAAATATGAAGCAGACCAGTAAATGTTGTTGGCCTACAGCATATTTTGATTTTATAATGCATACTATTTTTCTGTTGTATTCGGCCAATAAACCCCCATTTTCATATTTGTTTGTTTTAGAGGTGTGTGTGGTCTAATTAAGTTATTATTACAATGGCATATACAATATTGTCAAAAATTATACAAATTTTGAGCCAAATACATAAACCAGAAAGGAACGGTTTCTTATCAGTAAGTAAAACCAATTAGTATATAAGTAATCAAATATTGAAACTGAAATGTACAAGTACTCTCTAATTAAGTAAATCTATAATTGTTTAATTTTGTAAAATTCTTGCACTTTCTTTGGATGGAATAAGAAAAAATCATTTGTATCAATTTTGATTGAAAGGGACATTATTTGGCCATGCCTTTTGATGTAAGAACTACCCCGGTACTTTGTATTCGATTGGTTGACATGGGCATACTTAGATTCACATGTGTCAATTCACTTTTTTCTTTATTAAAAATAATACTGATGAGTTCAATTTTTTAAATGTTAATGATAATAATTGATACTCTTTTTGATTTGTTTTATTCAGAATTAATATGAATGAACACTGAGCAATCAGTTCTAAATTATATAATCTTTTTATGTCCTACAATTTTCAGTCAAGTGAACTTTAGTTTCATAACAGACCTTTGTCATATTGAGATGATAAACAAGTTGTTCACACTCTGTTGATGTTTTTTCACTCTTCATTTCAGGGATGATATAATTGTCCAATAATGGTTTCACTGTTAGTCCTTTTGGAAATTGAAATATCAGTGTTCAAGTATTTTGAACATAGACAACAACTTGAAAAATCAAGTCCAAATCTGATATGTTCATTTTAAATTGACATGTGACTTCCCATGAATGTTGCATAGATGATATTAAATGCAAAACTAGTGATTTAAAAAGCAAAAAAAAAAAAAAATGTTGGAAACTGAAAATTTGTATGCGCATGTGTATTGCATCTAAATTTATTAATTTAATACTTAGCTCTGGAGTACATATGCTTTAAATATGGACCAAAAATTAAATACACATTTATGAAGGAATGTGGACCTCTTTTAAATTTGGAATGTCATTATATGAATATTATTACTAAAAGTACTGACCTGTCAAAAGTTTAACACTGATCTGAAAAAGGAGTCGAAGCTTGGTTGCTAGGTTGCAGAGATATGGATAGCTAGAAGCTAACAAGCTGTCGATGGATAAGATAGCAGGTCAAGATACAGCTAGCAAAGAGTCTAGATAAGCTGCCTATTCTATACTTTCTTTGTTAGCTCGTGTTAAACTTTCTATAGTCCTGTACTGTAATTAGTAAAATATGCAGATTTTATCGTAGTTCGGTTTGTTTTACTACATGCTTTAATCACTTTCTGATATATATTTTTGACATGTACATTTAATTTTTGTGATTCGGTGGTCAGTGAAGACATTGTTTTAATATATAATACATTAAATCTTTTATTCTTCAGAGATATGAAATGAATAAATGCTCAATAAAATTGATAAATATTATAGAGCTCTTTGTATTATGTTCTACCATTTTCTCCATTATGTCCCTTAGAATGTTGTTTTTCTTTTTATTCTGCACCTTTCAAAGGTAGAGGGGGTATTCGAGTTTCAGAAATTCTTTTCGGCATAAATTTTCCAAAACTATGAAGCATTATTTCACAAATCCAGGTGAAAATTATCAACATTGATAGATGCACATATTGTTAACCTAAGTTGGTTTGTATAAAAAACCTGCTAGCGGAGGGTCCTAATTTACTGAATTTTCTTGATGAAATTTTATATTTAGTTAAATACCATTAAGGTCATCTAGGATCTGTTTGGCTGAGTGACTTTAAAGTGCAACTTTAAAATTTTACTTGGAACAAATCCTAGTGAGAGAAAGCTTATCAGTTCGTTTGCCAAATTCTGTGGATTTTTCCCCAACCCAGGTTTCCTCCACCATCCATGATATAAGTAAAATCTTAAGTAAAATTTGGGCTTGAACGTATGTATACCTGTTGTAAAGTTAATCTAACCGGTTCTACTTCCTTGATAGGAATTCACGTATTTAACCAGTTTTCAAAGCTTTTACTTTGCTTTGGGATTGTAATTCGGACATACATTAATATGTTTGTTTTCGATTATAACTTGTTCTGGTCAGAATCGATTGCAAGTATCTTAAACAAAACAGAGAAAATAAAACACAAATATACTAATTCATGCCAAAATCAAAATTCCAAAGCAGAGTAAAAAACTTTAAAACTGTCAAATTAGGAAAGTAAGGCCTGGTTCTCCGGAAGGCAGGCATTTCCTGTTTAGCTATCTACACCCGCCACGTATGTAATCAAAATTTATAGTAAAAGGAACTATGGGACGCCACATATATCCAAGGTAATCCTGGACACAGACATATTATCTACAATCCTGTGATGGCGGTCATAAAACTGTTTATGGCCCTGACAAGGCTAGGCATGCAATATCCCTGGGTCAACAATTTATTTGTAAGTAGTTTGCTTTGTAGTATAAAGTTCTCGCATTAGGAACAAACGCTACCATAGCTTATTAATTGGGAAACAAATGTACCACAAGCAGAAGCAGGTATATTGTTGCATGGAAAAGTTGGCGATAGAAATATTGAAGTCATCACGTGTGTCATACAGCTTTAAATGTAGCCTTTCGTTGGCGTCATAATTAAAGTATAAGTCTAAATTTGAAGCAGTAATTGAAGAATCAGTCGTATCTTCTATGTCAAGTTCACAAGGATAGATGGCATTTACATAATCTCCAAATTAAGGATTGTTAAGAGATCTATATATCTGTGTGGAGTTGAATGATTTTTCGACAGTCTCCTCTCCAGATTTGACAGGGTTCTGCATAAATTTGGCTTCATACAAATAGTCAAACAGAGAAACAAATCAGCAAGCAATGGTGCACAGTTTGTGCTCATTGGTATACAATTGTTTGCTAGAAAATTATATTACCAAACATAACAAAACATTTTGTTGATGGTATGTTAAGTGGATTATGTTTGACAAAATAACCAGAATCCTTGTTCAGTACTAAATATTTGTATCATGGCTTACCTTTTTGGTTAAAGAATTATAAGTGAATTAATTGTTTAAAACGCCCTTTCAATTTAGAATGCGGAATAGTGCTGTAAAATGTAAAAAAAATCTAACGTTTTTATACTTTCTACACAAGAAAAAACATTAGAAGCAAAATGTTAAAGAACGCTGTAATTATTTTTAGAATCCACATTTGGTTAATGCTGATGCAGAATAGACTTTATATGAATAAGACTTAAAAATCTTTGGCGACGGTCAAGAACTTCTCTATGGTTGGAGAGAAGTTCATCTTTAAATTACATATTTGAATCAATTTGATTTACATGATATGCCTTCATGATCGTAAACAAAATGGCAAAATCACCAAACATTCTTTATTGGAAAATGCATTTATCTACACAGTAGTTTTTATGAGATTAGTGACATTATGTGCATTAAATCTGGGAGTGTTTTATGTATGTATGTATAAATATGATAAATGCTATAAATACACATTTTGATATAGACAATAGACAAATAAATGGAAACAATATCTTGTATATCATTTATACATGTTTTGTTAGAGCATTTCAAGATCTATTTCTATGACAATAAAACGTAAAAAATGCCGTATAAGTATGATCTTAATAAGTAATAAATATGATAAACTGACCTATCAGATCATTAGACCAATCAAATATTTCCATTTGCATGATATAGATTTCAATAGTTTATAATTTGTATCTTATCTAGTTATTATATTGTTCTTGAAGGTTCCTAAGCATTTGAAATAAAGAATTTATACTACATTAGCTGATCGCTTCATAATCCACATTAGTGTAGAAAAAAATCAAGTTTGATAAAATGTTTATATACTGATTTTGTTGTTTAAGAGTTTTGTGTAGAAAGACATTAACCTAGATTTATACCATCTCTGATTTATGCTGATTTGGCGTCAAGAAGAATTGATGGCCGGCAAAGAAAGCTCTTGGAGGTTTTAATTTTTTCTAGGAATATCGAGAAAATCTATCTTGTTTATATGTATATACGTTTTATTGTCTCATAACTTATAAAGCCACAATAAGAACATTTCGCAATGTCAGCTAATCACTAGGGGTATATTTCGCATCTGACTGAATTGAATTGTTGTTATTCTGTTGATTCATAAATCAATATAAGTGTTCATTACATATAAATGTTATAAAAGCCGAGTTATGATTCAAAAATACAATATTGAAATATATCGAATACATATAAATAACATTTTCTGTAATTCAGGATAAATTATTTTATATCTTGTTCTTACTGTGCCACTTGATCATTCTGTTTATAATTTGCTATTCAAATTATTGAATAATAGTATTGAGTTGGTTAATTTGATATTTTTTAAAGAAGTTATGTTTGTACTTGCTTGTATTGCTTAGTTGTTGGGTACTCACATTTTCGGAGTTTAAATAAGTGACTGCGTTTGTTTTCGAAACATCCATCGGTGCTGCAATATTCACTTATACATTATAGAATATTTTTATAAAGAAATATACCATTGAAAATTTGGAAAATACAACTAAACCGGTTTATTTTTGCAGCACTAAACGACTGTTTTAGTAGTGATCGGATCAAAATTGTGTAAAAATTGTAATATGAACATATAGCTCTGAGCCAATTCATTAATTTTAATACAAAATTTCAATTTTGTTACATATTTTTAAAACGTTGATGAAACGTGGATATATCTTTGATCTCATCCACCATTGTGTATATACACCTTCGTTAATCACTAAAATAAGAGAAGATGATGAGTTGCTGTATTGATGCATTTCACATTTGCAGCCGCAATGCGAAAGTAACTTATTGATGAATTTCTCTAAAATAACCATACAAAGCTGAATGATCTAAACATAATATTGGCACGTACACAACTATGTATATACACGTGTTTGATAATGTGACATGAAATAAAGAATAATCAATAATGCATTTTGTTCTTTTGGTGCCTTTCATAAAAATACGTGATATATATATTTTATTTTTCGGGTTTATTTCCAAAATGAACCATAGGGAATAGATCAAATAATGTTTCTAGATTTATCTGAAAATACACGGATAAGCAATTAAATTTGATGTAGCCGTTTGCAAATATATTTATGCAATATGCGTACATTCACTTCAAGCCAGTTGTAAAATTTATTAGTGCACTAGTCCTTCTGGATTCGTTTATTAGATTATTAGAGAAAGGTTTTCAGAACCGCTTCAACATATATCCTTCGCTAACATTGCCTAATTACAACAGCCCTCATAATGCATTTGCTTTTTGAGGTACGTAAATTGGCACATTGTGTCTATTGTGCTAAGTTGATGTTGCTAATTTTGTTGATGAGACTTTATTATTTAAAAAATTATGTTAATGCTGTTCATTAGAAACTTTAAAACACAATCCTTACTTCATAACGTTACAATCCATCAATGTAAATAAGAAATGGATATATCTAATAAATTCCAACTTTATGAAGGTAACAGGCAAACTTTATTTATGTTCGAAGAAGATATAGATGGCTATGCACACAAGCTAACCAATGGTTGAACTTTCTATATGGGAAAAGGCATTAATCTACATGATACATTGCCATGATATTAGCGAAATTATCTGAGTATTTTACATATGTAAGTATGATTTGATAATAGACACGAAATGGAAACAATGTAGTATAAGTATGTTATTATATATATATATATATATATATATATATATATATATATATGATAAACTGCCCTATCAGATCGTTAGATTGTTCAAATATCTCCGTTTGGATGATATAGGATCTATCATTTATAAATTGTATTATGTCTGGTCATTATATTGTTCCTGAAGATTCCTAACCATCTGAAATAAATACGTAGTTTATGCTACATTAGATCTAGCGAATAGTTTAATGATCCACATGTGTGTAGAAAAAAGTAAGTTTTAAAACAATATACACTGATTTCATTATTTAAGAATTTTCTAAAAAAAAAGACATTAACCCAGATTTATACCATTTCTGATTTATGCTGACTTGGTGTCCTGAAGAATTGATGACCACCAAAGAAACCTCATGGGGTTATGATTTTTTTCTAGAAATATTTATATCGTTACATGAGATCATTTAGTATTTTTTTTAAATGTATACGTTTTATTGCTTTCTGAAGCAACAATAGGAGAATTTCGATCTAGGATAATGTTAGTTAACCACTAGGGATATATATATATATATATATATATATATATATCAAAACTGGATTGTGTTTATCCCGTTGATCCAGACAGCAATATTAGTGGCATTTACAATATACACCATCTGAATTGAACTACATGTTGAAATATGAAACAAACATTTAATTTTGGAATATTTCGTACACATATAATTGCATATTATATCAGTTTTAATTTTAATTTTTACAGCACTTGACGCATCAGTAGTGCTTGAACCAAAATTGTGAAACCAATTTGTTTTCAAGATGACGAAAAGATACACAAAAGACCAAAATATATTTTACTATCTTTATCTTGGGAAATACTTTGCTTGAGGGGGTATAACTTAGCTTTTGAGGAATTCCATATTTTAACGAGCAGCAAATTTAACAATAGCATTTATGACCACAATATACAATTATTGCGTACTGAGTTTGCGATATTCTCGGGGAAACATCCACCAGCAGAGATACATATAAATGATAATTCTATTTTTGTTTTGTAATTCAGGATGATTTTTTTTGTACGTATGTCATTTGATCACTTAACATGAGATTTCTGTTTATATTTCAATAGCATTAGTATATTTTTGAAATTACCAGAGAATAGGGTATTGGATTACTTTATTGGAAATTCGTTTATATCACGTTGTTTTTTGTGTTTGTATTGCTTACTCGCTTGGAACTAACCTTGATTAACATTAAGTGACTAGTCAAGCACTTGTTTTTTCGAACTTCGGAACATGCATTAGTACTGCAGTATCCACCGGTATTAATGGGAATATGAAGACTGGATTGCAATATCCCGTATTTCATTATATAGTTTTTGTAGAATGAAATCCAAAATACAATATTTGGCAAAATTGTAATATAAATATTTAGTATAAGGATACATGCTGTTTGATGTCCATTTTGCAATTGAAAAGAGCAAAAACTTTAAAATTTGCAAATTAAGTTAAACACTTGATCATCCAACAGGAAATTATATTGGGCGACCGGAAAGGAAAGCACCTAATTTATTTAGCTAGTTTCACTCACCACGTTTAGAATCTTTGTGTCATTCATGGCCGTCTTCTGTCACATAGTGGTGATAATAACGTAAATACTGACAAGTACATTTTTGTTGAAGTTTATTTGTTTAACTGAACTATTTTCAGTATTAATTTTTGTTTTCTTGAAAGTTCTAAAACAATAAATTGTAATGCAAATGTTCAATTTTGATACATTTTTTAAACAAGTAGATGAAACGTGGATATACCTTTGATCTCATCCACCTTAGTGTTTACATACCTTTGCTAATCATTAAAATAAGAAAAGACGATGAGTTGTTGTATTGGTGCATTTCACATATACAACTGCGGTGAGAATTTCACTAACTGACAATTTCCTCTAGAGTAAACATACAAAGCCGAACGATATAAAACATTGTTATTCTCAATTACATAACCATGCATATACATGTGTTTGATAATTTAGCATGAAATTGAGGAATAATCAATAATACATTTTCTTCTTTTTGGTGTTTTTCCTAATGATAACAATACAGGTGAATACATTTTAATTTATATTCGATTTTAATTCCAAAATGAATTGAATGAAACCATAAGGAAATTATGTTTCTAAATTTATATGGCAATTAATTTGCAAATACATTGTCGCAATCTGCAAACATTATTAATTAGCTTTCAAACATACACTCCTTGCAGGAATAAAAAGCATAAATTTTGACTAAATCGAATTGATATTGAATTAAGTGTACCTAAAAATAAATACGTCTCAATTGCACTTTAGTGATATTATTTTCAGTATTACAGATGGATCAGTTCAATATATGTAGATCAAAATAATTACCTTTTACAGCGATACTGATGTAACACAAAAATAATATGTATTATTTGTGCATACAACTACACAGTGAAAAATTAATGCTCAGTAGGGTAAGATTTTCTTTTGTACCCCCATCGATTAAATTCTATATAAAATTTTTGAAAATTATTTCCTGCAAGTTAAAATTTGAAATTTCTCAAAAACTAAGGTATACTCCCTCATGCAAAGTATTTCCTTAGCTTAATTAGGTAAAATAGATTTTGGACCTTTGGGTAGCTTTTCAACATCTTCAAAATAATTTTGGTTTCATTATTTTGGTCCAAGCACTACTGATGAGGAATTGTATTCCGAAACGGCCGTCTAGTGCTGTAAAATTAAAACTGGTATAATATGTTATTTCCACAGAAATGTTAAAATATGCTTGATTCCATCGTATTTAAGCTTTTTCAGTCGAAATTAAATTTTTAGCGGGGGTTCAAATGGAAGTCTTTCCCTAAGAAAGTTGCTATTTACATTTTAAAAGATATTTTATTAGCACGTGGTTAAATCTTACAGACTAATTATTATGTTATAGTGGAAGAATACACATGACAAAATAAACTGTTTTGACATAAATACCATGATAAGCATCATTTTCTGATATATTGGCCAGACAAGTACAAATGACAATATTGGCACATACTGATAACACAAGGATTAAAAAACCTCATCACATTTATACTCATTATACACTTCCATGTCGCACTTTACGGTTCCGGGATCTGTTATTTTTGTACATATCAAACCATCTATAATCAAATAGAGACATTTATTCCACACATATACAAACATTTCTCTTTTAACCCTTATCAGCAGCATTATCAAACAAGACGGCAATATGGTATGATTTAAACCATTCATCCAATATCTTTTTTTATCTGTAAGATTTAAAATGAAATTAGAAACAAAGCTGTGGTTGTTAAATGTTGGGTTTGGTAGTAAATCGGTTGATCGGACTGGATTTAAATGTGACATGATCGGCAATTTATTTATGAATACTGAATTTTTCAAAAAAAAAAAAAAAACTGAAATGGTGGGTCATTTAAAGCGTGTTGGTTATTTTTACAAAAAGGAAATTGACATCTCCAAATGACATTGTGCATACTAAATTACACATTATACCAGTTTTAATTTTACAGCGCTAGACGACCTTTTCGGAAAATTATCCCTCATCAGTAGTGCTTGGACCAACATTGTGAAACCAAACTCTTTCAAAGATGTCGAAAAGATACCCCAAAGGACCAAAATATATTTTACCAAATTTAGCCAAGGATATACTTTGTATGAGAGAGTACACCTTAGTTTTTTTAGGAATTTCAAATTTTACCAAGTAGCATATTTAGATAATACTAACAAATAACTTTTCAAACAATTTATATCAATAAATGACATTGAACGTACTAACAGGCTAAGAGTTTCAAATGAGTGGATTGGATCAATTATGTGTTGCTTTCCATTCAAGATTCTTTCACTTGTATCAAGGCTCTAGGCTCATGGATAGTGGAAGAAACCAGAGTGCCAAATGAAAGCAACAAACCTTCGCCTACTAAACTGACCAACCTTTATTGGAGTACTGATGCGTTGCGTTCCATTCAAGATTCTGTCACTCGCGGTATTTACCGGCCTCCTCCGACCTCTTGTACACGCCACTACGAGCCCGTTATATCTCACGATTTACCGGGGTTACAAGGTTAATATTTGGTCAACATGTGTAAAATATGATATATATCATTTAACCAACGTATTTTTTAATAATAATTGGTGTTAAAGATGAATTAATGAGCAATTGCGTAATTGCGCACATACCGCAGCAATACACATCACTTGCACTCCTGTGGTATTTACTACGAGCCCGTTATATCTTTCGATCTACAAGACTTATGAACTTAATTTATGGTCAGAATGTGGGAAATGTTATATTTTCAATATGTAAATGTGTTTTATATGTATTTAATAAAAATATTGATTTATAGCTAATTTCATTTTTGTCATTCACGATCTCTTGACTACGAGTCCGTAATGGTTGCTATATTCACTATGGTATTTACTACGAGCCCGTTACATCTCTCGATCTACAAGACTTATGAACTTAGTTTTTGGTCAGAATGTGTAAAATATGGATTTATAGCGAACTTCATATTTGTCATTCACGATCTCTTGACTACGAGCCCATAATGGCTTCTCAGTTGTTTATGGCATTTACTACGAGCCCTTTATATCTCTCGATCTACAAGACTTATGAACTTAATTTTTGGTCAGAATGTGGAAAATATGTTTTATTTTTAATATGTAAACGTGTTTTATATGTATTTAATAAAAATATGTAATAATAGCAAATTTCTTTTTCGTCATTGGCGAACTTTTGACTACGGGCCCATAATGACTGCTATATTCACTATGGTATTTACTACGAGCCCGTTATATCTCTCGATCTACATGACTTTTGAACTTATTATTTGGCCATAATGTGCAAAATATGTAATATTTTCAATATATTAACTTGTTTTATATCATTTAATAAAAATATGGATTATAGCGAATTTCATTTTTGCCATTCACGATTTCATTGACTAGGATCCCGCGTAATGGCGTCAATATGAACTTGACAACGGTATTTACTATGAGGCCGTCTAAAGTATTTAAGAAAAAGCGTGTAAGCGTATAAGCGTGTAAAATGTGACATATTTTCAATATTTAAACTTGTGCTTAATGATCAAATATTTATAGCGAAGTTTTTGTCATTCACGATCTCGATCTTTGACTACGATCCCTTTGCTATATATATTGAAAAATTAGAAAATGATTTAATTATTCTGACTAAATACTGATGAATCCAGAGATATTACGGGAGATATATCAGTCATTCCAAAATAATCGTAACGCTTTCTTCAATTACGATTTTCTTGTGTGTGACCCTAGGGCCCATTTTGTTGGAGAACCCTCATCCTATATTAACAACCACCCGGCCATACTATTAAGCAGAGTCAGAAATAATGCCAGACGGACAGGGAGTTACGTGAATATTTGTTCTAGAAGGGTGCTCATGTATGACAAAAGTAGAGGAAGCTATATTTCCAGATGGTACCAGATATATCGATTCACTTCAGAATCATCTTCACAGACGGACAAGCAGATGTCATTCCCATTCCAAACATCTTCATCTTCAACAGTATCCACAGCAACCCAGACCCCGTCCACAGAAATAAAAGGAAGAAGAAACACAGACCAGCTGTTGGTGATATCTTAAAATAAATTAAATACAAAATTATTAGTTTTAAATGTTTAATGGTAAGGTGGTAACAAAGTGGTATTATTATTTCCCCCCACATTATTATCCTTCTAAATAACATAGTGGCATCAACACATATTTCACTTATATCATATAACTTTTACATTTACTTGCATACTTAGTTAACTAATTAGTAATTACTACTACTACTGTTTATTGACAGTAGTCAAAGTATTATGCATATATGTCATGCATTAATTAATTGTAATAACTAAGTGTTTTTTTATGTAACACATACTTTGCAACAAAAGGTCAGTTTGTTATCAGATTTTTTTTATCTTAAATACTAATGTAATGTGTAAAGAGTTACAATTCATCATTGTATTATTTTGTAAAGAATGTAGTAATGTAATGAAATTGGTGTGAGAGATGTAATTTTTTTTTGTCAACAATTTTATTGTATTACTGTATGTACCGTAAAATAAAGAGTACCTGTAATGTCAATACATTTTGATATGCATGTTTATTTGATTTTGAAAGCAACATAATATGAAAGCACAGTGGTTAATTTAACACAGCCTATCTGTATCAAAAATATTTAACACACGTGGTAAAACATATTTATATTTTCAGATTTGAGTTTAAAGTAAAAAAAAACCCACCAAAGTCACGAACTCAAACAAGTATCTAGACCATCTGGACTCATGATACTTACCGAAGCAGTCAATAAAACACTAAGAAATAGATTACACACAAAAGATGTCGACACTTCCCTAGAAAACATAGATCCTATTTTATTTTATTAATGATTACATTTATTCCTTCGCTTATATGTCCAACGTTTCCATTTAGCCAAGATTCGGATCTTTTATGGATTTAAACTGCTTAATAAACACAAAATATGGTTTTTACTCTTGCGTCCCACAAAAGCGAAAAGTTCAAGACCACATTCTCGTGGAAATAAATTTATAGGGGTCCAATGACATGTCCTGAATATATTAAAGATTGTTTGCGTATTTATTGATCATTGATAATGGTTGGTGTTCCAATACTACTTACCCTTCCGGAGCACCATTATTCTTTTTTTGTCATTAACTCTTTTACACGTTCAAAGTTTACAGTTTTCCAGTAAATGGTCACAATATGCGCTTGTTTTTCTGTTTCTTCCAATAGCTTTCGTTTGAAACATTGATCGACCAAAGTCACCAAGTGCTAGATTCAATAAAAAGGAGATTAAAAGGGTTTTGAACTAATTTTCAGAATCCTTACTTTCTCTATTTCAGAAAAATAATTTTATTCCAAAATTATTAGTTTTTATAAAAAAAACTATGTGCAAGCACATGATTATTGGCTTATATGCACGCTATGCTTATTCACTTTCAAGCACTTCCCGATGCTGGTGAAGCCAAAGTGAATTTTCCTTGCCGTTGGCCTTTACTGGTTCACCTGGTATCAGTATAATGACTGGGGGAGTGGTACGCTTGTCTGCGGCGTACTGACTCTGTGAGCTAACACGTTAAAGTCACCCTGAGTGCGCGCTAGTACAAGGCAGACCATACAACATACTCGCACTTCACATGCATGCACAAATTGTTCATAGATTAATCCATAGTGTTCAAAAACAAACATACTGATCCATTTCCATTTAATAAAATAGTTCTCGTCGCGAATAGCTGAAAAATTGCTGATGCGACGTTAAACCACATTCAACCAACCAACTGGTACAAAGCTAGATTTTAGTCTAAGGAATACAGACACACAACTTAGCTCAGTAGCCACCATCGCAGCTGCCGATGTAAATTATGTTATTCCATTTGAAATTGGTATACGCATAAACAACAGGTCAGCCCAGGAACTATCGCAGTTGCTGATGTAAAAACTTTGAAAGGGGAACATGTACCTACAAGAAACAGTCAAGCCAGGGACCATCACAATTGCTGATGCGAAGAATTCAAGTCCACTTGAAAGGGGCTCAGGCATTGGTAACAAACATATCTGTACAGAAGTAATCGATACAGGACAAACAAGGAAAATATTCGTCACAAGTTACAGTGGAAGTCCAGATACTTCAGTCCCTGTTGCTGATACAAATAAAATGAGCAACTATCGCCAGAAGACAAACTTCCGATGACAGAGGACAATCAATGGCATTCTCTGCAATGTTTTATGCTAATAACAAAACAGGATCACTTGAAGCAATAACAATAGAAGATCTTGATTTTGTTTTCCAGCATTCAACAACAAGCAAACATAAGCAGGCCGAAAATGTGAAAGTGTAAGTCAAACCAAACAATTAAGCGATTTCAATACATCCACTGATCCTAAAAATCAAACCTTACATGAGCTACATTGAAAAAAAAAGAAATGATATAGGTTAACATGTTGCCAAAATAGAACCAGAAAATCCAGAAACGGACGCATCCGCAAAGATACAAGAGCAAAGGCCTGTCCCTCAATGGAAGAAATGATGCTGCCGGACGATTTTAATGTACGTTTATATGAAATGATGAATTACTTTAAAGCAAGGATATTTTTGAAATGGAACTTTAGGCCCGAGGCAAGATTCTTACACTTATATTGAGATAGTCAGTTCTGCATTGGATGGTGGAGGAAACAAAAGTGTCCGGAGAAAACCATCGATCTTCGGCTAGCGAAATAACACATTTTCTCACATTTGGATGTCCCGAGTGGGATTCAAACATAACCGCTGCGATCTTTAAACGCGTGGTTCCAAGAGACCACTCGTCCACCCAAAAAAAAAAAAAAAAAAAAAAAAAAAAGGACACTTTCTTCAGCACCTGTAGATGTAGTGAAAATGACAATGTCTACTGTTTCTACACCGTCACCGGTGAGTACAGCACCAGTATCTGTAAGCTCTGCAGCAGTGGGTCATTTCGACTACCTTGACTCATGCCTCAACACCAGAATCTGTTTCAATTACACCAGTGTCTTTACTTTCAATGCCATTGCTCAATTCGCTAAAAGAAGCTCATTGTCACATTTAAACCGTTGTGCTTTACAAGGCGACAAATACGACATGTAAACTCTTCCGGGAACAGCGATGTCACCATGGAAAAAGGAAAACCAGACAGATAGTCACATGAGATATTACAACTTTTTAAAGGTGAAGTCAACTTTGGAAACTGGAACTGACAAGTTTGGAGTACTTGATTTATTCACGCCTGGTACACGCATTTTTTAAAGAAAAACAAAACATAAAAAACCTCAACCGTAATTTGTCGGGTTTTCAAAAACCTCGCATTTCTTTAACAAACTCTACCCCCTTTGCACTGCTCCATGACGTTGACTATCTTAATATCTTTTCATTTTTTAAAATCAATTCGTTATACAAGGTGTAAGCTATTTTCCCCAACACGTGTATTTTTGCACAATTTTCTTTAAAAAATGCAACAAATATTTTAAAATTTCTTAAATTGTCAATTCCTACTTTATTTTTATTTATAAATCTTTACACTTTTGTAGGTAATTTCATAATTATAACCCTCTTTCACGCTTTTCAACCAAATGGTTTTCACTTGAATTTTCCTACTTAAATGACCCTTAATGTTAATATTGTTGTGACTTGACTTAAATCCAAGTGCTAAAACTAAGCTGTTTCAATTTGTTTTACACCTAGTCATGATGTATAATATAAATAAATAATTATTTTGGGTCTATTTTCTTAATTGCTGCCCGAGGACGCCCAATATTTTAAGGGTGGGATAGGTGTGGCGAATAAGGGTTTCTTACAGTGTATTTAGACATAATAAGCCATGATATTGTTATATCTGTATTATTGAAATGTCATATGCTAATATATATTTTATTGTTTTTACTATAGTAAACTGGTTTTTATTATCGGTAGAATGGTTTTACAAATCACCATGGTTAATGTCACAAAGTACGCGCTGCCGTTTTGTTTATATTAGTTTATCAGTGTTCGTTACTTTGACATCAGATTTAGTACCCTTGAACGCCGTTTTAACATGATTTAACTTATGTAAGATACAAGGACCCAAATATTGTGATGTTCATATCTGTTCAGAGCATAAATTCTGTATAAATCACTATAATCCAACATGCAAGTTTGTCCGTCCCGCTAGATAAGCTACAAATTACATATTATACCAAACTTTGATACACAGCCAGCTCAGTCGCCGATTTGTACTTTTACATTTTATGCTCGATTACGCAACATTAATCCTGATAAATAAATGTAAGCTTTTATCATAATAGGATTATTTACCTTTGCGAAATGAAGAAACTTAGAGGAACTGGTCACTGTATCAAAGTTGTGACATACGCATTTTGTCGTAATAAATTAGCAACAAGGTACACACAATCTCAGTCACAATATAAAACGCAAAACTTTTTAAAATACATACGAGAATTTGCCATTGTTTACTTTTGAACCAGGCGAACGGAAGTTGCCAAGGCCGTAGCGTTTCTCCCCAACTGTATCCCTCAAGTGTAACAGATTGTTACATTTTATGCAGACTAAACTATCGCCTAGATGTTTCAGTTCAACAACCCTCCGTCCTCCATACCATTATATTTCTCCACCATCAACTGCCCGTTAAACTGGCGCTTTTGAGTCAGGATAAGTGGACAACTCGTTCCGGTCCAGTTGCGCATATACATGGTCATATACAGCCCTTTCTATTCAGATTTATTATTTTTCATCCCGTTTACTTTATGAATAGTAAAATTCCCCTTGATCTTAATGGGTACTTTCGCGTTAGGTTGCGCGTCCGTAATTTTTATTGTTGACATTAGATACACTTCCGGTGATCGGTATCTGCGTCAGGGTCGTTCAGACTTCTTTTAATAAATTATTGTTGGAAATCACGTGATCGCTGTCCGTCACTACCTTAAGAGGTCCAATATTAAAGTGAACGATCTTTTAATTGTGGTTGATGCTGGTTCAGAAAAGGGATTTGTCTTCAATGCTAGCCTCATATATATAAGGCTGTCATCAACTTGGGATTATAATCATGAAATAAATTACTTCACCAAATGGATTCGCGAAATCTAGAACCAAATTCTGTATTTGTGAATGACAACACATCATATCTTAACGTTCAAGAAGACAAAAAACAAACATCATGGTAGAAATTAGAAAAAAATATCCAAGAATGGCTCAGGAAACACAACGTACAATTTACAGAAGACATGGAACGCACACAGCTGCTTACGATATGCAAACAACAAATTGTACCAACTTAAAAATTGATCAGAATCAATTTTGATTTGTCAAGAATCTTGCCTACCTCTTGTTTCTTCCTCACCCCTATGAACAATTTTTACAATCTTTTCTTCCCCATACAGCATACGTAATGCATTCATTGCGTCATAACATTCACTATCATCCACACTATTCACTGTACATGGTTCACATACTCTACTAAAGTCTCTAAAAATGTCACTATCTTCCCTTTTGAATCTCTGTTTAATGTTTTTCTTAAATTATTAACATATCTACCTCTAAGTGAAATTACTTCTCCTTCTATTCCTCCTTTGTATCTATCAAGTTTCTCTTAATTCAAATAACATGAACATAAAATTTAAAGATTACCACAGTATCATGCAGATTTAAATCCTATTGAATTAATTTTGGCTGAACTAAAATCGTATGTTAGTTCCAAGTGGAAGTCAGAAGTGGAAAAAAAAATGTGTGGAAAATGTATATAAAAAGAACTTGAAATTTAACAAAAAATTGAACAAAAATTTAAAATTTAAATTATCTGAAGTACAACAACTTATGGAAAAACACCTGGAAGAAATATAAAGTCAGAAGTGGAAAAAAATGTGCGGAAAATGTATATAAAAAGAACTTGAATATTAGAAAAAAGTGACACCGCCGTCGTCGAAGAGATCGAAAAAATTGTTATATACACGGAAGATACAGGCACCAGTGATGGAAGATGAAGGAGCATCGACAGTACCAGCTGACGAAGAAACAACTATGACAGAAGAGACCATACAGCTGATGAAATTTTTACTGTAACTAATTTACGCAGAACCGGAAAAATATGAATTTTGACTATAAAATAGTTTGAGCAAAGTAATAAATAAATAAAATTGCCAATAAAAAACAAGCGTGTAACTCTCTTTACGCCAGTACACCACGACGCCCATATTTTTTGGTGACCGATCAGATGAACACCCCAATTAGAATTTTGATTCAAGAGAGTCAAAACGTGTTTCACTCGTATCAACATAGATTTTAGGGAATCCCAAGTTTCCAGAAAAACGGACTGTCAGTAAAATAACTGTCAAAACAGTCAAAACCTCGATTCCGCCAATTTCGATCCATTCAAAAATTTTCACAGATTACACCACTCGACATCATTGTTTTATAATTTTTAGGGGGAGGGGCATGCCTTTGGTATTTATGTTAATTTGCATCCACGTCATTTCAACCAAGCTACGCGCCTGTTAAAAAAATTATAATTCCTGTATAGCTATTTAAAACTAGCATTTGTTTCATGGATTATATAAATGAATATACATTTGATTATTTATTTCAAATGAGGACGTCATCAAACGCATTTGAAATTTTTTTTAGATGTAATAAAGCAGCATCGAACTCGAATTCTCCATCCTGGTAACGAAATGTAGGCCATAACAAAACATTAACTGGACGAGCTACAATGTTTATTTACAAAGTAAATATTTACAAGGTGGAAAAAACCGGATGTGCCAATTTATCGTTGATATTATTTTTATTTTGTTTATATTCGCCAGAGTTGGTCAGACATATCAATAATAATACGTGATTCTTGAATTGAATTTTATGACAGAAATGTCCGCATTGATTTTAGTTAATATTGAATTAATTCTTCATATACAGTTATCAAATATATCTTTCTGTCTAGTATTCTATTTTGATAGAAAGATAGCGATGCAAGTGTCTAGGTCTTTATGATTGAATTCTAAAATAGAAATACAATCATCATTGAATAATACATACATGGTTTTAATATTGTAAATCATGGCCACAGAATCATGTAGTGTAAATCGACTATATAAAATGTATGAGTCTGAGTGAGATCATGCATTTCTGAGACTACTTTGTTTCCATATTGATGTACTACTGTTGACATTTGCAATAAAGTAAGGAATGCGTCTTGGAGCTTTGCAACTATTTTATATTTCTTTGTTCAGGACTACACTGGATACATTTGACGGAGCAAGAACATGGGGCAAGATCAATTGAACAATAACATGGAGCAAGATCAAATGAATTAGAGCATGGAGCAAGGTCAATTGACCAAGAACATGGAATGAGATCAATTGAACACGAACGTGGAACAAGATCAATTAGACAAGAGCATGGGGCAAAATCGATTGAACAAAAACATGGAGCCAGGCATTTATCAAGGGCATATTTAAAGCCAAAATTTGGCCCCATTCCCAATGGAAAAACATGGATTGTTTCTCCAAAATCGGTTGAGAAAATTCCCAATTAGAAAATTGTGTTTTTTTAAACGTAAACAAAAGTAATCAAAAACAAACATACTAATCCATATCCGAATCACAATTCAGAAGCAAAGTAAAAACTTTGGAACTGACAAGTTAGGTTAGACACGTGAACTTCCACCAGGTAAGTGAGGCCGGGTGCTCCGGAAGGGTAAGCACCTCCTGTTTAGCTAGCTACACCACCCGCCACGTGTTAAATCAAAATTGTGTGAAATGAACATGGAACCATGAGACGTCAAATATATCCAGGGCAATCTGAAAGCCCCTCAATCAGCTGTTTTTTCATAAACCGGTTCCTTGCTACGATATTCAGGGTCATGAAGTAATTGTAAAAGCAATTCATCAACTTGTACCAGTTTTTCAGTTAAACATCGGCTTCAGCTATGCCTTTGTATCAAATGCACGACTATTCATTATCTGAAGCATAGCAACAAACACTTCAGAGATCATGATTCAATGACTCCATAATGTCACATAATAGCAAGTATTACACAAAGCTCCTCAAGACAGAGGATGCAAAATCAAGCAAAAAGATTATTTTTAAACAACATCTGCAAAGCAAGATGATAATATAGCTTCTACATCAAAGGCTTCCGAGACCATGAGTAAACCGACTTCAGACATTGAGAATGAAAGCAAACTGGCAAAATGCAATGATGACAAACGCGAACATCAAGTTAAATTAAACATGGATAAACACTCAATCTGCAAAAAACTCAGAAGAACTAAAAGCATTAGATTTAATTATTAATGGCTAAATTTTTTTTCCAATTTCCCTTATAAATCCCTGGGAGCAGAGCATTGGGGAAGATCAATTGAACAAAAACATTGAGCAAGACCCATTGAACAATTGTGCACAGAAAGAAATGTTTAATTCTATGACAAACGTGATTGTCAACTTTCCTTTTCTATGCAGCAACATGCATGCTTCTTCTGCCTATGGTGTATTTGTTTCCCAATTAATATGCTATGGTAGAGCTTATTCTCACAACAGGGACTTTGTACAACGAAGCAGGCTGCTTGCTTATAAATTGTTGACCAAGGGATATTGCCAGCCTAGGCTAATCAAGGCCCTCAAAAAGTGTTAAGACCGTCATCACAGTATTGTTAATAAGTTTGATGTCTCTGTGTCCAGGATTGGCCTGGATATATTTGACGCCCCATAGTTCCATGTTCCTTTTACACAATTTTGATTATACACGTGACGGGTGTAGCTAGCTAAACAGGAGGTGGTTACACTTCCGGAGCATCCGGCCTTACTTCCCTGGTGTCTAACCAAACTTGTCAGTTTCAAAGTTTTTACTTTGCTTCTGGGTGTGTTTCGGACATACATTAGTATGTCTGTTTTTGATTTAAGCTGTTCTTTATAATGTTTTAGAATTCCGAAAAGGATTCAAACAATGGATTTCCTCTGTACACAATTAATTATCTAGTTATGACTATGTGCATGTCATTTTATTGAAAAGACATTTGGTTTTACATACAAGAAACTCTTCCGATATCTGCGCGTTTATGTGACGTAGATATTTGGTGGCTTGTGTCATCAATTTTACAGACGTGATGCTCGCCCATATCCTGTCATGATTGTGATATAAAACTACCGTGATACGTGAGTATCTTCATGAAGTGATGACAACATGTTTCAATTAAACGAGATAATAGGGTTGTAAATAATTAAATCTTTAATATTTCCGAAAGGCATATAAAGTTAAAATTCTATTTTGTCTTAATTTGCAAAGGTAATCAGAAATAAGCTAAACATATACACCTTGTATGAATAATTTCTGTAATCCTTTCACAAAAAATTAAAAAGATCTTACTATTGCCAATTACTAGAGCATTTGTGACAGCAGTAGTGTAAAAAACGTCAAAGGCCTAGCCAAAAAATAATTGGTAATATTGAAGAAGCGTAATCGAACACAGCAGACAAAAATTGTGAAGACGTAGACATACATATGAAATAATAAATTGTTCCGACAGAAGAATAGTGCTAACAATCATATTCTGATATATTGCCCAGACAAGTAAACAACACACGCTGAAAACAAAACATTAAAACGTGATCTCCCACCACAAAGCGTATCTATACATTAATTTTTTTCTCAATTCTGAAACGTATACATTCTCTTAAAACTGTCGCATTTCTTTTCAGTCCCGTAGACCTGGTCATTTAATGTTAATTTACGTAACATCAGCAATTATCACGATTTTGTATTATTCTCAAGGACAATCTAAATCAAAGTTCATGTGCTGTTTAAATTGTGCAAGTATTTCCAACCTGCATGGTACAATTGCGCACTTATGACGTACACACTTACCAGGAATTTATACCGGTACCGATTCAACAAGTATAAACCTCTACAACAAAGAAAACCTTTTCTCATTTGATGTCGACCGGGGACAAACTCAAAACGTTGAGACACTTTTGGTTTAACACTAATACCTTAACCACCACGGCCACATTTTTAAAACTAGCAAATTTAATTTTACACGTGAACTTCCACAATGGAAGTGAGGCTGGGTGCTTCAGAAGGGTAGCTATGTCCTGTCTAGCTCACCTAACTTGTCACGTGAAATATCAAAATTGAGAATATTAACGTGTACTCATTAGTTATTTTACTTAATGCATGAGTGGTATCAATTTACTTTTAACGCCTAAACGCCTTTTGTGTACATCCAGTCACTTATATTTAATTTAGGGAAGTTTCACTTTAGCGGAAACGCCAGACCACAACAGTTGCTGAAGTAAAACAGTTTCTAAAGTTTCTAGTTGACAGCACTCATATTTATATATAAAACACCGTAACTTAATACAGTACATTCAGTTAAACTGATTTACGTTCTGTTGTCAGATAAACATATCTGCTTCTTAAACTATGCTTTATCGTTCAAATAATTGCCTGAGGTGGATTTGGTAAAGTAGCTTCTATTTTTCTCATTTTAACATCCCAAAAATATTTTAATTTCTAGAATTTTGGTCCGAGCACTATTGATAAGGAATTTAAATCCTAAACGGCCGTGTTATGGTGCAAAATTAAAACATGTTTCTCTGTTTCCAGTTTCACTTTACATCATAGATAGAAAAAATGTAATAAATGGATGTATGGTTTGATGACAACAGATTGCAGTCTAGTTGGAAAAAATTAGTTTCACAATTTTGGTCTAAGTACTGTAGATAACTTTTATTTTGCGTAAATTCGCGACTTATCCCATTCGCGAATTCAAATATCCTGCATATATTTCCATTAAACAGATATTTCTGTTTACCTACATATGTTGAATTCAATCAAATTACAACGCGAATTCAAATATTCGCGAAAAAGGCTAGGATGGTCTTAACGCGAAATGTTTCTACTCGCTGGAAATAAGTGTTCTACAGTACTACTGATAAGGAATTTTATTCCGAAACGGTCGTCTATTGCTGTAAAATTAAACTGGTATAATGTGCAATTGATAAAGCTGTGTATTTGTAGTGGAAATTCGTCTATATATGGAATGAAAGTCACTATTTGATTACATACAGAGAAAACATGTTCTAAAACAGCAAGGTGCGACATCGAAGTGTATAAGGTGATGAGGTTTTAATTCCCATGTAGTGTATAAAGTGATTTGAAGAAAGTGATGGTATTTTAATCATCATGTTGTATATAAGGTGATGTGTATAAAGTGATGGGTTTTTAATCCTCGTGTTGGCAATATATGCCAATGTTGTCTATGTACTTGTCTGGTCAATACATCAGAAAATGACTTTTATCCTTGTATTCATGTCTATAGTTTACTATGTGTATTCTACTACCATAAATACTTAGTGTGCAAGTTTGTAAATACTAGGAAATAGCTATTTCAACGATCCTTTTTCTTCTTAGAACAAGAAATCAAAGTATTCCGTTTCCTTCATGAATTTTGAAATGATAAAATATATGTATTATGTTTTTTTATTCACACTGATGGATTTCAACTTGTTTGAGTAAAGACTGGGTTCTTCAATTTCAGCATTATCATTCATGCTTCGATGGAAGAGAAAACAACCTTCTCAACCAATTTAACATCGTCAAGTAAGCACACCGGAAATATTACATTGACAAATTGCTTATCTCAAAAACCAATAGCATTATGAAGGCATTTGTGTTGAAGTAATGGAAGCGGGAAAATGTTTTTAAGCCGTTTTGAAAATCCTCGTCTAATTAATGCTTCGAGACGAATAAGTGCACCAACACTTTTATTCCTGTAATTATTCTTAAATATTCCTGTAATTATTACTAAACCAATCTAAATTTTGCAGCACTAGACTGTGGTTATTGAATAAAACTCCTGATCTGTAGTCATGGGAACACAATTGTAGAAATAAAAATATTTTAAGATATTGAAATATGAAAAATAGCAGAAACAAAATGTATTTCTCAAATCCACGAAGGCAATACTTTGAATAAAGGCTCCCAGAAGATAAAGTGCACTTAAACGTTTTTGTGTAAAGATATCGAGTATATGTTTGTAAATTTTACGACAGACTTGAGGTGAATGTACGCATAATGTAATTGCAAATGGCTACATCAAATTTAATGTGACGTAGATATTTGGTGGCTTGTGTCATCAATTTTACAGACGTGATGCTCGCCCATATCCTGTCATGATTGTGATATAAAACTACCATACGTGAGTATCTTCATGAAGTGATGACAACATGTTTCAATTAAAAGAGATAATAGGGTTGTAAATAATTAAATCTTTAATATTTCCGAAATGCATATAAAGTTAAAATTCTATTTTGTCTTAATTTTTAAAGGTAATCAGAAATAAGCTAAACATATACACCTTGTATGAATAATTTCTGTAATCCTTTCACAAAAAATTAAAAAGATCTTACTTTTGCCAATTACTAGAGTATTTGTGACAGCAGTAGTGTAATAAACTTCAAAGGCCTAGCCAAAAAATAATTGGTTGTATTGAAGAAGCGTAATCAGTAATCGAACACAGCAGACGAATAATTATGAAGACGTAGACATACATATGAAATAATAAATTGTTTCGACAGAAGAATAGTGCTAACAATCATATTCTGATATATTGCCCAGACAAGTAAACAACACACACTGAAAACAAAACATTAAAACGTGATCTCCCACCACAAAGCGTATCTATACATTAATTTTTTTTCTCAATTCTGAAACGTACACATTCTCTTAGAGAATGACCTGGTCATTTAATGTTATTTTACGTAATATCAGCAATTATCACAATTTTGTAATATTCTAAGGACAATCTAAATCAAAGTTCATGTGCTGTTTAAATTGTACAAGTATTTCCAACCTGCATGGTGCAATTGCGCACTTATGACGTACACACTTACCAGGAATTTATACCGGTACCGATTCAACAAGTATAAACCTCTACAACAAAGAAAACCTTTTCTCATTGGATGTCGACCGGGGTCAAACTCAAAACGTTGAGACACTTTTAGGTTTTAACGCTAATACCTTAATCACCACGGCCACATTTTTAAAACTCGCAAATAAAATTTTACACGTGAACTTCCACAATGGAAGTGAGGTTGAGTGCTCCAGAAGGGTAGGTATCTCCTGTCTAGCTCATCTCACTCGTCACGTGGAATATCAAAATTGAAAATATTAGCGTATATTCATTAGTTATCTTAGTGATTTTATTTAATGTCATGAAGGGTATCTATTTTATTTTATCGCCTAAACGCTTTGTGTGTACATTCAGTCACTTATATTTAATTTAGGGAAGTTTTACTTTAGCGGAAACGCCATACCACAACATTTGCTTACCTAAAACAGTCTCTAAAGTTTCTAGTTGACAGTACTCATATTTATATATAAAACACCGATTATGTTACATGTAACTTAATACAGTACATTCAGATAAACTGATTTACGTTCCAAAGTCAGATAAACATTGTTTATCAAAATTATCTGCTTCTTAAACTATGCTTTATCGTTTAAATATTGCCTGAGGTGGATTTGGTAAAATAGCTTCTGGTCCTTCTATTTTTCTCATTTCAACATCCCAAAAATATTTTAATTTCTACAATTTTGGTCCGAGCACTACTAATAATGAATTTTATTCCTAAACGGCCGTGTACTGGTGCAAAATTAAAACATGTTTGGCTGTTTCTCTTTTTCTTTTTTTACTTTACATCATAGATAGAAAAAAATGTAATAAATGGATGTATGGTTTGATGACAACAGATTGCAGTCTAGTTGGAAAAAATTAGTTTCACAATTTTGGTCCAAGTACTGTAGATAACTTTTATTTCGCGAGAGATGTATTTTCGCTTAAATTCGCGACTTATCCCATTCGTGAATTCAAATATCATGCGAATATTTCCAACAAACAGATATTTCTATGTTTACCTACATATGTTGAATTCAATAAGATTCCAAACGCGAATTCAAATATTCGCGAAAAAGGCCACGATTGTCTGAACGCGAAATGTTTCTACTCGCGGGAAATAATAGTTCTACAGTACTACTGATGAGGAATTTTATTCCGAAACGGTCGTCTATTGCTGTAAAATTAAACTGGCATAATGTGTAATTTATAAAGCTATGTATTTGTAGGAGAAATTCGTCTATATATGGAATGAACGTCACTATTTGATTACAGATGATTTGATGTGTACAGAGTAAACGTTCTAAAACAGCAAGGTGCGTCATGGAAGTGTATAAGGTGATGAGCTTTTAATTCCGATGTAGTGTATAAAGTGATGTGTATAAAGTGATGGGTTTTTATTCCTCGTGTTGGCAATATATGCCAATGTTGTCTATGTACTTGTCTGGTCAATACATCAGAAAATGACTTTTATCCTTGTATTCATGTCTATAGTTTACTATGTGTATTCTACTACCATAAATACTTAGTGTGCAAGTTTGTAAATACTAGGAAATAGCTATTTCAACGATCCTTTTTCTTCTTAGAACAAGAAATCAAAGTATTCCGTTTCCTTCATGAATTTTGAAATGATAAAATATATGTATTAGTTTTTCATTTACATTGATGGATTTTAACTTCTTGGAGTAAAGATTGGGTGCTTCAATTTCAATTCCAGCATTATCATACACGCTTTGATATTAGAGAAAACAACCCTTCTCAACCAATTTAACAACATCAAGTAAGCACACCGGAAATATTACAGTGACAAATTACTTATCTCAATAACCGAAAGCATCATAAGAGCCTTTGTGTTGAAGTAATGCAAGCGGGAAAATGTCTTTAATCCGTTTTGAACACCTCCGTCTAATTAATGCTCTAAGACGAATAAGTGCACCAACACTTTTATTCCTGTAATTATTACTAAACCAATCTATCTAAATTTTGCAGCACTAGACAGTGGTTATTGAATAAAACTCTTGATCTGTAGTCATGGGAACTAAATTGTGGAAATAAAAATATTTTAAGATGTTAAAATATGAAAAATAGCAGGAACAAAATGTATTTATCAAATCCACGAAGGCAATACTTTGAATAAAGGGTCCCAGAAGATAAAGTGCACTTAAACGTTTTTGTGTAAAGATATCGAGTATTATGTTTGTAAATTTTACGACAGACGAGGTGAATGTACGCATAATGCGACAATTTAATTGCAAATGGCTACATCAAATTTAATTGCCAATCCTTGCGTTTACATATGAAAAGAACCATCATTTGATCTATTCCTTGTGCTTTTTACCATATTCATTTTGAAATGAAAATCAAATATTGTTTTCATTGCAAACGCACCAAAAATAAAATGTATTATTGATTATTTCTCCATTTCATGCTAAATTATCAAACACATGTAAATACATAGTTCGGTAATTGACAAAAACATGCTTTATATCATTCGGCTTTTAATGTTTATTTTACAGGAAATTAACATTTGGTGAAATTCCCACCACTGTTGTATATGTGAAATGTATCAATACAGAAGCTCTTCATCTTTTTATATTTTTTAATGATGAACATAGATCAGGGCCCCCAAAAAGTTTTATGGCCGTAAACACAGCATTGTTGAAAAGTGATGTCTCTGTGTCCAGGATTGTCCTGGATATAGTTCCTTTCACTCAGTGTTGATTGCACACATGG
This sequence comes from Anadara kagoshimensis, assembly GCA_021292105.1. Classification (NCBI taxonomy): domain Eukaryota; kingdom Metazoa; phylum Mollusca; class Bivalvia; order Arcoida; family Arcidae; genus Anadara; species Anadara kagoshimensis. Next base: position 31,705,033 of record CM037861.1, read on the forward strand.
CGAGTGTAGCTAGTTACATAGAAGGTTTCTTAAGCTTTCAAAGCACCAAACCTCATTTCCATGGTGGAAGTTCACGTGCTTCAAAGTTTTACTTTGCTTTGTTATAGTAATTTGGACATAGATTTGCGTATTTGTTTTTGGTAATATACTATCGTGGATGAGATGAAAAGCACATCTATGTTTTATCAATTTTTTTTTATTCAACTTTTGCATTGAAATTGATTTATCGTTTCAGTTCTTTCCGCAAAAACGCAAATTAATACTGAAAAAGTAAAGTTAAACAAATAACCACGAAAACCTCATCAAAACCCTTTTTAGTATCTACTGTATGTCATTTGCAACATAGTTTGTTAGATGATAACCATGTCTCCATAATATAATTACCCAAACATACCGCTACAACAAAAACAAAATCCACTCTTTGAAAAGGTGAGTATTAAATATCTTAATATGAATAATAATTAAGCCTCCACGGGGATTTATCAAGGGCCCATTTAAGGCCAAAATTCGGCCCCATTCCCATTGAAAAAAAAATCGGTTGAAAAAATTCCCTATTAGAAAATTGTGTTGTTTTTAAACGAAAACAAAAGTAAATGTTGTGAAAGCACCTCAATCAGCTGTTTTTATTCATAAACCGGTTCCTTGCTACGATATTCAGGGCCATTAAGTACATGTGAGAGCAATTTATTAACTGGTACCAGTTTTTCAGTTAAAGATCGGCTTCAGCTATGCCTTTGTATCAAATGTACGACTATTCATTATCTTAAACATAGCAACAAACACCTCAGAGATCATGATTCAATAACTCCATAATGTCACATAATAGCAAGTATAACACAAAACGCCTCAAGACAAAGGATCCAAAATCAAGTAAAAAGATTTTTTTGCCCGTTTTCATTTTGTTTTGTTTGCTTTGTTTATTTTTGATCGATTTTTTTGGTATGTTTGGACAATACAGCACGGGCGGATGTTTCGATAACATAGGTAAAAATTTAAACGCAAAAAGAAAAGGTTTAACTTCTTTTGCTATTTTCGTATTTTGAATTTGGCATGGGATTGTGAATCTGACGTGGATTGACATGTTTTTGTTATTGATTAATTCACAACTAAGCAATAAAAACAAACACAAAGCCCAGCGCCATATAAACGAAGTTCCTATTTAGCAACCAAATACCCTATTCTGTAGCAATATGTATAATATATGAATGATATTTAATTATAAGTATAAATATATTGTTAATAGATCAAATGAGACACTGAGTAGATTATTATATAACACATCTGCAATGACAGGAGAACATACAATTTAACACTTATATGTATGAAGTATTTTCTAATATCAAATTTTTTTTGATAGTATTTGCAAACAACGCAGATCTGATCCCTTGTCCTGTCATCAGGAATATTCAAATTTTATTCTTCCGAAGCACCAGGCCTCACTTTTCTGGTGGAAGTTCACGTGCTTAACTTAATCTGTCATTAAAAAAAAATCAATATGCTTTGGGATTGTGGTTGGACATGTTTCAGTATGTTTGTTTTTGATACAATGATCCACCAAATACATTGGTTGTGTGAGGATTTTCAAATAATACATGAATGTTTCTTATGATGTTGACAAAATAAATACATGTGTTTCCTATACCTTAATATCTAGCTCAAGCGGACAGGTAAAAGTTGTTTGCCTTCAGATTCAGATGGTGTATACTGTTATGTACACTAATATTGATCTATTAAACCATACGATAAGATTTGAGTTCAGTCAGATACGGAATATATCCCTAGTGGTTAGCTAACCTTACTCTTAATCGAAATGTTTCTACTGTGGCTTATAAGACTTAAAGACAATAAAAAATATAAACATTTAAAAAGATAAGGTCTCGATGTGATAATATTGTTATTCCTAGAAATAATCATAACCCCTAAGAGGTTTCTTTGCTGGTCATCAATTCTTATTGAGGCCAAATCAGCATATATCAAAAATGATACAAATCTAGGTTAATGTTTATCATTACAAAACTCTTGAACAATAAACCATTCTATAACGATGATATCCAAGCTGATTTTTTTCTACACACAGGTGGATTATTAAACAATCAACTAATGTAATATAAACCACTTATTTCAGATGCTTCAGATGATCTTCAAAACAAGATTGACCAGATAAGATACAAATTATAAATGATAAAAATTCTATATCATCCAAACGAATATATTTGAACAATCTAATGATCTGATAGGGTAGTTTATCATATTTATTCCTTTTTAAGATCATACTTATACGGCATTGTTTACGTTTTATTATCGTATAAATAGATCTTGAAATTGTCTAATATCAAAACATGTATACATCATATATAGACTAATACAAAAAACACACCGTAATTTCATGTATATAATGTCAATGATTTCATGGAGTTTATAATGTAGATAATGTTTTAAAACTGTGGCAGCTTTATTATTTTGTTTTCAGATTATGAAAGCATATCGCGTAGATAAAACTGATTCAAATATGGGATGCCATAAAAAATAATTTTGCTCGCTGTTAAAAATCTTTGCAATGAACGCACTGATGATGTTTCAGATATATTTTAATTAAAAAACAAACATACCAATCCATGTCCAAACTACAATCCCAAAGCAAAGTAAACATTTTGAAGCTGGCAAATAAGATTAACCACGTGAACTTCCATCAGGGTAATGAGGCCGGGTGCTCCGAAATAGTAAGCACCTTTTGTTTAGCTACCTACAACCGCCACGTGTGCAATCAAAATTTAAACTGAAAGGAACATGGAACCATTGGACGTCAAGAGTAACTTTGGATACAGAGTCATCATACTTATCGACACTATTGTGATGACAGCCATAGGACCTTTTTAGGGTCTTGATAAGCCTATGCATGCAATACCCTTGCGTCAAAATTTATTTGTAAGCAGCTTACTTCGTTTTTAAGTAAAATGGTATTTCTTACAAGTTCAATTATAGCGTGTATTGAGATCCTATACGTAATCAAAGCTTTAGTTGTTACAATTGCTTCGTCATGTTTGATATGTTGGTGGTTGACAAGTTACAATTTCTTTATGTGCCGACGTAATATTCTTGACCGTATTCAATCAATCTTGTTATTGTTAGAATTGGTTTATGTTCGATTTGTAAATTGTTTGGTTTATGTTCGATTTGTTAATTTCTTCGTCGAGTCCAATTAAGACGTTCTATGATCAATAGCATTTCATTTCAAAATTAAAGTCGCTAGGCTTTTGCACGACACATTAAAGACCGATGTCCAATGTCACAAGAAACAATGCTCGAGGAACATAGTCAAAGGTTTATCATCTTTAGCTAGTGAGGTCCCGAAAATAATATTCTTGACCAAGACAACAACCCAACTCATTTTAAAGAGACTTTGAATTTTGCAGACGTAACGCATTGTGCAGATGTCCTATGCTTTCATTTTGCCAAGGCAGTTTTTGTCATTATTAAGAACACCAGCATGTTTAATCAGAAATATCGGTGACTTATCAAGAAAAAAAAGATGACTTCGAATATAATTTTTTTTTTAATCTAAAACCGGGATTGGTTAATAATCCAATGTCTAATTAGTGCCTAATCTCAACTTTTATTATTACTAAGAAAATTGCATTCCTTTTTTTCAAGATGCAGTTATGAATTCGAACTCGGTAATTCATTAAAATCTCCCGTTTCTCAGTTAAATTTTTCAATGTATTATTAATAAAAGATATGAACTTGTAAATTAAAAGGAACCTTTATGGCATCCATTTAAGTACAATGGTTGTTAAAGAATCGTAATGGACATTCCACACTTAACGGTGAAATGAAAATAGTGGGCCAAGATTCACTGATCACTAAAGCTTAAAAACGCACGTTTTTTTTAAAAAAAAGAGAAGCGTTTACCCTCCTGGAACAGCCAAACTCAACTGTCTGTGGGAAATTGAAGATAATAAAGGGATCGTTGTTAATCAACAATTTAACATGTTTTAAATCATAAACAACAGTGTTTTATACATGTAATGCTATTGTAGACATTCTATATTACCTAATATCTCTAAGAAAATATGAAATGCATGCATAGAAGATAATTTTTGTGAAAATAACTGTAAATCAACATTGATCTTGTCCTCATGTAACTGACATGCTTTAAACTTGTATTACTTTCAACAGCATGTGTATCGTTTCATTTTTAAGAAATCTTTACACTTATCAAATTGCTTAACAGTCAGTTTAAATGGGAGAATTACGTTTGTGATTGAAATTTATGCTTTAAATCATTAATCATTTTTGACACATTGACTGAATTATAGTATTTAAACTCTCGTTTAGAGAAAATGCAACAGTAAACAGATTCATTTGAGATTATTTAAACTTTAACTTTTGAGATTTTACAGTTGAAGTTGTAATAAATGTCCTGAATTAAACATATAAATCGTTAGTCTTGCGTAATTATACATTTTCCCCCGAGAAGTAGTTAGAAAAAAGTATATCTGTTATATCACATTTCTTTTCTTTATGACCCATTTCATTTTAATCTGATTGTTTTGATTGTAAAAACTGTCGCTGCTGCTAACAGAATTATTTTATGATTTTTCGGAGATGTGGAGGTGTTATTTTTTGACAACTGAGAATGTGGAAAAACAGGATAACAATTAAGATCTGTGTTAAAGATTTACAAACTCTCCCATGAAACGAACTACAGTGAAAACAGAAATTCTTCAACACGAATTTGCAAAATTTAATTTGTAAAATACACAGTTTGGCCATTTTAACATCTTAAAAATATTTCGACAATTTTGGTCCGCGCACTTCTGATGACTTTTATTCCGATACGGCCGTCTAGTACTGCAAAGGTCAATGTTGAAATGAGGAAAATAGCAGGACCAAATGCATTTTACCAATGTCTTCTAGGCCACCTTTAGCATAGCTTTGTTTAAAGGGATTTTCAAATTTAAGGAGACAGGTAATTTTGACGAACAATATTTATAAGAACACTATGCATTGCCTTCTGAATTAACAATATCCTCAGGGATATGAGTTGTACAACGAAGTAGGCAGATTGCAAATAAATTGTTGACTCAGGGATATTGCAAGCCTATGCTTATCAAGGCCCTCAAAAAGTTTTATGGACGTCATCAAAGTATTATTAAGTTTGATGTCCAGGATTGGCCTGTAGTCGAGTTGACACTCCCATATACTCAATATTTGAACCTAGAAATGTTTTTTCCTATGAAGTTTTTTTGCTGTTTTGCATTCTATAGGGTCCCTAGAGTAAAATTAGGTTAGTTGCCCTGGAGGCAACATTGGGCAAATTGAATAATTTGCATATATCCAAGATGGCTGCCTGACGTCATATTGAAAATCTATCTTTTGTAAGCACTGTTCTACAATAGCTTGCAATATACCGTTTTATATGTTTTGTGGGATGAGGAACTCATTTCTGTTGTTGGTTTTAACATTTGGGACATTTTGAAAGTATATTTAACAATTTTGACCAGACAAGGGTTTATTATAATTAGATTAACTCAGCATATCACATTCAATGCTGTGTAACTTAACCATGCATCTTGATACGTTTTGATTAAAAGGTCATAAATGAGGCTCGAACAATTCCTTTTAATAAGAAATTAAAAACATAATCTTTGGCAGCAGTGAATTGATTCGATTTTTACATAAACATTGATACATTACGTCATGTAATGAAGTAATATGGTTTCGGGAATCTGGAGTAAAATCTGTCACTGATAATGCACAACCTTCCACAAAATTGTTTGGTTGGAGTTGAACAGTAGAGCTCATTTTTTTGGTTTTATGATAGTTTTGACATTTTGATCAACTATTTCCACTCCAAATGGCCGCTATGAGACACGTTATAAATACAGACTTCCATGTTCATCCATGTGGTATAAGTGAAAAGGTAGTGCACAGTGAAGATTTGGCTTACTTCTGGTGTCTCAACTTACCTAAGTTACCATTAAGCAACATCTCGACATCTAGACCTGAAACTGCTGTTTCACATATAAATTATACTGGACTGCAGAAAATAATACCCTTGCACTGTTTACCACCAAAACTATTTGTATCCTGATTAACAAACCCAACAAATAATTTTATTGGATGCTGGACATGTACAATATGCTGGTAAACTTTCTCAGTGTCTGCTATAAACACATGTGTGTCCTGTAGAGGATATTGCATGTCGACACTTTAGTGATTATTAGGATGCTGTCTTGGTTAACCAGTTTGGCGTACAAACTGCTATCAAATTTGAAAAAGGCATGACTCTCCAACCTGATCCATTGGTGCTTCTCTGATCGATTGGAATGAATATATTCTGAGTGTGATACGGACCGCTATGAGACACGTTATAAATACAGACTTCCATGTTCATCCATGTGGTATAAGTGAAAAGGTAGTGCACAGTGAAGATTTGGCTTACTTCTGGTGTCTCAACTTACCTAAGTTACCATTAAGCAACATCTCGACATCTAGACCTGAAACTGCTGTTTCACATATAAATTATACTGGACTGCAGAAAATAATACCCTTGCACTGTTTACCACCAAAACTATTTGTATCCTGATTAACAAACCCAACAAATAATTTTATTGGATGCTGGACATGTACAATATGCTGGTAAACTTTCTCAGTGTCTGCTATAAACACATGTGTGTCCTGTAGAGGATATTGCATGTCGACACTTTAGTGATTATTAGGATGCTGTCTTGGTTAACCAGTTTGGAGTACAAACTGCTATCAAATTTGAAAAAGGCATGACTCTCCAACCTGATCCATTGGTGCTTCTCTGATCGATTGGAATGAATATTTCTGAGTGTGATACGGACCGCTATGAGACACGTTATAAATACAGACTTCCATGTTCATCCATGTGGTATAAGTGAAAAGGTAGTGCACAGTGAAGATTTGGCTTACTTCTGGTGTCTCAACTTACCTAAGTTACCATTAAGCAACATCTCGACATCTAGACCTGAAACTGCTGTTTCACATATAAATTATACTGGACTGCAGAAAATAATACCCTTGCACTGTTTACCACCAAAACTATTTGTATCCTGATTAACAAACCCAACAAATAATTTTATTGGATGCTGGACATGTACAATATGCTGGTAAACTTTCTCTGCTATAAACACATGTGTGTCCTGTAGAGGATATTGCATGTCGACACTTTAGTGATTATTAGGATGCTGTCTTGGTTAACCAGTTTGGCGTACAAACTGCTATCAAATTTGAAAAAGGCATGACTCTCCAACCTGATCCATTGGTGCTTCTCTGATCGATTGGAATGAATATATTCTGAGTGTGATACGGACCATAACTCAAAGAGTTCAATCTTCGATGTTTATTGGATATATATGACCAAAATGTATTGCTTATTCAAACTCCCTCTAGATAAAAACAGGACATAAGACAATTGTTCACAAAATTGTTTCAAATGTGTCAATGTGTTGGATTCAGTTGCAATGGATGTGAAGATGGAATAAGAGTACAGACAAGTCTACCTAATGAGTGTTATAATGTCATTATTAGCTCTATAAAGATGATAAAGGCAATACGTTTCAAAGCGACGCTGTCAAGATGCAAAAACAAAGCCAGTTATTGATCTTGGAAACATGTTTCTTTGGTTATCGTTGTTTTGGACAGCAAGGGCAGTTTGAGCATAGCTTCTGCTTACATTTGAAATCGGTTCTGTTCATTTTTGACATTGGTTGAAAATAGTTGTCATTGAAAAAGGAATGAAGTCAGCTCTAGTCAAATCGATTTGTGGAGTTTGTTCACCCAAAACTCACAATCACAATGATTCACAGTTCTTGATCACATGGCGATAACCCATCAGATTTCATTGCATCAATCCAAAAAGGTCATATTGGTACCCAGAAAATCTTGTTTTTCGACAAATACCATCTCATATATTCTAAGAAACCAGGACAGAGGGAACACCACAGCAATATGTATACGATTGTGGATTCGGCTATGATGAATCCGGCATAACTATGGTATCGTATGTTCTCCAGGCTGCACACACAGGTCATGATATCATTTGTGTGCTGATTGACGACACAGATGTTTTTGTTTCCCCAGTGTATTGGGTGTATAAGCATGGGAACAATGTGATGTACAGATGGAGTAATAGGATAGAAGTGTTTGAACATCAATGCAACTAACTATGGTCTTGGTTCGAGATATCTTGAACTGCCAGGCATGCATGCTGTAAGTGCCACGGTCTTGGTCTGAGATGTCTTGAACTGCCAGGCATGCATGCTGTAAGTGCCACGGTCTTGGTTTGAGATGTCTTGAACTGCCAGGCATGCATTCTATCACTTTCATGGTCTTGGTTTGAGATGTCTTGAACTGCCAGGCATGCATGTTCTTAGTGCCATAGTCTTGGTTCGAGATGTCTTGAACGGTCAGGCATGCATGTTCTAAGTGTCATAGTCTTGGTTCGAGATGTCTTGAACTGCCAAGCATGCATGTTCTAAGTGTCATAGTCTTGGTTCGAGATGTCTTGAACTGTCAGGCATGCATGTTCTTAGTGTCATAGTCTTGGTTCGAGATGTCTTGAACTGTCAGGCATGCATGTTCTTAGTGTCATAGTCTTGGTTCGAGATGTCTTGAACTGCCAGGTATGCACACTGTAAGTGTGATGGTCTTGGTTCGAGATGTCTTGAACTACCAGGCGTGCATGCTCTTAGGGACATGGACTTCGTTCGAGATATCTTGAGCTGTTATGTATGCATGTTCTTAGTGGTTGTGATACAGCATCATAATTACAAACTCTTATTCTCCTCATGTAGCTGATGTTCTTGGTTAACAAAGATCACAAATAATTTTATGGGATCTGAACCAGTCTTTGTTGTTCTGTATTGCCAGCCAGCAGGGAAAACTGTGACGTTTCCTCAGGCTCTTCTTAAAGAACACCAAAGCCTTATAGTTTTAACTTTGCATCAAACACCATTTTCTGTTGTCGCACCTTTAGTTAATGTTGTGAAAGGGTACCGACAGTCAAGATCCTCCTGAGCAGTATGAGATGATAACCGATTTCGGATTGAAATTCAAAGATCAATTCTCATTACATGTTATAGCGAAAGGATACCCGGCGCCCCAAGAACTTCTTTGTCATGTTATGTCAATGTAAGGCAAAAAATCATAAGTGCAACACACAAGGACATGCTTGCCTAAAAAATAATCCTGTACATAATTTTGTAACTGTTCTGGAGAAAGGGAGTGTTTAAATTTTTACACAAGGTTGAATAGTTATTTGACACATATGGTCAGTCATTATAGACATGATGGTATTTAATGTAAAACTAATACCAGAATTGAGTTGCCCCTGCCTAAATACCCCTGCAAAGATGTATGACAATCTATTATAAATATGTTTTTGTACAAAAGCAATATTTCAAGATAGCGTCCGTCGGTCATCTTGTGTTTATAGCTTATTGTGTGAGTTAAGTGCTCCGTATGTACAAATTAACACCAGAAATGGGTTTGTCATGCCTGAAAACATCTAAAAGCTATTGGAAGATATTTTATATCGCAGTATATATTTCAATTTGACGTTTGGCGGCCATTTTGGATTTATGTATATTGTGCAAGTTGCCCAAATTTGCCCGAAGGGCAACTAAGTTAGTTTAGTTCAAGGACCCATAAGGAAAACAAAACAGCAAAAAAACTTAATAGGAATGAACATTTCTAGGTTCATAAAATGCCTACTCGACTACTGGATATATTTGACGTCTCCTAGTTCCATGTTCCTTTCACACAATTTTGATTACACACGTGGCGGCTGTAGCTAGCTAAACAGGAGGTGTTTACCCTTCCGGAGCACCCGTTCTCCAATTCCCTAACCATGGTGAAAGTCCACGTGTCTAACCTAATTTGTCAGTTTTAAAGTTTTTACTTTACTTCTGGATTGTGATTCAGACATGGATTAGTATGTTTGTTTTTGATTGCATGTATTTAAAACCGAATCAGCATTATTACAATTGATGGGAAACTTAAAAAAATATGCACACCATATGGATATTATTTTGTCGAATACGATTAATCAAAAAAAAAAGAAAGAAAAACAAGTTTGACGTGATCAACTACGCAAGATACTTAAATCGTTTTTTTGTTAAACTTGTTTGTTTCAGGAGTTGAATATGTAGTCTGTGAAATGTTTATTTTGTCAAAATAGATTATAATGAAAAATCAATATCAATTTATTTCGAAACAATTATTTTTTCTTTCTAGAAGTAAAATATAACAAAAACTTGTCAGAATGCATTAATATTATTTACTAGAATTTAAAGTGAAACATTCTAAATTGTAACTTTAGTAACACTGTGATCGGGATTCAGTGAAATAACAAATCTTTAGCCACAAAAATTTTTGGTAACACTCTTTACCACAAACGACGCAACACAGCATTGTAATCGTCACAATGTTTTTTATCTTTACGTTAATGACGCCATAACAAGCATATGTATTAATCCCTTGAATTAAAAATAAAACAAATTTGGAAATATTTTTACAAATAAAGAAATTAATTACACAAACGACTACGTATATAAAATTCAACAACAGCATTTGATAGGCATAAATCATCATCGTTTTTCATTAACTGTCAGAGCCGGTTTGTTTGTGACAGTGGATTACGCTATTTTCCAATAGAGAATCAATTAAATCGAAATAAAAATTGATATTATCACTTACTTGTGCCTAGTCGTAACTGAAAATCTGCATGCGCATCCGTATTTGTCATAATGTATTTCTGTAGAAAAGAAAATGTTGGCGCTATTGGGATTTTACATGGCGAAAATGACGATGTTTATACCGGGAGTGATGTCCTTGGTGACGTTTACGTCATATGCGTCCGCCATTTGCCTGGTTTTACAACATGTTAAATCCCCATACCGCCAATGTTTTGCTTTGTGCAGAAAAATCAGCTAATCGGGGTGGGCATACATATTTCCTGTTACGACTAGGTACAAGTAAGTGAATATTGTCAATTTTTATTCAGATTTATTTTGTTTTCTACGGAAATAAAGCGTTATTCTCTGTCGAAAACGGACAGGCTCTGACAGTAAAACAGAAATTTATACTTTTTATATTGTTTCCTTTCGAGCTCAAAACGAATTATGGCAAGCCATATATATCTGCTGATTTTAATCCTTTGTGATAAATTATTTAACAACATAATATGAACAAGTTCAATAACAACGTTTCAATGATAAAACGTTATCAATGTACAAAAATGAAACACGCATATATATGTAACTATTGGTATTGATGCAACATATATATCATGAAAAATCACAAACTGTCTGTGGAGTCAAATTACATGTTTTGCATGTGTGAATAGTTAATGTCATGCAAAAATAAATTGCTTTTTTACTTTACGCCCTTCATTTGATTGGTCGTTTTGGGATTGCTTCTGCCATTGATGAGTAGTCAAATAATTCTTTAAACCTGCAAAAAAGTATGATGATGTCGCCCGATTTCATCGATTATGATTTTTAGACTTGTATTAGTGGTTCAACGGGTTCATTTTATATATGTATTATAAGTTATTTCGGTATGTTTTACATCGTTTGTCATGTTTTTAGAAGTCATTGTCGCCTTAGCAAAAAATATACATGTATTTGTTTAAAAATGTTTAAATTAATTTTATGGCAGTGTATAAATTTCATCTTTGTGCTGTACATGTTAAGGAAACTGCATGACAACAAGTTTTTTTTACCTGTTAATCGGATCCTGTTTTAACTTAATTAAATGTTCACTGAATTGTATATAAAATAAATTGGTGATGCCTTGAGCGAAAGTACAAATTTTACACCACTGAAAAACATTAAGAACATTTCGCAATTCAATTTCTCATTTGATTTTAAATAAACTTTAAGACTAAATCTGATGCTACCAAATTAGTTCGGAAAAGTGTTGTAATGAAACACAAATTTATGTATCCATTTGGCCATTATTTGTTAGTAATAGTATCGAACAATCAAAAGAGTTTATTGTAAAGCAATAAAATTGGACACTTTACGAACAAAATAACATAAATTCTAATTTTGATATAAATGATAAGTTTCTCAGTATTTTATCTCAATTTCAGGATTATGGTATAAATATATAACAACATCCTATAAAACATACACAATCAGTCTAGATATTTACTATTTATGTCACAGACAATGTATTTAGATAGAAAATAATTACCATGTGTAAGGATAAAACAGTCTTTTTTTTTTTACTTTAAATGCAATCCAAAAATATATCTATCCTTTGTAAATCGTTTATTGTTAGAAGTATTGTTAGTAAGTTTTTCAGAAAAAAGATCATATTCTGATGGTATTTATTTGATTTGTTTGTTTTTGACAATTGCCTGAATTCGAGGTTATAATGTACGTGCGCTGTTCACGAGCTCGCGTGGTTGTTATGGTGACGAAATTAGCATTTTTTGCAGAAGCTGGGTTACTAGATCATTCCATCATAAAATTTAGTGAAATATGGAGCTATGTGTGGTTATACATTATAACCTCATAAAAAATACCCGAAATATATCGGGGAAACCTTATATAAAAATAAACGTCGTAGAACCACTGTATTATAAATTCCTGCGTAAATTCGCCATTTTTGTCACCTTTTATATATATAGTTTGGTGACTTTTCTCTTTTGGATATTTTTTTTAACTCTTGGAAAAATGGTTTTATAATTTTGGCCCAAGCACTACTGATGAGGAATTGTACTTGGAACCAGCCTTCTAGAGCTGTAAAATTAACACTGGTATATGTTTTTTGTGTACCTATTTGCAATTTTGCAGTAACCTTTAACTTATGCATTCCCATTGTATTAGGTAAAGGGGTTCACGAAAGGCTAAATGCAGGTAAAGTTATGATGCCGAGATGATTGCAACTGCTATATTTATGATAAAAGAGCATAAAGTTTCAATGGAGAGAGCAGCAAACAACTGGTGTTCCTGTGACTACGATGAAGACAAAATTAAGAGATATATTTGAAATTAATATGATGAAGTCTGGGTCAGATCCTCTTTTTTCCTTAAAAGAAGAAAAACATTTGACTATATCAACACAAGGACGGAATTATTTACACCTACGTAAAAACTAAAACACTTAACCTAGCATCTGATTATTCAATACATCAGGGTTAAGAGACAGACAAGCAACAGTTTATGATGGCTTTATACCTTTCCCCACAACTAACATTCCCGGTAGGGTGCTAAAACGCCACAGGGCTTTATATCTTATGTGCAATGGACAAGTTTTGTTCCCAGTAAAAATAAAAAATAACCAGAGATTTCCAGTCATATCGCTAAGAACCGGTTTACACAAGAATATATCATGATAATTTCTATCTAAAAAAAATGTGGGGTTTTTCTTCATTAAAAAGACTAACGTTAAAATTTTAAATGTCAAGGTCAGACATGGTAACGGTATTTCAGTTGGCGGATATCGATACGCAGGTACATGTTTTATTTCTCTTAAGATGCATATTAAATGAAATAAAAAAATGTTTCGGTTTTATTTTTAAAATATACTACTAGACTTATTAGGACCACTATGGTAGCTCAGTTTAAAGAGCGATCGCGTCATATGTCAGAGCTCCTTGGTTCGAACCCCGGCCGAGGTCTGACCTAGACTTGATAATAGGTAGTGACTTTTCTCTCGTCAATCACTATGCATTTAGAACTGCAAGTCTCGCAGTCTTTCGAAAAACCTTAAAAACTGATGTCTGTCATTTCAGGCGTAGCATGTTAAAGACCCCCCCCCCCCCTGCACCTTCTCCTGAGCGCACTGCAAAGTTTAAAATTTCTTGCAATTTCATCTATAGCTTGTGACGTATTAGGTGAAATATTGACTGGGACGTGAAATTCTATTCAACCAATGAATCTCGTGTTAAGTACTTTAAATGGCAAAATTATTATTTGCATTGACCATAGATGACAAGTGTATACTTTTCAGTTTCATTGCATTGTAATTGCATTTTAAAAAAAAAACAAATTGTTTCAACACGGTACGAAAATGCACAGAAATTACAGAAGAAAAGGGAATGTTGTACAAAAATGAATTTTAATTTTCATGTTCTAGTAATTAAAACTGTATTGAGAAGTTTGATTGCACGAGTATTAACTAACAAATTTTCTTAATTATTCGAACAAATCACCTAACATAATTATAAAACCGAGCGATCAATACAAATAACAAGACAATAAAGTAGAGATAATACGATTCTATTTATTAATGAATGCTTTTTCAAAAAGCTGTAAAACAAAACCGTTAAAACCTTAACATTATATAATTGTATTGTACAGTCATTCCAAATTAATCGTAACGTTTTCTTCCATGTAATTTAAGACCAATTGTGCCTTTTCTGACAATATTCCACATTTTTTTCGATGAGGCAAAAATAAGATTTTTTTTTAAAGATAAATACTTTTTAAACGTTGACAATGGATTTCTTGTCCGTGAAAACAAATGTAACGTTTGATCATGTCACAATAGCAATATCTAAACTTTTAGAGCCGACATTTTAGTTTTAAATGAGACCTTTTTTACAAAATTCTGTCACGTTTATTTCTTAATATCAGATAAGGTCTTGAACCAAGTAGATTTTCTCCAAGTGATCATTCATAATTTTGAACCGATTATTTTTCATGTGTCGGAAAAAATTCCCCAACCTCCTAACAAATATTTCGTTACGTGTGGAATGCACAACAAAAACTATATTTAGACATGAAACTTATTTCAGATAACAGTTACGGCCTAAGAGTACAGTTGAAAACTTTACATAAAATCGGAATTTTTAAATCATGTCTTTAAATCTAATATAGCGATGGGGTTTTTTAATGTCCTAACCTCCGTTACACAATTTTCTGAAAAACTTCATTGATATGATAAAGTTTATTAGATATTAGAAACGTAGTGGCATATGTCTTCTTACTTTTTAATTGATATAAAATTCTGTTCGGATTTATTCAGTGTTAATACGTTAATGTCATTTACCGTCTATAGGTAACACGTATGGCGTCAAAAAAAAATTGCATAGACCATTTGACGCATCGCGTGCACCACGTTTCTTAAGGCCATCAACAGGAAGTGAGCCCCATCGCTAGTCTCGTACACCTAAAATTGAGGCAAAAACGATCTACGTGAAAATACTCCATTCAAACAAATTATAATTACAAATAGGTGCTTCAGATACAAAATATTTACATTTCTTGCTGATCTCCCAAGTGTAGAGTTGGAACGTATGTGTAAGCCGAGTTCAACAGCCGTTATGCGCAATTTAACATTACAAAGGAAATTAAGATTCAAGAAGGGCAATGATTGCAGTGAATCGTAACTCCTCTTTAATTTCCTCTTCAATAAACGATAATGTCCGAACGTTTCCATGTAACTACGCAACAATGCCCGCTAATTTCAAAACATCGTCTGCTAGTTAAAATTCTGAAGACCAGATATTTTAGAAGTACCGACTCCTAGACAACTTGAGATATATAACATTCAACCCGGTTTGCATGACATTTTTGATAGAAATACCCGCATTCTGTATACAAATTGTTTATATACGTAAATTATTGTACAGGTCGGTTAGGGTGCAAAAACAAGCATAAAAATGAAACAATGCCGAGTGTCTTATTGGATCACAGCCACTACACTGTCCCAGACGAACTATCTAATGACGAAAATATAAATAAACGGCAGAGATTTAATGATAACTCGTTCCTTGCAGCCAAACATACTAAAATGATCACTGCTATTTAGCAAAACAAAAAAGTCAAGATCAGTCTATTCAGACATCTGTTCTAAACACAGAAACTTTTGTCATACATTGTCCAATGATATAAGAAATGCCACTAACCAAAGTGTTATGATGCAGTCTCCCTCAATTTGTGTAAAAAATGACCACTGCTATTCAGCAGATCAATATGGACAAGATCAGTCCATTCAGACATCTGCTCCAAAAACAGAAACTTTTGTGATCATGCATTGCCCCATGATATAAGAAATGCCACTTACCAAAGTGTTGTGATACAGTTTCCTTCATTTTGTGCAAAACATGGCCACTGCTATTCAGTAAACTCAGAAACTATGGTTCATAATCAAGGGTTACAGAATACAAATAAGAATAGCCAACATTTGGTT
Organism: Anadara kagoshimensis; assembly: GCA_021292105.1. Lineage (NCBI taxonomy): Eukaryota > Metazoa > Mollusca > Bivalvia > Arcoida > Arcidae > Anadara > Anadara kagoshimensis. The sequence goes on from CM037861.1 coordinate 31,721,209, forward strand.
TCACAGCTACGTGAAGTTTGTGAAAATAATATATATGCACTGCCTGTAGAAAGACTAGTATGCGTATTTGATTCGACAAAATACAAAGGTCTCTCTACACCCATTACAATAAATAGTGTAAGTAAAATTGAGTTCAATGTTCCCGGTGATGGATGTTTTTTTTCCAATTAACTCAGCTTGGCAATTAATGGTAATATCAGTCACCACTCATTTTATGGTGAATCTATATGTACACATATCTTAATCACTTGGGAGGTATATGGGCAGATTTTTTATCTCTCTGTCATGAAGGTATTAATTCTAAAAGTCCATACCATAAACATATGGTGATAAATAATGGTTGGGCAACTGCACAGTATGTGAAGTGCTAAATATAAATATTAGCGCACAATCATTAATTTCTAACCTCCTTAACGCCTAACCCCTGCAACATGGGTCAAGTACCACAATTTGAGATTGTATCCCTGGATATATTATCACTAGACTCGATAAGTTCTAACAAACAACATTAGACTTTTCCTTTAATTATTGGACTAGATAAAACAGTTTTAAATGACTTTTTTGATGGAACTATGAAATCATAATTTTATTTTTTCGAATTAGGTGTGTGTAATAATTCATTTTTGGGTTCTGAACATATACATCTTAATTTGTTTTTAGACTAAAAAAAAGTCTGATTATAAAAAGTTATTTTTAATCGTTTAGTGGAATATAAGCGTTACGATTATTTTGTGTTATATTTGTATTTATATTATTATTATCGAGTTGTGATGCAACTGATGCTTCAAGTTTCTGCTTAATATTTGGAATTATACCTCAATTAGGACACCCACAGAAAGGCGATATTGAAAGCTGTATGACAAAAGTGATAATTTCAATTTTTCTATCTGTCAACTTTTTCACTTTGCGATTACCTGTTTATTGTGTATTTTATAGATTTATTGCCTTTGAGTGAGGGAGATATGAACAAATGTTCATATCTCCCCCAAACAAAGGCAATAAATTGTTTGTTATACCGAAAGATAACCATTGTATAAGAAAGACAGAAAGAAAGAAAAATATTTTAAAAAAGACAGCCTGAAAACATCATTTCTTCTCCGATTCATTGCTTTTTCTCCTATCGGAACTCATCGGAGGCAAACGCTAGAACGTCGTGACCGATTCGCCATCGATGACGTCATATCACTGTGACGTCATGGTGTGTTCCGAAGAGGTGGGATATGATGTTTCAGAGGGATACACGATGTTTTCTCCACCCTGATCACATGATCCAACGAGCTAATCAAATTACAGATAGTATCGTATTTTTCTAATGAGGTATAATTAATACTATTTGTTTCACACTTAATACGCTATGGTAGATTTGTTCACACAACGGGAACTTTATTAAGCGAAGCAAGCTGTCTACAAATAAATAGTTGACTCAGGGATATCTTAAGGTAGTTCCATACCATGGTGACGTCGTCGTTTTGTGCGTACGGTCGAAATGTCAGATTTGACGTCTTTTTTATCTATGACGTCACGAATGTGTGGTCTTCGGCGCCTACAGAATTATGGCGGGAACGCTGTTATGCTATCATTCAGTAGAATAATTTTTTGCATTCACAAAAGATTAGAATTCACAATATCAATTCTGTGCACTGTTTTTAAGAAGAAAATATATATTGTACATAACCGAAATTAGGTAGATATACACTGTTGAGAGTACTATTCTAAATAATTGAAAGATTTGAGTATATTGTTTAAATTTTGAAGACGGTATTTTAAATGCCGATTTATGTTGTTTTTTCGGTGATTTTAAATACAAATAGTAGGACACAAACTGACGATTCTTCAATAAACATAATAATGGTGATAATTTTTCTCAGTGTCAAATTCAAGCAGTTTCACTATGCTCTTGTATTTGCGTTTAATTCAGCGGCCTAGAATCAAGAACGTTTTATCAATGTATACGAATCCCCTTTCCACTTTTAACTGATCTGTGTTGGGTAATGGTTGCTATGGGTAACAGACCATATGAAATTTAAATCGGTTTTGTTTTGCACAACCAAATAGCTCACAATCAGTGTTTTTGTTTATTTGTTAATACCAAGCGAAAAACAATGAGTTCATAATAGTATCCTAGGACATTATTGGTAATTTCTTACGTAAGGAATGAGGCTTTTTCCTTGTTTCAGGGTTTTGATGCAATTTTATGAAAAAAGTAGCTTGACGACCCCCTATTTTTTTGTTTTCGTAAATCAAACTTATATATTCATGTGCAATATATGTGAAAATCAGGGGTTGTATTCGACTTAGTTTTTTAAAAATATACAAATTAACGAAAGGGTGTTACTTTTAGTTTTCCGGAAATTTAATGTTCTCTCTTGATAGGTGGCGCTGTAGAAGAATACCACGTGACCGGAAGTAAAATTCCATTGGTACAAATAATCTCCATGACATAATGGTTAATTTAAATGCAAGGCACTTTTGCTTTCTAAGCATGACAATAAAAATATTAAAGCTTATTTGTTGATAACAGTAGTTAAAACTTGATCATTTATGTCGTGAAAATGGCCACCAGGTGGCGCTTCAGAACTTCTTAAGTAAGTCGAATACCTGCCCTGAAATTTTGGCATGTTGAATGGTTTATGCCCATGTACAACATATCAAAATTTCAATATGTGTTTTCAGGCGATTTGTAAAGTATGGAACTACCTTAAGCCTAGATTTATCAAGACCATCAAAAAATTTTGAAGTTAATATATTGACTATTTGAAATATGGAATTTCATGTTTTGTTCATTAATTTTTAAATACATGATTTCTATATTAGTATATATATACAAAAATTGCGTGTTGTGTCATTCGGTCTTTAGACTACATAAAGTGATAATTGTAAAATTTTAAATATTAGTTTACAATTATAAGTTAAAATTTACAATCAAATGACAATATAGTTTTACTGATGTTCCCAATGACATAATATTACAAATTACAATTCGCTTAAAATTAAAACATCGACTTATTAGCGCAGATAACAAATGTTGCTTTTCGAAAAAAAAATCCAATTTCAATTGATTAAGAATAATAAGAAACAGCATTTCAAAAAGAAGTTATTTAATAGATGATGGCTTTTGATATTTCTTTAAGTAAATGGCAATTTCTTGTCTGGCCAAGATATAATTTTTCACTCTTGTTACTATATTTCTCTCGAAACATTTTAGTAATCTGTAATATATTTAGTCTCGACAATCATTAGCTTTTCCGTCAGCTACCTAACTATTGGTCAAGTCCGTTTTTAACAAAATTATCACCTCATAGCCGAGTGTGTTTATTACTAATTTTAAGTTTGAAGCACTAGACGACCGTTTTTACACATAATTAGTAAATGTAGGAGCATTTGCTTTCCTTGTTTCTAATATGTTTTTTTGTGTAATTCATCTACTCGATAAATGAACGATAGCGACAGACACTTATTACAGGCGAAGGGTTCAGTTTGTACTGTGCAAGTAGTAAAATGGTTGAATTTTCTCGATTACCTCGGTGCATGTTAAAGATCTGGAATTTAATAATAAGTAGCCTTGTCTTATCTTTTTTGTTTACATTAGTTATTGTCATACAATGTTTCTTCTATTTTGTAAATAGTTTGAATTTTCATTTATTGTTACAAAATATAATTTGAGCAAAATGGTTTCACATTCAAATTTTGCTGGTGTAGGCAGATGATGCCCAAACATGATGACCCTTAATGCCAATGGACATTATGGTGATAACTATGGGATGTGCAAAATTTGTTTGTATTGTTAACTTTGTATCAGCAATTTTAAGCTATTCGTAATGGGATTAAGTTAATTAATCTTTAAGTATTAATGCCAGAACAAGTTCGTGCAAATGTGTTTAATGGTCTGCCTTGTTCTAGGGTTCACTAAAAGCGACTTTAAGGAGTCCGCCGCAGACAATGATACCAATACCTCAATTACATTTTACTGACACTGGGTGAATCAGTCGATACTGTCCTCTTAATTCTGAGTTTTGAGGAAGGAAGCAGTGGGACAAAAGCTCATGGATGACCCGGCCGGGGTTCGAACGTTAGACCCTCGGCTACCGAGACAGTGGTACAGAAAGTAATCGGGTTCTAACCAATCTGACCACTATACAGATTTTGTTACAAACAGATGACCATTCACTATCACTAGATCATGCTGTATTTCATTATATTGATTATTTCTACATTAAACACCAACTTATCAAACACTTCTGTATACATGATTGTGTAATTGACAATGGCATGCTTCAAGAAGAATTAGATTTGTATGAATATTTGTTGAAGCAAACTACCAATTTGGGAATCAATTGACAGTCTTATAAATCCCTTGACAGTGTAAATGAAACTACACATTCTCTACTGGTGTTTCTTTAATATTCAATATGCAAACATAATCTAATTTTATAACTACTTCCTGTATCAAAACTGCTATCACAGTAATTCTCTTTTGATTTATAAAAAATCTATACTATCCAACAGAAAGAAAATTGGTAAGGTTTGCAGTCATTACCATTATTATTTCAATTCTTAAATCATGCAGAAAATTAACGTTATAAATTACAGAATAGAATTTATCGAAAGCATGGCGTGTCATTGTTACAGAATAGAATTTAACGAAAGCATGGCGTGTCATTGTAATATATTTCAAACTTTATTAAGACAATAAACGCTATGAATCAGACCAACATAACATGTTCGGCTATTTATTTCCGCTTGCAGTTTTATTTTATTTGATAACGTCTTGATTGAAATCGGATGCATTTTATTTGTGCGTAAACAGACAAATGAAACCTTATTCAGTTTCAATAAATGTTTTTGCAGGTTTTCCTGAGAAGGTATTACTTTAGGGTTAAATTTAGTTCTTTGAGAGTAGTAAAATAAGTGGGACATTTAGGACATTATGTAAGTATTAGAACCATGACATTAGATACCTTTTCATAATAAAAATGCAACAATGATCTTGACAAACATAAAAATTACATGTAACCTGTAATATAATGTCTACATTAAAGTCTCCTACATCACACGGAAAATATATTAAAAGTATCTTGGTATGGAACCAGTTTACGCATCATAAGCCTGGTTTAAAGACGTTTCGTTACATGTAATAGTTAAAGTCACAAAGAAACGCCGTGACTAGTTCAAATAAAATCTGCAATTATTGTAGTTGTGTTAACCTCTATATGAAACTTTATGCTATTCAACGAACATGTCATTCTCAAAGGTAATCAAAAACAAACATACCAATCCATGTCCAAATCACAATCCCAAAGAACTGTTTGATCTATACACAATAACCACAATTGCAGTGTTTTATGAAATTGTCATGTTTCTGTATTTATATGAAACCGAATATAGTAATATAAGACTTTAGAAGTGAAAACCATGGTTTTATATTTAAAAATGACCAGTCATTTTAAACGGACTGGACAGCAGCTGTTTTTAAAATTTTATTTCAAACAGTAACAAAATACAATTTAATCAAGTTAAATGACCACTATTTCTAGTTGAGATATTAATAAGTCTGTGTGAAATAAACCATTTTATCCTAAGTGTATAACAATGAAATAATACCACAAATGAATAAAATCATTTTGGACATGAATTAGTATGGGGCTTTTATTGATTGTGAATCTCCGACAAAACGATCCAATACGCCATTCTTTAGAGATGTATTCGCCTCGCTTAAGAATGACGTAGACTGGTTCTTTTTGTAAAGGAATGCTATCAAACTATCCGTGAATCAAATTTTTAATTAAGTTACACTATATCGGTATCAATTAAATTAGTATTAATGAAAAAATGTGTTATATTAATATTTTATAGAATAACCCGGACCAAATTTATGTAATATAATTATAATGCACAATTGTAGTTTAGGTGTTTTTCCGGATTTACAGACGTCATACCATTACTGTTTTGTGAAAATGACGTGATCTTTCGTCATATATGTGACTTGTGTCTATTTTTCGATATCTGAACAATTCCAACTATGAAGAACTTTTCTAATCGTTCGAAATGATATTTAAGGACTATACTATAAAATAAAATCCGTGTTCATGTTAACTTCAATGCATTACTAAATGCATTGACGTTATGTTTAATCCGCAGCTAAAATTCTTTCAGCAACTTGTTTAATAAATCTAATATTACATGAACTTGAAATTATCCATGTACGAATTAAATTATTCTTCTTGCTAAATCAGAGCACCCAAAAACCGAATAATAAACAACATCATCCTATTTACTCCAATATAAAAATCGGTCGATAAAATATAAGAATCTGGTAAATTGGCATTAAAAATAGAAATAAATAGAAGAATCTGGTAACATTGGCATTAACAATAGAAATTAAAATAAGAATCTGGTAAATTGGCATGTAAAAATAGCAATCTACAGGGACGATTGAACAAGGTAATCATCTAATATCATAGAGAATCATCTTTATTACTAATAAAGATCATATTTATAAAGAACATGTTGACGCATAGTTAATATACAGGGTAAAGAATGACTTAACATATATAAAGATCTACCATGATCACTGGTTTGTTATCTACATGCGATCACTGAATATCAGTTATAATTAAATTCAAAATCAAACACAAACATACCAATCAATGATTTAAAATTATAAAACTGATATAACTTGATAGTCAGCCCCAGTAATTGCCGTTTTGTATGCTTGTTTGTAGGTTTTTTGTTTCTATTGTACAAATATATCCATTATTCAGTCGCGGGAGAGTTAAGTTATCTATCCAATATATTGATCTAAACACAGATTGAGTCGGTGTTCGTAGTACTCCATATAACTTATATATTCAATATCGAAATGTGTAAGTTCTTTATCCCTAGATGTTCATAAACAAAACAAACCGATCCATTTTCAAATCGCAATCCCAAAAGCAAAATACAGAATTTGGAAACTGCCAAATTAAGTCGAATACATGAACTTTCACAAAACTGGATGGCCCAGAAGGGCTGGCATCTTCTGTTTAACTGGCATTTTGTGATAAAACAAATAAAAGAAATGTTTTTGGTCAATCAATGATCTTTGAAACAGGGTGGTCATATAAAACTTTGTATGTATGTCTTTATTTCGTTTTTATGAGATAAGACTTTCGGTCAATCATAACATGAAATATCAAAAACTAGCATTTTTAAACATGAAACTATGGGACGTCCAATATATCCCAAGAATAAATTGGATACAGAGATATCACCAACAATATTGTGATGACGGCCATAAAATTCTTTGGTGCTTTTGCAAGTATCTTGCATATTTACAATAGCAAAAGTACTAGTGCATAACCTTATTATCAGCCATTTAGCAAACAATTTACTTATGTTCTATTAAATCATTTGAACGATTTTTTTTATTGCAAGCAATAAACTGTTTCAGATGCAAATGATATACAAAATATACTCAATTTCTTAATATTATTATAGGCGGAACCAAAATAGAAGTCACTTGTACCGATGTTGCTATGTTGCATTGTTTTGACAACATCTTAAATTTATTTGATTGTGATATTAAGCTGTCGTAAATTTCTAAGAATGTCACAGAAATAAATAAGTACTGTGTTCCCGTAACGTATAACATATATAACAGTTATTTCAGACTTCTACATAAGAGTTCAACTGAAATTAATTTACAAATAGACATTCAGTTACAAAGTTAGAAAAAGTTACAGCATACGTGTTTGAAAATAGTATACGGTTCATCACAGTGTTTTAATTGCATTTGGGAATACACCACATTACTCAAAGGTCTTCAGAGAAATTCAAACTGAATGGACGATTTGTATAGAACTTGGTTTGTTGATTAACACAGATCATGTGTCCTCTGGGGGATATTGTTGTCGGTTGTTTAACATGATTAAGGAAATTAAAAAAGTTAAATTCATGATTTGAATCATTAATCATGAATGACATAATTGCAAAATTACAGCATTTAAAGGTCTTCGCCGGTGCAAAAGTGTGTTAAACGGATTTTTATAAAATTAAACCTTGACTTTTGTGTTTTTATGAGGTTGAATTACAACTTTTAAAGCTCGTCAACAGTAAACAATTGGGTTTAAACCGATTCTGCTGTAAATAAATCTTTTGTGATTCCTTAATTGAAGCCGAAATGAAAGTCATAAATTCTAATTTAACGATGTTGTTTGAATTATTACATGTTTAATTAGTAATTAACCTGGTGTACAATTACAAAATATGTTTAGATCTTGCTTTAGAACAATAATTGGCAAACATGATTTATATAAACAAATAGACGTATGTTTATTGTTACTCATTTCGTATTTTTTACATTAATTAACGTTGAATCTTGTCATCTCGAGCACGGATATTTTGAATTTTTAGAAAGTCCGGAACGAGTTGCTTTTTATTTAACCAAAATAAGTCCGCTTACCTGGAACTAGGATATCTTGAATTTTCGGGTAAGACTAACCTTTAGGTCCAATAAATGTAAATTCAACAGTGTTTACTCGAAACAAAATTTTTCAGTCAACTCGAACAAAAATCCTAAAGTCCTATGAATTTCATAAAGCAACATGTTTTTGAAAAAAAAACTACTGTCGGCAGCTTAAAGCTTAAGCTTAAATGAATAGATTTAACATATGTTAAACTTTACTCAACAAACTTAAAACAATAGAATCACGCGAAGCGATCTCAAAAGATGCTTGTAAATAAGCTATCAGAGAACCAACATTACTAGGCAAGACGCCGGATCTTTAACGGCGAAAATAGTCAATCGAAAATAGACGCTGGATTTTATACAACAAAACTAGTAAATCGAAAATAAACATCGACATTCAGTTACTTATTTCTCAATCAATTTTATATTTTCAGAAATCAAGCCAGATCAAATGCAGAAAAAATCTGGAAAAATTGGATTTTTCACATCTTTGAAGCACACATTCGTCAAAGATTGAGAAGGAGTACCATGAATGATATTCAATACATATAGTTATTTTATGTATAATTTAGAAATATATATCGCAACCATTTTCTAGCTTTTTAAATGGGTCTGAACCAAAATATTTATATACGATTTATATATATATATTTTTTAAGCTTTTTAAATGGGTATGGGTCTGAACCAAAATATTTATATACGATTTATATTTCTCTTTTTTTTAGTTTTTTAAATGGGTATGGGTCTGAACCAAAATATTTATATACGATTTATATTTCTCTTTTTTTAGTTTTTTAAATGGGTATGGGTCTGAACCAAAATATTTATATACGATTTATCTTTCTCTTTTTTTAGCTTTTTAAATGGGTATGGGTCTGAACCAAAATAGTTATATATGATTTATATTTCTCTTTTGAAGATCATGTTAAATGATTGAAATCCATTTCCAAGCAAAGTAAAAAATCTGGAGCCGGCAAATTATGTAAACAACATGAATTTCCACCAGGGAATTGAGGCCATGTGCTCTGGAAGGATAGATGAATTTGTAGCTTATCTTATAAGTAGCGTAAACGTAAAGTCGGTATAATTATAGTAAACATTTTTATAAAGATCTGTTGGGGAAAACTATAAGAATGGAATTTGTAAGCAGGTGCAATGTTATACACATCCTGTATTCTGTGAATTTTAGGTAGCATATTAAGCCAAGCTGTTTAACGTCCAGTCAAGATTCATTTATTCATATATAGGCGACCAGTTTTGGAATGGCGGTGAAAACTGGTGTTCTCGAAATACACCTACGACAGGCAAGCAAACTTACACTTTCCCACTAAAAGAAATCCACCAAAAACTTTGGTGCAACTAGAGTTTTATTACCTTTAGTTTGTACGGTTTGGGTGCAATAACTGTTGACGTCATATCATTTCGCATTGTGAACTTCAATTTGGCACTGCCAACGTTGCGCTGAAAATTAATTTGGCAGCAAGAGGGTTAAAGTCTGTTTTTTAAAACTCTGTTTTGAATTGCAAATTGAACAGTAAATCAATGCGTTAAGTAATATAACGAGACCCAATGTTAACATGTTCTAAAAGAAAAAAAAGAAAGAAACTTGTCACTGAAAAAAATAATTACCTCAAAACACACACACACACACACACAAAAAAGACGATTTTATACATAAATTACATAGTTATTAATCAAATACCAAATACGTACATTGTATCTGAAAATGTAGAAGAGATTTATAATATTGCAGGCATACAGACTACGTAAACTGATATTGATCGTAAAATAAAAACACATATAGACTAATATAAACGTCTGTTATATGAAACTTGTATCAACAAAAATCCCCATTTGATTTTTGTGGTGATGTACGAAGACAGGTGATCAATCTTTCCCTATTCCTAGAAAGGTCAAACCCCTATCGTGTATGTTTTATGTACATCGATTCTTATAAAAATACAGAAAGAAGGAAAGACGTAGCGATATTCTTTACATAATATTTCATAACAAATATGGATATGTAACGATTTCCATTGTTATCAGTTATTGTAGCCAAATTTAATTTTCAGATGCCTTAAATTCTCACGAAATCTCCGGTCAAAATAAAGCATATTGAACACAAATACTTTTTCTTGTAGTTTTACATTGTCAAGGTATTCGAAATAGTCATACATTTTTACAAGTCACACTTTTCAATTAGCTGACAGTACATAATTGCACCTTTGCATTGGCGTTTCAAGTCTTTACACATGGCAGCAGTCATTTTCTTTGAAGCCTGAAAGTCCATTCCCTTGATGATGTCGTTATCTGAAGATGCATCAGAATTTAATGGATACCTGTTTATTCCGTGTCTGATTGTTGTACTAATCACCGCTTTTTTGCCTTAGACAATACCTAGCGTTTGATCTAGCAAATCGAATCAAATTTTTCACAATCCACCGGTAAAGCTTTTTCTTTGAAATAACTTCTTAATAAGTTTTACTGCATTATTTTTGTCAACGGCATCATTTGATGTCAAAATTCAAACCCTTCCGTTTCTGCAGACGCAAAGTATTTTGGGCTGCTCGTCGCCTGCCATGTTTTTGGCGCATTACCAAATCGTGTCAAAAGTCGAGACAGGTTGCGGTACCTTTTGAAATGCTGGACCTATATAAGATTGGAACGTCCGGAAAGTCACTTCAGGCTCGACTATTATAGAATATATTAGAAGAATATTAATTTTGTATTATAGATGAATAATTGTCCTCAAGAAAATTTTAAATTGAAACTGTCATTAATTACTCCAATAGCAGTAAACATTTAAATAATGGGAACGATTTAAGAGAAGCAGAATTATCGAACTAAACGATTTAATCATTTTAAATACAAAGTAGATGACTAACATTACAAATCTATGTGTTAGCGATATCTTTAAATGTATTTTCTTTACAATAAATGAGCATTTTTATGTTTTAACGTTTTCAGAATAAATATTGCCGAACCAATGTCCCGACATTTTTTAAACTAAATAGAATTTGTAACATTATTCACCGGCTTATAATAGCGACGTATTTGTTAATACGTTAGAAATATTGTAAATTGATGGGAAATGTATAGGATAAAAATTCCACCATTTTTGATTTTTTATGTTTGAAAACAATTCTTTTTTATAGTTTTAAAAATTAATTATCCTTCCATTGTAAGTACTAAGTAGACTTAGACACTATGGGGACTCTGTACAACGAAGTAGGCTGCTTGCAAATAAATTGTTGACTCAGGAATATTGCAAGCCTAGGCTTATCAAGGCCCTCAAAAAGTTTTATGGACGTCATCACAGTATAGTTGATAAGTTTGATGTCTCTGTGTCCAGGATTGTCCTGGATATATTTGACGCCTCATAGTCCCATGTTCCTTTCACACAATTTTGATTACACACGTGGCGGGTGTAGCTAGCTAAACAGGAGGTACTTACCTTTCCGGATCACCAGGCCTCACTTCCCTGGTGGAAGTTCACTTGTCTAACCTAACTTGTCAGTTCCAAGGTTTGTACTTTGCCTCTGGATTGTGATTCGGACATGGATTAGTATGTTTGTTTTTGATTCTTCAGCAACTTGGCACACTTCCTGATTAACTTCGAATGTTATAACATTTTAACAGAGATGGCGAGAGAACATCTGCGCAGACATTTCAGTCACGCAATAAATGTTTTAGTGGCGGTAGTCGGATAATTTGAGATCTGTAATAATTGATTAATCATTAATAATTAATTAATTAATAAATCTATTCAGATGAAACATTTCAGATGCTAGTTCCATTGTAATGATATTCATATATATTCATTGTCCAATTAGGCCGGGTATTGCTCTAATAAAAAACATAGCAGTACAATCCAAAAAAAAAAAAAAAAAGCAAAGTGAAAACATAGGCGTAAAACACCATAGAAGTAAGATCGGCTGGTCTAGAAGTATGAACACCTGTTTAGCTTGTGTAATCAAAATTGAAATGAAAAATACAATGATGAATTTTGCTACGTCAAATAGATCCAAAATAAAAGAAAATTCGGAATAAATCTGAGACAATGTAACACGTTCAAGAATTCGAAGAGTAGCATGAATTCCCACGTAGCGAAAAGGTTTTAGATCAGAAAATGATTAAAGAATCGAGGAATAGCAATCCTAAATATTGGGAAAAAATATGATTGTCATTTATCCTAGTGAGCCTGATTTGAAAGATTAAGTAAATAAAAAACAACTAAAACAAGTTTTTTTTAAATAAAACAATCAATTACTGAACAGCTATTTATAGAAAACATGTCTTAAAGTCTAAAAACCATCTTTGTGAATTATAGAATTTAGGCAAGGAGAAAAAAGTGCCACCACACGTGTAACATTTATATTGATGTATTGCATCTTTTCAGCTAGTCAGAATAAAAAAAATACCGATTCGTATCCAATTACAACCCAACAGCAATATAACAACTTTGAAAAATAGAAATTTAAGTTAAATACATGAAGTTCCTCCAGGGAAGAACCATGTACATTGTTAATTAACAGCGATTTTTACTTTCAGTTGTCTTCTTATGATCAACAGGAGCGCAGTAATGTTTTTTTTTTGTATCAAATACTTTACATATTATAAAACATCCTTGACAGCTTTCCCATCAACTAATCACTGGTTGTATCCGATTGTACACTGAATTCAATGTAGCTAAGTTTCAAAGTTACTTTTCGTGTCGGAGTTTATAGTCAAATTCTGCAATAATGGCACTAGCAATATCAGAAATGCCATTGGCTCTACCTCTTCCTGGAATATCTCAATTCACAAAATGTGACACAAAAATAAAGTTTAAAAACAATGACCATCCAGTGTGGCCTTTCAAGAGATATAAAGGTATTGCTTGAAAGATACACAACCAGGGACCAAAAACATGGAAAACATAATTTGCAGTTACATTTTACTTGTGAATTATTTCGGTGGAAAAAAATTATGGTATTTAAACACATTTTTGATAAGTAAAATTTATGAACAAGGAAAGGTTTAAAGATGACAAATACTATACCATCAGTTTCAACACCGTTTAATAAATTTTAGTCAATAATTACTACTATGAGGAATTGTATTCCGAAACGGCCGTCTAGTAGTGTAAAATTAACACTGGTAAAATATGTTATCCGATATCTTTTCCCGAGGATATCACAAACTTGGTTGGCAATACTTGTGTATTGTCAGATATATACTATTTTCTCAATTTCCTGATAGTTGAAATCTAAAAATCCTCAAAAACTAATGTATACTCCCTCCCTCATGCAAAGCATTTCCTTAGGTATATTTGGTTAAGTATATTTAAGGTCCTTTTTAAATCTTTTGTAGGCCCTTGAAGAAATTATGGTTCAACAATGTTGGTCCAATCACTACTCATGAGGAATCGTATTCCACAACGACCGTGTAGTACTGTAAATCACTACTCATGAGGAATCGTATTCCACAACGACCGTGTAGTACTGTAAATCACTACTCATGAGGAATCGTATTCCACAACGACCGTGTAGTACTGTAAATCACTACTCATGAGGAATCGTATTCCACAACGACCGTGTAGTACTGTAAATCACTACTCATGAGGAATCGTATTCCACAACGACCGTGTAGTACTGTAAATCACTACTCATGAGGAATCGTATTCCACAACGACCGTGTAGTACTGTAAATCACTACTCATGAGGAATCGTATTCCACAACGACCGTGTAGTACTGTAAAATTATCACTGGTATAATGTGAAATTTCACGAAAATATATAGAGCACATAAAGCCTTTTCAAACTATTTAGAATCTCTACAATTTTTTTCATTTTGTACGTAAACGTAGCAAGCTGATTATATTGCAACCCTACTGTATTTCCATAAATTGAGTGCACATGGTTTTTATTATTTATTTCTTTTAATTGAAAGTGTTTCCATTAATCTATCAATAAAATGCATTGACCTGAACAATTTATATTTTTAATAAAAAAAACATTATTGTTCATGTTTTTTTAATTAAAAATATAAATTGTTCAGGTCAATGTTCTCCTGTACACAGAAATTTTACGAAAATTTTGGAAATTTGATCAAGTTTACACACCAATTGGGCCTCATTCAAAGTTACATCAGGGCATTTAGGGTCAGATAGGTCATTATTGTTCGGGTTTTTTCCAGGTTTGATCATCATGAATATTCCAATTATGACATAACATTTATAGTTGTTTAGAGTAAGAAGGTACAGAAGGCATAATTTTGAAATAGTCATATCTGTTGTTAAGTTTAAAAAAATGTACAGAATTAAGTTCACTTTTTCATTTCATGAATGAAAAATATTTTTTCCTATTGGGTCAATATTTTGTATTAAATTTTTACAATTTTTTGTGAGTTTGTTAGAAAATACGACTTTATTCTTGCATTTTTCATGTGCACTGAATTTGTTTAAATACAGTAGGCTTATAGAAGGCAATAAAACGGTTTATGACTTGTCAATATCACAATATTGTGTCACTGCTTTCAAAAAAAAAAGAACTGCCGACGTCCAACAATTCAATGTTTCGTTCGTTCTAAATTTGATTCAAAATGTGTCGGGTGTAGTCTTCATTGTAGGCGTTACTTTCCATTACGGAGCACCCAGCCTTAATTTTTTGGAGGAAGTTTAAACTTTGCTCTTGATATTGGCTGATATAATAACGGAATATGTAGGCAGCAAATGGAGATTGTTATAACCAATTTTTGTCTGCTATAAGAAGATTGATGAACTGTGTTCTATTAAAAGGTGCTTGGATCAAGAGGCAACGTTACAGTAATTCAAAATCGTTTATTTAAGTTAAGTATCATTGTTAACGCAAGAAAAGTAAACCAAAAATTTAAAATATTGCTATAAACGACCATCAATAATCAAATTATTGGGTTCCATACCAGGGATGAAGATGAGCAGGGGCCCAGTAGCCAATGGCTCTTAAAAATCAGTCTGGGCCCCTACATATTTACACACGTTATCTTTATATTACTATTATAACTTAATTTCTGAAGTGAACTGGGCCCCTAACTCAAAATAGTTAGGCTTCTACCCTCCATACCAAGAGTTCAGTGATGCGATTTAACATTATATGAAGATTTTCAGAAAAGTGATTGGTGGGGGTGGGGGGTCACAATATTGGACCATACACTGATGAGAAAATGCATTGTGTAACACGCGACATTTACACCACGGGAATTATTCAGCAGCGACATATAAATTGTAAGGTTGCTGTAAGGACATCCAAATAACTACTTTTTCACATGAAACAATTTGATAAGACAAGAGAATTTAAACTGATGACGACGGAGCAATCTAAAAGTCAATGCTTTAGAAGACGCGGACAATGCGGTTAATTGGATGGACAATATTATTTGGAAACTTGACATTGGCGATATTATCGAGAACAATTGTATGCACAGACTCATAATAATGGATAATATTATTTGGAAAATTGGAATTGGCAATATTTCCGAGAACAAATGGATGCACAGACTCATAATTATGGATAATATTATTTGGAAACTTGAAATTGGTAATATTACCAAGAAGGATAAACTACGTAAACAAGATTAGGAGAAGGATGTAACAATAAATACCAATATCATATGGCAATATTTGGCAATGGAGAGCATACATCTGATAGTCTAGATTTGATAAATGCAAAGTCTGTAGAGAGGTTCCATAAATGCAAAGTCTGTAGAGAGGTTCTATATTTAAAATAGAATTATATGTAAAGTTTATTTATATTCCAACTTTCGAGAGTAATTTGTATTTAACTTTTACATGTGACGATGTTTGAATATATTGTGACAACATGGCACAAACCTTGGGCATTCATAATCAAAACAAACATACTAATCCATGTCCGAGTGTTATGTTGGTTAAATATACCTGGTTATATTTAAATTGTGTATCTACATCGTTATCAGTCAATACTTTAGTGGCTGTACCAACTCATACTTTTTCAATATCGTAAATTTAAGAAGTTATCACTTGTCATTGGTATAAATAGCCGTCTAATGCTCTTAATTCCCAAAATAAAAAATTACATAGAACAGGATTCTGGTTCTGGTTTAGGAATTTCCTATCATTTTATAAATCAATATTTCATTGAACAGAATTCTGGTTAAGTTGAGTTGAGTAATGGTGTTTAACGTCCCAGTCAAGAATATTTCACTTATATCGAGACGTCGCCAGCTATAGGCGAAGGTGCAGAAATTTTGCCTGTGCGTTGCGCTGATGGCATTATACAGCAGGGTTCTTTAGCGTGCCAAGCCCACCGTGACACGGGACCTCGTTTATTTTAAGTTCCCATCCGAAAGAACCGTGACTTTCATTTCGTAATGCCGAGTGCTTGGCGAAAGAACAGTCACTACCCACTTTCAAGTCTTGGGTCAGACCCGGCCGGGGATCGAACCCACGACCTTCCACTTACGGAGCGAGCACTCTACCAACTGAGCTACCGCAGTGGTTAGAATTCTGGTTAAGAACCTCCTGTTATTCCTAAATAAGGAAATAAATATTTATTTACTTTTATGTCATATTTGAACTTTTCGTGACTTTTGTTTTGCATTGTAGTCAAATTGTAAATTAATACTGCTCATAATTGGATTAACCTGGATAAGGGCTTCAATTTCTTTTCATTAAATTTAGAAGATACTGATTTCAATTTTGACTGAGTAATTCAGTGGTTGTCTTGATTATTCCAGATTGGTGACGACCAAAACATTACCAATCCACATTAAGCGGACAGCAGAATCAGAAAACCGTTACAATATGTTATTTTGTAGAGCCTACGTTTTTAGTATTCGATATACAAAAAAATATAACACTCTATTGACAGCGAACATGATGATATCGGTAAAATTATCTAGATCATTTATCCATCTCGCCATTCGTGTAATTCTTCTTAGATTCTTATAAATATAAGGAATCAGCATAGTGTACATTTTCACTTTTGCAAACGTAAGGAGGTACGATATGGTATGAGACAAACCTTTATATACATTTACAAGTCGTATTTCATGTGGTTGAAGTCTAGGTGGTAAGCACTTTTTCCTTGTAAAGTGGTCACCTTGAGCCACTTGGCTCATTTTGTGGTATGATCAACTAACAACAAAATAAAATTCAAAAATTTAATACATTCATAATAAAATTTTAACATTGTTTTGAAACCCATAATAAAACATCAACTGTAAGCTCCATGATAGAATGCTTGCTCTGTATAACAATACTTCATTTGTAAATTCAGAATGCTGATGGTAACATATATACATTTAATCTTTATAATTGATTCAAAGTTTGTTTAAAATTGTTTAAAAATTGTGGTTTTAAAATTTTTGACAAATATCTGAAATAGTTTAAAAAAGTGCAATAATTTGATTTGATATAAACTTAAAAATTGGAAAAGCCAAATATATTAAATACATAAACTCGCCGCTTTCCATCTGAAATGTAAGAGGTTTAAAACTAATGTCATTTTTAAAATTAAAAGCCTATAAATTCGACATGGGTGCAAAATACAATATTTTCCATTAAAGCCAACGTATGTCAAAAATAGTTTATATTATATGTGCCAGTGAATGTTTAATAGTGTAATTTTAAAAAACCGCAAATTGCAATCATTACTTACTTGGTATGTAATCAGGAAAGTGCCCTCCAGTTAATCTTTCCGACTGATGGTACTGGGCATTAGTTGTCTCTCTGCTTGTTTCCACTTTCCCCACCAACTGCTTAGAGAGAGTCATAGTGAATTCCAACGTACTGATCTTGGGTCTCAATCCTCCTGCCTGCTTCTATAAAATGTAGGAATTAAGTGAAATAAATAAATTTTAACAATAATTTGTAAATAAAAAGGGACAATAAACAGAAAGTGTCCGAGTGAAGAGTGAACAGGTAACTGGATATGAAAAGGTTTGTATGAAGTATTTCTAATATGTACATAATTTTAAATTAAAATAAAAAACAAACCAACAGTACGTTATAAAATGTTGATTAGAATCTTTTTTCACATCTTCAAGGATCTAATGTCAGGGTCATAGTTCTGGACTTGAGTATCTGCTAGGTCCACTCCTCCCATGAACTTATTGTATATGCGTGTTACATTGGACAGGTCTCGCACAATTCCCCTTGCGTTTTCATATTCTTCTTTCCTACAAAGTGATTGATGAATTGCATTACGACTAAAGAATCAGTTCATAAGTAGTTCATCACTCACTTATTTCTTTTGTCCACTCCTGCCATGAACATTTTGTAAATGCATGCGTGTCACTTGGGACAGTTCTCGCACAATGCCCCTTGCGTTTTCATATTCTTCTTTCCTACAAATTGAAGCGATCGACGTTAAAAAAATCAGTTCATAAATAGTTCATCACTTATTTACATGTCTTATTTATTGTGAATTACAATTGGTTTAGTACAAGAAATTTAAGATAAACATTAATTAAACTAAATTTTTTTTTAAATTAAAATTAAAGAAATCTTTTGCATTTAATCTAACTTTTAAATCAAATCCAAACACAAATGACGATAAAGAATATACTTAAACATAATATGGGAGTAAAATTTTGTTTATGAAATATGTTCATACAAATTTAGTTTACACTAATTGTCATCGAAGAATATCAAACCTTGATAATATAGATACTTCTTTTCTTTCTCCATACTTCATAACCATGAGGGGACCACTTTGCATTACACTGTTCTCTCCTTTAGGATTCCGCATAATGACAAAAGATTTCGGCATTCTCTTTCTGCAATCTTTTAAGACCAAGTATTTTATAAGTGATTGACTGAACGCAGTTTAACGTCCCAGTCAAGGATATTTAACTTATATCGCGACGTCACCATCTATAAGTGTTCATGGTCCAGAGTTTAATGATTATTTGAATACATGTAAATTGTTTTCTAGAGACGCATAGATTAGGATCGGTATTTTTACTGTAAAGAATGTATGCGTTGAGCATCATTCGGTGAAATATGTTAAAAACAATCCTCTACTACATTTTAATAGACTTTCTTTTGTCATCATAAAATTATATAAGCATATTCATATTAACACCCCCATTAAATGGTTATACTCATGGACAACCTCAGGTTTCATGCCTTCATTGTGAACAGCATTATACAGACACTAACCCGACAGGTTTTTTGTGTGTGTATTTTTTCCCCCAATATCACAAATCAAAACAGCACCTTTCCGGGCGAAACAGAAGCGTTTCTTAGGATATTTATTAAAGCTGGCATTTGTCTGTTGGATCGAATTGTACACGTCATGAAAGTCTATTACGCAAGGGACTGACTAACCGCAGGCAAATAAAAAATATCGCACACCACATTATGCATTTTATTCAATAAATTTGAAGGAGTTACAAGGGAATTAACTACTTTGCTGCCTTGAAATTCTCCTGGACATGTATCATACTTTTTTTCCGAGATAAATACAAAAATGGGTGAAAGACTCAATGGGCCGGGTTGGCTTTAATTCAGGTGCACATCTTTGATAATCTTTTGATATATACAGTACAAAGTGACTAAGTTTCAAAGTCTGGAAAAATGGGGAAAAAAATCTTGAAATATTTCCATAAAGTCAGGTGCACATTTTCAATATATATAGAAACATTCTGTGAAGTTTCAAGGTTTTTGGTTGAAAACTGTAGAAAGAGTTTGGTTCACAAAGTAAGTATCCCCCCCCATTCAAAAACTAAAAATGTGCACCTAATCTTTTGATATATACAGTACAAAGTGACTAAGTTTCAAAGTCTGGAAAAATGGGGGGAAAAATCTTGAAATATTTTCATAAAGTCAGATGCACATTTTCAATATATATAGAAACATTCTGTGAAGTTTCAAGGTTTTTGGTTGAAAACTGTAGAAGGAGTTGAGTTCACAAAGTTGGTACCCTATTTTCCCGCCCGCCCGACATTCACCATTCTATAAACCGGATTTGCACTCCGTGCAACCCGGCCAAAAATGATAGTCGAAGGCAGCTTCAACGAGCATCCATAGTTTGATTCCAAATTTGGATTGCTTTGAAGGTATGAATTGCGTCATAACGGTTCTCGCCTTAGTCCCAATAAGTGATTTGTCGATAGTCAAATCTCGATCTGGACCCAGTTGTTCGAAGCCTGATTAGTTTAATCAATGATTAACACAAAATTAAGACAATAAAAATCAAAATAACGCTTTTAAATTGAATTCTATTTACTTTCATCATTTTCAACTTTAATTTTACAACACATCAGGGGCGAGTTGTTCGAAGCCTGATTACTTTAATCAATTGATTAGTCAAAAATCAAATAATGCATAATTTCAAATCTGTTGTGAAATTAATGTTGAAAATGTCGTAAATGAATGGAATTTCAACAAACTGAAACACATTGCTATAAATATATGGATTTGATGATGTTTTGGTGATTTTTATTGATATTTTAAATCTGTGTTAATCATTGATTAAACTAATCACGCTTTGTGCAACTGACCCCTGGTGTAAATAAATATTTGCGTATTAAATTGAACTGGTTTATTAAGGGTTGAACGGTGGTTGGAAGTTTGAAGCTGGGGTCGGTTGGGAATTTTCGAATTATCTACTAAATGAAACAAGAGGCCCATGGGCCTTAATGCTCACCTGAGGCTAAGTACATATCTCGTGCAGAGGTTCAATGGTCAATAACATTTATTAAAGAGAACTCCTAATTTTCAGCAGTAAGGCTGAATTAAATGCAGGGATTTTTGCAAATTAATCATACCTTGTCCCGAGATTGCTACGTATAATATATGTATAATATATTAATATATATAATATATAGTCTAGCTACAACACATTTTTTATAAACAGCTAAAAAAGTAAAAACAAGAGTATGAAACTATGACATTCATCTATATATCAAAATGATTGTTAGGCCATTACCTACAATATCGATATATACATGCCTATACAAAAAGTTAATAGTTTTCGAGATAATTAACCATTTTAGTATTCTTTCGCATCTGTGACCTTGACCTCTGAACCCATGACATTAATCTATATATCAAAATGATCGTTAAATCAAAACCTACAATATTCTAATATACATGTCTATACAAAAAGTTAATAGTTTTCAAGATAATTAACCATTTTGGTATTCTTTCGCATCTGTGACCTTGACCTTTGAACCCCTGACCTTAATCTATAGATAAAAATGATCGTTAAATCAATTCCTACAATATTGTAATATACATGTCTATACAAAAAGTTTATAGTTTTCGAGATAATTAACCATTGCGGTATTCTTTCCCATCCGTGACCTTGATCTTTAAATGCATGACATTAATCTATATATCAAAATCATTGTTAAATCAAAACCTACAATATTCTAATATAAATGTCTATACAAAAAGTTAATAGTTTTCGAGATAATTGACCAATATGGTATTCGTTCGCGCCTGTGACCTTGACCTTTGAACCCATGAACTTTATATATCAAAATGATCGTTAAATCAATTCCTTCAATATTGTAATATACATGTCTATACAAAAAGTTTATAGTTTTCGAGATAATTAACCATTTCGGTATTGTTTTGCATCTGTGACCTTGACCTTTGAACCCATGACCTTTATTAATATATCAAAATGACCATTGTGCCATTACCTACAATATTCTAATATGTATGCCTATACAAAAAGTTAATAGTTTTGCAGATAATCAACTATAACGGAAATAGTTGTTCATCTTTGACCTTGACCTTTGAACTCATGACCTTGATCTATGTATTAAAATGATCGTCATGTCAATAGCTACAATTAACTGAAAATCCCATGCTATTATCACTTGAAATGTTTAAAAAACAGCATTTTTTATCAAAGGTCAAAAACAGGGACATGACCTTGAGCTTTGACCTTGACATCTTTTGGAAGAAAATAGCAAGACAAGATCAACAGTGAAAACTCCATGCAATTATCTTCAGCCGTTATTGAGTTATAACAATAAATGTCTCGTTTCTAAAATTACATAATTTTATGCAAAAAACGCGTAACCTATTTTTCGTTCAATTTTCATGAAAAACACAATTTTAATGTCCCCAGGTATGCTGAATCCAAATATCCAATCAAAATTTGCCTGCACTTTCTGGTTCCAAAGAAGATGTTTTTGTCTTTTTGCTATTTTTATTAACGGCGGCCATCTTGTTGGGCGTGGCCAAACCCCGAACACAAGTTTCATCAAATTTGGCCTAGTAGTTGTGGAGGAGAAGATTAAAATGTAAAGTTTACACACGACGGACGACGCACGACGGACGGTGATAGATTGCAATAGCTCATCTGAGCCTTTGGCTCAGGTGAGCTAAAAAACTTAAAAGTGATTGAAATCGGTATCTGGAAAATTTTAAGTTATCTTAAAGTAATGCAAATATTTTTGCAGTCGGCAGATTCAAATAATTCAGTTTTTGATACATTTTAATGAAAGTTTGTCATATCAGAAACCTTTAGTTTATGAATATTTATATATTTACGTCACATTGTCATTGTGTAAACAAGGCAAACCATTATCATACGAATATACAGCAGCGCTGCATGTTTTCATACTTTTATTGTGGGAACCGTAAGCATTTGTGTGAAATAGGATGGGGCCATAGGGTATATCTTTTCGCGCGCGTGAGAGAGAGAGAGAGAGTGACAGGTCGAGGTTTTATAAATAAACTTGCACTGTACATGTCACAGAATAGAAAATGTAGTTGGGAGTATAGAAAGAATATTTTTTCTTTTGTGACTTGACGTTATATAATATAGTGGTACACGTAAGTAATTTTACCAATTTGTTTCAAGTACATTTCATCATCAAATTTACAGTAAAAACATGCAGAAAATATACAACATAGGGGCAGAATTCCTTGGTGGCATGCTCTTTGGTCCAACATTTTTATTTAATCTTTAATTTCTTTGTGGCTCTGGTGGATATAGTCTCATCTAGAAACCATTCCCGTCATCGGTAGCCATAATACTGATAAGAGCTGTATTCTTCTTCCGGAAAACTTGTACGTCAATATATTCATGCGTCATTGTAAATGGGGTTCGCCGCCGTACCACGTGACCAATACCTATTAAAGTTTGTGCGGAACATTTTGGAAAACGTCAAGGTTACAAAGGTTACCGGCGAACCCCATTACGTCACAAACGCAGAATATGAATGTGCCGTGGCATTGAGGGGTTTTTGTTGGGCCGATATATCGGCCCGTGGCACAGAAGTGGTTAAAGGTGATTGGATTGAAATAGGGATTTTTAGCAACGACTCGGCTCATAAGTAAAATGGGGTTCGCCAATGTACCACGTGATAAATAACTCAACGTTTTTGTGGAACGTTTTGGAAAACGTTAACATTGGAATGAGTTTGGGCGTGGCCGGTGCTTGCGTTTGATAGCCGAATTTTATTTCAACAGGGCGTAACCGCTTTACATATGCGCAGTAGTCAATCGGTTTGGACATGGTGTTGGCACCGCACGTTTTTAGGCGAGATAAAGTTTAGAATATTGCTGAAGTATTTTCAACAGCAAAAAGGGACACTTTAATTTAAGTAAATTCAAGACTTGAGAATGGGATGATCTAGATTTATTCATTTCAGGGCAGTAAATTACTAAAGGGTTGTCCGCTTGTCCAGTAGACAAGCAGACGGGCGAGTTCAGCAGTCTTGATACAAGTAATTACATATTATACCAGTTTTAATTTTACAAATTATTTTAAAACGTGATTACTAGTATGACGATACCTTAAGAGGTTTGGCGGGAAAGAATGGAACAATCTAGAGGATTTCCACTAAACAACAAGTTCAGTAAAACTCATCTACCTCTGGTGTTTTTGAGTGTAATGAACAACAAGAACTAGGCCTAGTCTGTTTTGACGGTATTTACTATTTAGCATCATAAATCTGGTAGACCAAATGATTATTCATTTAAAGTTAAAAAATTCTACTTTTTCGATGTATTTCGAACAAGGAGGATATTTAACTATAATTTTTTTCTTGACAAATGATAAAAAAATGCATATATCCTATTTTTTAAATAAACATGATTGATTAACATAATACTGCAAAATGAATCTTAAAAAAATTCACGTTTACGAGGAAATATAAAACTCCGAAGTGTTGGTGTAAAACTGTACTAAAACATTATTTTTATGTATTTCAGCAAGGCCAACCAGGGAAAAAGTGAGTTTCAGGTTTGACTCAAGGGCCGTGAAGTCATTCTTTTGTATATTTCAGATTACACATAAAGGATTCTGTAGATATAAATAAGCAAAGATCTGAACATTGAAACGATAAAACAATAAAAATCTGGAATCTGGTTAAAAAAGGATTTGGGTTGGCTTTAGAAGATAGGGTTTTTCATCCAGAAATTCAGTTTTTGTTTTGGCTTAAACCTATATCCAAAAAAAAATAAAACAAGAACAAAGATATTGAATTTCTAAAGTCATTGTCCATAATCACTGAATGTAATAAATGAATTATGAATAAGATGTTTAATGTTTATTAAGTTCACAACACTATACAATGAATGTATCACGATCCCTAAAATCCAGCCTTGTATCACGGTCCCTAAAATCCATAGTTGTATCACGATCCCTAAAATCTAGCGTTGTATCACGATCCCTTAAATCCAGCGTTGTATCACGATCTTATACCAATAACTGGTTGGTTGGTTGATTAATATCGTGTTTTTAGTCCTCTTGGTATGTGCCATGTCCCTCGACTGGTCCTAAAGTTCACAACCATATTTAATATGTATTCGTATTGCATTAACTTGGCTACAATATAAGATGTGAATGTTCTGTATTTATAAAAAAAAAAAACCCCAACAAATAGCCCAATCGACTGTTTTCGTGATGGTAAGCTTTCTTGAAATATAGGAAGGAAATAAGTTTGACGCATTGTTACTATTAATTTGTGTAATGCCTGTAGAATCATCCAATTTGTTCACTATCAAGAACAACTTACCACTTATCAAGCTTACCCTTCCGGAGCACCCGGCCTCACTTCCCTGGTGGAAGTTCACGTGTCTAACCTAACTTGTCAGTTCCAAAGTTTTTACTTTTGGATTGTGATTGGGAAATGGATAAGTATGTTTGTTTTCGATTCATACTGCACCATACAGCGAGTTAAAACAGTCCACTCTTCCATATTATATAAACTGTATGTTAAAAGTGCAAGGTTTATTATTGCGTCTTTTCAGATTATAAACTGAATGCTGTATATTTTAGAGAATTAAAACATCACTGCAGCGAAATATTTATATGCGACACATACAATTAACTTCCGGTGTACAAACTACTTTAAAAACTCAATTTTTAAAACTGGATAAATGATAACAGTTGAGAAGATACAACCAACTTAAAATTCAATTTCCTAAAAAACATTTTTTTTATTTGTCTTTTAATACCACCTGGAAAAATTTCAATTATATATATATAATTTATTCATATTTTATCTTATAAAAATAACTAGGTTTTAAGTTTTGCATCTTTCAAAGTGGTTTATAACAAAATGATGAAATATAATTTACATACAAATAATTTAAAGTGATTTTATTAGAAATACACCCCAAGCTTTTATTTACCATACACAACATATATATTCTCTAAACACCTCTTCCTAAAGCATATGCATATATTAAAAACACCCAAGTTTGGCATCCATTATTAAGAAAATATTCTATATATAGATAAAAATATTATGCAAAGTTGCAAGTTTGATACTGAATTAAGATGTAGATGACATAACAGTGTCATGAAATTTCGTGACGAAAATATGTTTATGAAAAAACCTTTTAAGTAAGAAAATTGTACCAAAAGGGCAAATTCTAAGGCATGTTATTGGAAGAATCTAGTATTTTATATTTTCTGTCCTGTTAAAACTTTTGGCAAGAATGTTACAATGTTTTTTTAGGTCTGAATTGTTTCAAATTTGGTTGCACTTCCTATTTGTCGGTTTTTCGGAGACAATTTTTAGCCCAACGCGTTATGTTCACAAGAAATTGATTATAAACTTCGGCATTAAAATGGACTTTGTCATGTAAGTAGTAACTTGGAAACTTGTGACAGTTTTCAAGGAAATATTTTCCAATACGAGCTTTCAATTTTCATGCCTTGCTTTGTCCAGCCTCTTGTTCCTTCTAAAATATCCCCTTGTGGGGATCTTCACTATGAAAACATGCTGAATTCCTGCATTTTTAGACTTGAATTCCAAGAAGAGTTTTGGCAAGTTCTGAAAGTAATGTTTTGCGAATAAAAACTGCTACATGTGGTCTAAATTTTTTTAGTGAATTAAAAAAAAGCCAAATTTGGTGCAGAGGCAGTCATACCTACCATCTTACCGATAAAATGGGTCTGCATTTTCAGGGGAGCTTTGGTGACAAGTAATAATTTTCAAGTCTTTAGATATAGTTAGACATATATTGCCAAATTATACGCTAGAATGTTCCTGGAATGGGTAAATGCTTAATGGCAGTTGCGCAATTCCATTAAGAGTGCCAAATATGTTCTGTCTACCAAATTTTTTCCACCGTCATCCCCTGTACTCAAGCGCGTATCAGAAATATTGTGGTACAAGTTATGGTTGCCAGTTTTTAACAAGAACTCTTTGAAAGCGAAACATGAATTAAATTGAATTATTAATAGTTCCTTTATAATGTTAAATTTTATATTATGTTAGGCCGCACTGGTCCGAATATATTAGATACATGTTGGTAATAATATAATTTACATAAAAAAAATTTAAACTGATTTTATTACAAATACATCCGAAGATTTCTATTCTCTAAACACCTCTTCCTAAAGTATAAGCATATATTGATTAAAACACCCAAGTTTGGAACCCCTTATTATGAAATAGACGGTGCGATTCTTTTGATAGATAAAATATTATGCAAAGTTGTAGCTTTGATACTGAATAAGGATGTAGATGACATAACAATGTCATGAAATTTTGTGACAAAAATATCTTTATGAATAAAAACATTTTAGTAAGAAAAGAGTACCAAAAACGTCACTTCTAAGTCATGTTATTGGAAGGGTCTAGTATTTTATATTTTCTGCCCTGTTAAAACTTTTAGCAAGAAATGTTATGTTGTTTTTGGTCTGAATGTTTGTTACAAATTTAGTTGCACTTCCTATTCGTCAGTTTCTCGGAGACAATTTTTAGCCCAACGCGTTATGTTCGCAAGAAATTGATTACAACCTTTGGCATTGAAATGGACTTTTTCATATAAGTAGTAACTTGAGACAGTTTTCAAAGAAATATTTACCAATACGAGCTATCATTTTTCTTATGACAATTTCAAGAATAATGTCAAGCCTTGCTTTTTCCAGCCTCTTGTTCCTTCTAAGGATCTTCATTATGAAAACATGCTGAATTCCAAGAACAGTTTTTGCAAGTTCTAAAAGTAATGTTTTGCAATTTATAACATTGCCACCGAGAATAAAAACTGCTACATGTGGCTTAATTTTTTTTAGTGAATTAAAAAAAGCCAAATTTGCTGCAGAGGCAGCAGTCATACCACCTTTACCGAAAAAATGGGTCTGCATTTCGGGGAGTTTTGGTGACAAGTAATAATTTTCAAGTCTTCTCATATAGCTAGACACATATATTGCCAAATTATACGCTAGAATGTTCTTGGAATGGGTAGGTGCTTGATGGCAGTCGCCCAATTACATTAAAAGTTTGCCAAATATGTTCTGTCCACCAAGTTTTTCCACCTTTATCCCCTGTGCTCCAGGGCGTATCAGAAACATTGTGGTATTTGGTCGCCAGTTTTTAACAAAGAACTCTTTGAAAGCGAAACACGAATTAAATTTAATTAATAATAGTTCCTTTATAATGTTTAATTTGATATTATGTTAGGCCGCAGTAGTCCGAATATATGGAGATACATGTAGATGTTTGGATTTTGAGGCAGTATTAGCTAGCCGAATTGCATCATCCAAGTTTTTGTAGCCCATGAAAGCAGCGAGCTTTAACTAGTACGCGTGCTCAACACCATTAAAATAATGTCCAAAAAACCTGACATGGGTAAAAGTTTGATAGTAGAGACTGTTTGCCCTTGAAAAAAATAGCCATTGTAGAAATTATTATAGAAAGAGTTTACATATATAAAAATTAAAATCTATTTAACTAAAAGGGAAAAAAATATTACTCTTACGAAAAACAAGTTATGCTAAATCTTGGCAGTCAAAGTGCAACTCATTTAAGTGGAGACTGTTTGCCCTTGAAAAATAGCCATTTTAAAAATTATAATAGAATGTAAAACATATAATGCTACTAAGCATGTCCAACACTGTTAAAGATAATGACACAAAAAAAGAACCTAACATTGGTAAAAATTGATAGAGTAAACTGTTTGTCCTTGAAAAAATAGCCATTGTAGAAATTATTATAGAAAGAGGTTACATATATAAAAATTGGAATCCATTTAACTAAAAGGAAAAAATCTTGCTCTTATGAAAAACAAGTTATTGTTAAATCCAAGCAGTAAGAGTGCAACTCATGACCCAAAAAAAGGACTTTACATGGGTAAAAATTTGATAGTGGAAACTGTTTGCCCTTGAAAAAAAACATTGTAGAAATTATTATAGAAAGGTTAAAATTA
Source organism: Anadara kagoshimensis (assembly GCA_021292105.1). Taxonomy (NCBI): domain Eukaryota; kingdom Metazoa; phylum Mollusca; class Bivalvia; order Arcoida; family Arcidae; genus Anadara; species Anadara kagoshimensis. The sequence continues at coordinate 31,750,287 of CM037861.1, forward strand.
TATTAAAAAATAGAATCTATTTAACTAAAAGAAAAAAAAAACAACTCTTATGAAATACAAGTTATTGCTAAATCTCAGCTGTCAAAGTGCAACTCATTTCAGTGCAGACTGTTTGCCCTTGAAAAAATAACCATTTTAGAAAGCATTTAGGAGGTTAAATATATAAAACTGGTAAGCATACCCAACATTGTTAAAGATAATGACAAAAAACAGAGCCTGACATGGGTAAAAATTCGTTAGTGGAAACTGTTTGCCCTTGAAAAAATTTAAAATCTATTTAACTAAAAGGAAAAAAATCTTACTCTTACGAAAAACAAGTTATTGCTAAATCTCGGCATTAAGAGTGCACCTCATTTCAATGGAGACTGTTTGCCCTTGAAAAATAGCCATTTTAGAAATTCTAATAGACTTGTAACGTGTTTTCACTATCTGGCTGGTTATGTCTCGATATAGAAAACGTCAAAATGATAGGCTGCCACCACCAGTACTTGACTGAAAACTTAAAATGTTAACGTTGCTATCTAGTGTCTTGTTCACTCCTCAGATCTGCTACTTCTCCTATAGCATAATTAGGTGAGACTGTGTATATGAGAGATGAGATTATGGGACTTATATGTGATGAAGTATCTAGGTGAATTGGGTACTAGAGCTGCCATGGGTATCAAAATATTACATAAGATTGAAATAAAGAAAACAGAAAATTTATTGTATAATTAACTTACAACAACATGTAGTTACATTGATATCTCTCACTGCCCTCTCTTAGTTATAACTAATATTTATTATGTACACAAGAATTACATGTAGTTGCAGTGATATGTATAACTGTATTTAAATCACTATCCAGTCAAAATTAGTATTTTTATGAAATTGAACTGCAACTACCACTGAAATATTTCACTTATATGAAAATTGATATAGAACGTATGTAAGTAAATAATTAGCTATATAAAGCTTATAATAGTATGTTGGCGATGGCTTTCTATACACTGCAATTGTAGCTGACAAGCTCATATTTGCCTTGAATATTAATGTTTTATTAAAAGCTAGTACTTGCTTATGTGTTCAATACACAGTTTGTAAAAAATTCTATATGGTAGAATATGTACCTAAACCGTATAAGTCTCAGTAACAGGCTATTATTACAAGCTATTAAACCAACAGACTTGGTGCAAATTGAACAGGTCGAGTCTACAGAGGCATGTTGTACAGGGATCAGATCTGTCTATAAGAACAACCCGTTTTACTTATATAGGCTGGGTGACCCGATGCGACCCACTGGCGGAAATCTCCAAATACGGTAAAAACCAGGGTCAAAAGGTCATATTACTACGAGGTCGGTGAACTCCGGAAGGTGGACGCCATCTTGTCTGACAAAGTTGGGAGTTGTGGTAGATTACAAATTGGGTGAAATAGCACCACAAATATGGGATATTGTACGTTATTATATATGCGAAAGCTGGTAAAGCGTCAAGGAATTGTTTGTGCGGATGAAACCGGTATGGAGCATATACTGGACAAACATTATGGGCGAGGGGGTCGGAACCATGGAGGGTCGTAAGTTCTTTCAACTTGACCTTGTATTACAAGTATATAATGTTTATAAACAATAACAATGTCTTATAACCATGACTGATAGATGGAAGTGTGAATACCAAAATTATTATGTAACACCTAAACACAATTACTTTCGTTGACACTGACGATTCTGCCGCTTTTGACTCAGTATGCAAAGAACATAGTACCGCGACAACAAAAATATAAAACTGACATATAACACATCGGCGACAGTCTGAAAAATTCATAAAAAATATGATACAATTTTTGACACTCGTCACAATATAGTGTTTTAAAATTAAGTCCTCTTGGTGTGTACCATGTTTCCATCTGCACAGAACAAGTTCCTCGACTGGCCCTGAAGTTCACAACCATATCTAATATGTACATGTATTCATATATGCAATATATTTGTAAACTGTTTGTACATAAATTATCGGGTATCATTTTGTATTAACTTAACTACAATATAAACTGTTGATGTGAATGTTCTGTATTTAAAAAAAAACATAGCCCATTCCACTGTTTCATGTGAATGGTAAGCTTTCTTGAGAAATAGGAAGGAAATAAAGTTTAACATATTGTTACTATTAATTTGTGTAATGTCTGTAGTTTCTTCCAATAGTTCACTATCAAGAACAACAGATTCATACTGCACCATACAACGACAGTAAAACAGCCCACTTTACCATATAATATAAACTGTATGGAGAATCATGTTGAAAGTGCAAGGTTCATTATTGCGTTCTTTTCATAGATTATAACTGAATGCTGTATTTTTGAGAGAATTAAAACGTCACTGCAGCGAAATATTTATATGCGACACATACAATTAACTTCCGGTGTACAAACTACCTTAAAAAATTCTATTTTTAAAACTAGACAGATGATAACAGTTGAGCAGTTATCAACAGATACAACCAACCTAAAATTAAATTTCCTATTTGTCTTTTAATACCACCTGGAACAGTTTCAATTATATATACATATAAGTTATTCATATTTTATCTTATAATAATAACTAGGTTTTAAGTTTTGCATCTTTCAAAGTGGTTTATGACAAAATGATAAAAGAAAATGTACATACAAATAAATGAAAATGATTTTATTAGAAATACATCCAAAGCTTTTACCACACACATCTTTATTCTCTAAACACCTCTTCCTAAAGCATATGCATATATTGATTAAAAACACCCAAGTTTGGCATCCATTATTAAGAAAACAGACATTGCTATTCTATATATATAGATAAAAATATTATGCAAATTTGTAGCTTTGATACTGAATTAAGATGTCGATGACATAACAATGTCATGAAATTTTGTGACGAAATATCTTTATGAAAAAACCTTTTTAGTAAGAAAAGAGTACCACCAAAAAGGTCAATTCTAAGGCATGTTATTGGAAGAGTCTAGTATTTATATTTTCTGTCCTGTTAAAACTTTTGGCAAGAAATGTTACAATGTTTTGTTTGTTTCAAATTTGGTTGCACTTCCTATTTGTCAGTTTCTCGGAGACAATTTATAGCCAAACGCTATGTTCTCAAGAAATTGATTACAGACTTTGTCATGTAAATAGTCACTTGGGACGGTTTTCAAGGAAATATTTATCAAAACGAGCTTTCAATTTTCGTTTGACAATTTCAAGAATATTGTCAAGCCTTGCTTTGTCCAGCCTCTTGTTCCTTCTAAAATATCCCCTTGTGGGGATCTTCAGTATGAAAACATGCTGAATTCCAAGAAGAGTTTTGGCAAGTTCTAAAAGTAATGTTTTGCAATTTGTAACATTCCCACCGAGAATAAAAACTGCTACATGTTGCTTAAATTTTTTTATTGAATTAAAAAAGTAAAATTTAGTGCAGAGGCAGTCATCCACCTTGACCGAAAAAATGGGTCTGGTTTCGGGGTGCTTTTGTGAAAAGTAAGAATTTTTAAGTCTTTTGATATAACTAGACACATATATTGCCAAATTATACGCTGGAATGGGTATGTGATTGATGGCAGTCGCGCAATTCCATTAAGAGTTTGCCATATATGTTCTGTCCATCAAGTTTTTCCACCTTCATCCCCTGTGCTCCAGCGCGTATCAGAAACATTGTGGTATAAGTTTTGGTTGCCAGTTTTTAACAAGAACTCTTTGAAAGCGAAACATGAATTGAATTTAATTAATAAAAGTTCCTTTATAATGTTTAATTTGTTATTAATATATAAAACTGGTAACATGCCCAACACTGATAAAGATAATAACACAAAAAAAAGAACCTGGCATGGGTAAAAATTTGATAGTGGAAACTGTTGCCCTTGAAAAAAATTGCCATTGTAGACATTATTATAGAAAGAGGTTAAATATATATATAATTAGAATCTATTTAACTAAAAGGAAAAATCTTACTCTAATGAAAACCAATAAAAGTGCAACTCAATTCAGTGGAGCTTGCCTGCACTTGAAAAAAATAGCAATTTTAGACATTATTATAGAAAAAGGTTAAATTAAATATATGAAACAGGTTAGCATGCCCAACACTGTTAAAGATAATGACAAAAAAACAAAAAAGCCCGACATTGTTAAAATTTGATAGTGGAAATTGTTTGCCCTTGAAAAAATAGCAATTGTAGTAAATATATATATAAAATTAAAATAAACTAGAACTGTCTCTGAAAGAAGCTAATAACCCCCCTCCCAACTTTTGATCTGGTATGGTCAAATTGTAATTTGAAAAATTCTGGTAATACAGCTACAGAACCCCAAAGAAACATTGAACAGACACCATCAAAATGTTCCACCTTTGGTGCCACTAATCAAGACAGAAGCAGAATCTGTCAAGATATGCTTGTCCGTACTTTAAACAGATAAAGAATCAAGTGATGACATCTTGGCTAAAAAAGCTAGATTATCTCTTCCCGAAAAGGTTCCTGAGAATGTGCTTCAAAGTTCTACTTCTCAGATGGACAAAACCGGTGCCATATCAATTCTGAAAGGATTGTCTGTAGGTGTGGAAGTTAATGACTTGTTAGTTTAAATATGGTTATGTAGGGGTATTTTTTAAAATTTTATTACGAAACTGGACCCTGTGTGTTGTATCGTATCGCACACTGTCTGTCAGCTGTGGACCAATCCCCGCTTTCAAAACGTTGATCTCGTCATCATAATTAGGGTTCACCACTGACCACGTGGTACAGCGGCAAACACCGATGCTATTTGGTTCTTTTTTGATTAATTGCAAAAAAGTGTATTGTTTAAAATATTCGATAATTTGAAATAATAACGATCACATGTACAGAAGTGAAGAGTTTTACAGAAATCAAAAAGTCAAATAAAATCGATGGGACCTATTTCAAGGGCAAGACAAGATGTCCGTGAAAAAAAGACCAAAGTCAATTTGCAAATCTAAAATACAGTGGCTGTAATTATTAGACCTTTTTAATTTTTTTAATCTGAAATAAATTTAATTTAATGTACACTTACCAAAGTGATTTACAAGTATTCTTTCTGTCTGCAACCTTTCCTGTTCGGACGTCTGCTGCAAACTGATCTGAATCTGATATAGCGCGAAGGGTGCAAAGTCTTCACAGCTGCGCAGCTTATTGAGGGCCAAATTAGGAAAATTTAAAAAATAAAGTAAATAATAGATTTTAGCTTGTTAAAATTATCAATTTCCAGTTTAATAACAGTTGATCATTACTCTAACATTGCCTTCAAATATACTCTTTCAAGTAAATACGGTACTCTTTGGCACTTATATAAAAGTTTAACTCTACAATACATTTTACTTGTCTGTACTTAAAACAGATAAAGAATCAAGTGATGACATCTTGGCTAAAAAAGCTAGATCATCTCTTCCCAAAAAGGTTCTGAGAATGTGCTTCAAAGTTCTACTTCTCAGATGGACAAAACTGGTGCCATATCAATTCTGAAAGGATTGCCTGTAGGTGTGGAAGTTAATGACTTGTTAGTTTAAATATGGTTCTGTAGGGGTATTTTTTAAAATTTAATTATGAAACTGGCCCGTGTGTTGCATCGCACACTGTCAACTGTGGACCAATCCCCGCTTTCAAAACGTTGATCTCGTCATCATAATTAGGGTTCACCACTGACCACGTGGTACAGCGGCGAACACCAATGCTATTTGGTTCTTTTTAGATTAATTGCAAAAAAGTGTATTGTTTAAAATATTCGATAATTTGAAAAAATAACGATCACATGTACAGAAGTGAAAGAGTTTTACAAAAATCAAAAAGTCAAATAAAATCGATGGGACCTATTTCAAGGGCAAGACAAGATGTCAGTCAAAAAAGACCAAAGTCAATTTGCAAATCTAAAATACAGTAGCTGTAATTATTGGACCTTTTTAATTTTTTATAATCTGAAATAAATTTAATTTAATGTACACTTACCAAAGTGATTTACAAGTATTCTTTCTGTCTGCAACCTTTCCTGTTCGGACGTCTGCTGCAAACTGATCTGAATCTGATATGGCTCGAAGGGTGCAAAGTCTTCACAGCTGCGCAGCTTATTGAGGGCCAAATTAGGAAAATTTAAAAAATAAAGTAAATAATAGATTTTAGCTTGTTAAAATTATCAATTTCCAGTTTAATAACAGCTGATCATTACTCTAACATTGCCTTCAAATATACTCTTTCAAGTAAATACGGTACTCTTTGGCACTAATATAAAAGTTTAACTTTACAAGACATTTTACTTGTCTGTACTGAAAACAGATAAAGAATCAAGTGATGACATCTTGGCTAAAAAAGCTAGATCATCTCTTCTCGAAAAAGTTCCTGAGAATGTGCTTCAAAGTTCTACTTCTCAGATGGACAAAACTGGTGCCATATCAAATTGCCTGTAGGTGTGGAAGTTAATGACTTGTTAGTTGAAATATGGTTATGTAGGGGTATTTTTTAAAATTTTTATTACGAAACTGGCCCCTGTGTGTTGTATCGCACACTGTCAGCTGTGGACCAATCCCCGCTTTTAAAACGTTGATCTCGTCATCATAATTAGGGTTCACCACTAGGGTTCACCACTGACCACGTGGTACAGCGGCGAACACCGATGCTATTTGGTTCTTTTTAGATTAATTGCAAAAAAAGTGTATTGTTTAAAATATTCGATTATTAGCAATAATAACGATCACATGTACAGAAGTGAAGAAATTATCGAGACGGCTAACGTTTCTGAACGCGTACCTACTGTCGGAGCCAACCAAAAAAATCATCCATGTTGGAAGCTGGCGACTAGTCCAGGCCTATTCATCGATGTTATTTGAATAATTTTACTTTTTGATTTTTGTAAAATCGATGAGTTTTACAGAAATCAAAAAGTCAAATAAAATAAATGGGACCTATTTCAAGGGCAAGACAAGATGTCCGTGAAAAAAGACCGAAGTCAATTTGCAAATCTAAAATACAGTGTCTTAATTATTAGACCTTTTTAATTTTTTTTAATCTGAAATAAATTATAAATAAATAAATTTCATTTAAAGTGATTTCCAAGTATTTTTTCTGTCTGCATCCTTTCCTGTTCGGACGTCTGCTGCAAACTGATCTGAATCTGATATGGCGCGAAGGGTGCAAAGTCTTCACAGCTGCGCAGCTTATTGAGGGCCAAATATGTGAACTTTTGTTGAAATATTACCTATTCTAAACCATATACATATGTGATTGTATCAAGTAGAAATTGGTTGAAATCTCAAATTGTCACTAAAATATTTTTTGTCTTTAAAAATATAAAATTTCATCCTCTATCTTTTTACAAAATTTTACTTAAAAATTGTAACGAATACCAAAGTTATGATGACATTTATGACGTAGCTATTTACGTATCGCCCAATTGTAAATGTGCGCAAAACTACTTGAATTTGCAAAAATTATCGGAAATTCTAACAATATAGGGACTTTCGGCCTAACGCATAAGTGCCGAATCGACGGGCTCCCATCTCAAACCATCGAAAGTTTAACATTGACCTAACGGATAAGCGCCGATTTGTCAGGCTCTAGATCTCGGTCCCTTGACAGTTTAACATATGCCTAACGCATAAGTGCCGAATCGGCGGCTCTCATCTCGTCCCCTCCAGAGTTTAACATCTAAGTCAAGTATAAATGTAGTATTTATTTGCTTCTTGTATAAAATATCTGTCTCCATGTTGAGCACTGTGTTGTTGATAAAGGCGCACAGGTACCTGTTTTCACGGCAATGATCGCGGTATAATGATGACGTCGTTCTTCCAACGTCACAATACTGAAAATGTTGACGTGGAGATTTTGACAGATTTCTACTTGATACAATCACATATATAAACTTATAAACGAACATAAATGAACAAGAACTACAACCCTTTACCGTTTCTTTTCTCTTCTTCTCGCCAGTTATCTTGGAAATGACCACCACAATATCAGTGAAAGAATCAGGACTTCTGGAATACAGCATAATTACTCCATTCCATCAACCCAAGATTAATCAAATTGAAAGTACTCAAGTACATACTTAGGTGTGTTCTGTTGTCCCTGTGTAGTGTTGTCATTTAGGTGAAAGTATCTGGTCAGTGCTTGGAAACCCTTCATGGGCATTGTATCCTGGATACCCTGATTACCTGTAAATACAAAAAATAACATGTTGCAAACCATTCTAAAATTATTTTTTAAAATATTTAACAACACACACACAATATATATATATATACCAGGACTTTGGTTGACAATAGTGAAAATATCTAATGGTGTTATTTTATTATTACTGGAGTATTCATGATCTAGATAAAAACTTATTTCATTCCGTTTGATTTATATTTTAAAAAATAAAAACTTATATAATGTAGTGGACTCTTCAGATTTTTAACCGATGTACCCCATTTCACAAATCCGCCTACCGGTAATTAGCAGGTGCCCGTTACTGTTACAATAAGTGGGGCTGGTATATATTATCACCCTAATGATCTAAAGTTATCTAGTAATTTTATACGGGAGGGGGGTATTCACATAAATTATCTAATGAATAACACGGTGCCCCTCCTTTATTATTTATCAATTTGCATTTTTTTAGAATGTCTCTTGCCTATAAATTTGTTAGTAGACAAGTGCATGGTGTATCTGGGTAGCTGGTTTATCCCCATGATGATTTGTAGTCCAATAAATGCTCGCATTTCGTCTAGAGTAGTCCGATTCCAAAAATCGGCGCCACACTGCTGGGCATATACATTGTCTGTGCGACCAAATGTAAAAATATGCTGATTGGAAACACCAGCAAGAAGTAGCTCAAAACTTGGGAATCTCCGTCTAACGTGTGTCGTGGTTCTTCAAGCGGGTCTACGTGTACGTCTTCTAAATCGTCACTCCAAAATTCATCGTCGATGGTTGTAGCCTGGTTGTTTTGGGTTCCAATCGAGATTGTGTCAGTTGGTCGTCATCATCTGTGTCGGAGTCGAAGGAATGATCGCTGTCGGAATCAGTAAGATCGAAATCTGAAGAAGAATCATGCAGGTGAAGCTATTTTAGAAATCGAAAAATATGATAGTGATGTTTATGTACTTATGCATCTTTTTATGTCCGATATTTTTTGTCATTCTGTTGGAAAATTGCATATTTTTAATAAAAACAGATTTGTCAAATAATTTAAAAAACAGACTTTTTTAATATAGTAGTATACGACTTTGTAAACAAGTGCCCGATCAGCATCTCGACAAAGTAACGTTGAGTGATTTCCCCTTATTTTTTTGTCTAAAGGCATACTGGTTATCTGTTGTTTAAATTGGGGTTAAATCGCTGATATTTTTTTGAAAATATTTTCGACTATTTTGATAAACCACACTTTGTTGAAAAAAAACGGCACTTTGTAACGACGTAACTGGATTTATTTGCCAAAACACGATTTTATCGTCCGCATGTAGTACAACTTCAAATATCTCAATTTTCGTTATTTTGCGTCATTTATATGATTTTTTTCTGTATTTTACACATAGAAAAGTTTGATAGCATTTTACCATCTAGAAATACATTCAAAAATCGGGTTTAAATAATGAAGAAAACAATTCATGAAAATTGAAATTTGAATTGCCTCCTTGATTTTCAATTTAAAAAATATGTGGGACAGGGTTTGTAAAGAAAAACCGACAGAACAAAGTTTACAGGAAATTTTCTCTTGTTTATTTTAGTACCAAGGTTTTAAAGATCCGTCCACAAATCACATTTACACGCCGAAAATCAAAATGGCGTAGTTTGGCGTATCTGCCAATCAAAGGGTTAAGTTTTTAACAAGACCTAAACAGAAAAAAAGTTGTACTGAAATAATTTACCAGTCGGACAAGTTGAATTTTTTTGTTTTCTTTCCCGAAAAGAACAGGTTGCAAAAAGTTACTGTATTGTCCACCATTTATCTGAATCATTATATAAAAACAAACATACCAGAACCAGCCCAAAGCAAAGTAAAGTACTTGGCATGTATACCTTAGTTTTTAAGGCTAATAAGATTTTTACAAGTAGCAAATTTTTCTGACAATACAAAAGTATTGCCTACTGAGTTCATGATAACCTCGGTGATGCTTTGTCAACCAGCAGAGATGCCGACCAAGTGGTTTAAATGTAAGGATAATGGAAGTACAGGACGTCAAATTTAGCCCAAGATAACTTTCGATAGAGACATCATACTTATCAACAATAATGTTATGACGACCATGCAACTTTTTTGTTTTCTTGATAGGCCTCCGATATCTCGTGTCAACAATTTAAAGGTCAAAGCAGCTTGCTTTGTTGTAAAAAGTTCCCGTAGTGGGAACAAGCTCTACCATAGCGTATCAGTTGTGAAACAAATACACCATAAAAATATTGGCAGCAGAAGTAGGTAGGTATATTATATTCCTTCATTGAAAAGGAAAGTTGACAGTTTAGATTATATGCCCATCACTGGCATTCTATTCGCTTGAAAGAAAACGTGAGAGATACATGGCAAGTTTTTATTGTAATTGTAATTTATGTCAGGATAAGTATGAATCGGTAATTGATCCGTTTGTTGTGAGATAAAAAACTAATTTGTTGCGTCATTTAATGTCAAATTAATAAATCAACAAAAGATGACGTCTATAGTATTGTACACCACTAAACATATTGTAGCCTTATCAATCTGAGCAAATTGTTCCTCTAAATTCCTACCCAATGAACAAATACATAACAAAGCTTCCAAATGAATTTCCAATTAAACCAACAAATAAACAATTCTTTAGCAAACAGATACAGAACGCTTCGAAATGAATCTCAAATTAAGCTAACAAATACACCTTTCTTTAGGAATTTGAATAGTAAATGGATGCTATCAAACTATGTATAGAGACCTATTGTAAAGTAATCACATGAGACACTTATCAAATAAGATATAAATACATTCGTAATAACAGAAGGAAATAAAATCACCATTTACATCTAAACTGTATATTTCTAAATAAAATGCTTGTATTGATTCACGTGTATTACAATGCATACGATTCATGGTATGTATTATACCAATTACGTGAGCAAAATAAAGATTGATCTACCATTACACGTATACAATATTTCTAAATAAAATGTTTTATCTATATATATATATATATATATATATATATAGTACAATGGAAGAGGCTCATTGTTGATATTGTATAAGTTCTTTAAGCAAAATTATATTGATCGTAACAGCTCTTCAATCAGTACCAAGAAAAATTTTCACAAAAATCTTATTGCTCTAGATTGCAATCAATAGAACATACGAATAAAAGAAGTAATATCAACTCCCTTTGGCAGCAGTACTCTTAAGTCATTGTTATTTATATGACAGGCCATTCATTCTTGTTAGTTGATAGCTCAAAGGAAAAAGTATACGAAAGAAATGGCAACTTACTTTGTATATACGAAAAAGATATACCGCAAGTCGTACTCCTAAAAGAAATAAAAATACCATACATTTGATTAACAAGGAAATTTATGATCATATATATATAACCTATCGTATTTATTACCGCTTAATTATCCGATTTATAACTGGTATATCATTCTGAAACTTATCAAAATTAATATTCGAGCCGTTTCAATTTTTATTTTATTATGATCATGCACAACAAGTTGAAAAGATAGTCAAAGTGTGATTATTTCTATATTGAATAATTCAATGCAATGAAAACATCAATATCTATTACAAACAAAGCTTAACGTTTCACTTGATGGAATACATGATTCTATTTCAAGGAAGGGTAAAATTTCGATAATGAAAACTTAGGAAACGTAATACAAAATCATTTGAAATATCAACAAAACTAGAATTCAAAATTATTTATCCTAAGCTCCAAGAATTAACATTTGAAAGGCAATAAAAATTTCTGATTTTTCTGACTCTTGTGTCATTTTATCGCAAGCTCAGGCCATATTCCAATAATTGACGTCATGTAATTGTCTTTTGATTGTGACGTCACTAAAGGTTGCACATGTAGGTAAGAGGTAGATAAATCTACATTGAGGTGAAGATAGATATCACAGTATTATTAATAAGTGTGATGTCTCCCTGTCCAGGATTGCCCTGGATATATTTGACGTCTCATAGTTCCATGTTCTTGTCACACGTGGTGGGTGTAGCTATCTAAACAGGAGGTGCTTACTCTTTCGAGCGCCCGGCCTTGCTTCCCTGGTGGAAGTTCATGTGTCTAACCTAACTCGTCAATTCAAAAGTTTATACTTTGCTTCTGGATTTTGGTTCGGACATGGATTAGTATGCTTGCTTTTGTTACCATTGTTTCTTCAATTGCAAAAAAGATGTATTTCACGTGACGTTCAACCCATCTCGTACAGATATGTTCAGGAACATTTGAACCTACAAGTGCATAAAGAGTAAGAAGTCGGGCAGCTATTGAAATCGGTTTTCAATTACGTAACTACGTTACTCTAACACGAATATCAATGAAAAGTATGCGTTTTTTTGGAAGTGTAAATACTGGGTAGGTGTGTATTCCCAAATTACCAAGTAAAAAGCATGTTTCATGTAAATCGTGCATCGGTGTTTCTTTCAATGTAACATAAAGGCTTATTGGTACGATTATTAATGCATCAAGTCATTTCTTTCATGATTAAAAGTCCGTCCCAAGATTTTTTGGTGAGCAGGCGGGTGTTAATGTTTATTTCAGTGACTGACGCAATTGATAATATAATACTCCCCCTTAGATGTCTTCGATTACAATGTCAACCCATACCATATTTGTTGGTAATATAGCTGCTGCAACAGCCTAGTGAATAGCAGAAATTTATTGAACAAGGACATATAACCTGACAGGCTCCAACCTTTACGATTCCACCGCGTGTCTCCATCAGAAAATGTCAAAATAAAATCAATATAAAGAAAAGGTTTGCATAAAACATGCCTATTCAGTTTAAGTTTAATTTTTAAAAAATATTTAAGAAACAAATTATTTTGTTACTTATGTGAAGTGGTTCAAGTACAATAAGACAATAATTACTTGAAAAAAAATATATTTGTTTATTGTCGCAAATAAACTGCAAAAAAATCATCCTTGGGGAAAATTTTGTTTCATTGATTTGTATATTGTTAGATATTGTCGCAGGAGTGTAGTATATATGATAAACTTGTTTTTAATACGAATCAAAATAACTACACTAAACTAGTAAACAGACAACAGGAAATACATAATTCGCCAGTGGCTATAAGAATGTGATTTGGACACCAAATTGCATGTTTGTGTTTTATTAATGTTCATCTATGTAAACTATAAGCAAATTTTCATATTTAAATATCGAAGAGACCACATGCGCTACAGTTTTGCAAAATGTTCGTTGATAGTAAATTCTAACAAAAATTAATATTAATATGAAAACAAGTAAACGATGGGGACGGAAGAACAGGCACCAGTAAAACATTAAACCCACTCTTAGACGGGGTAAAAAACAAACTTATCAACATTCTTTGGTATTTCCGCGAATAAATTCCATCCTCGTCTTTATTGTATGTTATTGTTAAAACAAGAGGCCCATGGGCCTTAACGCTCACCTGTGACCTTGCTCACCTGTGACCTTGACCTTTGAACACATAACCCTCATTCATATATCAAAATGATCATTAGGCCAATACCTACAATATTCTAGCATACATGCCTATACAAAATATTTATAGTTTTCAAGATAATTAACCAATTCAGTACATGTATTTATTTGCATCTGTGACCTTGACCTTTGAACTCATGACCTTTATTCATATACCAAATTATCATTAGACCAATACCTACAATATTCCTATATATATGACTATACAAGGAGTTTATAGTTTTTGAGATAATCAACCATTTCAGAACTTGCTTGTATTTGTGACCTTGACCTTTGAACCCATGACCTTCATTCATATATCAAAATGACTGTTATACCTACAATATTCTAATTTGTACAGTTTCTATTTATAATTTACCATTTCAGTACTTGTTTGCATCTGTGACCTTGACCTTTGAACCCATGACCTTTATTAATATATCAAAATGACCATTGTGCCATTACCTACAATATTCTAATATGTATGCCTATAGAAAAAGTTAAGTTTTGCAGATAATCAACTAAAATGGTAATAGTTGTGCATCTTTTACCTTGACCTTTGAACCCATGATCGTCATGTCAACACCTACAATTAACTGAATCTTCCATGCCATTATCACCTGAAATGTTTAAAAAATAGCATTTTTTATCAAAGGTCAAAAACAGCGACATGACCTTGACCTTTGACCTTGACATCTTTTGGAAGAAAATAGCAAGACAAGATCAACAGTGAAAACTCCATACAATTATCTTCAGCCGTTGTTGAGTTATAACAATAAATGTCTCATTTTCAAAATTACATAATTTTACGCAACGCAAAAATTTTCATGAAAAACACAATTCTAATGTTCCCAGGTATGCTGAATCCAAATATCCAATCAAAATTTGCCTGCACCTTTTGGTTTCAGAGAAGAAGATTTTTTTGTCTTTTTGCTATTTTTAGTAATCTTGTTGGGCGTGGCCAAACCCCGAACACAATTTTGAAGGCTGTTACCCAGGCATGACAATCACCAAGTTTCATCAAATTTGGCCCAGTAGTTTTGGAGGAGAAGATTAAAATGTAAAGTTAACACGACGGACGGTGATAGATTGCAATAGCTCATCTGAGCCTTTGGCTCAGGTGAGATAAAAATGAACATAAAAACATTTTACCATAATATTGAGAGAGTATCTGAATCAAAATGTAGAATGTCATTATATTTTTTTTAAAACTTTATTTTCGAGAAGCATGTAGATACGTTTTATTGTTTGTTGATCTCGTAAGATGCCTATTTAACGAATGCAGTTATTGAAATCAGGCTTATGTCGTAATTACTTTACTCTAACATGCAATGTATGTGCTATTTGAGAGGAGCAAATACTGAACGAGAGGTGTGTCGGATTACCCGGCCTTCCTTGTCTGGTGAAAGTTTTGTGTTTTGCTTAATTTGATTTTTTTAAATACTTTGTTCTTTGGATTGTTATTTGAAGATAGATCGGTATGTTTGTGGTTTACGTGAAGCAATGTATCTTCTTTTTTTATTTTCTGTTTTGCTTGTCAATGGCATCCTCGGACATATAATCTATATTTCCCCTTTTCAATGAACATATGTTACAAGTGTACCAAAAAAATACACAAGGTACAATGCTTTGAATTTCAATTTTATTTCAGGAACATATATCAAGGAGTGACTATCATCATCACGTTTGGAAGCTAAAACTATTTTTAAAAAATTTAAAACAAAATTGTAACAAAAAATCCAAAAACTCAATCACAAAAAATAGGAATACACTGTGATAAATTGTATTGAACTGACGCAGTAATATACCGAGAGATTACTCTTATTGGATTTCTTGATATTGGTACAAAGATTCAATCACAAAAATATACGAATTCAACTCTCTTTGCCAGCAGTATTCTGAAGAGAGAATGTTTGTTTGTTTGACTATTATATCATGGAATGAGTGATAGTGTAAATAATAAAAACAACGTCCGATATACATCAACACGCAAAGCTCATCTAAGGATCTAATATAGCACTACTTCAAAAACGATAAAAATCCTTAATATTCAATGCAAACGGAATGACAAGGACTATTTATCCGTTTGATATAGTTGTAAATCATATTCATTACTTATTGATATCGGATTTTCAAAGTTATTACTTTTTGACTGATAACTACTCTCATTAAATTGTTCTATAATCCTTCGTTAAGCATGATTTAGAAATAAAAATATTGAGAGTGAAAGGATCTCTTCTCAAGGATGAAACACAGAACTGCGTGATTTACTTTCGTTTATGTACTGTAGTCATGAAAAAGTAGATACAAGATATATAAAGATATATTTCACAGTTCTGTAAGTGGGTTTATTGCGCTGACAAAATTCGACTGAATAGATTTAGTATGTAAATATATATTTGGTGAATCTTATTGATATGTTAACAATAAATTATATAAAACGGAAACCGCAAACTCATTTGCTGGATGCAGAATCTAGAAACAATTTAAATGCTAATATAATAGGCATATGAAATAAGCTCAATAAAATGATATTGTAAACTTTTCTTTTTGTGTTTTTCGATTCTTGTCATGCTTGTTTGATGTTTTATAACCATTTATTAACTTTGTTGTTATTATATATGCCTAAGCGTGTTTTGTTAGTACTAGACAAATTTGCTGTGTCAACATAAAGAAAATAATTGATTTTTTTCCATTTATTTAGGAAAATTTCATGTTCTGTTCATTTTGAAAGGTCTCATTACAAACAGTATCCAAAATATTCCACAGATTTATTCCTTAGTGCACTTACGTTATGAGACTATAAAGATCTGTCGTTCAAAAATACATGTATGTATTTGTTGATTAATATCAAGACACATGAAATCAAGGAAATACTTTGGAAATATTTTTTCCTGACGTGCTCTGTAGATTAAAGAAGATTATCAATATTATTAATTATACGGCTTTATACCATGTATGAATTCAGACATTGAGGTTTATTTTGTATTAATCAGACTAAGTTGGAATACTTCATGGACACATACTGGTCCAGTTCAGTTAAAATTTAAAAAAAACACAGAACTGCGTGATTTACTTTCGTTTATGTACTGTAGTCATGAAGTAGATACAAGATATATAAAAATATATTTCACAGTTCTGTAAGTGGGTTTATTGCGCTGACAAAGATTTATCAGTGATTACAGTTTAGTATGTAAATATATATTTGGTGAATCTTATTGATATGTTAACAATAAATTAGATAAAACGGAAACCGCAAACTCATTTGCTGGATGCAGAATGTAGAAACAATTTAAATGCTAATGGGCATATAAATAAGCTCAATAAAATATGATATTGTAAACTTTTGTTTTGTGTTTTTTGGTTCTTGTCATGCTTCTTTGATGTTTTATAACCATTTAATTTTATTATTATATGCCTAAGCGTGTTTTGTTAGTGCTAGACAATTTTGCTGTGTCAACATAAAGAAAATAATGATGTTTTTTTTTTCATTTATTTAGGAAAATTTGATGTTCTGTTCATTTTGAAAGGTCTCATTACAAACAATATCCAAAATATTCCACAGATTTATTCCTTAGTGCACTTACGTTATGAGACTTAAAAGATCTGTCGTTCAAAAATATGTATTTGTTGATTAATATCACGACACATGAGATCAAGGAAATACTTTGGAAATATTTTTTCCTGACGTGCTCTGTAGATTAAAGAAAATTATCAATAAAATTAATCATACGGCTTTATACCATGTATTAATTCAGACATTGAGGTTTATTTTACATTAATCAGACTTAAGTGTGAATACTTAGTAAGTGTGAATACTTAGTAGATAGAATCATAAACAAACATACCGGTGCAGTTCAGTTCATAATAAAAAGATTGTAAACCAATTTAGTTAAACACGTTAACTTTCACTGGGGAAGTGAGGCCAGATGCACCTGAACCCTCCTGTGTGTGTCACATTGATATCGTGTGTTTAATAACTTAATATTAAACTCAAACTAAAAAAAAACTTAATTTTTTATTCCCGATACGGAGTGGTATAAAGGTTCGCTGTTTCTGTCATGCACTCGAGTTATTGATTTTTTCTTAATTATCCGCGCAACCGCTCGGAAAATATGAACATATATGTCGCAAAATTGCACACATTGATATTCTATTCCGATAAACCTATGTACGTGTGATCCCATCGACTTAAACCAGTGGTCTAAGCTTGTGTGATTTTATTTTCTTCTATGTTAGACGCAGTTTTCAGTTTCCGTACAACCTGAATTTCAAATTGGTTTTAGTATTAAGTTCTGTGTTCACAGATTACGAGACGTTAACAGATTATGTCTTCGATTATCACTCAATTATTTATAACGATTTGTTTTTCTACAAACACTTTCAAATGTAACATTGGTAACCCGAAGCTAACGAATCAAATTAATTTGTTGCTCTAAACACGACCTAACTAGATATGTTCACGTATCTTGCCCATACAATTTGACGTTTAGTCGATTTTATGTCAAAATTCGCAACAGAACATGAAGGGATGAATTAAATCCAATATAAAAAACTGACAAATTGACATTGGATCAAGCAGTATACTACATTCGAATGATTGAATTAAAATCGTATGAATTGATTTTAGCAACGGTGCTAGTGCCTTCTACTTCGAGTTGAAGGAAAAAGAGTGTTGTAACCTGCATTAAAAACGAAAAACCAAAAAAGGATTTTTTGCCTAGTTTTACAGAATAGACCATGATGCCGTATTTTGGTATGAAAATTCGAAATAATTACGGCAAATCCGTATTACACAATCGAAACCAAACTTTCTAATCCATGTCAAAAACGTTGAAGCTGACAAATCAAGTTAAACACCTGAACTTTTAACAGGAAAATGAGGCCGAGTTTTCCGGAAGGTAACACCTGAACTTCTAACAGGAAAATGAGGCTGAGTTTTCCGGAAGGTAACACCTGAACTTCTAACAGGAAAATGAGGCCGAGTTTTCCGGAAGGTAACACCTGAACTTCTAACAGGAAAGTGAGGCCGAGTTTTCCGGAAGGTAACAGCTCCTGTTTAGCTAGCTAAACCCGGCATGCGTTATCAAAACTGGGAATGAAAAGAACATGCAATTATTGGAAGTCAAATTTATTAAGAGTAATTTTAGATACAGACATACTTATCAACAATATTGTGATTAATGTCAAAACAGCGTTTCTACATTCTTATAATATTGAACAAAAATATACGAATATAAAGTGATCAATCTTCTTTTTTTGGCAGCTGAATTTCTTTAACCTATTTCACTGATTGGTCATCAATTTTATTCGTAGATTTTGTTTGCATGAAAGATAAAAAAAAGTATTATAAATCGTAATTTTAAACTTTTTTTATACGCCAAAAATAACATAATCAAATATTTATACATCCGATATAACAATGGCACAAAAAATAATGTTATAAAGGAAACATTTAATCAACTATTGAAGAATATTATATTTATTATTAATGATTCGGAACTTCCTTTCGTTTTTTATTGATGTATAATTTAGTCATATTATCTTATTAGAAAAACATATCGGACTATATTACGAATTAATTCCTATCAATTGTCCAAGTCAATGCATATATGCATAAAACATTATATGAATTTAAAATCGATTTCAAATGTGAGTTTCTGCGATCATCAATACCATTATTCAAGTCTTTGTACTTTGTCCATTATGTTTGTATTGAAAAATAAATCTTTTAAAATCAATTTGATTACATTATATGCCCTATTTAATCTGTACATCTTTATTTTGTCATCAAATATATCACTTTTCGGTCATTAAAAAAACCCTGGAAATGAACTACTCATGTCATTATTTCTCTGCCCTAAACTTCACCAAAAAGTGCTTGCTGATGGAAGGAAAAGGTGATTTCTATATACCCCCTAAGACTTTGTTGGGATGGGTGGTTATAATATAAAAATTTCTACCTGGTGTCCACCTGTGCTTGTTGATATTACAAACTAATTCTAATTTTATATAAGATATCTACATTGGTCTTCATTATCTGACCAATCCTCATTACTGGACCAACTGTATAAGTCCGATATGCCACCAGGACCAGTTTAATTATCACTAACTGTCAACATAAGAGATAATTTCCTGGCGTCTAGCAGTGCTATTTTCTTTTTTCGAACTGTATGCGTCATTATTCATGTTATTTTTTTTTTTAGCTTTTACTTGTTTATAGCTCTGTACTCTCGGGTATTAATCTGCTGGGGACTATGAACCATACCTGTTTCTAACCTGTAGCATATAGTTATTCCCTAGCCTAATATAAGCACTCCTAATACAGACTGACCCTCCTTTCCCAAGAGTTTAATTACAGTGGAGGTTATGTATTGCCTACCAAAACTGACTTGTATAACAGATGTTTTCGAGTACGTTTTACTTTGTTTTTAATTTATATATGAACAGAAGTATATGAAGGTTTAGTATAATTTCGATAATGGAAAACCTTTGTTCGCTTGCCTAATATCGGTGGTTTTCTTTTGGTACTCCGGTTTCCTTCCCATCCCTGAGTTGACTGCCTTAATGTAATTATTGACTTTATTACTCCACTCCACTCTACTTTACTAATGATAGAATCATGTGTGAACAACATACAGATATGAAAAATATAAACGTTCCATTTGCTGCCACTTTATAGTTATGTAAATTGCAAAAGTCCTTTCAAAAGATTAAAAATAATTTAATCAAAGTAATCAAATGAGTCACTTCATCGACAATATATAAACACATTTTGATCTACAAAAGGAAATTGAAGTAGATATAAGCTATGTCGGTCTAAATTAAATGTTTGTATTCTTTCCACAGATGAAACGGTTTATACTACATATTATCCAAAATCTGTAACAAAATAATATTGATCGTATACACCATATACCGTTAGGCTATATTTAATTAGTAAGATGAAAAAGTGTTTACAAAAATATATTTTTTCCAGAACTGAACCAACATATTAATATATTTGGAAGAAAGCAGCATTATATCTGCTCCCTTTTATCAGAAGTGCTATTAAGTCAGTCAGTCATATTTACTTGAATGGACACCGGTTCTTAGTTGGAGGGACAACACTATAATTCAGAAATTTCTTCTTTCAACATAGATAAAAGCTGCACTCTTATATTGAGAAAAATCCTTTCTTTTTCAAAATTTGAACCGTTTAGAATATATTGTTCAAACTATTCATCTAGTACGGTAGTTAGTCATATTAATTACTAATTAATCTGATTTAGATCAGAACTTATGTATAATTCAAGCACATGAGGCTAATCCGCGGTTTTCTATGTTTAGTGTCAAAATCATTTGCAATAAACCTTACTAATTATGACCGTCATCACAATGTTGTTGATAAGTATATTTCTAGATACCGTATACTGGGAAATTTTCCCGTTTTGAAATTTCATTTCACAAATCCCTTGAACTGAAAAATCACTCCGATTTAACGATAAAACATCAAATCGTCAGTAAAATCATGAAAGTGTAAATTCTTATTTTTCGGTAAAACAGGTATTGTGAAAACCGTTAAAAATAGGTTCTGGTTCAGTAGCCACCTCCTATATGTGTCTGAACTAGCCACTCCGTCCTAAGGATTTAAATGTAGACATTTTTTATATTCGCGGTCTTCATTTCCTCAACTGGTGTTCAATTTCCAACCTGTTTAAGGATCTGATTGCTGAACAATGTCTTTAACATATTTTTAATAAATTTTTATTTTGATAAATTTAACGGCTCCTAATTTAGAAATTCTTCTCTCATCTGCCCCTTGAAAACGTAAAAAATACAGCGAGCTTGACCCAAACGTCGTGTACTTTACTGATATGAGGAAGTAATACTTCATTAATCAAAAACAAACATACTAATCCATGTCCGATATCACAATCCAGAAGCAAAGTAAAAACTTTGGAACTGACAAGTTAGGTTAGACATGTGAACTTCCACCAGGGAAGTGAGGCCGGGTGCTCCGGAAGGGTAAGCACCTCCTGTTTAGCTAGCTACACCCGCCACGTGTGTAATCAAAATTGTGTGAAAGGAACATGGAACTATGAGACGTCAAATATATCCAGGGCAATCCAGGACACAGAGACATCAAACTTATCAACAATACTGTGATGACGGCCATCAAACTTTTTGAGGGCCTTGATAAGCCTAGGCTTGCAATATCCCTGAGTCAACAATTTATTTGCAAGCAGCCAACTTCGTTGTACAAAGTCTCCGTAGTAGAAACAAGCTCTACCATAGCGTATTAATTGGGAAACAAATACACCAAAAGCAGGATAAAAAAGGACAATAGAAAAATTGAAGTCATCACGTTTGTCATAAAGTTTCAAATGTAGCCTTTCGTGTGCGTCATAATTCAGGTATAAGTCTAAATATGAAGCAGAACTTGAGGAATCAGTCTTGTCTTTTCTTTCAAGCTCACTAGGATAGATGACATTTACATAGTCTCCAAATTTAGAATTGTTAAGAGACAGAACGTCATCTATATGTTAGGTTGAATGATTTGGCGACAGTCTTCTCCAGATTTAACAAGGTTCTGCAAAAATTCTGCTTCGTAGGAATAAAGAAACAAATCAGCAAGCAATGGTGCACAGTTTGTACCCATTGGTATACCGATTGTTTGCTGAATAACTATATTACCAAACACAACAAATATGTTATCTATCAAAAACTCCAACATTTTGTTTTATGGTATCTTCAGTATATTTTTGTTTGGAATCCGTATGGTGCTTGACAAAATAACCAGAATCCATGTTCAGCACCAGATATTTGTATCTTGGCTTACCGTTTTTGTAAAAGAAAGACAAGTGAATAATTTCTATAAGACGTTCTTTCAATTTAGAATGAGGGATAGTGGTGTATAGTGTAGAAAAATCAATGTTTTTATACTTTTTACATGAGATAAAGTATTAGAAGCAAGATGTTCAAGTAATTAACATAGTCCATTTGCGTTTCTGTGGTTGCTAAGTGGTTGGGTCTATGTATGGTTAATATCCCAAGTTTAGGGAAGTTATACTGTTTCCTGCACAAATAGTTTTAGTTGGGAAAATCCCCGTTATTGACCGACCCTTCAATGCTTTACAATATGGAATCATAATTTAACTTAAAATAATCTGGATCTCACTTTTTTTTAATTCCTCATCGAGAATAGGGGGTTTGGCCACAAAAGAACGTCGCCTTTTAAATCAAGAGCCTTTGTAATAAAGAATAGGCCCAGATAAAGTTGTAATAAAGAATAGGCCCAGATAAAGTAATTGGCCCACCGTTTTCACTCAAGAGCTGCTTATCGGACCCTAAAACCATTCCCCTACCTGCAGCTAGTGTTATTCTGTGTTTACTACACCTCAAGACTGTCTGAGGGATCGTAGGTACCTTGAAGATTGGACTTGTTTGTCAAGCTCATCGGTAAGTTTTTCTACCATTTTTAGATGTCAAATCATCAATCTCCATATTATCCAATTTGTCAAAGTGCAATTTTAGCTAAATTTGTCTCTGAATTTCTAACCTTACTCTCAATTATATTCGTACCATGGTACTATGTTCCTTTCATTCTCAATTTTGATTAAACACATTTCGGGTGTAGCTAGCTAAACAGGAGACGCTTGCCTTTCCGAAGCACCCGACGTGTTTAACCTAACTTGTCAGTTTCAAAGTTTTTACTTTTCTTCTGGATTGTGATTCGAACATGAGTTAGTATATTACTTTTTGATTGGTATGTTTGTTTGCTTTGGATTCAGAAAAACACTTATTCTGACTGGATGTGGTAATTAATGATCTTTTAGAACATGTTAAGACCTCGGCCTTGTTACCCAAGTAGAATTTATACGTGTGTTACTTAATTTGCCAGTTTGAAAGTTTTATTTTGCTTTTAGGATTTTTATGTGCACACGGGCCGGTAGTGTATATTGTAAAATAAATACAAAACACCTACAGCACCTGATAAAAATGTTTTATCGACGACTTAATGCAAAATGAAATACTTGACATTGACGCTCAAGATGTTTCTACTAAAAGCGTAAGATCCAGAAAATGGTTCATTAAAATTTTGTTGGATGTCAAATTTGACGTAAAAAACTGATAACAGATTTGTGAATACATGAGAGAAAATACAAATCTTTGCGATTAATTAATTACAGGTATTCATTAAAAAAACATATGTTACCTGATTTAATTATCAGCCATTAATGTTTGCTCTGTGCAAACAATTGCTATGCACCTCGGTATTTGTGAGACTAAACCTGTTTTAATATTGCATCACTAAGAGCTGTATCGAAACAAGATTCCTAGACAGAAGTGCTCGGACCAGAATGATTGAATTTCAAACATTTTAAGATACAGTATACATATTTAACAACCAATCAATGGTGGTCAACGGAACTGTGTAGTATGGTACATAACATTCTCGCATCAGGGAATAAAAAATTGCGGCAATTGTGACTCTTGTACACTATTGATAGATAAATGATTTTCAATTAACACCAATCGTACCTAATTGTGGCAAACGTTCTGTGTTTGATTTCTAAACAAGTTATGTTGCATTGTCACTAATTACGAACATGATGTTTTGAATAATTTATCATAAGTTATTTATAGCTATATTTTCTTTTGTTCAATTAGTTTAGTTTTGTTGAGACTGTTGTATTTTTTTTTACATTTAATATCTAATTACGCCATTTTCAAACTCGTAAATAGAAAACACGTTTATTTTTTCTCCCGTAGTTTTTCAGTTTATTTATGTTTTGTCATTTGTCAATTGTGTCAATAAGTATATGTCCTTTCTAACCTAATCTGATTTTTATTCCATTATGCTTGTTGTAATTATCATTATTTTGTGTTTATATCTATATGGTCAAAACATTAACAGTTTTATCCCGGGACCGATAATATATTCATGAATTCAAGCAATGAAACAAAGCCTCATTCATTAATTACGTTAAATCCCTAATTGCCTGACTACTAAGTCCTAAGCGTGTATTGCGTGACTAAAATGTTTGTCTATGCAGATGTTTTATGACTTTGGTCTTTGTTACATTGTAATAACACTTATTAAAATAATACAGTTCAGACCTGTCGTAAATTAACCCAAGCTGATGTAAAATAGCATACATAAGCTCAGTTGTTGCCTAGACAAGATATGGATATATAAGATGCAGATATAGATAAGTTACAGTAAAGTTATTGGGATATTGCTAACGAGGTCCAATTTGACATCAATTGGTTAGCAATGTAAAAAAATCCGACAGCTCTGTACTGTATGACGAGATTGTCGCTTTTGAGAAGAAAATATTTAGTTTTTTTTTTCAGAAACCAACACACTCATTGAAAAACCAAATGACAAAATATTTCATGCTATTACTTACAAAAGCAATTGCAAACGTTAAACTATTTTAACGCTTTCTTCTACATGTTTCCTATCCTATTACTCTCTATCAATATAAAATGTTTTACGACATTAAATCATGATTGCAGCAACTTTATCTACTTAAACAGGAGGTGCTTACCCTTCCGGAGCTCCCGGCCTCACTTCCCTGGTGGAAGTTCACGTCACATGTCTAACCTTACTTGACAGTTCCAAAGTTCTTACTTTGCTTCTAGATTGTGACTTGGACATGGATTAGTATGTTTGTGTTGTGATTATGTTGAAATTCTAAGTTATTACGGGAATGTGTTTTAAATAAAAGTACACAATTGGTTAATAAATAAATTATAATTAAGCAAACTTTTCCAAACAAAATTAGAGTATGCGGTTGCATGTTCCCACCATCTATGGAGAGTTGAATCAAAAACAAAAACTTTAAACCCATGTCCGAATCACATTCCAGAAGCAAACAAAAATTGGAACTGACAAGTTAGGTTAGACACGTGAACTTCCACCAGGAAAGTTAGGCCGGGTGCTCCGAAAGGGTAAGCACCTCCTGTTCAGCTAGCTACACCCGGTATTATTATTATTCCATATTTCAATATGTACATAGAGGTTATTTAACATTGAAGTCAGAATATTAACTTTATTTTGTCGAGTGAAATGTTTTCTAAAGTCAATATTTTCACGAGACGAAGCACTGCATGAAAAATTCATATTCATACTTCACTGTTAAATGTTCTATTTATTCTATATCATTCTTGTAATTGTGTTTTCGAAATTCTCCATGAAATTGTTATCAGATAAGGAGGTGCTTACCCTACCAGAGCACCCGGCCTCACTTCCCTGGTGGAAGTTCACGTGTCTAACCTAACTTGTCAGTTCCAAAGTTTTTACTTTGCTTCTGGATTGTGATTCGGAAATGGATAAGTATGTTTGTTTTTGATAGATCTATAACTACAAATCTGTTCGAAAAATCACCTTGCGCATCTTCTAATTCTTTTACAAGCATTTTTTAAGACCTATGTTTATTAACGGTATATCAGACATTTTGACCATCGATGTTTGAAAAATGCAGCACCGCGAATTTAAATGAAGGTTTTGTTTACCAAACGAGAAATGGGAATATTGGGTACACTGGCTAGTAGTTAGTACCGTGAAAACAACGATAAACAAGCACAGGACACCAGTTCTTAAAGGGGACTAATTATTCATTAAACTAATCAATTGCAATGCAATACAAGTTAATTGCAATTTCCTTGCCTTAATACAGCAGTTCGTCTCCAATCAATATATAGCAGGTGCACATGTATACTTGTTTCTTAATTCCTTTGAATTTGCAGCACTTTATTGCTATAAGTTTTTTTGAACTGAAATGCCATACGACGTAAAATGGTTACGCAACTGTTGATTTAATAACTCTCATAAGAATAAGATCTCATCAACTTGAAATTATGTTTTCGGAAATTTACAACTTCATGCCAAATTGCAGTATGCATTTGTGGTTTATGAATATATGTAAGTAGTATTTTCTAACAATCTAACAGTAGCTATAAAATACCAAAGAATGTCAATTAAAATGTTTTCTGTAAGAAAGCAGAATTGAAGCAAAGAAGATACTATGTTTTCGCTTTCAATATTAACTTCTTAACTTGAAAACTAGATGCTATTAGTTGCTTGTATTTTGAGTGAATTTGGGTGTATTGAAAAATTAATGTGTAACCAATTAGATTAAATCGTTTCTTAATTGCTTTTAATGGAATCCTTATGTTTATGAAAATCAGTACCAGTTTGATCCATGTAAAACAGGTATAGGTTGTATAATTGACGGATCGTCATTGGGCCATTAAATGACGTCACTGACACAAGTACGTTATTAGCTGTCGTGACGTTGCTTTGGTATCGTGATGGCGGCCAGTGTTGGAACATAAAAGGAATGGCCGGCGACGTCATTTTTTGGACTGTACACATCGCATAGCTCTAAATACCTAGGCTAATTTTTAGACACTGACCCTTGTCAAATCTAGGTCCCTATTTCTAAAATTGAGGGGCTGATAAAGTATAAACTTCTTGAAATTTTATTTATCAACTAACGCCCTTGTTGATGGAAATATAATTGTAATGAAAAAAATTAAATTATTAAATTTTTCATTATTTTAAAATTCTTAATAATTATGAGGAATACCATATATCTTTATATCTGATTTTGATTGAACTTATATTCAAGTAGACTTTTATTTAATTTGGATTATGTGTCGCTTCTTGTAATAAGGTAATATAAAGTATGTGCATAACTGCATATGTATACTTGATTTTTCAGTTCCTTTGAATTTGCAGCACTTTACTGCTATATGATTTTTAAAACTGAAACATGGCATACGATAGAGAGGGGATTACGCAATTGTACATTTATTGATTCTCATAAGAATACAATATCATCAACTGGAAATTTACAACTTGATGCCAAATTGGGGTATGATATATGAAATATATACAAGTAGTATTATCTCATGCTAGCTATTAAACACTAAAGAATGGTCATTAAAATGTCTTTATAAGAAGACGGAATGGAAACAAAATAAGATAATTTTTTTATGTGAACATTTAAGGCAAATAACAATTCTTCTTTTTTGAAAATTGAGTTACATTGGCTTTTAAGAAGAATACGATTACAAATATACGACTGTATACACAACGTGGTAATACTTCTTAATTCTTATTAAGTAGGATTGTGCTTAATCAAAGCAATGTTTTTGTATTATCTTGTGTGTGTCTATGTTTTTTGGGTTTATTTTTGTTTGGTCTTGTTAAAAGACAGTTTTATATACTATTTAAGCTATTGTATTTTTGTTTAGACATTCCTTATATATATATATACAATTGAATAGATATATACTTTTCTTCCATGACAAGTCATGTAATATAGAAATTTCCATTTGAGATACTCATGGTGGGTCGCGCGTGCAAATTAGCCTGGCGGCGTCATGATCAAAAGACAATTGCATGACGTCATCATATGGAAATATGACGTCATTTTAAGGGAAAAGGAAACTCAAATCTTCAAAATTTAGAAATTTTGAGCGCGTTTCAAATAAACGAAGAAATAAGGTTTCTCAACCGTATCCAGATTTTGATTATTCTTTTCTTGGTTTAAATCAAGCATCTCGTCAATATATAGCAGCTCCAAGTGTGCACTTGCTTTTTTTATTCCATTGATTCTGTGGTACTTTATTGCTGTATGTTTTTATAAACTGAAAAGATTATACAACGGAGAAAGCATTACAAAATTGTTAACTTAGTTATTATGATGAATTGATTGGTTGTTTGTTTATTATTTTAGACAGGGACACGTCTTTATGGTGTGTTCTTGTTGGATTAATACTTTAACATCAATCGTTTAGACTACAAAAGACCTTGGGAGAAGAGTGTTTATCAGAGTTAAAGTACGAGTGATCCTTGTGTGATTCTGTAATCAGTTGTCTTAAAATTTATCTGTCCTCTTGTATTGTAAACCTATTTTTTTACAAATGTTAAATGTGGCGCTCTTGGTTGCATTGCGTTTTTTTTCAGTTATAAATTTCTATTTGTGCTTGGGTTGTTTTTTAGTTGTTTTGAGCTGGCCTTAATTTAAAAATCCCTTTCCGACTCAGTATTTGATACTTGCTATGAAATACAATTAGGTACATTGAAGATTTCAAAGAAATCGACTAGATGAACATCTACATACTTATAGGAGATAACTGCCGTTCTTGCATATCAAATCTGTTTTAAAACCTTATTGGGGTTTTATAGTCTTTATACGTTTTATGTAGTGTGAAGCAGATACAATTTTTCCAGAGGTTATTTTAAACCTTTATGAAATTCTTCTTTATTGAATATTGAGTTACATACGCTATTATAACCAATTAAAGAAGAATATGATTTTTTTAGACTGTATACAAAACGTAGGAATATTTCTTATTCAAGTGCTTTATTATACCAGTTTTAATCTTAAGCATGATTCGGTCGTTTCTGAATACAATTCCTTATCAGTATTGCTTGGACAAAAATTTATAAAACCAAAATTGTTTAAATAAAAGCTGTAAAGTTTTATCTTATCCTGTATTTGTTTTCATGTTTTTATTGTTTTGTCCTTCAAGTGCAAATCGATGATTCCATTCTAGCTATTGTTTTTCTTTAAAAACTTTCAAACCTTTAGAAATGAACATAAACATTATAATTATTTCACTGTTTTAAGTAACAAACACAAAGATCGACAGAAAAAAATCGGTTTTAAAAGTGTTTACTTGGTTTTGATTAGGCAGTTCGTCTTCAATCAATATATAGCAGGTGCACATGTATACTTGATTTTTTAATTCCTTTAAGTTTGCAGCACTTTATTATTATAAGATTTTTAAAACTGAAACTTGTCATACGACGGAAAGAGGATTACGCAATTGTAAATTTAATAAATCTCATAAGAATAAGAGTTCATCAACTTCAAATTATATTATCGGAAATTCACAACTTGATGCCAGATTGAAGTATGATTTTTTTGTTTATAAAATATATGCAAGTAGTTTAATCTCACGCTAGCTAATAAACAAGAAAGCATGTTCATTAAAATGTCTTGTATAAGAATGAATGGAAATAAAGAAATTAATATTTTTCTATGTAGACATTAAAGGTATTATCAATTCTTTATTAAATATTTAATTACATAGACTGTTTAAACCGATTTAAGAAGAACATGATTACAAATATAAGACAATATAAACAACGTCGGAATACTTCTTAATTAAATGATTTTGTATTTGTTAAGTATTTATCTTATGTTTTCTTATTGTTGTTTTGTATTTCAAGAGCGAATATCTACATATTTTTAAATTACATTCTTCATACATATAAATATGAATAGATATGTTAAAGTCTTGTGGTTGTGATTTGGATACAGATTGGTATATTGTTGATGAGTATAATAATTTTGCACACTCTGTCACGGTTACAAAAACAACGATCGACAAAAAGAAATAAGATTTTATAACCGGGTCCAGATTCTCAATTTTCTTTACTCTGTTTCAAGAAGGCATCTTATCTCCAGTCAATATACAGCAGGTGCACATGTGCACTTGTTATTTTATCCCATTGATATTGTTGCATTTGATTGCAATAGAATTTCTAAAACTGTAAAAAAGTCATACGACGGAAAAGGATTACGAAATTGTTAACATATTTATTCTTGCTTGTTTTCTTTACTTTAATAAACAATGAAACATTCCTACCGTGTGTCCTTGTTCGTTTTACAGTTTATTTTTCAACAGCAAATATTAAACTCAATTAAGACTTTGGAAAAGAAGAGAATTGATCAGGATTTAGTATCTGTTGAAACTCAGCGATTTTTTTGTTTATCAGGATTTAGTATCTGTTCAAACTCAGCAATTTTTTTGTTGCTTTAATTCTTCAATTATTTGATACTTAATGAAAAGACTAAGGTGCATAATTATTATCATTTATAAATTAATTAAATTATGACAAAATGAGCATATCTTATCGATGTAGTGGTGGTAAGCTAGTGTTTATTTACGTGTTTAACTGCGGTGTCGCTGCATCCATTTTTCAAAGAATATTTTTATTACCTCTGTAACTATATATTGTATGGAGCGGACATAATTGTTTCCCCATGTTCAACCTTTTTAAAACGTGTTTGGTTGATCATGCTAACTATTGCAACACGTTTATTTAAGATCACGTGTTTCGTAGTATTGTATAATGTACACTACATATTTATTGAAACCTATATATGTAGAGTTTGTATCACCTTGGGAGATTTTTCCCATCGAATATACAAGAAAGGTGTGAATAATTAGTTGGCAACAAGTGCGTTTTTAGCGACATACATGCTACAGCTGGTATTGTATTTTGTCTCAATACTGGGATGATTTCTATGACCCTGTCTGACCACACAAGTACAATTACGAAATATGGAAATACAGAATATAATACAACACACAGTTCTAATATTAATTTCTAAATTGAATCCATTGTTACAGTAAACCATTTAACTGATTTGATTGTAGCTCGTAAAACCCAGCCAATAGTCCTAAACCAACATTTTTCAATTATTTGATATCATGTGTATAAATGAAACATTCTATTGATGAGGAATGGTAAAGTATATAAATATGAGGTAGAATATTTGCTATTAGACGCCACATTTCTTTAAACAAATTAGATCTTTCTTACACGTAAAGCACCAATTTTGATTTAATGCAAACTACTTTTCATTGTTAGGTATACATAACTGACTCAAAGATACTTCGGAAATGCTTAAACGAATTAATTTTTAATGAAGCCATTGCTTTGGATTGTGATAGTATTTTTGTAGTTAATTATTCTATCTTCTGTAATGTAATAAAACGCATCAAAGACTGGTCTGTACTTATAGTCAGTTAGGAATAAATAAATTTTGAAATATTTAATGTTATTTTTCACTAGACATGAATCTGAGCTAAAGTAGAATATATGATAAGACAAGAATCCTATTTGGATCCAAGAACTAAATTATATTGAAACGAATTAAAATTGGATAAAAGTGTACATAGTAAATTATCTTTACAGAATATATGACACTATTAGTTTTATGGCGTTAATATTTTTGTGATTCTGTGCAATAAAGAATTTTACTGGTTGTCATCTTTCGTGCCATTTTTAAGCTAATTATGGCTGCAAATATTAAGCGCAGTAAAAGACAATCTTTTAAAGCGCAATAATGGACAAACTTTGTGTACATTGTCTTTTTATAATTTTGTCAACATTAATCGCAATGCAAGTGTTTCTCCTCACACTTTTTAAAGGGACAAGACTAAAATATCAACAAACACGCTTCAACGTTTCAACGTTCATATTGACGTCATGAGTCATGAAAGATTTTAATTGTTATTTTAAGAAAGCTGTGAAATATTGACTGATAGACCAAAATAAGACTTGTTATATAAGGTGTTAATAATAGGTCAATTATTCTTTTATACAAGAGAAAATAAACCAAGAAACGGAGAAGCAAACGTGTGCCGATCTGTTAAAAATAATTTGATGCTTTTAATTAATTAATCAGTGTGTGGTTTCCTAGAATTATCCAAGAATGTATTCCGTAATAAATTATCACAAAATAACCAAAATCAGTTAATTAAAAGCAGCAAACGTTGCAGAAATATTTTTGTACCACAATGATTCAATAACAAGTTTGAATAGAACAGACTTACCAAGGAGTTCTTTTATTAATAAACATTATTGCAAAGAAAAAGAAAAACACATAATTCATGTAACAAAACGTCTCAGATGATTATTTTAAAATAAGGACACATCATCATTATATGCTTTTTGGTTTCTAAGGATTTGTTGACTTAAAATAGAGCTGATATTATGTACTTGGTTACAGCAAAGGTAATCGAGAACGGAAAATAAGAAAAAATGTAAGATATAGAAAAACATAAAAAAACCATTGAGGACATATTTCATTTTTTTTTGCCAGATACATAAATATAATTTATGCAAAGGATTGGTTTGCATTTGTTGACTTAAAATAGGACTGATAATATGTACTAAGTTACAGAAAAGGTAACCGAGAACGCATAATAAGGAAAAATGAAAGATATAGCAAAACAGAGGACATATTTCATTTTTTGCCAGAGACATAGATATAATTCATGCTTAGGATTGGTTTCTTTTTATCTTGTTTTGTTTCTTACTGGGTACTATGTCTCTGGTATTTGATGCCACATGCTTATCTTGATAACTGATATGTTTTCAGAAACAATAACGTAAAAATTGGTCTTCCTAGGAGAACACTTAAATAATTATCAAAGACAGGAAAACCCCCATCATTTTCCATATTTTAGTATAACAGAGCACAAAGATGAGCTATTTTTAAATTCCTCACCGAGAATAGGAACCTTGGCCACAAAAGAACGTCGCCTTTTAAATCAAGATGCCTTTGTAATAAAGAATAGGCCCAGATTAAGTAATTGGCTCACCGTTTTCACTCAAGAGCTGCTTATCGGACCCCAAAACGATTGCCTTACCTGCATCTAGTGTTATGCTGTGTTTACTACACCTCCACACTGCCTGAGGGATCGAAGGTACTTTGAAGATTGGACTTGTTTGTCAAGCTCATCGGTAATTTTTCTACAATTTTTAGGTGTCAAATCATCAATCTCCATATTATCCAATTTGTCAAAGTCCAATTTTAGCTAAATTTGTCTCTGAATTTCTAACCTTACTCTCAATTATATTCGGTATTTGACGAACTATGGTACTATGTTCCTTTCATTCTCAATTTTGATTAAACACATTGCGGGTGTAGCTAGCTAAACAGGAGATGCTTGTCTTTCCGGAGCACCCGACGTGTTTAACCTAACTTGTCAGTTTCAAAGTTTTTACTTTTCTTCTGGATTGTGATTCGAACATGAGTTAGTATATTACTTTTTTATTGGTATGTTTGTTTGCTTTGGATTCAGAAAAACACTTATTCTGACTGGATGTGGTAATTAATGATCTTTTAGAACATGTTAAGACCTCGGCCTTGTTACCCAAGTAGAATTTATACGTGTTACTTAATTTGCCAGTTTGAAAGTTTTATTTTGCCCTTAGGATTTTTATGTGCACACGGGCCGGTAGTGTATATTATAAAATAAATACAAAACACCTACAGCACCTGATAAAAATGTTTTATCGACGACTTAATGCAAAATGAAATACTTGACATTGACGCTCAAGATGTTTTTACTAAAAGCGTAAGATCCAGAAAATGGTTCATTAAAATGTTGTTGGATGTCAAATTTGACGTAAAAAACTGATAACGGATTTGTGAATACATGAGAGAAAATACAAATCTTTGCGATTAATTAATTACAGGTATTCATTAAAAAAAACATGTTACCTGATTTAATTATCAGCCATGAATGTTTGCTCTGTGCAGACAATTGCTATGCACCTCGGTATTTGTGAGACTAAACCTGTTTTAATATTGCATCACTAAGAGCTGTATCGAAACAAGATTCCTAGACAGAAGTGCTCGGACCAGAATGATGGAATTTCAAACATTTTAAGAACGATACAGTATACATATATTAACAACTAATCAATGGTGGTCAACGGAACTGTGTAGTATGGTACATAACATTCTCGCATCAGGGAATAAAAAATTGCGGCAATTGTGACTCTATTGTACACTATTGATAGATAAATGATTTTCAATTAACACCAATCGTGCCTAATTGTGGTAAACGTTCTGTGTTTGATTTCTAAACAAGTTATGTTGCACTGTCACTAATTACGAACATAATGATGTTTTGAATACTTTATCATAAGTTATTTATAGCTATATTTTCTTTTGTTTAATTAGTTTAGTTTTGTTGAGACTGTTGTATTTTTTTTACATTTAATATCTAATTACGCCATTTTCAAACTCGTAAATAGAAAACACGTTTATTTTTCCTCCCGTAGTCTTTTTAGTTTATTTATGTTTTGTCATTTGTCAATTGTGCCAATAAGTATATGTCCTTTCTAACCTAATCTGATTTTTATTCCATTATGCTTGTTGTAATTATCATTATTTTGTGTTTATATCTATATGGTCAAAACATTAACAGTTTTATCCCGGGACTGATAATATATTCATGAATTCAAGCAATAAAACAAAGCCTCATTCATCAATTACGTTAAATCCCTAATTGCCTGACTACTAAGTCCTAAGCGTGTATTGCGTGACTAAAATGTTTGTCTCTGCAGATGGTTTATGATTTTGGTCTTTGTTACAATGTAATAACACTTATTAAAATGATACAGTTCAGACCTGTCGTAAATTAACCCAAGCTGATGTAAAATAGCATACATAAGCTCAGTTGTTGCCTGGACAAGATATGGATATAAAAGATGCAGATATAGATAAGTTACAGTAAACCTATTGGGATATTGCTAACGAGGTCCAATTTGACATCAAGTGGTTAGCAATGTGTAAAAAAAAAAAAAAAACAAAAAATCGACAGCCCTGTACTGTATGAAGAGATTGTCGCTTTTGAGAAGAAAATATTTAGTTTTTTTTTCAGAAACCAAAACACTCATTGAAAAACCAATTGACAAAATATTCCATGCTATTACTTACAAAAGCAATTGCAAACGTTAAACTATTTTAACGCTTTCTTATACGTGTTTCCTATCCTATTAATCGCTATCAATATAAAATGTTTTACGACAATAAATCATCATTGCATCAACTTTATCTACTTAAAAGGGAGGTGCTTACCCTTTCGGAGCCCCCGGCCTCACTTCCCTGGTGGAAGTTCACATCACATGTCTAACCTTACTTGACAGTTCCAAAGTTCTTACTTTGCTTCTAGATTGTGACTCGGACATGGATTAGTATGTTTGTGTTTGTTATTACGGGAATGTGTCTTATATAAAAGTACATAATTGGTTAATAAATAAATTATAATCAAGCGAACTTTTCCGATCAAAATTGGAGTATGCGGTTGCATGTTCTCACTATCTTTGGAGAGTTGAATCAAAAACAAAAACTTTAAACCCATGTCCGAATCACAGTTCAGAAGCAAACAAAAATTGGAACTGACAAGTTAGGTTAGACACGTGGACTTCCACCAGGAAAGTGAGGCCGGAAGGGTAAGCACCTCTTGTTTAGCTAGCTATACCCGGTATTATTATTATTCCATATTTCAATACGTACATAGAAGGTATTTAACATTGATCTAAGAATATTAAGTTTTTTAGAAAGTCAATATTTTCACGAGACTGAGCACTGCACCAAAAAATCATATTCATACTTCACTGTTAAATGTTATATTTATCCTATATCATTCTAGTATTTGAGTTTTCGAAATTCTCCATGAAATTGTTATCAGATAGATCTATAACTTCAAATCTGTTCGCAAAATCACCTTGCGCATCTTCTAATTCTTTTACGAACATTTTATCAAGACCTATATTAATTAACGGTATATCAGACATTTGACAACCGATGTTTGAAAAATGCAGCACCGCGAATGTCAATGATGGTGTTGTTTACCAGACGAGAAATGGCAATATTGACGGGTACACTGGCTAGTACTTGGTGCCGTGAAAACAACGATAAACAAGCACAGGACACCAGTTCTTAAAGGGGAAAAAATTGCTGCAATTGTGACTCTATTGTACACTATTGATAGATAAATGATTTTCAATTAACACCAATCGTGCCTAATTGTGGCAAACGTTCTGTGTTTGATTTCTAAACAAGTTATGTTGCACTGTCACTAATTACGAACATAATGATGTTTTGAATAATTTATCATAAGTTATTTATAGCTATATTTTCTTTTGTTTAATTAGTTTAGTTTTGTTGAGACTGTTGTATTTTTTTACATTTAATATCTAATTACGCCATTTTCAAACTCGTAAATAGAAACACGTTTATTTTTCCCCCGTAGTCTTTTTAGTTTATTTATGTTTTGTCATTTGTCAATTGTGCCAATAAGTATATGTCCTTTCTAACCTAATCTGATTTTTATTCCATTATGCTTGTTGTAATTATCATTATTTTGTGTTTATATCTATATGGTCAAAACATTAACAGTTTTATCCCGGGACTGATAATATATTCATGAATTCAAGCAATAAAACAAAGCCTCATTCATCAATTACGTTAAATCCCTAATTGCCTGACTACTAAGTCCTAAGCGTGTATTGCGTGACTAAAATGTTTGTCTCTGCAGATGGTTTATGATTTGGTCTTTGTTACAATGTAATAACACTTATTAAAATGATACAGTTCAGACCTGTCGTAAATTAACCCAAGCTGATGTAAAATAGCATACATAAGCTCAGTTGTTGCCTGGACAAGATATGGATATAAAAGATGCAGATATAGATAAGTTACAGTAAACCTATTGGGATATTGCTAACGAGGTCCAATTTGACATCAAGTGGTTAGCAATGTGTAAAAAATCCGACAGCCCTGTACTGTATGAAGAGATTGTCGCTTTTGAGAAGAAAATATTTAGTTTTTTTTTCAGAAACCAAAACACTCATTGAAAAACCAATGACAAAATATTCCATGCTATTACTTACAAAAGCAATTGCAAACGTTAAACTATTTTAACGCTTTCTTGTACATGTTTTCCTATCCTATTAATCGCTATCAATATAAAATGTTTTACGACAATAAATCATCATTGCATCAACTTTATCTACTTAAAAGGGAGGTGCTTACCCTTCCGGAGCCCCGGCCTCACTTCCCTGGTGGAAGTTCATCACATGTCTAACCTTACTTGACAGTTCCAAAGTTCTTACTTTGCTTCTAGATTGTGACTCGGACATGGATTAGTATGTTTGTGTTTGTTATTACGGGAATGTGTTTATATAAAAGTACATAATGGTTAATAAATAAATTATAATCAAGCGAACTTTTCCGATCAAAATTGGAGTATGCGGTTGCATGTTCTCACTATTTGGAGAGTTGAATCAAAAACAAAAACTTTAAACCCATGTCCGAATCACAGTTCAGAAGCAAACAAAAATTGAACTGACAAGTTAGGTTAGACACGTGGACTTCCACCAGGAAAGTGAGGCCGGAAGGGTAAGCACCTCTTGTTTAGCTAGCTATACCGGTATTATTATTATTCCATATTTCAATACGTACATAGAAGGTATTTAACATTGATCTAAGAATATTAAGTTTTTTAGAAAGTCAATATTTTCACGAGACTGAGCACTGCACCAAAAATCAATTCATACTTCATGTTAAATGTTATATTTATCCTATATCATTCTAGTATTGAGTTTTCGAAATTCTCCATGAAATTGTTATCAGATAGATCTATAACTTCAAATCTGTTCGCAAAATCACCTTGCGCATCTTCTAATTCTTTTACGAACATTTTATCAAGACCTATATTAATTAACGGTATATCAGACATTTGACAACCGATGTTTGAAAAATGCAGCACCGCGAATGTCAATGATGGTGTTGTTTACCAGACGAGAAATGGCAATATTGACGGGTACACTGGCTAGTACTTGGTGCCGTGAAAACAACGATAAACAAGCACAGGACACCAGTTCTTAAAGGGGACTGACTGTTCATTAAACTAATCAATTGCAATGCAATACAAGTTAATTGCAATTTCCTTGCCTTAATACAGCAGTTCGTCTCCAATCAATATATAGCAGGTGCACATGTATACTTGTTTCTTAATTCCTTTGAATTTGCAGCACTTTATTGCTATAAGTTTTTTGAAACTGAAATGCCATACGACGTAAAATGGTTACGCAACTGTTAATTTAATAACTCTCATAAGAATAAGATCTCATCAACTTGAAATTATGTTTTCGGAAATTTACAACTTCATGCCAAATTGCAGTATGCATTTGTGGTTTATGAATATATGTAAATAGTATTTTCTAACAATCTAACACTAGCTATAAAATACCAAAGAATGTTCATTAAAATGTCTTCTGTAAGAAAGCAGAATGGAAGCAAAGAAGATATTTTTTCGCTTACAATATTCACTTCTTAACTTGAAAACTAGATGCATTTAGTTGCTTGTATTTTGAGTGAATTTGGGTGTATTGAAAAATTAGTGTGTAACCAATTAGATGAAATCGTTTCTTAATTGCTTTTAATGGAATCCATATGTTTATAAAAATCAGTACCAGTTTGATCCATGTAAAACAGGTATAGGTTGTATAATTGACGGATCGTCATTGGGCCATTAAATGACGTCACTGACACAAGTACGTTATTAGCTGTCGTGACGTTGCTTTGGTATCGTGATGGCGCCCAGTGTTGGAACATAAAATGCATGGCCGACGACGTCATTTTTTTTGGACTGTACACATCGCATAGCTCTAAAAACCTAGGATATTTTTAGACACTGACCCTTGTCAAATCGAGGTCCCTATTTCTAAAATTGAGGGGCTGATAAAGTATAAACTTTTTTAAGATTTTATTTATCAACTAACGCCCTTGTTGATGGAAGTATAATTGTAATGAAAAAAAAATCAAATTATTCAGTTTTTCATTATTTGCAATTCTTAATAATTATGAAGAATACCATATATCTCGATATCTGATTTTGGTTGAATTTATATTCAAGTAGAATTTTATTTAATTGGGATTATTTGTTGCTTCTTTTAATGAAGCAATATAAAGTAGGTGCATAACTGCATATGTATACTTGCTTTTTCAATTCCTTTGAATTCGCAGCATTTTACTGCTATATGATTTTTAAAACTGAAACATGACATACGATAGAGGGGGATTACGCAATTGTACATTTATTGATTCTCATAAGAATACAAATTCATCAACTGGAAATTTACAACTTGATGCCAAATTGGGGTATGATTTATAAAATATATACAAGTAGTATTATCTCACGCTTGCTATTAAACACTAAAGAATGGTCATTAAAATGTCTTTATAAGAAGACGGAATGGAAACAAAATAAGATAATTTTTTTATGTAGACATTTAAGGCCAATAACAATTCTTCTTTATTGAAAATTGAGTTACATTGGCTTTTAAGAAGAATACGATTACAAATATACGACTGTATACACAACGTGGTAATACTTCTTAATTCTTATTAAGTAGGATTGTGCTTAAAGCAATGTTTTTGTGTTTGTCTAATGTTTTTTGGGTTTATTTTTTTTTGGTCTTGTAAAAAGACAGTTTTATAGACTATTTTAGCTATTGTATTTCTGTTTAGACATTCCTTATATATAGATATATACTTTCTTACATGACAAGTCATGTAATATAGAAATTTCCATTGGAGATACTCATGGTGGGTCGCGCGTGCAAATTAGCCTGGTGGCGTCATGATCAAAAGACAATTGCATGACGTCATCATATGGAAATATGACGTCATTTTAAGGGAAAAGGAAACTCAAATCTTCAAAATTTAGAAATTTTGAGCAGGTTTCAAATAAACGAAGAAATAAGGTTTCTCAACCATATAGATTTTGATTATTCTTCTCTTGGTTTTAAGAAGGCATCTCGTCAATATATAGCAGCTCCAAGTGTGCACTTGCTTTTTTTACTCCATTGATTTTGTGGTACTTTATTGCTGTATG
This sequence comes from Anadara kagoshimensis, assembly GCA_021292105.1. Lineage (NCBI taxonomy): Eukaryota > Metazoa > Mollusca > Bivalvia > Arcoida > Arcidae > Anadara > Anadara kagoshimensis. The sequence goes on from CM037861.1 coordinate 31,790,393, forward strand.
TTTTTATAAACTGAAAAGATTATACAACGGAGAAAGCATTACAAAATTTGTTAACTTAGTTATTATGATGAATTGATTGGTTGTTTGTTTATTATTTTAGACAGGGACACGTCTTTATGGTGTGTTCTTGTTGGATTAATACTTTAACATCAATCGTTTCGACTACAAAAGACCTTGGGAGAAGAGTGTTTATCAAAGTTAAAGTACGAGTGATCTTTGTGCGATTCTGTAATCAGTTGTCTTAAAATTTATCTATCCTCTTGTATTGTAAATACAAATGTTTAGTGTTGCGCTCTTGGTTGCAATGCGGTTTTTTTTTTAAATTTCTATTTGTGTTTGGGTTGTTTTTTAATTGTTTTGAGTTTACAAAACTGACTATAATTTAAACATTCCTTTTCGTCTCAGTATTTGATACTTAATATGAAATACAAATAGGTACATTGAAGATTTCATAGGAGTCGACTAGATGAATATATATATATACTTATAGGAGATATCTGCCGTTCTTGCATATGAAATCTGTTTTAAAACCTTATTTAGGTTTTATTATCTTTATACGTTTTATTTAGTGTGAAGCAGAGACAATTTTTCCAGAGGTTATTTTAAACCTTTATGAAATTCTTCTTTATTGAATATTGAGTTACATACACTATTATAACCAATTTAAGAAGAATATGATTTTTTTAGACTGTATACAAAACGTAGGAATATTTCTTATTCAAGTGCTTTATTATACCAGTTTTAATCTTAAGCAATAGACGGTTGTTTCTGAATACAATTCCTTATCAGTAGTGCTTGGACAAAAATTTATAAAACCAAAATTGTTTAAATCAAAGCTGTAAAGTTTTTATCTTATCCTGTATTTGTCTTCATGTTTTTATTGTTTTGTTCTTCAAGTGCAAATCGATGATTCCATTCTAGCTATTGTTTTTTTTTAAAAACTTCAAACCTTTAGAAATGAACATAAACATTATAATTATTTCACTGTTTTAAGTAAAAACACAAAGATCGACAGAAAAAAATCGGTTTTAAAAGTGTTTACTTGGTTTTGATTAGGCAGTTCGTCTTCAATCAATATATAGCAGGTGCACATGTATACTTGATTTTTTAATTCCTTTAAGTTTGCAACACTTTATTATTATTATAAGATTTTTAAAACGGAAACTTGTCATCTACGGGAAGAGGATTACGCAATTGTAAATTTAATAATTCTCATAAGAATAAGAGTTCATCAACTTCAAATTATATTATCGGAAATTCACAACTTGATGCCAGATTGAAGTATGATTTTTTGTTTATAAAATATATGCAAGTAATTTTATCTCACGCTAGCTAATAAACACGAAAGCATGTTCACTAAAATGTCTTGTATAAGAAAGAATGAAAATAAAGGAATTAATATTTTTCTATGTAGACATAAAAGGCATTATCAATTCTTTATTAAATATTTAATTACATAGACTGTTTAAACCGATTTAAGAAGAACATGATTACAAATATTAGACAATACACACAACATAGGAATACTCTTAATTAAATAAGTTTGTATTTGTTTTGTATTTGTGAAGTATTTATCTTTATATTTTTATTGTTTTTTTGTATTTCAAGAGAGAATATCTACATTTTTTTCTTTAGATACTTTCTTCATACAGATATGTGAAAGTCATTACTTTGCCTTGGGTTGTGATTTGGATATAGATTGGTATATTGTGGATGAGTAATATGATTTTGCACTCTCTGTCACGGTTACAAAAACAACGATCGACAAAAAGAAATAAGATGTTATAACCAGATCCAGATTTTCAATTTTCTTTACTCTGTTTCAAGAAAGCATCTTATCTCCAGTCAATATACAGCAGGTGCACATGTGCACTTGTTATTTTATCCCATTGATATCGTTGCATTTGATTGCAATAGAATTTCTAAATCTGAAAAAAGTCATACGACGGAAAAGGATTACGCAAATGTTAACATATTTATTCTTACTGATTGGTATGTTTGTTTTCTTTACTTTAAACAATGAAACATTCCTACCGTGTGTCCTTGTTCGTTTTACATTTTATTTTTCAACAGCAAATATTAAACTCAATTAAGACTTTGGAAAAGAAGAGAATTTATCAGGATTTAATATCTGTTCAAAAACAGCAATTTTCAATTATAGTTATTATTATTTTGTTGCTTTAATTCTTCAATTTGATACTAAATGAAAAGACTAAGGTGCATTATTATTATTATTATTTAATTAATTAAACTATGACAAGATGAGCATATCCCATCGAAGTGAAATCATAATCAAAAACAAACATACTAATCCATGTCGGGATCACAACCAGAAGGAAAGTAAATTTTTTGGAACTGACAAGTTAGGTTAGACACGTGATCTTTCACCAGGGAAGAGAGGCCGGGTGCTTCGGAAGGGTAAGCACCTCCTGTTTAGCTAGCTACATCCGCCACGTGTGTAATCAAAATTGTGTGAAAGGAACAAGGAACTATGAGACGTCAAATATATGCAGGACAATTCTGGACATAGAGACATCAAACTTATCAACAATACTGTGATGACGGCCATAAAACTTTTTGATGGGCTTATCAATGTTAAGCTTTTTTTTCATTTACGTGTTTAACTGTGGTGTCTGTGCATCCACTTTTCAAAGAATATTTTTATTATCTTTCTTATTATATGTTGTATGGAGCGGACACAATTGTTTTCCCCATGAAATTCAACCTTTTTAAAACGTGTTTGGTTGATCATGCTAACTATAGCAACACGTTTATTAAAGATCACGTGTTTCGTAGTATTGTATAATGTACACTACATATTTATTAAAACCTATATATGTAGAGTTTGTATGACCTTGGGAGATTTTTTCCATCGAGAATACAAAAAAGGTGTGAACAAGTAGTTGGCAACAAGTGCGTTTTAGCGAGATACGTGCTACTCGTATTGTATTTTGTCTTAATATTGGGATGATTTCTATCACCCTTTCTGACCACACAAGTACAATTACGAATATTGAAATACAGAATATAATACAACACACAGTTCTAATATTAATTTCTAAATTGAATCCATTGTTACAGTAAACCATTTAACTGATTTGATTGTAGCTCGTAAAACCCAGCCAATAGTCCTAAACCAACATTTTTCAATTATTTGTTATCATGTGTATAAATGAAACATTCTATTAATGAGGAATGGTAAAGTATATAAATATGAGGTAGAATATTTGCTATTAGACGCCACATTTCTATAAACAAATTAGATCTTTCTTGCACGTAAGGCACCAATTTTGATTTAATGCAAACTACTTTGTTAGGTATACATGACTTAAAGATACTTCGGAAATGCTTGAACGAATTAATTTTTAATGAGGTCTTTGCTTTGGATTGTGATGGTATTTTTGTAGTTAATTATTCTAGATAGTTTATCTTCTGTAATGCAATTAAACGCATCACAGACTTGTCTGTACTGAAAATCAGTTAGGAACAAATAAACTTTGAAATATTTGATGTTTTTTCACTAGACATGAATCTGAGCTAAAGTAGAATATATGATAAGACAAGAATCGTATTTGGATCCAAGAACTAAATTATATTGAAACGAATTAAAACTGGATAAAAGTGTACATAGTGTCATTTACAGAATATATGACACTATTAGTTTTATGGCGTTAATATTTTTGTGATTCTGTGCAATAAAGAATTTTACTGGTTGTCATTTTTCGTGCCATTTTTAAGCTAATTATGACTGCAAATATTAAGCGCAGTAAAAGACAAACGTTTAAAGCGCAATAATGGACAGACTTTGTGTGCATTGTCTTTTCATAATTTTGTCAAAATTAATCGTAATGCTAAAGTGTTTCTCCTAACACCTTTTAAAGGGACAAGACTAAAATATGAACAAACGCGCTTCAACGTCATATTGACGTCATGAGTCATGAAAGATTTTAATTGTTATTTTAAGAAAGCTGTAAAATGGACTGATAGATCAAAATACGACCTTCTTTATATAAGGTGTTCATAATAGGTGAATTATTCTTTTATATAAGAGATACTAAGAAATGGACAAGCAAATGTGTGCCGATCTGTTAAAAAGAAGTTGATGCTTTTAATTAATTAATCAGTGTGTGGTTTCCTAGAATTACCCAAGAATGTATTTCGTGATAAATTATCACAAAATAAGGAAAATCAGTTAATTAAAAGCAGCAAACATTGCAGAAATATTTTTGTACCACAATGATTCAATAACAAATTTGAATAGAACAGACTTACTAAGGAGTTCCTTTATCAATAAACAATATTGAAAAGAAAACGAAAAACACATAATTCATGTAACAAAACGTCTCAGATGATTATTTTAAAATAAGGACACATCATCATTATATGCTTTTTAGTTTCTAAGGATTTGTTGACTTAAAATAGAACTGATAATATGTACTTGGTTACATACAGCAAAGGTAATCGAGAGCGGAAAATAAGAAAAAATGTAAGATATAGAAAAACATAAAAAAAATCATATTGAGGACATATTTCATTTTTTGCCAGATACATAAATATAATTGATGCAAAGGATTGGTTTGTATTTGTTGACTTAACATAGGACTGATAATATGTACTAAGTTACAGAAAAGGTAATCGAGAACGCATAATAAGGAAAAATGAAAGATATAGCAAAACAGAGGACATATTTAATTTTTTGCCAGAAACATATATATAATTCATACTTAGACTCTGTTTCTATTTATCTTGTTTTGTTTCTTACTGGGTACCATGTCTCTGGTATTTGATGCCACACGCTTATCTTTGATAATGTTAACTTAATAGAACTACATTTGATAACGAGCGGGTTTCTTTGTAAATTGCATGCGTGGAAAATAGCAAAATGTACCGAAAACAGGAAATTTGAACTTATCTTATTAAAGTAATTAAGAGAAAGTAATAAAGTTAGACTTATTTTGTTAGAGATAATTAGATATTAAGAGAAAATCATAAAGCAGAATGAAGTATGACTGATTCAAAACCATTTTTACTTTATTATTAATAGCTGTATTGATTTATAAATCAAAGGATTTTTCAACACATCGTAGGAATATCAATAAAATATATTTCATTGATACGTATATATGTATGGATGTCAGTGTATTGATCAGATAGCTATGTATATCCAATCCCTTTAGCTACCTTATCACAGAGTGACTTGTCTGATGCTTCTAGTTAGACAGAACAGCTACAGCTTAACAGTGATGTTTTACCAATTCATTTACTTAATTTGCTACAAGTTCATCCGTGTAAATAATGAATCATGTACTGGACGAATAATCAAATATTGATAAGAATGTCCAAGACTGATGGAAGTAGATGTAAACAAGAATTGGAACTTGTTTTAATATGAGTTATACAAGATTAAATTTTGATTCATTGTTACTTATAAATGATTTTTTTGTGATTTACAAAATTGGATTTTAAAACAAAATGTTTCTTACACCTTCCAGTATTAATTTTACCAACTGCACGGGACAGACGACAATTGAAGAAATGACAAGTGAAAAGGATATAGAGCAGTTGACAAGGAAATACATCGAAAAGGGATATTACCCAAAGTTACAAGTAGCAGAAAAAGAAGGACATTTTTACACTTTGAATAACACACAGTTACAGGTGTTTCGAAGACTTGAAAAAGATGGACATTGTAAAAGAGTTAAAGTTGAGTGTATTTCTATAAAGAGGATACCTGAAGGAATAAGAGAGATGATGACAGTGCCAAATCATACATTCAAAAATAAAGGTAAGCAACTGAAACGATCAAGGTAGACCGATGTATAATTAGTTATTCATCAATGCTTACGCAATTATGAAAGCATTTAAAGTCCCAATTTAAGATCTCCGATATTTTTGTATCGACAGTGTCGGCATACTTTTTGGGGTAAATAGTAGTTTTGAATCTTTGTTGTTGTGTTTGCTCAAACGTTTAGCTAATGCAATATTTATTAATTCTTTGAGGGACAAGCTATTTAACCCTATTTCGCGTCTTTATTTATATTTCACGATTAATATAGCCTTTATGCATTTCTATAACCATACAAAAAAAGTGGAATACTACATATAAATTTAAAATATACGAATGATATACTGGTTATATAAAGTTTACGTTTCGGTTGTGAGTTTTACATCTGTTACTCTAAACTTGTATTTTTATTGTTTTCTCTCGAAACAGTGTCTCAATGACAGAGTAATCTTATCTCGGTCAAATACTAATATTCGAAAATTTGTCAGGTTGATTTTTGAAGGTTGACGCTGTTACTAGGGTACTCTTGTTTTTCACCATGTCATAAATGACCGACACAATCTAAGTAAAATGTTCTTGACTGGGACGTTAAACATCATTTCAACCAATTCGAAGCAAGTCTTAAAATACGTGAAATTAAATGTATGTATAGCCTCTTATTACTCAGAACTGTTTATTATCAAAATTGTAAGTAACATAATTGCAATTGTCCTTAATTGCAACTGCAAGATATATTTGCAAAAACATTCAAATAACATTACACTATATCGAATATGTTACGCATACCAACATAAAATAGTTTAATTGATGTTCAAATGTCTGTGAGAAAACATTTTAACAATCTTGAAATTTATATTATAACATTTTCACATAAATGATAGAGATAGGAATGAGCATGAAATGACTCATTGTACTTGCATTACTAAGTGGGATAATTTTTTGCGTTAACAGAAACATACTCTGAAGGTGTAGATAGAAGTTTCTGATATTTATAAACTCATGTTATATTATTATGTTATATTTTTCGCGTATGTGTTTTAAATGATGGAAGAAATTGATCACTAACTTCTATGTAAAGTCAAATTACATATTATACTAGTTTTAATTTTACAACACTAGACGGTCGTTACGTAATACAATTCCTCATCAGTAATGAATCCATTTTTTAAAGATGTTGAATAGATACCCAAAGGACAAAAATATATATTTTACCAAATTTAGTTAGGGGAATACTTTGAATGAGGCCTTTGCATACCTTAGTTTTTGAGGAATTTTAGAGATTTTAATTAGCAGCAAAATTGAAGTCCAATACTTGCTCAGGGTCCCCTGGTTCTGTTTAGCATGTATTTAATATCAAACAAACATTAAAATGTATTCATTCTTAAGTCCACAGGAAAGGAAAATTGATACAAATCTTTATTTTAAACTTAAAGAAATAGTCTAAACAATAACAATGTTTTGTTTTGTTCTTGGTGCATGGAAATATCAGTTTTGTCAATAGTTTTTCATAGTTTTCACCAATTTTAAGTATGTATTGTATGCGTGTGTGCATTCCACACAATATAATGAACGACGAAGTACAAAATAACACAGTTTATATACAGTCCAACCTGCTTTAAAGGTCGCATCTATAAAAGAACCACCAGTTGATAAAGGCCAGTAGAATTGTGTAACAATTTTTCTTTATATATATTATTTGAACCTGTATATAAAGGATACCTGTCCATAAATATCACTTTTACTGATTCCCTTGTGTGGCCTTTATAGACGGGTTTGACTGTACATATTCAAGCGAACAGATTTTAAACTACAAGAGAAAGATGAGCTGAAACGTGCATAAAAGAGCAAGAATTTGGTATTTATAACGATATCTACTTTATCCACATTATGTAATACTACTTCGTGCAAAGTATTTCCTCGGCTTATTTAAAATAGATTTGGTCCTTTGGATATTTTAAACATCTTGGGGGAACGGTTGTTAACAATTTTGGTCTAAGCACCTCTGATAAGAATTGTATTCCGAAACGACCGTCTAGTGCTGTAAAATTAAAACTGGTATAGTATGTAATTATATTTTATTCACTTCCCTGATTAAAGTTCACATGTTTAACCTAATGTGTCAGTTTCAAAGTTTTCACTTTGCTTCTGCATTTTGATTCGGACATGGATTAGTATGTTTGTTTTTGATATATCGTATGTATTGCAAATGACGGAACAATATATTTTTACCCTTTCCTTTATTCTCGTTAACCATTAGCACGCATACAAATTGTATCGAATAACAAGCCTGTGATAAATATTTATGCCACTACCGACAAAAAATAGATGGAAATGTATATTTTATACTCATAGGAAATAGTTAAAACAATTAGACGTTTTATGATATTCTAATTGCATGTAAATTACAGTTTTGTCAATAGTATCATTCATATTCATGGACATGTATTAGTGTATAGAGTAATGATAATGATATTTTAACACGCACACACACAGTGAATTCGTCTATAAAGAAGTATGTTTTTAGTAAATGCTTCATTAAACTAACGCTTTGGATTGGTTAACTTTGGAAAAAGTAAGATACTTGAGTGACCAAAATATTTTAAAAAAAATTAAAATAGAACTGTCTCTTGAGAGCCAAATACCCCTCCCCCCCCCCGCCCAAAAATATTTCACCACCTTCACTTTTCCGATATGACATTGGTTGAAGGTTATGACACACTTTTGGACCATGAAGATTATTCATGTTAAATTGTATGACAGTCGGTCGGCGCAATTATAACATATGTTTCGTACACGATTTTACATAGACAGATATAGTGATTCCTATATACCTCCCTCTTAAACTAGTTTGCGGGGGTGTTATTAAAAAACAAACATACCAATCCATGTCCAAAACAGAATCCCCAAACAGTGTAGAAACTATGAAATTAAACGTAAACTTCCACCAGGAAAGTGAGGTCTGGTGTTCCGGAAGGGCTAACACTTCCTGCTGCACCCGTCACGTGAAAAAAATCAACTTTAATATGAATAGAATGGGTCACATAATGCTCGGTTAAGGGTAAGGAAATAAGCTGATCATATAATTGTCTATAATGATGGAATTGTGTTTAGTATTCACAACGTTTCCCTGCCATGAAAATTAAAAGAAATCACAATGGGGTAAACATCTTAAATAAAGGAAACTACACTGCAGAGCGCTTAATTGTAGCACGAGTTGATCATACAAGAATGGTATTTGATGTCCCCTTTGTTTCTATGCTGCCCATTTATCCAAATGATATATAATTAATATGTAACTTTGATGCAGCATCGGGATATTGACTAGCAGTCATCTGTCTATTAGCTTTGAGTTGTATCGAGCACGAATGTTGTATGTCCTCCCTTTGGCGTGTTTCTTTTCTGCTGTTGTGCACTAGTCATTATAGCTTGCCATCATAATATTGTCGATAGGTATGATGTCTGGCTATAAGTAATCAAAAGACGTCCTATTTTACTTCTATTCTATATATTGATTACACGTGCTACAATTCTCTACCTTGATTACACGTGCTATAATTCTTTATTTTGATTACACATGCTCCAATTCTCTATTTTGATTTCACGCGCTCCAATTCTCTATTTTGATTACACGAGCTCCAATTCTCTATTTTGATTACACGCGCTCCAATTCTCTATTTTGATAACACGAGCTCGAGTTCTCTATTTTAATTACACGTGCTCCAATTATCTATATTCATTACACGAGCTTCAATTCTCTATTTTGATTACACGTGCTCCAATTATCTATATTCATTACACGAGCTTCAATTCTCTATTTTGATTACACGTGCTCCAATTTTCTATCTTGGTTACACGTGCTCCCGTGTTAACTTCTCTTGTGAAAGTTCACGTGTTTAACTTAGCTTGCCAGTTTTCGGAGTTTTTTCTTCGCTTTGGGATTGTGACACGGACATGGATTGGTATGTTAGATTTTGATTGCAGACGAACAATACAAATTAATATTGTGTAATACAACGCCTGGACATTGATGGAATTATCAAGTTTTATTAAGTTCTTGGAGGTTCTGTGTAGAGCCGGAATGGATATTATATACATTACAGACCTGTCGAAAGTTTAACACTTAGCTGATCGACTAATTACTGTAGGAACCACTGTGACTATGACAGTGAAATTCTCTTTATATCCATAGAAAATCAAATAAATTTGAATAAAGATCGATATTTTTCACTTACTAGTACCTAGTCGTAACAGGAAATCTGTATGCGCATCCGCGATTAGCCCAAAATATATCTGCATAGGGAAAACGTTGGTGCTATGGGGATTTAACATGTTGAAAAACCATGCAAATGGTGGCTTCTGTTGCGCATATGACGTAAAACGTCACCAAGGACATCACTTCCGGTGTAAACATCGTCATTTTCGCATGTGTAAAATCCCCATACCGCCAATATTTTCCTTTTTACAGACATACTTTATGACAATCGCGGATACGCATACAGATTTCCTGTTACGACTAGGTACAAGTAAGTGAAAAATATCAAACTTTATTCAAATTTATTTGATTTTCTATGGATATAAAGAGAATTTCACTGTCACAGTCACAGTGGTTGCTACAGTAGTGCTGAATCGGCAGCTCATCTTGGCTATATCTTAATATGTTTTGGCATTTGTTTTCTATCTCTTTACAACTTTTCTGTCACTATAATAATCTATATCTTAGCCAAACAGTAGTCGAGATTTAACCCCTTTTTGTTAAGTGTAATGTTAAACTTTCGACAGGTCTGTACTGTATCTATTTAACAACCACCTTGAGGTGACCATTTTATCATGTTTTTATGTTTACAAGTGAAATAACAAAGTTTGACCAATCCTGCATTATCTTGTAAAAAATGCAATATTTCTTCTTTGACACGAATAAGGCTAAAATATGTGCTGCCGATCCTACACAAATCATTGCGCAATAAGACCACCGAGAACTAAATAACCGCCGATAATTCAATCAACTGCACGTCGTTGTATTACACAATTAACTTGTATTGTTCGTCTGCTTCGTTGCAATCACCTGCTGTTGATAGTTTTATTAGCAGTTATTATAGTGTCACATACATAATTAACATAGATTTACTGTTATTATGGATTAGTTACCACCGATGATGTATTAAATTCAGCTTTCGAGACAGACACCTATACATATATGCTTTCCTTACAAAGGTGGTTTTAAACATTTAAATTTCAAATTTATTACGTTTAAAAACTACTGGAGGTGGTATATGAGTGATTATATTGGCATACAATGTAGAGCTACATATACAATTAACATACAATGATACACATTATTATAATGACATACGATACAATGTACCAAATTGTATCAAATTATATTAAATACTGAAATATTTACAATCTTTTCATTCAGTTTCAGTTTTTCAGTTCTAAAATTTTAACCCTTCCCTGATAAACAAACATAGATTTTTCAATTTATCATAATTCTTCATATTCATTAATTGAAACATTTTAAGGGTATTCGGGTGCAAATAAAAAAAATGTCAAACTTTTTTCTAAGGTAGTCAAAATAAAAACATTCAAGTAAAAAATGAAATTCGTCTCAATGGTAAAAAGTACTAAAAGGTTAATAGACCGTAGTACTCATGTTGTAAACGTGCTATTAAAATATCAATATTACATATTGCAATATAAACAGGATTGTATGATTTTTTATGTGATAAAGTGTCTAATTTCATTGCAAGGCTACTACCCTCATTAGCCAACGAACAAATACAAATGAGTTTAATGATATATTTAAAAGCTTTTTATAACAGTTTTGTGAAATGCATTTTGATCTTAAACAAGTGATTTTTTTAATTGCCATCTCACAACCCACAATGATCGGAAACAAACCAACGTCAATGAAGACAATACAAATAAATTGATAATTTTACCATATTTAAAAGCTTTTTTTTATAATAAATACAAACGGTTAAATGCAGTTTTTATTTTATCTTGAAATATAACAATCATTTGTTTCGTTTTTGTGTATTTATAATAATTCGTGAATTATGTTTGTATATGGTGTATGTAAGGTCATGAATGAATATTTATTGGAAGTTGAAATTTTGAAGTATGTTGCAAGCTGTTGTAATTATCATTATCATATTGGTGGGCAAATATTTATATATCATAACGATAAAAGTGTTGAAAGTGCACGTTGCCTTTGTATTAAAATAACAAGCAAATAAAATGTATAATAAATTACACTATATATAAGCCTAGCACTACATTCGATGCTCGTTCAGAAGACAATTCGAAGGACTAATCTAGAAACTAAACAAAGCTATTTTAATTTAGCATGAAAGTTGATATCCAATGACAGTCATAGATGTATAATTGGCATATAAGTACAATATTGCAAAAACGAGTTCTTGATTCAATAGCGAGAGAAAATGTCAATATACATTAAACTATCATATTTCCTGTTAAATGTCATTTCATAGAGCATAAGTTTCGCATCAATGTAGATTTGAGTATTTTTGTTCATTTGAACATTTCAGCATTTTATCTTGGCTGGTAGTGTTATTCAATTCTTTTATGATACAGATATTTTTGTTTTTAGCCTTTATTTAACTTGGCATCGATTACCGACGGGTCTTCTGTCTAAGCTTACAGCGCATCTGATTTCGAATTTTATTTTAATTCAGAACCTATCCTAAATTAGTTCGAGTTTGCTTGCCGAAGGTCGGTGGTTTTCTGCCGGCACAACGGCGTCTTCAATCCTAGAACTGACTGCGTCGATATATAAGAAAGAATCTCGACTATGGCGTAAAACTCCCTTACGCAATTCCAATATTCCATCGTGGCATTATGTAAAACGTAAGGTAAATAAGAAGGTTAAAAATGGACATCCTTATATTTGGTTTTGTTGATCCTAATAGCATTTCAAAATACATAGAGTTCATGCTGATCATTGAATTACTGTATTCACTGCATCCCGGAAAATTACATTGCTAAAGGAAGTACAGATACAAAAATGATTAAAACTTGAAAAAATTATATTGATCGCTACAGCTGTTGCAAAATATGAAATACCTTTTGAATATATCAATTAAAATGACATAAAATATTGTTTATATTGATATACATGTAGCTCGTTCTTAAAAAGCACAAACTTACGGATCACATCATCTCTCACAGTCCGAGTTCGAACCCAATTGAGCAGATCCTAGTGTGAGAACGTTTTCATTTCGCTTCCCGAAGGTCGATTGGTTTCTCGGGTCTCCTCCGTCATCCCTGAACTGATATTATAGGGTTATTGAACTGATATTGTGGAATATCGTCCCGAGTTGACTCAACGAGGGACAATATTTCACAATATCAGTTCAATAACCCTTTTATTATATAGCAAAAGAAATTTCGTTTACTTCCGTCAAGTATTTCATCTATAATACCATTTTGTTGTACCATACATAAATATTTCACTAGTTCTTGTAAATGAATATAAGAACTACTGCAATATGACAACACAACGATGATGTCGACAACAATCGTATGACGTCATACACGACAGCGTCATGTGACAAAGCGTGCAGTATGAAAAAGTTGATTCGGGAAACGGACTGGAACAAAGTTAGCGTGCTAATATCGGTATATATTGCACGCTAACACCTCGGGATTTATCGTTTGATTTCTATGCGAGGCGTGTATTGCTATATAATAAAAGTAAGTATATGACTATTAACTGGGGCGTGAAACTCTTTTTCCTCAACGCCATACGAACAACAATGAAGAATTTTAAGAAAATTGTTGATTATGATGAAACCACTTATCAACAGATATATTAACTTTAAACAGCGTACGATAGGTTTCTTTGACTAAGCAGCTTTATAAAATTCAATATAATCATATGTTACATTGCTTTTAATCTATGCATCACAGCTGTTACCATGTTCTATTTTTTACAGGTTTATTTAATTAATTTTTTGTATATTTGAAATGCTATAGTCTAGCGCCAAGAAGACTTTATTTTCCTAATTATAGTCTTATTTGCACCGCTCTAGATCAATAAAAAGAAGTTAAACTAACAATACCCTTTAAACAATGCTGATGAAAACATTTTTATACTTCGCATTTTGTGCTGCAAAGCTACTACCTCAAATTAAAACCGTGATGTTAGTCTTAACAATCACTGTGCAACCTAAGTGAAATAACTATTTCTGTAATGGTAAATCACTGTGGTAGCTAAGTTGGTAGAGTGCTTGTTCCGTAAATAGGAGGTTGTGGGTTTGAACTCCGTTCGGGTCTGACCCAAGACTTGACATTGGGTTTTGACTGTCCTTTTGCCAAGCACTCGGAATTACTAAATAAAAGTAACGGTTCTTTTTGGATGGGAACTTAAAATGTCAAACGAGGCTCCGTATCACGAGAGGCATGACACGATTAATAACCCTGTTGTATGGTGTCATTAGCACAAAGCACATGCAAAATTTCTCCACCTTCGCCTATAGTTGGCGACGTTTCGATATTAGTAAATAATTTTGACTGGGGTGTTAAATACCATCACTCACTCTATAATAGTACATGAAAAAATTAAAAATACAAGACCATAAAAGATTACGGAAAAAGAGTTAAAAATGCAAAATATATGAGCATGAAGTAACTCCTTGAATTCTATGAAAAAGGCTAACGAAAAAAATTACCAAACACAAACATACCGATCTCGTGTAAATCAAAATCACAAAAACAAAGACTTTCACAAGGTTATTGAGACCGGCTGCTCCGGAAGCATACGCTGTCTTAGTAGATAATATTTACGCAGAGCTTGTTCCCACTACGGAGACTTTGTACAACGAAGTAGGCTGCTTGCAAATAAATTGTTGACTCATGGGATATTACAAGCCTTGGCTAATCAAGACCCTCAAAAAAATTTATGGCCGTCATCACAGTATTGTTAATAAGTTTGATGTCTCTGTGTCCAGGATTTTGACGTCTCATAGGTCCATGTTCCTTTCACACAGTTTTGATTACACACGTGGCGGGTGTAGCTAGCTAAACAGGAGGTGCTTACCCTTCCGGAGCACAAGGCCTCACTTCCCTGGTGGAATTTCACCTGTCTAACCTGACTTGTCATTTCCAAAGTTTTTACTTTGCTTCTGGATTGTGATTCGGACATGGATTAGTATGTTTGTTTTTGATTACACATATAAGGATACGAACTTGAACTACGAAAAGTATGATTAGACGCTGGTTGTTTTATCTTTCTACATTCATTCAATACGCATATACTCTAAACCTTCATATCCATTTTCATTACGATATTATGGCATTATGTTCTGAAAATTTCTCGTGATATTGATACAAATAATGTGATACTTTGTTCTGAAAAATTGCCATGTCAAAATATATTGATAATAAATCCCACAATATTATTTCTAATAACAGAATCATGTTTATAGGGTTTTGAAATGTTTATGAAGTTAGCGATATTGACATTGATTTGATTGCTAAATTGCAAACACATTTGATACTATTTCAATTGGATATTATTTATTTAAATTTTTAAGTGTTGCAAGTTGTCTTGAAAACGTCGCCTTTGGTGGGTCAAGTTACCATCATTCCAGACAGAAGACATTAATCTATCAAAAAAGGTTTGTAGAAATATTGCGGTGAAATTTTAACTTGGAAAAAATCATTGAAGTTTTTCAAAGATTTTACTTTGTTTTTTATTGCTGTATATTTACAATATGACTGTACCTGTCTTCGATGAAACATACAGAAGCAATTGTTTTTCAATTCCCAATGTGGTCATGACCCCTGATGTGTATCAATTTTCCCGCAATATTACGTCATGTCCTACACAGGGGGTCGCGTGGTCATGTGAGATACGCCGACCTCGCATGGCTAAAAACTCTATATCACACGCGCAGATATGGGAAAAATAGCGCCGAGGTACAAAATATTTATTGTAAATATAAGAAATGACATTTCTGCTCATGGTATTTCAAGGGGTAATGAAAGATAGTGTGGCGCGTGCCAAACTCAAAATGAAGGGCTTCGCCCTTCATCGAATGTCATTAGTTTGTCTTTTTTATACCCCCAGTTTAAGAAAACCTAATGTGGTTTTGTCTGTCATTTACCTATATTTAGTGAGTTTGTGGTTGCGCAAGTCTGTTGTCATGGGCATATATTTCAATTTAAAACGTTCTAATATTGTAGTTGGAACATTTCTCTTAAGATTGTGAAGCGATCACGTTCTTAGCCTTGCCTAAATTAAGAGTTTTGTTTTAAGGCAAAAGTAATTTGTATAAAATTTTACAATAATAAAGAAATACCGTTAAAAATACATTTCTGCGACAGCTAGATTTGTTTATCAAGAAATCAATAATTTTGACACAAATATTACATCCATCTGTCACTTTTCCTTTAAACTGATTTCATGTTGACATCACATTCGTATATAAGGTTCGAAAATTATTGATATACCAAATTATTGCTAATAATGTTATACGAATTGTTTGATTACCATCTCTAGTTTGATTGGAGATGATCATCTAGTCGATAACTAACTATATTTTCTTGATTTATAATTTAGATATCTCAAGATTGATTGCAAGCGGAGTTATATTATTTCCTGAAAACCATTAATTTACGTCTTTTCATTTTAGAGAAAAACTGCAAATTTGTAAATGTTAATTTCTAATTCGTGTACAATGGTTAAGTATAGGTAAACAACTTTGACTTGTCCGTTTGACCTTTAATTTAAATATTTATTACGGGCGACTGCATTTATCTACAGGAATCGCACGGGGTTGTGATCAATACATAATGAGAACACTAATTACTTATCGTGTGTTCACATTATTAACTGCCAACCCTACTACTACCTATGTATAGAGTGGATTCTTCTACATGAATATTCCCAATGAAAGGTCAAACGGACAGGTTAAAATTGTTTACCTAAAACAAGCTATTGTGATTCCATAACAAAAACATTGAATTAGACGAAGAATGTGAATTCGAACACTTTTCCAACTGCTTGTTTTCCAACCAACAACTGCCTGCGAATCCTAATACTACAAATGTATTGGGTGGATCCTTCTATATGAATATTCCTGATCATAGGTCCAGCGGACAGGTCAATGTTGTTTGCCTTTACATGAATATTATGTCAAAACTTATGTAAAGGTTCCGTAGACAACAATTGCTGACTGGGAGTCATTGTTAAGTTACATCGGTAAGAATTAAACACAATCCGGTCCATGTTCAAAATACAATCTCTAAAAGCAAAGTAAAACTCTTGAATAACTGGCAAAGTAATTAAACATGTGAATTTCCTTCCACCAGGGAACTGAGGTAGGGTGGTCAAGAAGGATAAGCACCTCTTTTCATGATATTTAAAGTTACATCGGTAAGAATTTTAAATAATCCGGTCCATGTTCAAAATACAATCCTTAAAAGCGAAGTAAAACTCTTGAAAAACTGGCAAATTAAGGTAAACGTGGATTTTTTCCACGAGGGAACTGAAGTAGGGTGGTCAACTCTTTTCATGCTAGCAACACCCGCCACGTGTGAAATCAAAGTTGAAATTGATAATAACAATTTAACTCTGAGACGTAAAATATAAGTGGGAAAATTTAATATACATCATAACATGTACATTGACATACTTATCATTAGGATTGTAATATCAACAATTTATTTGAAACCAGCTTGCATATTATTAGAAAACAATTATTTTAAGGAAATTAGAAACCATCGTCTATCAAGAACATGGGCTTTCCAAGTTAATAACCAACTGATGAATTTTAAAACTTTTTTTGATAACTGTGATTGATTATTTTGAGAAAATTTAGAATTTAGATTAAAAAGGAGATTTATTACAAAACTTGTGGATTATATGTTGCATAATAAAATGGTGCAGTTGTTGGAAGTAAACGATCAAACGAATAATGCATTTCAAATTAATTTCAGATAGAATTTTATATTTATTTTAACCATTTTTTCTCTATGTAACACACACATACCCTATAATATAGTGTTTACCACTGGCAATATATTCTATTCAGAATCATTTTATGTTATATCAGAATTTTTATGCACACTGCAGCGTCTAATAATATTTTATCAAAGGTATTTGCCAACGGGAGAGATAAACGTTCTTCAGTATTCGCTAATTGGACAATTTCATCCTTCCTTACTCTATAAGAATGAACGATCTTAACAAATCATAGTCTCATTATCGAACATACTTAAAGCAAAATGTTGCAGAATGCCAATTATAATCTATTACAGCCACGTTGTAACGATTTCAGAAATAATTTAGCGGTATTGTCAACTTATAAAATTCCGCTGTTACCCAAAAAAATGAAGTAACGAAAAAATATACAAGAAAAAAATATCCGAATAACACATGTCTCTTTCCCACGTGACAGATTAATTATATCTGCAGTTTAAACATTCAGTAATTTTATGTGCTTTGGGTTTTAGCTTCCTCACCATATATAATTTTGTTATTTTAACGCCTTCGAGCCAGAAGGCTTACAAAGCAAAAACAATTATGCTTGATTTATTTTGCAGGATTTTAGCTTTTAAAAATACGTGTTCATGCATTATGTCATGAGTCAAAAATTTATCAAATTTCCTGCTTTTACGAAATTTAATGAATTATGAAAAATAAAACATGGTAAGTTAACCTCAATTTAAGTAGTTAAATCAAGGATACAGTACAGACATGTCCAAAGGTTAACACTAAGCTTAATAAAGTTGAGTTGAGTAATGGTGTTTAACGTCCCAGACAAGAATATTTCACTTTTATCAAGACGTCGCCAGCTATAGGCGAAGCTGAAGAAATTTTGCCTGTGCTTTGCGCTGATGGCATTATACAGCAGGGTTCTTTAGCGTGCCAAGCCCACCGTGACACGGGACCTCGTTTATTTTAAGTTCCCATCCGAAAGAACCGTGACTTTCATTTCGTAATGCCGAGTGCTTGGCGAAAGAACAGTCACTACCCACTTTCAAGTCTTGGGTCAGACCCGGCCGGGGATCGAACCCACGACCTCCCACTTACAGAGCGAGCACTCCACCAACTGAGCTACCGCAGTGGTGCTAAAGAAAATGCTGTATCAGACCCAAATCTTGACCCCTCGTCACTTATATCTAGACAGCAGCTATCTATCTCTCGGCAGATTTTAAGTCAGTCGTTCTCCATATCTCGAACACTCGGCAGCCGAAATTCGACTCATTTTGTAAGCTTATTATTAAACTTTCGACATGACTGTACTGTAAGTAAAAATCGAAATATTCTTGAATGCGATCGAATATGCATTTAATTTAGAATGTGCAGGTACAAGTCATTCAGATAGCAAAATTATTAAGAGTAGTAAGATGGTACCGATCTTCTTCCATTCAATTGTTCGCGTATTTTCGTTCATCACAAAAACAAAAGATACCATGACGGTTAAATAGCTTATTGCTAAGGGTATTTGATATTGTTCACTAAATTTATTATTGTAGTTTGATTTTGATTGCACATGTGGCGAGTGTAAATAGCTAAACAGTAGGCACCTGGTCTTTCGGAGCACCCGTCCCGTCCACATTCCTCGATGGAAATAACGCGTTTAACGTAATTTGACAGTGTTCAACGTTTTTACTTTGCTTTGGGATTGTGATTTGCACATGGATCGGTGTGTTTTTAAACTTAAAGCGCCTTGTCTTGAAAGAGCAAGTAATTAAATAGTTTTTGATTTAAAGCGTTCTGCATTTTGACAATACCATATCCTTTTTGATTAAAAGGATGTGGCGTTAAGATTCATGAAAAAATCTTATTGAAACATATTGGCGGTTGTATGCTTTCCATTTTAGTAGCTTCTTTAGATACTGATAATATAGACATCAAAATGTATTTCAAAAGCCATTAGATTTCACTCATTCTTTGACGTTTATAAATCTATATCTAGTAGAGTGTACATGTAGACTTTATGCAAATTGTGTTATTTTCTAAGTTTGGTATACTTGTATTTCAGTTTAGATATATGATGTTGCTTTCAATCCATCAAATCAAAAAAAAAATTTCTTGTTCCTGTCTACGCACTTACATACATGTATATATTTTCAATTAATACCAGTCTTGTATATTGTGAGTCTTGTGATCTAAAGCGCACATATGTACTTTGTGTAATTTTCCAAATTGAGTAGGCAATTATATGATGTTGCTTTCAATTAATAATAAAAATGTATACATACTTTTGTCCACTGACTCACGTATTTTTTTAATTGACAGCAGTCTTGTACATAGTGCGTCATGTCTGGGACTTCCTGTAACATGTAAATGTTTTTAAATCCGTAGTAGTCAAAGTTGTACATAAATCGCTGTACCGTCAAGTAATATACCTTTTTAATTATGTCTAACTAGACACTAATTAGGTTATAAAGAAAACTATCGCCGACTTGTAATAACGTCGATGATATGTCATATCTCTCCAATAATATCGTATTACTCTACTATATATTAATGTAATAAAACGGCGTAATATTTTTCATATTACACAGGAATTAATTACCTGTGACGTACAACGACGTAATATTTCATATTACACAGGGTACCAATCGGTTGTGACGTAAACGGTTGTCATGCTTATGATTGGTTTACAACGAGAGCTAAAATAACTTTGCCATGTATTCACTTCTTCAGTTATAACTTTTTTAAAATCCCAATAGACTGTGTTTGATGTTAGTGATTCCTGAAAACACATAAGATGAGGCTTGGTGGTGCCGAAGAAAATAAAATAATATTCATGCACTTTTTCTGTTATAATCAAAAACAAACATACTAATCCATTTCCGAATCACAATAAAACTTTGGAACTGACAAGTTAGGTTAGACAGGTGAAGTGAGGCCGGGTGCACCTCCTGTTTAGCTAGCTACACCCGCCACGTGTGTAATAAAAATTGTGTTAAAGGAACATGGAACTATGAGACGTCAAATATATCCAGGGCAATCCTGGACACAGAACCATCAAACTTATCAACAATACTGTGATGACGGCCATAAAATTGTTTTCCAATTGAATGCGTTTAATATCGGTGATTTCTGACTGTACATAGAGTGGGCTTGGTGTTATGAGTAAAAAAAAACTACAATGAATAAATGAAAATACAACATTACTGCAACGGATAATCTCAGAAAATGTTCACATTTAGGAAACTTTTAATCAAGGTGAATAAACAATGACATTATACATTGATGTTTTGGTGGATTCCAGATAAGTTTGATGTTGTGTCCAACGTTATCCAAGAATGCAACCAAGAAAACATACATTGTTTCTCCGAAAAGTGACCGACTCTCATGCTTGTTTTACAAAATGACATGATTTACGCCGTGTTGCGTCATATGAAAACGGATGATGTTTATTTTTAGAGTTTCATTATTTCTATAAAAAAAATAAAATAAAAACATGTACTGTCTTATTAGATTTAGGTTCTCTTAAACTCAAATGTAATCAGAAGTAAATAATTACTTTTATTTTTAGGCATTAACTGGGTTAATTATTTTATGGAATTTTAGCTATTGCGCGACATTATTTTAAATAAGCTAAGATATAGGTTCAAACACAAACATGTCAGTTAAACACTCATAACTTCGAGCACCCGGTACAACTGATAGAAACTCACGTGTTTAGCTAAATTTGCCAGTTTTCAATGTTTTACTGCGTTTTATTTTTGGGTTGTGATTTTAACGTGGACTGGTATGTTTATTTTGTTTTATATGAATTTAATTAAACTCTAAAAATATGTCATACACATTGGCTGCTCGTAGCATATTTATAAAACTATTTAATAAATTTCATATTAAACCCACTATCGTCTCTGATCTAATTTGATTTAACCGTACATCTATTCGTATATTTATGGTGCCTAATATTTCAGGTGGTATTATTATTATTACACAGGCATGAGCTGACGGAAACTACATTACCATTTTCATGTTTAAGTAAGTGTGTAAGGAGTCATGTTTAAAATAGCTTATTACGAAACGTACCCAAGAGGATGATGGGCTATACAATTGCCATAAAGTAAAGCGATGTCGAAAAATTGTAATTCCCAAGTTTGGAATAATACATTGAGATGATTGTACGGTAATTTAAGCAATCATGAAACGGCGGTCCCGTATGACCGTGTTCATTCTCGTGTGGCATCTTATATCAACTAAGTATCTTCTTTTATTACTCTGATCAATATTACGAGCTTTTGTATAACCCTGTGTGGTATTAAAATGAATATCTAAATAAATTTGTACGTCTTTATTGGTTTAGCTTTCCAGAGAAATGACACGACTTCAGAAAAAAACAAGCTGTAACATTTGCCAGATTGTAAAGTGAGGTTTTAGTTTTTACTAAATCTGTATCCATATAATAACCCCTTATACAGTGTCTATTTATTTGCTATCGAAATTTAGTCCCCCTGGAAAACAAAATGAAATAAAGATATGTCTTGCAGCTATATATGTACTTTTCTATGGCCAAATAACTAAGACATATACCACAGAAGGTGAATGAAATAAAAAGAATAGGATTTAGACCATTCCTTATAACCTTCGCAACTTACAGTCAATCCATCATAAGTTTTCAGAATTTTTTCCTAAGTGTTTGCAGTTATTGAACTTATTTTGACATGCGAGTCACAATGAGATACAGAACAAATGGTAGGGCAGGCAAATGAAAATTAAATGTATACCCATTTTAGCTGCAAGTAAGCTGTGCATTTCCAAAGATCAAAACAGTTTATTTTTCAGCAATATTTCAAATAATAAATGATTTAGAGCTGTTTTAAGGAAGGTACCCTCAGACGTTTTTTGAATATTTCATAATAAAAAATGTAAAAGTCTCAAAATTGTTAAAAAAAATCTTAAAAATTAAATATTACCTTTTTTATCTATATCTACTGTTTCAACTTAATGTATGGGGATCTGTGACAAAGTGTATAACATAAAATATATACAAAAAGCCATATAAATGTCTTTAATTGAACAAAATCAAAGAAAAGATAACTCACATTTTTTTAATTTGTCAAAATTTCACACTTAAATGTCACTAAAAATGTCCAGAAATATAAAACTGCAACAGAATGCACAATTGAATGTTTTATTTAAACCTCTCAGTCTTACAATGTTGTACTTGTGGCAATACTCCTCAATTAAGGAATGACATTTACTTTGACTGTACTGCATGGAGTTATGCAGTAGAATGGACTGTCTCAAATTAAATGAAAGCCGAAGGCAGTCAAAGTAAATGTCATTCCTTATATTTACAATCATTTGTAACTTTTTCAAATAAACACAAAATATAAACTGACATTTTAACACTTTTCATAAAAGAAAAACAACTATAACTACCTCGTTAAAAATTGACTGTTCCAACTGTCGGCATCATTGACGTATCGCCAGCCACGCCCACAATGTTCCGACAAAGGCTGACATCACGGTACCAAAGCAGCGTCACGGCAACTAATGACGTACTAGTATCAGTGACGTCATTAAATGGTAAAATTCCCTGCTCGCGTGCTCCATTCAACTGCATCGAGTCATGAAGTAGAATCGAGGTCAAACACTGCATTGAAGCAAAAACAATGTGATTGTAGATATTTCTGTGTGATATCCTGAAAATATAAGAGAAAAATAACATGAAAATTTGGCAAATATTATCATGCAATTATGTGAAATAAAGGAATTTTAATAAATTGTATTTTTTAAATCAATGAAATACAAGGGTCACTGTATATGAAATTTATTTTAACTCATACTTAGAATTCACAAATAACATTAAAATTTTAGGAAGAATTAAATAATTAATAAAATTGAAGAAAAACTTTAAAATAAAAATGTCAGGTATTCAACATAAATAATGATCATTTTCTTTTCCTTTAACATTTTAAAATTATTTTTTTAAGGTTCTGACAAAATCTTTAATTATAATTTTCATTTCAATAATTATTACCAATTATCAGTCATTACTATGTACAAGTGTTAGTTATAATGTATTAGTAATATTAGTAATAATGTAACAAACAACAATGTTAAAAAATCATAAGATATCAACATCTGTAACAATTGTATTTACCATGTTTTCCAAAAACCAGAAAACAAGATAGTTCATTGAAAAATTCATGCAAATCACTGCGATCAAGGCCTGACATTTGGCCAACATAACAGAACTGGAACAGTAACAGTTGTCTCACCGCCTCAGGAAGAATTTCCAGATTGCCATCTCTGTACTCTTGCTTCAGGTTGTAGGTATAAATGGCTGTGGCACTGCTTATAGTTGCAGTTGTATTATCAAGGTCACAATCATATACAATATTATAAAAATCGGGAAATCCTTTAACAACACTTAACACTCTACCGTTCCATTTCCCTTCATTAAATGTATGAACTACTCTTTTTCCAACAAATAATGGAACATCTCTAGCAACTCGCTCCTCAGATGGGCCGTCAGTGGCATCCACCATCAACTTGACCACATTGCTTTTCAGTTTCTCAATTGATAATGCTTTGCCTTTTTCAGTAACAAAATACAATTTTTTATCCTTTACAACTTGTTTGAGCACTTTCTGTCTGAATCTTAATTGTGTTGTCAATGCTTTCCTTTTCTCTGCAACAGATGCTATTTCATTTAGAATATCATCCACTTCATTTGGTCTTTGCCACAAACCATAGTAGATTACATCACGTGTATGCTTAGTTTTAGTTTTAATTGCAGCTTTCTGTTTTCTTTCCAAGGCAATTTGTTTTTCTTTTAGTTTTTCTTTACGCTTGTTTTCTATTTCTTTCAGTCGCTGCTGATATTTTGTCCTTATTTGCCTACCTTCCTTAATACCGTCTTCTAACATTGTGCTCCTTTCATCAACAGGTAGAGACTCTAACCAATCAGAAGTTTTATTAAAAACAAACATCAGGAAAGCCTAATTATTGAAATTGTTGAAGCGTTTGGTCTATATCTCAAGAAGAAGTCAAGTATACCAAAAACACGCTCTGGTATTTTGTTGTGAGGTATAACTGACTTTGTCTGTCCTCTGATTTCTTCTGTAGGGTTGAAGTATGCTCCCCCTGGCAATTGCTCCTTCATTGCTTTAGCCAGGACTTGGTGTAGTCCTTTGAAAGCAAGTTGTGCAAATGCACAAGCTTTGTCATCTATTCCTTCATCTGGTTTCACTAGCTTTTCCAACATCTTGCCCTTTTCTACAAGTTCCTTTGGGAATGGAAAGTCTTCACCTGTAATGAAATCTGTGGAGTCCTTACTCATTCTGTCTAAGTATGTTAACAGTGAAAGGTAGTTGGTGTTCATATCTAACACATGCATATTACTTTCTATGAGCCTCCACAAAGGTGCAGTTATCAATTTTGATATAAGACCAAGTACTTTACAACAAGCCAGAATATACTGTTTTTTAACAAGTTGTAGTGTTAGCTTATGAAGTTTATTGTTTGCTCCATGTACATTTTCAAAAAATGCTTCAATTCTTTCGTGCTGTTAGAATGCAATTTGTCCCATTAGAAAGATTTTATTGAACCTATTTCCCCTGAAATCCACGAACATTACATTTTCATTTTCTCTTTGACAGTAAGTTTTAAAAGCGCTATAGCAGCCACTCTTTTCGTCAACTCCTCGACCAACACATTTCCCACAGAAACGCAAGAAAGATATTGTTTTTGCATCAAAGGCATATATTTGTATATCAGGTCTGTCCTCATCGTCAGATGTGTCTGGAATTACTGTTTCTTTTTCTTGCATCTTTTCAAATTGTAAAATTATAGGTGACAGACATTCTGCAAAGTTGACTAATAAATGGAGGCCACAAAAAAATTGTTCACTTTAACTGTAGACGTTTGTTCTCCCAATGTTAATTCATTCCAATTTTGTAAAAATGTAGGCATTATCTCTGTTCGATAATTTTGTAGCAGTTCTGTAAATGCTATATTTGTCTGGCCCTGTCAGACATAAAATTTCTGATGTTTGAAAGAATGCTATGTCCATGTGATGTTATGTTGTTGTTTCTATATGTTTCACATATGTCTGATATGTCATCTAAAATATTTGTAAACATATCCAAAGTTGTGCTGGCAGCCTTATCATGCATATCCCTGAGTCCTAAAAAGTATACTTGTTTGTTCTCATCACTCAAAAATGTCTGGTATGTTTTACCAAATTTTCTTGTCTCATCCCATATAAACATGTATCCTGCTGTGCACCAACTGTCAATCCAAGTTGTTTTTGACCAACAGCAATTTTTTCAACAATAATATTGTCAACTGTTTTTCTTGTAGGTATTGCATTTGGCGTTCTATGGCAAGTTTAAGGACTTCGTTAATTACAGGCCCAACATTGTTGGAAGACACATTGTAACTCGTCATGTTCATAATGCACTGTCTTGTATCTGGTGTATATGACTTTTTTACTGGATCAAAAAGAACGATCTCTTCATGATCTAGCAGCAGTGAATGTAAATAATCTCTCTCCTCAGTCACAGTTTGTAAATCTACTCTTAGTTTATTTAATGGATCAGTCTGATCTAAAAAGTTTTAATTTTTCAGATAATTCTAATACAGTTTTTTGTTCCTTTTGTAACTGGAACACAAGTTTTGAATTGTTTTGTTTTAATACTTCGATTTCATGAAGGCATTTGGAAACTTTATTCGTTTCTGAAATCAGAGTTTTCTTCAAGTTTTTTTGTTTCTGTGTTTCTTTTACAATACTATTTCGTGCAAGTTTTCTACGCAGTAAACTGTTTTCATGACTTAGATATTGTTTTGATTTTTTGACTACTGTCAGTTTTTTTTCTATTTTTTCATTTTCATTGTATACTTTTGTTGCTTTTTGGGAAACCCTTTTGGTTTCTAATCTTAACTTTTTGGTCTGTGATCGCAGTTCTTCAGATTGCGATTTCTTTAAACTGAGAAGTTCTCGTTTGTGTTTGGTTTCATTTTCTTTTGTTATTATTGCATGTTCAGATTTGATACTTTCAAATTTTTCGACAGATTTTTGTATTTCTGACAATTCTGTGGCTAAAGTTGAGCATGTTTCTTTATAAGAATAAAGTTCATCTTCATAAAGTTTTCCTTTTGATGCAGCTGCAGTACTAGTAGCTACCGGTATTGAAAACACCTCATTTTCAAATTCTTCCTTTTGTTTTCCTCGTTTGCCTTTAAGTTTCTCTTTATACCGATGTAATTTTAAAATTAAAGCTGGTTTATTAATTTGGGTTTTGTCGACATTGGAACATTCAGCAAATTTGTTAATAAGAAAGTCACTATCTGTCTGTAATTTACTTCTATTAAATATGTCTATGGCTAATTTCACAGTAATATTCATTTTGTTTTTCCAATGATTATCTTCAAATTTGTACAGTTCTAACAATCAATATTTACAGTATATACATAATACAGGAAGTTGAGGAAGGTTAAGAGAAGTAGTGCATTGTCTTTTTCAATAATATGCTGGCAAACCACAGGCTCTCTTCAGTGATTTCATCAGATTTAAATATTGTTCTTCGTTAATCTTATTTTCCTTCCATAAGTCTTTCAGTATATTTGAAATTTTATCTTGAAATATTTAGATAATTTTATCATCAGTTTAGATTTCAAGTTTTGCAAATTGTTTTTCTTTAAATATATGAGCAGTTCATCTTTTATAGTGAGAACTTTATTTGGCAAAATGTCTCTTAAGAACAGATGTATTGCCCGCAGGCCTTCATTACAAATTTCACAATCGAAAGTGTCAACAATTCTTACCGCTTGGGTTAATATTATTTTTGGGATCTCCTCAGTATCACACTCTGAAGTTTGTGTGGCTATACTTCTCGTCTGTGTCAGCGTGCCAATACTTCTCACAGTGTCAAGGCTTGGAGACTGCATTTATAAAACTACAATTGAAATTAAATGGTTTTTTGAATAATTGAACAGGTAATGTAAATTTACAGTACAAACCGTACAAAAGACAGTTCCCGTAACATTGAAAAGTCAGAAAACTTTATCATGTAAATTTCCTGGTTTTTTTCTATTTGGAGCATCACAATATTTGTAGAGATGTAGGACAGTAAAAAAAATGTTACTTCCTTTTAGTTTGTTATCATTCATCACCTGATTAGTTACTCAACGACGATGTTTTCCTTATAAAAAGCTTTGTTTACCTTATGTTATTCACTTTTACTGGGCGCTGCCATATTGAATCGAAAACGAGGCCGCATTTTCCGAAATTACCAGGTTTCAAATATATAACTTTTATTTTATATACGGGGATTTGGTTGGTTGGTTGAATGTTGCTTAACGTCGCATCAGCAATTTTTCAGCTATTCGCGACGAGAACTATTTAATTGATCTCTATGGATTAATCTATGAACAATTTTGTGTATGCATGTGAAGTGCGAGTGTGTTGTATGGTCTGCCTTGTACTAGCGCGCACTCAGGGCGACTTTACCGTGCTAGCTCACAGTCAGTACGCCGCAGACAAGCGTACCACTCCCCCAGTCCATTATACTGATATCAGGTGAATCAGTAAAGGCCAACGACAAGGAAAATTCACTTTCCCACATGTGGTCCGAACGGGACTCGGACTCACAGCGGTGAGAGACCCTGGATTTGAAGACCGACGTCTTATCCATTATCTGTGTCTTATCTCTTTATATACGGGGATAACATGTCTTAAAAGGGTTGTTACTTTACAGAGAAATGCCTAATTTTTAATAATTTCATACTTACAATTGCGTATTTCAGTTCCTTATATAAGATTTTCCAAATTGCTCGCTTAAAATGCATGTGCTTTTTTTCTTCCAAAACTGGTACCTACACGGATGTTGTTTACGCTTTCTGTAATGACCTATACTAAAGAATAGAAACATCCCGAACGCATAAATACAGCCGCTTCGACACAGGACAACGTAATGTATCACCCCCTTTGAAAATG
Organism: Anadara kagoshimensis; assembly: GCA_021292105.1. Taxonomy (NCBI): domain Eukaryota; kingdom Metazoa; phylum Mollusca; class Bivalvia; order Arcoida; family Arcidae; genus Anadara; species Anadara kagoshimensis. The sequence continues at coordinate 31,819,121 of CM037861.1, forward strand.
AAGTTGCAGAAAATAACCGAGAAGTTCCGGACATATAGCGCGAAGTCAAACGTGGTTATCTCCCATTTGATTTACCGTCCCTACAAATGGAAGTTTCGTCACGCTCTTTTGATTTTTACAGAACTGATTTATTTCCCTTAGTTTTGTTCCACTTCGATGGTTTTTACAAAAATGTGAACTGATTTTTGGTGTATGAGTCTACGACAATAAGTTACAGATCAAGGTCATGTTTCATTCTGCTCTGCTGATTTTTACGGGTTTTAGCCCTTGTTCCGATATGTGGGAGTGTAGGGCATGTGAACACGCTCATTAATGTTGTTTCATTGTAAAACCACCAATCTGCACTGGTTATTTTTAAAGTTTTGACATGAAAACCAATAAAGTGCCATGTACCGTAACGATTTATAGAACTAAATTTGGTGAAATATATAAATTGGTCCTTTAGGTTTCATTTCAACATCTTAAAAATCATTTGGTTACGTCCAAGCACTACTGATGAGGTTTTGTATTTCGAAACGGTCGTCTAGTGCTGTAAAATTAAAACTGGTATAATATTTAATTGTCATAATAGCAAATTACAACATATATGATGCGATAATTGAACACGAATATACCATACACGCTAGAGTGATGTCAGTGTAACACAAAAGTGAAATAACAATATCGATTCATTGCACATACTACTCGGGTGTCAATATCAGGGGCCGCAGTGGCCTAATGGATAAGACGCAAGTCTTCAAATCCAGGGTCTCTCACCTGTGGGAGTTCGAGTCCCGCTCAGACCACATATGGGAAAGTGAATTTTCCTTGCCGTTGACCTTTACTACTGATTCACCTAGTATCAGTATAATGGACTGGCGGAGTGGTACGCTTGTCTGCGGCGTATTGACTCTGTGAGCTAGCACGTTAAAGTCGCCCTGATTGCGCGTTAGTACAAGGCAGACCATAAAACACACCCGCACTTCACATGCATGCACAAAATTGTTCAAAGATTAACCCATAAAGATTTTATCGCGAATAGCTGAAAAATTGCTGATTTGACGTTAAGCAACATTCAACCAAAGGTGTCAATATCAACACAGTAATACAAATCCAATAAGACTTATTACATAATTTACATGATATATTTAAATCAATATTAATTATAATAAAGATAGATTACAATAAGAACAAAAATAAATTGTAATATAATGATTAAAATTGATATTTACAATTTAATTTTGTTGCGCAAGTTATGTATGAACACTTTGTGTATCAAAACGGAGACGTGCATTTTTGTGAATTCATTTTACGGGAGACATTTTATAACAAGGCCAATTTTGCATGAAAAGTAAAGCTAATACAATGAGCTCATTGCTTTTTTATATTTTTCGATTTAATTGTTAATTTATTTTTTACGTACCATTTACTACTAAAACATGAAATAGCACTGTGGGTCTGTAATGTTTTGAATTAAAAAAAGATTTTGTGTGCCAAATATTTTTAATTATTTTGAAATATTGAGGCATATGCTACTAATGTTTTGGAAACAGAATTACCATAGAGAATATTAAAGCTAATCTTGTTTTGATAAAAATCCACGAACATCCAACTACATGTAGTTTGATGCCTATCTCTATTTTTATGTAAGAGCTATTTGACATGACGTTTGACTTCGAAAAACTTATTAGATTTCCTCTGAGGCTGTAACACAATTTAATCTAGTTTGATCTCTAGAACAATCCTTTCTCATGTCTTACAAGACGGATATCGACAAGCTAAATCTGCAATGTAAGTTTTGTTTGATACAATATTCATTTATCCCCAATTCATTGTGGTTGTATGTTACAAATCAATTTAAAGTGACATGGTAATGAATCTCCTAGAATTATTTGTTATATTAGAAGGGCTGACTAAAAATAAATAAGCAAAACATATACTGTTTGCTAAATCCGCCTGCTGATCAAATAATAATATATTAGATGCTCTCTTTGAGAAATAAAACATATTAATTGGTCGTATGTGGTTTGAAAAATCATTCGATTTGTTATTATTTTGTTGTTTTGAGCTACTGATTTAATTATTTCTGTAGCTTGATACTTATAGGCAAAAGGAGCGTAACTGAACTATCAACGTTTTCTGCGAACTTAAACTGAACACAATGAATTTGATGTTTTAATGGAATATATGACAACGCGTCGTACATGCTTGAGTCCGTCAGTAAATTTTACTCTTCTGACTCAACAGGGGAAATTCAACCACATTTGGTGATTAGGAAAGTTTAAAAAGTGCCCGACTTGAAAACCAAAATTACCATCGTTTCAATTTTTTTATTCAAAACCTTTCCATCTAGAACAAAGGTTTATTATATTTATTGTGAAACATACTAGGTTTTAAGTATATAAAGTTCTACCTAGCCCGAAATTGAAATACAAATAAAGTGGCAGTTTAATGATACTGGACTCTTGCTTATTGCAACTTCCAATATGTATGTGACAGTAACAATACTTGACATATTAATAAAATAAACCGATTTAAAACTCGAAATAATTGTCAATAGTTTTGCCCCTATATTAGTCACAGTATCAGGACAATATCATGACCACACATTAATTTAGCTTTAAGTTTTTTGCACCGTTACCATTATCAGAATAAAACCATCGATATTAGAAATGAAAACCATTGAATCAACAAGTTTACATGTAAAATCAACAAGTATCGGCTTCAAGTAGCAAGCTTTTGTTCCAAAGATATTTCCGATTACGGAACAAATGTTGACAAACAATTGGCTTACACCAGGAAGTGATCAAATGAAGTAAACCTTTTACACACAAAGAATTGCATGTAAAATAAATATACCAGTCTATGCGAAAGCTTAAGTAAGTAGATTATTTTCAATATATTTGAAAGCTAATTCCATTTATTGATTAACACGCCCAATCTATCCGTGAATCATTTAATTTGAATATCATGTCGTAAAGTCTCTTAACCGTACAAGTAGGGACTTTTCTACGATTAAAAATGCGTTTTGTTCCGAAGTTAAGCCAAAAATTAAATCTTTTGTGCTTAAAATGTATAAATATTGCCGTCTAGATTTCTCAATATCGTTATGGAATGATCAGACTGTTTTATTACACAGACACACTTTAACCTATTTGAGACCTAAGTGTAAAATTAACTGTACATAATCAATTGCCATTGATCATGTCCGACAATATAATGCTATAACATTACAGAAACAGTTTGAATTTTACAAACGAGATTACTTTTTGCTTATTCAGCCATATTGAGAACTATATCTTTATTGAAAATACAGTAGTTTAACAGAGCATAATTTGTAATAAGAAGGAAAGCATTTGATACCTAGGTCAAACAAAAAAAAAATTACCACAAGACAAAACAGGATGATGGAGCAAGAAGTACGTACATCAAAGATTGACAAAAAACCATATTTACTTCTTTTCGTTAATGTCACCCGCGTCTCCTGATCTGTAAATCTCCTGATCTGCAATTATCTTCTCTCAAATAAATTTTAAAGTAAAATGATCCTTTGCGGCAATATACTACTTATATTCAATTTTACGACCATAGAGTATTGTAATGTTTAAGACTTAACCATAAAATTGTGGCTTCAATAAATTGCATCTTTAATAATTAATGGTCTTTTATAGTTGGGTCACTTGAGAGAGAGAAATGGCCTAAAACAATTTTGGATAACATATCTCCAGTTACATTATTTATTATATATATATTGTTTTTATTACATGTGTTTGAAATATATTTAGTCTGAATCATCAAATGAAACCACTTTTCATCATAAGAACATTGAATTTAGACGATTATTATCGTATAGTAAAATGGTTAATCATCTTTTGTTTCCTCTTTTGACAGGAAAGTCTCGTCTTTCTGCGCATGAAGATTTAAAATACTTCCCTGCATTTTAGTTTTAACTTTGATATTTGTGTTGTTTTACCCGTGAATTTCACAATCACCGGAAACGCATCAAAATTTAAGTTTATCGAAGATAATGTTTCCTTCGAACCTTAATTATATGCTTAATTCTAGATGAGTTATATTTCTAAAAGACTTAAATGAGAGGAAGCATTTATTCACTTCTTTAATCTGTTAACTACATTTTATAATGATTATTGCATGTAACCAAATCGTATTAATGCAATGCAATTATTCTTAGGAAGGAAATATAAATTAAGGTTAATTCATGTCCAAGTTATAATCCTTTTGAAAAATTAAAGAAAAACTTTAAAAACTGTCAAATTAAGTTAAACATGTTAATCTCTACCAAGGAAATGAGACCAAGTGCTCCGGAAGGTAAAGCCCCCTTAATTTAGCTTAGCTTGCCCCTTATCGAGGCATATTATTTTAGTTTGAATCACACCTCCCACTCGCACATGTTTTTCTCCTTCGGTGTTAAAGTAATCAACCCTAAATTATACGCTTTCAAGATGAGTTATAGTTCTAAGAGACTTTAGTGAGAGGAAGCATTAATTGTTTTAATCTGTTTAACTACATTTTATAATGATTGTTACAAAATTTTCTTAATTTAATTATCCAAATAAACAGAAGGGTGAGTAAGGTCGATGATCAAAAACAAACATAACAATCCATGTCAAAGTCGTAATCCCGAATCGAATTAAGAACATTGAAAACTAGCAAATTACGTTCAACACATGAGTGATACCTGATGCTCCGAGAGGGTAAGTAACCTTTTATTCAGCTAGATACACTAAGACATATTTGGTTAAGTTTGAATTGCAACAACCACCGACCGGGTGCTCCGAAAGGGTAAGCATCTTCTGTTAAGGTAGCTACACCAAGACATATGAGGTTAAGTTTAAATTACAACACCCACTCAAACTAGCTTTTTATACTCGTTGTGAAAGGAATGGAACTTTAATAATATGCTCAATTCTAGATGAATTATGGTTCTAAGAGACTTAAGTGAGAGGAAGCATTTATTTCTTTATCTGTTAACTACATTTTATCATGATTATTACGTGTAACCAGATCTTCTTAAAGCAATTATTATATAAAAATGGAAAATTAAGTTAGGTTGATAATATGATGAAGTGTAGAAATGACACAAATGCACCATAGTTTAAAAGGTAACATTCATCATGTTTGCAACTAAAATTTGCTCAGGTTTTTAAATGATTATTCTGATATTTTTGTTTGACGTGTTTGATACAATTTGCATTATATAATTTTTTGGAACATATGTATGCATCGTCAAACCAACAAAAGGGTAACTTTCATCATATTTGTAACTTTACTGTACACTCTGTTTTTAATGATAATTTTAATAGTTTTGGATGATTTGTTTGATAAAACAACTATATTCTCTAAATTTTGAACACTAATCTTTATTGTTTTGAAACGATGATTAAAACAAAATGATTTCAAATTACTATCAGGTTCACTTTGTTTTTAACAGCGTATATTGTTCATTTTACATAGAATAAGTTTTGCCTTTTTCTATTGCTTCAGCCTAGTCGTGACTAAAAATCACTGTGCACATACGCAACTGCCATAAAATGTTTCTGAAGAAGGAAATATTGTCACTTAGGTGATTTTACATGTCGAAATGGAAATGTTTACATAAGAAGTGACTTCCTTGGTAACATATTACGTCAAATGAGCAAAAGGATGCACCCTGTGTCTTGTTTTAAAACAGGTAAAATCCTCAATGTTAGTTTTCTGTTTATCACGAATGCGCATAGCACTTTCCACTTTCTAGTAAAACGTATCGAACTTTATGCAAGAATAATCTATTGTCATAAACACAATGACTATAATAGTAAATCACGTTTGATTTTTAATCGGAATACAAAAAAACTAAATTGCAAAAAGAGACCATAAAAACTGTTGAAAGCACATGTATGTGCTTGAATGCGCATGTTAGTTTAATTATATATAATTTTTGCTTTTATTTGGTTTATATATGGATTAGTTTGTTTTGTTTTTTATCAATCTATGCATGTGCTTATTGTACGTGTTGCATGCAAATTATACATTTATATTCTCAGAAAAGAACTTTACGTCTTTGCATATAGCTAATTATTTTATCGAAGACGTGACCGAATCCTCATTACACAATTCAATATTTTATATCAACAACTATGACGATATATACCTTAATTAAATTATGAAGTCAACATATTCCACACGGAATATGCAGAGATATTTTTGAAAATCTTTTACAAAAGAAACAGTCGGATACCATAATGCAATTTTGTTATAAAAGTTGATATGTTATTGCATCTGACCTGTCAAACATCACTGATATACTTTTTTTACTCAGTCGTGATGTCGAATGATATTTTGATATTCTAATATTGTCGAAAAACTATATTATAATGAAAAACATACTAATCCATGCCCGAATCACAACGCAAGCAAAACTTTAAAACTGACAAATTAGGTTAAACACGTGAATTTCCAGGGAAGTGAGACTGGGTGCTTTGGACAGGGTTAGGTTAATTGGTAATAGATTGATATTATAGTATTACTTTAAATAAAAGACACGACTGATTCCTCAAGTTCTGCTTCATATTTAGACTTATACCTGAATTATGACGCACAAGAAAGGCTACATTTGAAACTTTATGACAAACGTGATGACTTCAATTTTTCTATTGTCAACTTTCCTTTTTTATGCAGCAATATACCTGCTTCTCCTGCTTATGGTGTATTTGTTTCCCAATTAATACGCTATGGTAGAGCTTGTTCCCACTACGGGGACTTTGTACAACGAAGTAGGCTGCTTGCAAATAAATTGTTGACTCAGGGATATTGCAAGCCTAGGCTTATCAAGGCCCTCAAAAAGTTTTATGGCCGTCATCACAGTATTGTTGATAAGTTTGATGTCTCTGTGTCCAGGATTGCCTTGGATATATTTGACGTCTCATAGTTCCATGTTCCTTTCACACAATTTTGATTACACACGTGGCGGGTGTAGCTAGCTAAACAGGAGGTGCTTACCCTTCCGGAGCACCCGGCCTCACTTCCCTGGTGGAAGTTCACGTGTCTAACCTAACTTGTCAGTTCCAAAGTTTTTACTTTGCTTCTGGATTGTGATTCGGAAATGGATAAGTATGTTTGTTTTTGATTTAAAACTTAATTGATTGTGTATGTATGTCATATTAATCTTCTTTTCTAAATTGGTATGTTTGTTTTTGACATTAACACGAATTCTGCTCAAATAGTGATTTTATGGCTTTGTCTTTGCATGGGACAAACAGTTATAAAAATGTTTCTATTTCGAACTGGTCAATCAATGCCCAGTACATGTTTATCCATTTTGAAATTGCACTTAACATACAGTTAATTCTTGTCAATAGATATTTTGTTCTTTTTCTAAAATTCAGATTTAAAACTACTGATGATGACATTAACACGAATTCTGCTCAAATAGTGATTTTATGGCTTTGTCTTTGCATGGGACAAACAGTTATAAAAATGTTTCTATTTCAATATACTAGAGGGAACTGGTCAATCAATGCCCAGTACATGTTTATCCATTTTGAAATTGCACTTAACATACAGTTAATTCTTGTCAATAGATATTTTGTTCTTTTTCTAAAATTCAGATTTAAAACTACTGATGATGCCATTAACACGAATTCTGCTCAAATAGTGATTTTATGGCTTTGTCTTTGCATGGGACAAACAGTTATAAAAATGTTTCTATTTCAATATACTAGAGGGAACTGGTCAATCAATGCCCAGTACATGTTTATCCATTTTGAAATTGCACTTAACATACAGTTAATTCTTGTCAATAGATATTTTGTTCTTTTTCTAAAATTCAGATTTAAAACTACTGATGATGACATTAACACGAATTCTGCTCAAATAGTGATTTTATGGCTTTGTCTTTGCATGGGACAAACAGTTATAAAAATGTTTCTATTTCAATATACTAGAGGGAACTGGTCAATCAATGCCCAGTACATGTTTATCCATTTTGAAATTGCACTTAACATACAGTTAATTCTTGTCAATAGATATTTTGTTCTTTTTCTAAAATTCAGATTTAAAACTACTGATGATGACATTAACACGAATTCTGCTCAAATAGTGATTTTATGGCTTTGTCTTTGCATGGGACAAACAGTTATAAAAATGTTTCTATTTCAATATACTAGAGGGAACTGGTCAATCAATGCCCAGTACATGTTTATCCATTTTGAAATTGCACTTAACATACAGTTAATTCTTGTCAATAGATATTTTGTTCTTTTTCTAAAATTCAGATTTAAAACTACTGATGATGACATTAACACGAATTCTGCTCAAATAGTGATTTTATGGCTTTGTCTTTGCATGGGACAAACAGTTATAAAATGTTTCTATTTCAATATACTAGAGGGAACTGGTCAATCAATGCCCAGTACATGTTTATCCATTTTGAAATTGCACTTAACATACAGTTAATTCTTGTCAATAGATATTTTGTTCTTTTTCTAAAATTCAGATTTAAAACTACTGATGATGAATTCATTTAGAAACGCCTATCTAAAGCTGCAAATTTTAAAGAAGGTTTAGTAAAATTTAGTATATTAGACACTATGCACGTATTTTCGCTTGTTTGGTAACAGATTTAGATATTTTTATTCTAAGTTCGGTAATTTATTATTGATACGACTATCTTAACAAAAAACATCTTATCTCGCAATATTTTTTAACCTCCATATGCTATGCTTGAGCTGGTTATAGGATGTCGAAAAACGTTTTGACATCGATTATATACTTTTGTAAATGAAATTTGTTTTAAAAATCTTGTTGAAATGAATTTTGTCCGCTATTCTTTGAAACATCTTAGGGCTTAAATTGTTTAACACACGTTTTGACAACGATTATGTACTTTTGTAAATCAGCTTTGTTTTAAAAATCTTCTTGAAATGAATTTTGTCCGCTATTATTTAAAACATCTTAGGGCTTAACTTGTTCAACACATTTAACAATCAATTGATCTAACAATACTTGGAACGGAATAATGGCTCTATTCCACTTTTTAAAAAAAAAAATCCCGAAGGAATAAACCTTTATTTGAAATGATTTACTTGAAATAATTTTCTTTACGTACTTTCATTACGTACAAACTGCACTTTTGTATTGCCACCTTCCCGAAGAAATAAACCTTTAAGTAAAATTTACTTGAAATAATTTTCTTCACGTACTTTCATTACGTACAAACTGCACTTTTATATTGCCACTTTAATTATCAGATAGAGAGTATTTTTAGTTTCCATGTCATGTTTCTTTAACCAAAGGTCAAATGTGAAGTGTGTTGAAGGTAGCTTAAAGTACGTGTCTGGCTAAACAAGGTCTAATCTAAAAAGAATTACAAGTCAAAAAGTGTAATAAAAGTACTATTGTATTTGATTGTAGTAAACAAAGGTATGCAATTAAGGTGCGTAGACATAAGTAAAAATTCAATATAAGTAGTAAGTTACAGCGACAGACAATAAAATGATACTCGGTACTAGTTGTATATAACAGGCAAATGAGACCAATGAAGATTAAATGTGCAATTCTGAACTCAGTAAGAAAAATTGTTTTACGATTGGAAATTTTCACTTGGTATCATCCTTTTATTCTAATTTTCATATGTAGCAGGTGTATCTAGATAAACAGAGCCTTATCTTTCCATAGCACCCGGTTTCATTTTTCTGGAGGAAAAGTAAATTTGCAAGTATTTAAAGTTTTTACTTGCTTTTTGGACTGTAATTAAAACATCGTCGCTTTTTTGTATTGTGATTTGAGGATGTATAGTTATGTTTATGTTTGATGAGCAAATAATCAATTCTGACCGTTTAAGTGGAGTGGTATATAATTGTATGGCATATCATAAAATGTTTGTGTTTGAAGTTGTTACCGACTCATCCAGAAAATAAACTTCTTGTAAGAGAGAAGTAGTAAGCCCTCGTTTAAGTAGAGCGGTAAAATTGCATGGAATATCATAAAATGTTTGTGTTGGAAGTTGTTACCGACTCATCCAGAAAATAAACTTCTTGTAAGAGAGTAGTAGTAAGCCCTCGTTTAATTGCATGGCATATAATAAAATGTTTGTGTTGAAAGTTGTTCCCGACTCATCCAGAAAATAAACTTTTTGTAAGAGAGTAGTAGTAAGCCCTCACTAGTTGTTTAAAACGAAATAAAATATCCAATTGAGTGAATTAAACATGAATATTGGCATGTAGTTGAAATTATACAGTATTGTTTCTATAATGGTTTTAAAATTTGTATTTCCCTTGTGAATAGTTTAATATTAGCTCTATAATTATACAGATTGAAATTACTCTTAACATTCCCATATTTATGAATCAATTAATTTATTAGAACAAAGATGACAAAGACATTAACTTCAATCTTGGATTATTGACATATTTTCTTTTCTAAGATCAATGCGTCGATGGCTGAGTGGTCTAAATCTAGCACTAACGGATCACGGCTCCTCTTATCGGCTAGGTTCGCATCTCTATTGGGCAGATTTATTTTTAGGTACAGGGTGTTTCAAAATATCTGTCCCATTTTAATTGGTCTGTTCGCTTGCCAAAAGTCAGTGGATATCATGCCGTTATACGCCCTTCTACCTTTCCATGTGACAGATGTAAGATAAAAGGAACAAAAAATCCCATATACAAATGTACAAATACATTGATTGAAAATAAAATAAATTAAAGAAACGGGTAAATTTTTATGACCAAAAAAATCAAGAAATAATATATAATCGTAGATACACTAAATCCAACCCGTTAGAATGTATTTCCAACATACCTCTAGAATCGATTGTAAATATTAAAAAACAAAGATACTTATCCATATCGAAATTAAAATCCAGAAGCATAGTAAAAACGTTGAAACTGACAAATAAGGTTAAACTTCTACCAGGGAAGTGACGATGGGTACTCTGGTAGGGTTAGCAGCTCCTATTTAGCTAACTTCACCCGCCAAGTATGTTATCCAAATTGATTGAAAGGAACTATGGGACGTGAAATATTTCTAGATCAATCAAGAAACGGAGGCATCATACTTATCAACATAACTGTGATGACGTCCATTAAACTTTAAAACCAATTTTTATCATGTCACATAATATAATTTTGTTTAATTTTCTCTTGGAAGTTCACAGGTTTAATTTATGTTCGTCACATCCCAATATTGTTATATATGATGCCTGTATCCAAAAACTTTGGAACTGACAAGTTAGGTTAGACACGTGAACTTCCACCAGGGAAGTGAGGCCGGGTGCTTCGGAAGGGTAAGCACCTCCTGTTTAGCTAGTTACACCTGCACGTGTGTAATCAAAATTGTGTAAAAGAAACATGAACATGGAACTATGAGACGTCAAATATATCCAGGGCAATTCTGGAAACAGACACATCAAACTTATCAACAATACTGTGATGACGGCCATAAAGCTTTTTGAGGGCCTTGATAAGCCTAGGCTTGCAATATCCCCGAGTCAACAATTTATTTGCAAGCAGCCAACTTCGTTGTACAAAGTCCCCGTAGTGGGAACAAGCTTTACCATAGCGTATTAATTGGGAAACAAATACACCATAAGCAGGAGAAGCAGGTATATTGCTGCATAAAAAAGGAAAGTTGACAATAGAAAAATTGAAGTCATCACGTTTGTCATAAAGTTTCAAATGTAGCCTTTCGTGTGCGTCATAATTCAGGTATAATTCTAAATATGAAGCAGAACTTGAGAAACCAGTCGTGTCTTTTATTTCAAGCTCACTAGGATAGATGACATTTACATAGTCTCCAAATTAAGGATTGCTAAGAGACAGAACGTCATCTATGTATCTGTATGTTGAATGGAATGATTTTGCGACAGTCTTCTGTCAAGATTTAACAAGGTTATAACAAATAACAAAGACACCGCCACTTTGAACGAACTGTTTTAATTTCAAAATTTCTTATTTCATATTACATGCAATAAAATGATTTGTTTTAAACTCGTAAAATTAAATAAAATTAGAACGGCACATGCAAATGTTTAGTCTTCATCTTTCGCTATTGAAACAATTATGTAATCTTGTAAACTAAAACATACATGAATTGCCGAATTATAATATTATATACTTGCAATCGAAATAGCATATATTGTACGGTAAACGGTTAACCTTTTTTCAAATTATACAAAAGAAAAAAATAGCAGTTTCAATTTATCTCAAGGGGTTGTTTTCTTTGATTACATATTTACGTCGGTATAGCTAGATAGTAAAAATATGCTTATTAAAAAGACATTTTCAGTTCAAGTAAATATGTTGATTAATAATGAGTCATTTTTATCATTGTTTTTATTTCGTTTACAATATCACTATTCAGATGTACATAATTAGTTTCTATCTTTTTTATTTCTCTCGGTTAACTACGAAATTCATGTAATTTATCGGGTTATGCTTTTTATTACATATACGTATTGGAAAAAGTGGAACAATGTCGACGATAGCCAATTGTGGTGATATATGGTGCTTTATATGTTCAATAGAAAATCTTGTGAGATTTTCTTGATTTCGTTAATGATGCCTGTTATATATCAAAGATTTGAACTCAGTATCTGTACTTATAAGACTTTTTCAGAAATCGTTTAACGCCCGATAGATATATACAAATCCGAATAAATTAAGGTATTATATGGCTGCTCAAGTATAAAATGCTTTTATATCTAGAACGTTTAAGAGCAATGCCCGGTGATTTGAAATGATAAATACTCAATGACAGTGTACTTATTTGTCATCTTAATGAAAAAACACCTTTGTCATTTATTTCATAAAACGTCACTGGCGTATGAGCCTTAATTAAATTTCGCCAATTTATTTCTTACAAATCCTAAAGTATGCTACTTTTTAGGCTGTTACCTTTTAGGAGCAGACGGTCCTACATCCCTGGTGAAAGTATGTATTTAATTTAATTTTGTCGGTTTCAAACGTTTTATTTTGGCATCGTGATTTTGGGCATGTATAGGTGTGTTTGTTTTTGATTGATTTACAAGTACCTGTTCCTTTGACATTATAAAAATACTATCGCATACAATTTTTGTAACACTATCAAAGTTAATTTAGCAACAGTAACACGAGTGTCTGAAGCACATGATACGTCCGTCTTTGCCAAATCGAATTTGAATGGTGAAAAGAACATTTTGTTGAAAATACAATAACTTTTAAATTTTTCATGTTTTTACAAGTAGCAATACTATTTAATATTTGATCAAGTTTTAATTCTTATTTTACCATACAATCAATCAAGAATATATACGATCGTATGTAATTACATATTATACCAGTCTTAATTTTACTGCACTAGACGGCCGTCTAACTGGTTTTGCAAGAAACCGATCTGATCTGAAAAATAAACCGGTTGATTTTAATTTATTTGCCATCTTTTGAAAAAGAAGCTGCTTGTAAGCACATAACCATGAATTCTTGACAGTGCGTTTGGTGTCTATCCATTGTTACAAATTTGTCTCTTTTAATTGATGATTCTCGGGTATAATGTGCTTAGGGAATCTACCAATTGCCATATACGTATTGCAAAGCTTAATCTTATCAAACTTCTGCAGTTGCATCACGTAGTTAACATCTCGTTACAGAAATATTTATGTGTATTGCTCGTAATTAAAGGAAACGCGTATTAACGTAGTGAAAAAAACGTTTGTTTACAAAACTATCTTTATTAATATTGAGACTGTATGTCTTCTTTCATATATATACATATATAGTATAATATATATACTCGAAAGTATGCTACTCTTGTTTGTGAATTAAAACCAAATTCTCTCAACTGCCCCTTTCTGCATGCACAATTTCATTGTTTAATTACACATTGCTTTTCTGTACAAGTATGTCTTCCATATTGCACATTGAGTTAATGATTATATTTAATGTTTATTTTTTAATGATTTAAATTCTGCAAGACAATAAACAAGAGAAAGCATTATGTTAATCTTGTTAAACTTCTATTTTGTAATAAACTTGAATTTGGTTAATTATGGTTTTGACATTTAATTAGATCTTCCAAATGCAGTGAACACACGGTTTTATAGTTATTATCGTAAGAGGATGTGCAAAAACAGCACAAATACTATACCTGGACCGCTTCAACATTTAATTATATTAGTTTACTGGTTTTATCTTTGAAATATGCTAAAACTAAGCACCATTCCAAATATTTCTAAGTTAATTTAAAGTGATACCCAGTATAGCAGAATTTTAAGGTCTTTTAAATAATAACAACAAAACTTCTTGATACAAGTATAAAGCAACCATTCAATACATTGAATCATTACACACGGGAGCTATCAAGCAATTCTGAAGATCTTGCCAACAGCAAACATATGTGCTTGAAAGCACGACCACAAACAACAATAAAATATTGCCTTCAGTAGGTTGTGTACCAAACAACCGCAACATTTATGTTCTAATACTTCAGTTCATTTCCGCGAAATACAGATTATTTTGATCACAAGAGTAATCGAATATTCATTAGTTATAGTTTTAATCAACAATTATTCTATTGGTACATGTATGGTATCAAGTGCGCACTTACGTTTTGCGCTTCTCGCCGCCTTTGTTCAACCCGAATTTGAGTACATCTTTGTACGAGAAAGTTTGTCATTTCCTTTGACGAAAGTCGTTGGTTTTCTCCAAATACTTTGGTTTCTTAACCAATCCAAAATTTAAGTGAAAAAACATGACTGGGGTGTAATAAAACACTATTTCTCGAGCCACAAATACTATATTTTTTATTAACTAAAAGATATCATTTATTTTCTACTAACCCACATGAGAGTATCATAAGTATACATGTACATTTTTTAAAGGTTCAAATCAAACCGAAAATGTAAATTTTTGCTTTATGTCCTATGATATATCAAACACTAAGAACCTTATTCATTCCAATAATCGAATTACGTGTACTTGATGAAGGAGCCGTAGCCGAAGTATTCCCACAGGAATATATACATTTGAACTGATTATATAGGGTAAAACATCTCATTTATCAAATGTCAGTGATACAGATTTGTTTTGGTTGATTTATGTCTGCGTGGTGTCTGATGTTTTCGTACGTTTTTAGGGAAAACACTTTTAAGTGGGTAATGGAAAGATACATTTGCAGTTACAGTGATTCTTCAATTTCTTTAGAGAGCCTTGGTGGGTGAGTGGTCTAAAGTGTTCGTTTATGGATGACATAGCCTGTCACCGCTTATACTCGAATTCCGTATGGAATATTTCCTAGTTTAAGTATATTTTTGTCTGTTCGCTTGTCGAAGGTCAGGGATTTCTCTTGTTACTACCATGATCACTGAACTTAACGCCTCTATATAAATGAATTGATCTAGCCTTTGGCGGAAAATATAATTACACCAATTAATCACTTAGAAAGACCATATATTATAAATATAGTTGTAATTATTTCGATGTCGTTTGCATTTATCGAGATTATTAATTGAAAATGAAATTTATTGGGACAAGTATTTTTTTCTAACTAGAAATCATATTCTTTGGAATTTACCGCATTCTATCGATATACGTCTAAATCTACATAATACTGTTTCTATACATACGTGGCGGGTGAAGCCTAGCTAAACAGGTGCTGCTAACCCTTCCGGAGCACCTGGCCTCTGTTCCCTGGTGGAAGTTCACGTGTCTAACCTAACTTGTCAGTTCCAAAGTTTTTATTTTGCTTCTGGATTTTGATTCAGACATGGATTAGTATGTTTATTTTTGATTAAGTAGATATTTCACATATAACCTTAGCGTGCGTATTATCCCCATGTTATTTTATTATGTTGTCATTTTCTTGGGTCAGATAAACGATACCATGTTGTTTGCTTAATGGATGGCCGTGTAAAATTATGTATTATTATCGAGTTGTGCCTTCGCTGGCTTAGTATTTCATTGACTGATTATACCCGACGAGGACGTTTAATTTTGACGACAGAGGAAATGTTTATGACATTATTATATTTATTAAATGATAAGTTGGTTGAATGTTGCTTAACGTCGCATCAGCAATTTTTCAGCTATACGCGACGAGAACTATTTTATTAATCTCTATGAACTAATTTATGAACAAAAAGGTGTATGCATGTGAAGTGTGAGTGTGTTCTATGGTCTGCCTACTTCTAGCTCGCACTCAGGGCGAATTCGAGGTGCTAGCTCACCGAGTCAGTACGCCGCAGACAAGCGCACCACTCCCCCAGTCCATTATACTGATATCAGGTGAATCAGTAAAGTCCAACGGCAAAGAAAATTCATATTCCATCATGTGGTCTGAGCAGGACAGCGGTGAGAGACCCGGGATTTGTAGACTGACGTTTTATCTATTAGGCCACCGCGGCCTCTCATTTATTGAATGAAAAACGCAGTTTATGGGATAGAATTTATTTTAAAGGTGTTCAACAATGAAGCATTCCTTTCATTGACTGATTGATCTTAATCAGTATTATCGTTGTTGTGATTAAAGAGGGTTCCTGAAAATTTGAACACTTAAATTAATGCTGTACTCAATCACATTTCAACAAACTTAGACCTGTGTGTTACTTATATATGTTCTTTTATCCAAATCCTTAAAAAACGTTATAGTAAATATCTTACAAAGAAATCGCGTTAGACACTCGCACGTTACACACGTATTAGATAACATAGTTATCAATAATAGTATTGACACATGGAAAAATAGCAATTTGTAAAGTTCTCTTGTATAAAGTACATACGGTACGTTACACGTGGTTATAAATTATAGTTTTGACACATGGAAAAATAGCAATTTGTAAAGTTCTCTTGTATAAAGTACATATGGTTTAGGGAGCTTGTAGAAGCGTTATAGTACATGCCTTACAAATAAATCGTGTTAGACACTCGTACGTTACACGTGGTTATAAATTATAGTTTTGACACATGCAAAAATAGCAATTTGTAAAGTTCTTTTGTATAAAGTACATATGGTTTAGGGAGCTTGTAGAAGCGTTATAGTACATGCCTTACAAATAAATCGTGTTAGACACTCGTACGTTACACATGGTTATAAATTATAGTTTTGACACATGCAAAAATAGCAATTTGTAAAGATCTTTTGTATAAAGTACATACTATGGTTTAGGGAGCTTGCAGAAGCGTTATAGTACATGTCTTACAAAGAAATGGTGTTAAGACACTCGTACGTTACACGTGGTTTTAAATTATAGTTTTGACACAAGCAAAAATAGCAATTTGTAAAGTTCTCTTGTATAAAGTACATATAGTTTAGTGAGCTTGTAGAAGCGTTATAGTACATGCCTTACAAAGAAATGGTGTTAAGACACTCGCACGTTACACACGTATTAGATAACATAGTTATCAATAATAGTTTTGACACATGGAAAAATAGCAATTTGTAAAGTTCTCTTGTATAAAGTACATACGGTTTATGGAACTTGCAGAAGCGTAATAGTACATGCCTTACAAAGAAGTCGTGTTAAGACACTCGTACGTTACACGTGGTTATAAATGATAGTTTTGACACAAGCAAAAAGGTCTTTTGTATAAAGTACATATGGTTTAGGGAGCTTGCAGAAGCGTTATAGTACATGTCTTACAAAGAAATGGTGTTAAGACACTCGCACATTACACATGTTTCTTGATAACATAGTTATCAATAATTGTTTTGACACAAGGAAAAATAGCAATTTGTAAAGTTCTCTTATATAGAGTACATATGGTTTATGGAAATTGCAAACGAACCTTTAATCTTTGTGTACTGTAACACCTCATACTGACTGAAAACTATGTTTCGAAGATCATTGGCGCGTGTAAGTGCTCGAAATTTGATACATGTAATCAAATTCATTATTTTTTTCTACTGGCACATGACATTATAAGACGGGCACAATTCCATGTTGTTAAGGATAACTACACCTAGCTGTAAAACAAGTTGGATGTCTCTTTAGCAACCAAACCACATTACTGAATTCCATTTTGTTAACGTTATTAGATCCAGTGTTCGTTCAAATAAGTGAATGAGTCTTATAATCATTTATTCCAATATGCGTTTATTTTGTCGTTTGTTCATGGTTTCCAATTCTCGGTTCCATTATCTACAGACAAATTGTCGTTTTTCAGCTACAAATGTTTTATTCGATTAGTTTCAAGCTATCATGCAAACAATAAATACAAAAATAAAAATCCTATATTCATCCTTAGGGGGTAACAAAATATGAAAACACAATATTTAGTCTGGTTTCATTTTGTTTTATCCCCATGGAAATCCGAAACCCTGAAAAACCAAACGATCAGACAACATGTTAACAAATTAAAAACGAGCAGTTATGTGACATTACTTGCACATTTATTGCAAAAATGATATTGTTAGAAATCAAAAAACAAAGCATTGTTTTTCTTCGTACACTGATTTTTGTAATATCAATAGGGTTCGCCGCATGATCTTGGCGTTTGTACGGAACGTTTGGAAAACGTCAACGTGACAGATTCCCGGCATGACATCTTTTTCTCGGGAGTACTTCATCTCGTGCTATTCGAAATCCATATAAGTGTTTCGCATAAACGTTAAAGGTATCACGTGGTACAGCGGCGAACCCCATTTGTGTTGTGCATGTATATTAATTCTGTTCATTCACCTGCACATAGAAATATATATATTAATTAATATTCTATATTCTTGATCAAATACACTCATCGACTGATAGACAGTAGCATAGGGAAATTTACACCTGCAAAATTCGACATTGGTAACAAAAAAAACAACAAACATACTAATCCATGTCCGAAATACAATTCAGAAGCAAAGTAAAAGCTTTGAAACTGACAAGGTTAAACACGTTAACTTCCAATAGGGAAATGAGTCCGGATGCTCCGGAAAGGTAAGTACCACCTGTTTAGCTAGCTACACACGTCACGTGTATAATCAAAATTGGGTGAAACGAACATAGAACTATGGAACTATTAATACTTATTTTCTTATGTTTCTAATAGAACACAATAGAAAACAATCCATTTAACATTTTTCATATACTATTATTTCATCTGATGGAATACGTCTAAGTACAGTAAAGGAAAATCGTAGTCAAGGTCACTAAGTAATTATTTTATGTTTCATATTAGGTTTTCTATTCGGAAGTTCAAATCACGTCTCAGATCTGTCATGATGCAGATTAATCTTTTTCATGAAATATTCCAACATAACAAACATGATAATGACATATGTTCGGGTTAATCAAAATCCAGGATATAAATCTGACCTGAAAATGACCGCAGATTAATTGATTAAATATAATGACATATAGTCTATCACAGATAGGATTAAGCTTTGTGGTGATGTTTCGGTTATTAAGTCATTAAGCTACAATATAATAATGGTTTTCTATTATAATGTGATAACGTTTACACGGTAATAGTACTAAATTTTATATAGCCAAACAAGACTGACCTGTCCGTTTCACCTTTAATTAAAGTGTTAGTTATACACGAGTGCATTTACGAATAGTGAACTCTAGTATTTAACTCGTCTACATATCACTAAATCAGTACACTGTATACTGTATACATAAAGGCCAGTAGAATTGAAACCTAATTGTTCTTTTATTCATATCATTTTAACCTGTGTAGAAAAGCCACTTTTCCACAAAGGCCATTTTTATTGGTTCCCTTGGATGGCAGGTTTGACTATCTATTAACTGATAATATCAGTTAACGTCATGAAACATAGTGTGTAAAATAATATTGCAATAATACTCTGAGGTTGTTTTAAAACGTACATATTGGCGTTGACCTTGTTATTGTAAGTTAAAACTCTAGTATAGATCTATATCATCTTTCTTTTTTATTATTATTAAAAATGACATATACTAACGTTTAATCAGGTACAATGATATTGATAATTTACAGACAGTAGATATTTCAGATAAAACAGCGTAAACAGCAAACTGAAAATATTAATCCACTAATCCCCTATTACTAAATTAAAACTTATGTTCTTTACAACAAACACTCATATGGAATAAGAGAGTAGATGCCTACCCTTCCGGAACACCTGGTCCCACTCTCCTGAATGGAATACTTGCGTTTTTAACTATATTTGAGTTTTTAAGTTTAAATTTGCTTTGGAGTTGTTATTTGGACATGGATTGTTTTATGATTATGATTGTTTTTTACCAGTGAATATCGTGATGACACGAGACTTGAATGTCTTATCTTTTGTTTCAAGCTCATTAAAAGATGACATTTACACAGTATTCAGATTATTAGGATTATATAGAGATATAACGTCATCTATACCTGTGTTTGGAGTTGAATGATTTGGCGACAGTCTCCAGGATTTTACTTTCCTTTTGGGATTTTATTTTAGATATAAATAGGTATGTTAGTTTTTGACTCTTTAAAACAAGCGTACATGAGGAAATATTTATTAACTAAAATAATTACAACAAAATGATTGAACACGAAACGTGTCTTGAAAATATTACAAATAGTTACAAGAGAACTTATTTCTGTAGGCGGCATTTATTTTTTCTAAAGAAGTTTTGAGTGTCATTGCTAAGCATCAGATAAATCTACAAATCCTTTCGACGGCTATTTGCAATCCATACTCAAATCTTCCTTTTTCATCAATAATGAATAGCTTATCGCCCAGTAAGTCCAGAGGTCTTTAATCATCATGTTCCTGTATTCAAATTAACAGTTTGTGGCCATTTAGCCAGATTGTAGTAGACAGTTTTCTTTATTACGATTTACACGCACGGATGTGTCTTTATAATTGAGCTAATTTGTGTTCTTAGAAACTCTGTCCGTAGTAAGTATGATATATGTAGATTGGGCTTTATTTTTGACTTTGATCTATGGACAGTACACTTAACATTTATTGGTTTGGATGAATTCTGAGATCCCTTCTTACTCACGCACGATGAATTAACAAGATCATATCAAACTTAATAATTTGGGTTATAACTCATAATGCTATATAGAGCTCCGGACTAG
Organism: Anadara kagoshimensis; assembly: GCA_021292105.1. Lineage (NCBI taxonomy): Eukaryota > Metazoa > Mollusca > Bivalvia > Arcoida > Arcidae > Anadara > Anadara kagoshimensis. Next base: position 31,840,105 of record CM037861.1, read on the forward strand.
CGACAGACAAAATGAAAAACTACCGTGGTCTCAAAACATTATATGCAATGTAGGACTTATGTATCATCCATTTAATACGAACATCCATGTTGACGTGTCTCAGAAGAAAATGAGGTCATGAAGATTTAGTTCACATATATGTCTTAAGTAAACAAGCACAAAGTGATTGGCGATATCTTGAAGAAAACAAAATAATAATTATCATAATTGACCACATATAGAGACCGTTAAAAAAAGAAAATACTAACTAGCCAATCTATGACCACGTCACAATCCCAAAGCACAGTAAAAACTCGTGGACATCTACCAGGTTAGCTATCTAGAATCGAATGTCCATGTCATATATGGTCAGTAAGTTATTTAAAAATTGTTTATTTGTTGTAGATTGCAGTAAAATATGTAAAGGTGATTATCAGAAACTACAAACAAAAGAAACAGCAGTACACGAGAGAACACTAGAAAATGAAGACGAATCAGAAGACGAGGGTAATGACTCTGAAAGTTTGTCTTCAGATTCTTTAGAGTCATCAAGCGAAGGTATGTTATTTACCAGTTTTAATTTTACACTAGCACTAGACGGCCCTTTTGGAATAAATTCCTTACAGTAGTGCTTTTATGATGTTGAAAATATACACGAAGTACCAAAATATTGAAGAAAAAACATGAAACTGATTGAATTCCAGTTGTGTCACATGGGATTTGACAATTACAAACAAACAAGAGCATCCCAAGAAATAAAAACGGAATAAAAATAACAAACCAAACATAAACCTATTAATACGACTGAAAATAAAAATCCAGACTCTAAAGTAACATTAAGCTTTGATTGAATTTTGTGTTGCGTTTTATGTTGTCTGGCTTACTTTTAATGTAGCAAGGCCAGTCATTTTATTACTTCTGGTTTTAGTTAAATTAGCAATGGGGTTTGAGTTTCAAACATAAAGGGACTCTGGGATTTTTTACAAAATATTACGATTATTGGTTGTTGATCGGTTTTCACTCCCTTCGAAGTCTTTTCACGTAATGTTGCTGTAATAAAGAATTATTTATCGTCTATTTTTTCTCGTCTTATAATCATTTACTAGTAATCTTGTATGTCGGGTAAAGTCATAAATGACTACAAGATATTTTACTGGCTGGTCAAGAAAAAAAAGTTAAAATGAATTTATGTTCCCACAGTGTCCTTTATTTCTCTTTTCCTATTTTTCATGTTAACAGTACTTCTGATGTGTTCTATACACAGTTGATAACGCTTCTATTTCATGTCTGGCATCAACATAAAGAACAACACTAGTAAATGTATCGTTGTCAAGGACATTGCAACTCCATTTCTGTAATATTAGGTCAAAAACGAGTTTTGTTGAGTTCCTGACCACATCAAACAAGGGTTGAGATTCGGAAATGTTTTGATTAAAAGACTAGCTACTTTGTACCGTAACAAAAATACAAACAACAAACATTGCAAAAAGTTAAAATCCGTTTCGAATCATGATGTTTATGTGTATCAACAAAAACTCCATTAAACAACTGGATTGTTGACGACAGTGCATTTAATAAGTATTCCATATCAATTCTTTGTTTCTACATTCTAACGAACCACTGAGGTAGCTCAGTCGGTAGAGTGCTCGCTCCGTAAGTGGGAAGTCGTGGGTTCGAACCTCGACTGGGTCTGACCCAAGACTTGAAAGTGGGTAGTAACTGCTCTTTCGCCAAGCACTCGTTATAACGAAATGAAAGTCGCGGTTCTTTCGGATGGGAACTTAAAATCAACGAGGTCCCCGTGTCATGGTGGGCTTGGCACGATAAAGAACCCTACTGTATAATGCCATCAGCTGCACCTTCGCCTAAAGCTGGCGACGTCTCGATATAAGTGAAATATTCTTGACTGGGACGTTAAACACCATTACTCAACTCAACTCTACATTCTAACACTATTTATTGCAATGAAAGGGAACTAATCCTCACTTGTTTTAAACATCAATAAACGATGCTAGTTCTGGCACGAGTCTTTGTTACTTATCTTTTAAATTGTGCAATTGAAAGCTGACATACAAATACATTTGATGTCCTAGATCCGCAACTGAAAATTAATAAAGAAAAGAGAGATGAAAATTTTTACATTTTCAGAATACTTAGATTGTCGTCATCACAATGGCGTTGTTAAGTAGGATATCGAAAACACACATACCAGTCCATGTCCAAATCACAATCCCAATGCAAAGTAAAGACTTTATATTGGCAAAAAAGCGTGGCCACAAAAAAGTAAAAATAATGTTACTCACTTGGGAAATGTTTTGATTATGAAAACTATTAATTTTATTGCATTCGTGATATTGTTTGGTTAATAAACATACTTTTAATTAACTAAATGGGTTTTACTAGGACCGTTACCAAATTACGTCTTCAGCTTTAGGAAAGTAATTTAACAGTTCTAACTAGAAAGAAGCTTATTTATTAAACTAGTGTTAATATAGTCTGCGAATTTGGCGACAGACATTTCATATCAATGATTGAGTTCTTCTTGTTGGTAGACATTGTGACCAGTTATATATTCGAAAGAGCATGTCCCGGAATTAATGGCACTTATTTCCTCATCGAAACACCCCTCGGATAAATAATTCATTTTCTGCAATATTGTTTTACATCTATGCATATGGGATTCCATATGTGCCAAATAAAGACTGTATTCAGCAGGTGGACTTTATAACTCCTTATAGGTGCGTTCTAGCTCATAATCTTTTCTTTATCGCAGGTATATACTTCGAATTTTAGATAATTCCAAAACCCCTAATTTTACTCTCAATGATTACATAAGTTACAAAAATTAACACCCTCGAGATGCTCTTTGAAATTTCCCAACTAAAGTATAACGATCATTTTGAAGCTTTAAAATTTTAATGTTTCTAATGAAAAAGGGGCGTTTTGTTTTTAATGTTTAGACTTGATTGTTTATTCACTGATTTGTAAAAGGTGAATTAAGTTTAGACAAGTTATAAATATAGCGTTTCTTATATTCTCTACTCAGCTTGTGTAAGCGAAATCAGAGAAACAACAAACTGCTTCTGGGCTACTACTTTTAAGTAATTAAACAAAACAATTGGCAGATTTGAATTCGCAACACGGTGGCATTCTAAGATATTTCATTAGGTACTTCAGTAGAAAATAAATATTGGATTCGTAAACGGCCGTCAAGTGCTGCAACATTAAATCGGGTCTAGTGATTATATCTGCATTTATAATGCAGGCTTTAATGAGAGGTATTTTGACAGCAGCACAATGTAACCAAAAAGCTATCGCATTCACACGTGTAATGATAATCAGCCTCAATTTGAAACTACTTATGTTATGCGAAATAACAGCGGCAATTCATTCACATTGTTAAAAGTCGATGCCATTATATTTCGTACTTAACCTAATTTTGCAGCATTGAATGGTTTTTTCAGTAATCTGAAGTGCTTAGACCAAAAATTGTGTAAATCGAAATATTTAAGATGTTGAAACTTATAAAATAGTATAGAAATTACAAAAAAATCATAGATCAGTGATTTTGGTTTCCTATTTAAAATATATTTCCCCATTTATTTTCTAAAAAAAAAAATGACTTGCGATAAAAAAACGATTTCAATGTAGTTAAATATCCAGGGGTTACGGAAATCGCCTATTATAGACGTTGCTTATCCCACAACATAGGATTGGCTACGAAACTAATTATAATCCATTTGCCGACAATACTGTGGTTTTATTAAAATAAAAGTTTGCTTCTATTTCAAACATTATACATGCATTGAATTCTGAAAGATTTTTGATGATTGAATTCTGAAACTATTTTTCAAAATTCAACAAGCTGTTTTGATGTTTGATATTCAATATATTGTAGATATTATATTGTGTCTATTGTAGATGAAAGCGAAGACGATTTTGATGACTTTGGTGATTTTAAGACAACATGCAGTGGAAGTGATGAAGAAATAGAGGAGGAAAAAGAGAGCCTGCTATAAAATATTTTTAACATTAATTTTTACACGACTCATTTATCATAACTCATGGAACATAATTTTTCTTACATACAGTCAAATTGGTCTATAAAAGTCACCAAAGAAAACCAGTAAAAGTGGTCTTTACACGCAGGTGACCTTAATATATAGGTTCCAATAAGTAGCAATTGGGATAAAATTTTACTGGCCTTAAAAATATGTGGTCGTTATCAAGAGGTGGACTTTAAAGCTGATTTGGCTGTAGTATTCATGTAAATACATTTTGACTCATTTTTGTATAAAACAAATTTGTAATTTAAGTACATTATTAATTATTGTTGTTTCATGATGTTATATAAATATTGCCAATGGATTATTTTGAAAGTCATTCATTCTCGATTAAATCTTGAAAATAGGATCGTGGAAGATATAAGTTTTGGTAGGATAACGAGTCTTGACATAGTTGGTTCGCCAGATTAGATTAGTGTTGTATTTAAGACTATTTCCAACTTTAAAACGAAGTCTCTACTTATTGCTGTGCAAGTTCAGAAGTTTTAAAACACTAACAGCTCATTTCATCAGGAATATTAGCTTAAGTATCATATGGAAATTGTGCTGTCTAGATGGTACTTATGGCCGTCATCCCAGTTGATAAGTTTGATGTTTCTGTGTCCAGGAATGACCAGGATATATTTCACGTCCAATAGTTCCATGTTCTTTTAACACAATTTAATTACCTATATGGCGGTTGTAGCAAGCTAAACAGGAGGTGCTTACCCTTCCTCACTTCCCCGGTGAAAGTTCACGGGTCTAACCTAACTTGTCAGTTTCAAAGTTTTTACTTTGCTTCTGGATTGTGCTTCGGACATGGATAAGTATCTTTGTTTATGATTATAACTTTTGGTAAAAATAGGTTGTCTTGTTTACATTTAAAAATGATTTAAATGACTTCATTGGTGATAATTCAACATGTTTTATCCCTACTATTACAATATCTGACAATTTAGGTTTGCTTTCACGCCATCAAATGAGAATACAAACCTCGATGTTTATTGTCTCCTCTATTTATACCAATAACTGTTGCCACATGTATAAAAAGACTCGATGTTTTCTTTCTTCATTGATGGACAAATTCAAGATCGCCGTACTATTTAAAAAAGGGTAAACCAATTTGCAACTAAAAATGTAACTACAGCAGCAAAGGGGACAACAAAACGTGACACAACAAAATTACAAACGAGGCAGGAAAAAACAAACCCATGTCCGAATCACAACCCAGAGGCAAAGGTAACACTTTAAAATTGACAAATCGGGTTAAAACACGTTAACTTCAACAGGGAAGTGAGACCGGGTACTCCGAAACGGTCAACACCTCCTGTTTAGCCAGCTACATCCATCACGTGTGTAACATTCTTTCTTGTAGTGCAATAATTTTGCAGAACTTTTAAATGTAAATTTCCATTCTAATCAAATCTTACCATCGTTAACTCAAACCGACAATTTTCCTTTTTACAGGCAGGTTGCCAATATCTAAATGTACAAGTGTACTTTTGTCGTTAACAAATATAGCCTCGAGAGATTGTGTCTAAAACGTATTTTATGTGAAAAATTGAAAAGTACACAGCTGATCATTGATGGGAGTGTTTGTATTAAATAAACAGTCTTCTGTTAAACCAATTTTAAAGATTCCAACAAAAGGAAATATTCCTAATACTTATAGTTAAAGGTTTAAAAAATGTTAAAAATGTTAAGAAACAAACGCTTACTTTTTATTTTTAGTACAACGCTATTACGTATTACAATTTCGTAGCAGTAACTGTAATCATTATGTTTCATTTTTGCTTAGGATTATCACAAACATATTTGAGACCAATGCTGTTGACTACTTCAAAAGCATGTGTATTTATTTGAACTGCAAAGAAACGTTTTTTATTGAAGTAAAAATGAAGAAATGGGATGGGGGGAGCAGTTATTATAACAGTATTATTTTGTTTAACAAATGGTTTTCATCTCGCATAAAGTCTTCCACGGTAATTATTATATAATTACACAGTATTATGTCATTAAAATTGATTCACCCGTTGTATAAAGCCAGGACATTTTTTTAATAAAAGTGTACTTGTTTGATGAATAATGATACAATTAGCTTTATATAAAAACTAACACGTAGACCCAGCTTTGAACGCTATATGGAATCATTTTCCAAAATATCGTTTAACCATATTGCTGCCAAATAGACATATTTGTTCTCTACTAGGTGTCTGCCACACGGAAACATATATCCTTTCAATTGAATTTACAACTCTTGGTTGAAAGACCTTAGAAATACTTATACAATCTTTTCGTAAAGTAAACGAATATTTAAACTGTTGACTAATATCTCCCATTGACTAATGATGTCAAATGAATACAAACCCGTGTGGCGTCATATCAATTAATGTTTTGAACCTCTATTTGGCACTGCCAACGTTGCTTTAAAATTTATTTTGATAGCAATTGGGTTAATGGCAAACCTACAGTACAGTCCTGTCGAAAGTTTGACACTGAGGTAACGGAAAAGATTCCGAGTTCGGCTGCCGAAAGTAGGCCTATGTAATATAAATAGCTGGTGACCCGAAAAGCTGGCTAAAGATGGACAGCAGGTGTCAAAAAATGTCGAGATAAACCTAAGGAGGGGACCGAGATGGGCTGTCGATTGGTTAACTTAGTGTTAAACTTTCCACATGCCTGTATTGTTTTTATTGATATAGTGCAATTTTGATAATTTAAAGAAATTGTTTGAATAATATCGATTAATATGTTGTGTTGCCAATTTTGAAAAAAAGACTATCTTGATCAACTCTACTGAAGCTTTGGTGTGGTTAAATACATAATTATGTAACATTATCAATAATAAAATGCACTGAAACAAGGTAATTAGCTACAATTTGTGGAATATATATTCTAAAGATATTTCAACAATCCAAATTTCCTACAGCCGTATACCAAATAAAAATGTGAATGAAACAAATAACGGCGGAATGAACAGAATATGCAGTTTTATTGTTTTTTTCATGTTTCAGTCATAGTTCAGGAGACTGACTGAAATAATGAGATGGTTCACGCTCAATTGTTAGTTAATATATATGTCATTTGATTAGGATCTTTCATTGTCTTGTAATGTTTTGTAAGAAAATAAAACAAATGGGAGTGTCAATGTTAAGTTTGAATGAATGTTTATAATGTTAATTTGTAAATATATTAAATAATTATCGTTATGACAAAATTTGTTGTTTTATTGATTTCTCTTGATGGACTTGAAAATATTTCTTGTCAGCAGTTTATGAGTTCATATTCAGCAAACATTGACGAACCGTAAACTTGAGTTTTCCTGGTATTTAATAATAAAACTTCAGTGCTTTAAGGGCGTCTGGTGGCTTGTGATGAACTGTTTCATATTTGAAGACTTTGTCATGTCTGACTAGATGTGCATCTCCAATAAAACTGGAAATTTAATGAACTTTTGCCTATTTTTTAATTATGCTTTATGGCATTAAATATTTTTATTCAAAACAAATGTTTGAATGTATTTCAGTTTTGGAGAATATTTCTAAAAGGTACCAGTGTTTACTTCAACTATCTTGACTTTTGAGATCATCTACACTGTAAAAACTGAGTGTTTAGAAAATAAACACTAAATTGCAACAGATAATAAACACTTAAACATGTTGAAAAATTAAGCACCTATTAAACACATATGTTAAATTATTAAACACTTTAAGGTGTTTAAGGCTTTGCAACAGATAATAAACATTTAAACATGTTTATTCTTATATTTTTAAACAGGTAAACATGTTTATCAATATTTTAGTTAAACATTGGTGTTTAAAAATATGACAATTGATGACCTGTTACCATAGTTTCCTCTTTTCAAAGCTTATTCTGGGTTATCTTGCCCCTCATTTTTTCAATACACTACAAATAAGGGAGAGTAGGATTTTAAGGGCAGAATACAAGCCATGATATTGTCAATACATGATAAATCAAGATAGAAACAAAACAACAAACAAAGATTAACCAATAACTTTATTATTATAATATTCAAACAAAAATTAAATTTCTTGGACTTTGAAATATAGTCTAGTTAACTTTCAAAGTTTTTTGTTCAGTTCTGTATTTTTTAGATTTTGGTCCTGTATATGGTTCATTCAATACATAATCTTGAATGCATCCTAAAAGTTATGTATACTGTCTTGGATATTGTAAATCAAAAATATAATAAACAGCCAACAGAATGAAAACACCATCAATGAATTTTCCCCATTTGTGTAATTTAAACATTGATCTCCCTCTACTAAAACTTCTTCCAGTTTATCAGTTCCCTTCGGTAAATAAAACCAGTTTTGGTGCTTCTTCTTCTTTACTTTCTACAGACTTGTCTTTCTGTTCATCTGGTATATCCTTGTGAAAATAATGAAAATTTTTTACTACAAGGTAATTTGAAATGTTCACACATTATTATTTAAAAAAAATGCAGTTGAAGAGGTTCCTGTCCCTAGGTCTTATTGGGATAGGAACATCACTCTTAATCTGCAATATTTGATTTAGTTAAGGCTTTCTTCTAGCTATCAAGGCCGCCCTGGGGCTCAGCAGCAAGGTCATTCACTATAGAGTACTCAGTATTAGTTAGTGGGTTTTTCATTCCCAAGACATAAAAATCAAAGTTGCTACTTTCTCAAATTTTGCTCAGCATAAAGAGTATCAACTTTTTCACAAGAATCAGGATATTTTGACTGGGGGAGTAGTGCTACGTACATATGCAAGATGATACAGCAACTAAGATGTTCTTAACATTTCAAAAACAAGACAGTCAATGACACATACATGCATTACTCATTCATACTCAAACTTGGTTCAAGAGATTAAAAAAAATTCGCTGGCAAATTGTTGATGTGATGCAAGACCATATTACAACAACAACCTACATGTATTATGAAGAACAAACTCGAGTGATTTCTACCATGACCTAACTTTTACAATTGCAAATTGGAAAGTCTGAATTCTTACTTTCTTATGGATAAGTATGCTTCTGCTTTTAACACCTTTACCCTTTTCTTTCCACATACTGTAGACATGGCAAAAATCTAAGTGGCCCCTGAAAGACAGAATACATAAATGAATTAAAATAACGTCCATAATAAGATCAAAAATGATTAAATACAAATACATCACTCGTATCATAATCCAAAAATATAATTTAAAAGCAAAACATTGTCAAAACTGGTAAAACACAGGGTTTGCACTGGCTCAAAAGGCTTTGTTAACAAATTTTAAGTCTTCTTGAACATAATTTCTATTTAGAACTTAGAGATGGATTTTTTGTCACAACTTATAAAAACTAAAAGTATCGCAAATTGCAACATTTGTCTTGCATGGATCCACATATGACCTTTGGAGTAACAAAACTATGCAAGATAAAAATTTCCTGAAAACTATGTAAATAAAGGTTAATACAAACATGGATTCATATGTATGGCTTACCCATGGTGTACTTCCATAACTGTGGCTGACGTCTGGGTAAATGCGGTACATTTTCTCTCCAATTGCTTGATATTCAGAACTATGGTTAATATTGGGGAACTTATCCAGATAAAATTCAGCACTAATGTTAATAACTTTACTCCAGACTTCTTTGGTTTTGTTTAGCTTTCCTTTGATGTAATCTGTAAACTGGAGTAGTTTTGTTACCATAGTAACCATGTCTCTGACACTGACAGAAGGTGATGTGCCTGCTAATGATGGTATGGGTACAGTAATTCAATTTGTTCATTGGATGATTCCGTCTCCTGTGGATGTGGCGTCATGTTAACTGTAGTCTTATTACTTTCTGTAAAAAATCAAAGAAAGTGTTTTAATTTTATACTTTCATCAATTGACAACATCTATCAATGACAACATAATTTAAATAATTATCATGTGTATGTTTCTAAGTAATACAAGCACATCTTCTGACAAATTAAAATAAAATTACAATAGTTAAAATATTGCTTAATGATTACCAACATTATGATTTGGCTTATAATGTTGACCTTTGAACTAAATTCAGTATGAAACACTGCCTAATGTTGGTATACATTTGATCCAAGATTGATAAAATACTTCATTACATGTATTTGGACACCGAAACTTAGATTTGACCCTGTGACCTTACCTTTGACGCGACAGACACATTTACAAATGTTGTTTTTACATTTGTGCAAAGTTTGTTAAAAATCCATCCATAGATGTGGAAGCTATGGACGGAACACAATTTTACATAGACAGATGGATGGACAGACAGACAGATAGATGGAGACATGTTGATCCCTTTACACATCTAAACAAGTTTGTGGGGGTGCAATTATTTTATATATAGTAAAATTTAGTAATACCTGTTGCCATTGTCTGAGATTCAATATTTTCGGTTTCAGAATTCCACATCTCCCCAGGGCAAAGCAGCATAAAAACTTTATCATGACATAAGAATACGTCGTTTTCGAGATCCAATGTCCGTTACCGATTCCGGATATTATTGTAGTATTTTGTCACGTGACTTCCAATAAAATCAGGGCATGGGTACTTCCGGTTTGTTGTCAATGACGCGACATTTGATTTACAGGTCAGCATGTCAAATTGTAAACAATGGTGCGCGACTCTCGATTGTAATGTCGATGCATGAAAGACAGTAGATAAGTATCCCTTTATGGGAACTCTCCCTTTTCTCCCGTTTCCCGCGAAAAGGGTAAATTAAAAAGCGTAGCAAGTGACTAAACTCCAGCTGCAGATCATATTGGACTATGATTCCAATTAATGACACAGAGTTTGTAGCCGTTATTGTGCAGAAGATGCGGGAGTCCCGGCATTAATTCCATGGGAAAATTGCGGAACTCAAGTGGCATTATGGGTCAACGTATCCATCTTAAAAGAACACTTGATGCACTTTAATAATGTATTGAATAAAAGTCCCATTACCACTGGCAAGCTTCTTGATTGATAGTATTCTATTGGCTTTTCCAACCAACCATTTAATTTCAAAACAAAGTTCATGTAGATTTACTTTGCTAACATGCAAATGACCCTTTATGATTGTAATTCAAAAGTATTCTAAAATGATTTCACACATGACAGAAGTTCGATTATATTTCACTTATATTGACATATTGTGATAGCTACTCTTGATGCTTGTGCCTTTTTTAAGTTGCCAATAATCTGGTAATACTTCTTACTACCTGCTGGCATATTCATAAATGGATATGATGCAGTGTTGAGTTTTTACTAATTACAGAAACCAAACAAGCTTGACTTTTATTACACAAATTTCAAATCATTTGGTTTATCCGAAATATGTAGCTTGATGGTTTCTGTTTTATATTTTAGGACCGATGTGTTGGTCAGTTTTAATAGAGATGTTCATCCAGCTGGTTGTGAAAAGGCTTTGGACAGATATCATTCATATCAAAAACCTGCATCAGTTAAATTTAGGGCTTAGCTACAATACTGGTGACAATGACAAGTCACAAATGCTTGGTGAATTTTCTTTTCCATGTTGATAATGGATTGAAATAATTCATCTTGCCATATATTTAGGTTTACACTGCAACAAGTAATTGATTATTAAAGGTTTCATCTGGTGTCATTTGTGGCTGTGACTTCCACATGTAAAATGAAAGCTTAAGTTTTAGCTGAAATAAATGTACTTACAAAACTTCTAGAGATGCATAAGATATTAAAGCTCATATACGAACAATTGATTATAAAACTCCTCGACTTTGAACATGCACCAGGTTGAAGAGGAAAATTGGTGTCCAGTGATGTGGTTTAAGTACTTTTTTGTAGGGCCCTACCACCTACTTATTTCACAGTCAGTGCTTTGATACATCAAAGACTGACATCAGTCTGGTTTTGTCCCAGTATGTAGTATGGAATGATAAATGATAACATTGAAAACAATGCATGTATTTGTTGGAAAGAGAATAACATGAAATCATAGCACTTACACATTTAAAAATGTATAGTTTTTTAATTGCCCCAGACTTAATAAATAATTATGTATACAGTCAGTAAGAATGGTAATCTGAAATTAGAAAAATAAGTCTTTATCCAATACTTCTCCTAAATAAATAAAAATAAATTAATAAAAGCTGAGAATTGTCAATTTGACAAATTCATTTTAATAACTGATATAAAATGGCTAAAATCACTCTAACAGAAGACATCCCACATGAAAACTAAAATAAAAACTTGAAAACAGTCTGATAGTAGTTCTGAAGTTTGTAAAATTCAAGCCTTGGTAGCTTTATACTTTTTTACTTCTTCAGCTCTCTTTAATGAATGGAATCTAATTCTGTTTATATTAGTTTATATGTTTTCAATTCCTATTGTCCATATGAGAATCCATCTCACAGAGAGGGTTCAGATTGCTTTCTAGCTTTCTAGAATTTTCCATTTACATGCTGTAACTGTACCAGCCAATGTCACTATTGTCTTGAAGTCCTTCACATAAATAGTGTAAATAGTGGAAAAGTGGAAAACAGTGCTTGTAGCTAACATCATCTCTGAAATGAATTTTAAGAACATATTATTTAATTATGTGTTGTTAAAACATTGTCTCACAACTTGTTATGTGTTATTTAAGGCTAATCTCAGGTCATATTCACATATATTACAAAATGTATACACTGAAGTTATTTTCATGGCAATTTTTTTCATGAATTGTTGGCAGACACATATTTGTGAAATATGTAATTTGTGAAAATATGACTGTGAAATGTCATAAACATTGAAAGTCTTTAATTTGTTGGATGAAATGAATAAAGATTAAAAATTAAAATTTCAAGTAAGATCATGAATTGAAGGGATAATCACTTTCAGCCAATAAATACAGACTTGAGTAACAGATAACATGATGGTATACAGACAGGTACCTCTATAAACACTATTCAATTTATAAATGCAGTTGATAGGGGTGAGCTAGGGGTAGGCTTTAAAAAAAACGGGATTATTTTCAAAATTTTGTTGATGTTATAACATAACTTGATCTTTTTTATCTGAAGAAAATATATATAAAGAGGTAGAACTGAATTAAAATGCAAATGTAGCGCTGGTATAATAATATGTAATTTAAAAAATCAGATAAGAGTTACAAGAAGGGCATCGGTAGCACACTGTACCACAGAAAGCATTAATTTTGTGGGCAATGGCACAAGGGCCATTTTAGGACACTGTATAAATGATAATTGGCAAGTACTAAAGATTCAAAAGCTTTATACCAGCCATGTACCATAGCTTGAATTAGATGTCTGTAAGTATAATTTATGCCTAAAACATGTCATATTTGTAAAAAATGTACCCAAGTTTTGCATGCCACAGCTGTCATGACAAGCATTTGTTGTGAAGAATGTCTTACAAGCCTTCATGAAAGAACCATTTTCATATTTTTGCCACTGGACTGGGGGAGGCACTGTCAGTATATATGTAAGCCAAGTGGTTGACACTCATGTCAATCACTGGGGCTGTGACAACAACCAAGCATTGGCAATTTACCAATTGTAATACTGTTTAGTTTTAAAAAAAATGTGTTATGTATTTTATGTCTTGTAAATAGGTAAATACTTACTACACACACATAGATGGAACCAGTGTTGTATAGCATCATCCATGGCTCATCTAATTTCTCAAATGTTGACACTTTCATAGTTTATTGTTGGCGAAGAGGTTGGCTCGTCTGCCGTTATCATATAATTTTCACTTGTGTGATCACCTGGTATGCGCTATCAGATTTGAAGATTTCAGTCGATCGGATGACCATTCACACTTGTTTCAGAATTAAACCACGATAACCCTGCTTATTACAACTTGTGGAAGCGCCGATAAATTGTCCGTAGACACATCGGGCAGCAAGAAGGTATTTCTTCAGACCTTGCTGGGCTCCGTTATCAGGATTATGGGGATGTACGCTTCCTCTATCGATTCATTATTCTTATTTAACGGAAAGTTCATATCATACGCTGCCTCCACAATACGTACAAAAACTTCTTTTCTATGTTAGGTATACTGGGTGCCCGTGTCATTTCAGTATTTTTGCAGTTCATCATCTTTTAGTTGTCGGAACTTCATGGTGTAACATACTTGACTGTAAACCGGAAGTTTATATGCCCTGAATATTGATCATGTGACTAGGAAATCACGTGATATATCTGATGTTCCGGAACATCTCGAAAACGACGTATTCAAAAACATCATCATCCTCAATATCTGTACCACATCCCTCCAGAACCACTCTTATTCAGATAGTTCACATTGATTTCACATTTACAGACCCTATACACAATAAAAATTAACAGACTTGTATGAAATTTGTAAAGTTGTAAATGTAAATAGTACTAAATACTTTGACCAATAAGTCCTAAAACTGACTTTTATAATACTTATGTGTTTAATATTATACAAAGTATTAATTGTTATTTGGAACGTTTATTGGAATTTTTAATATTTCTTGCTTGAAGTTGCTCCCTTTTGAAAATAAACCCCAACAAAATGCCTGATTAGTCATAAAGCCACAACATCTATCAATAACAACATAATTTAAATAACTATCATGTGTATGTTTCTAAGTAAAGTCATAAAGCCAAGAAATTTGCATGTATAAATCAGTCATGCAGTTTCATGTAGCCTTATTAGCATATTGGTAGAGCACTCACATATAGTATTGGAGTTCCCCAGTTCAACCATGATTTTTTTTCTCCATCATATTACTGGTTGTACTGCGGTAGTTCAGTTGGCAGAGTGCTCGCTCTGTAAGTGGGAGGTCGTGGGTTCGATCCCCGGCCGGGTCTGACCCAAGACTTAAAAGTGGGTAGTGACTGTTCTTTCGCCAAGCACTCGGCATTGCGATATGAAAGTCACGGTTCTTTCGGATTGGAACTTAAAATAAACGAGGTCCCATGTCACGGTGGGCTTGGCACGCTAAAGAACCCTGTTACATAATGCCATCAGCGCAACACACAGGCAAAATTTCTGCACCTTCGCCTATAGCTGGCGACGTCTTGATATAAGTGAAATATTCTTGACTGGGACGTTAAACACCATTACTCAACTCATATTACTGGTTGTGGTCATTGTGGCCCCTCACAACTGATGGACATGCATTAATTGGCAGTGTCAAAAGTCCATTTGAAGGATGTTGACAAGATTTCTCAAAAAAACATGGTAGAAAAACATCTTGGTGGTAAAGCATGCCCCCCCCCCCCCCCTGAATTTTAATATCTTTTTCAGATTAGATAATTTCCCCTAAAGAAAGTTTCACTGATATTAATCCATCAAGATATATAAATATACACCACTATAGTAGCTCAGTTGGTAGAGTGCTTGTTCAGTAGGTGGGAGGTTGTGGGTTCAAACCTAGGCTGGGTCTGACCCAATACTCGAAAGAGGATAGTGTCTGTACTCCACATTAGGAATTTTTTTGGAGGGAAACTGAAATAATGGAGGCCCCGTGTCAAAGTAGGCATGGAAAAATCCCAGTTGTATAATGCCATCAGCACAATGCATGGCAAAATTTCTGCATCTTGTCAATAGCTGGCGACATCTGGATATCAGTGAAATATTCTTGACCGAGACGTTAAACATTAAATATTATTCAGAAATAAGCCATTATGCTTTCTCTTTAGATGTGACCTATATGAAACCCATTTTTTGTGTGCTGAATGCACAATTTCCTACACTACAATGCAGGGATGAAGCTTAACTATTTTGAGTTGAAGGCCCAGCTCACTTCAGAAAAGAAGTTTAAATAGTAATTCATAGCTAAAATGTGTAAACATTCAGGGGACCAGACTGATTTTTAGGAGCCATGGGCTACTGGGCCCCTGCTACTGTATCTTCATCCCTGCAATGCACTATGAATCGTAGACGGACAATATGCAACCTGTATTTTTAAAAGTCCCATGTACTATAAAAACACAAAGAGCACCTTAATTCATTCATTTTGGGGTAAATCGGAGAGAGAAAATACTTACACACGATATAGCTCTAGTGAAGTGACAAAGAGGAAGCAATATTACAAAAATAAAAGATAAAGAAAAAACGGATCGAGGTCAACAATTTTCCGGGAGTGAAACTGAAATTTGGGTACCACTGACACACATCGTTTCGCTCAATAATAGGAAGGGGTGGGGTGGGGGGGGGGTCTATGCAAAATTGTGCAAAAACAGGCACTCGTTTGATGTGGGCGAGGTTATACGGTATAACCTGGCCCACATCAAACGAGTGCCTGTGATATAGAACCAAGACTGCTGTAACTTTGTAAGTCTAAATCTCACCTCAATACAATGCCAAAACCTACATCTTGATATCTTTGAAAATAATTTAAATGTTTAGTTGAAAACCCCGAATTACCATCTAAATTTCTTCTCTTTCTGTACACACAGCCTGTTTCTAAAATGGCGACCGAGGATGTACTTGGAACAGAAAACACCACGTGATCGATTTTCCCGCCTCAACATTTTCGTTGAGCTTAAACACGTGTTTAAGAGCGAGTGTTTATATCTGTCATTTATCTGTGTGTTAAATTAAACACGCGTGTTTGTTTTTTTTTCTAAATTGAGTTTGTCGCATCTTGTTAAGAGCTTTAAAGATCACTTGACCAAATACAATATTTGAGTATTCATAAATTGCCCAAGGACAATATCGACTTCATGAAACTGCTGTTTCAACGAAAAATTCATTCCGTAAAGATGTGTGATTATTCCAAACGTTATAATTAAATATTCTTTCTTACTTAAAAATAAAACTTGTGCAACATTTTTTATAACATTATCGATATTATAAAGTTTGAAATGGCGTAACACACATGTACGATTAAAAAATCAAATGCAATACAGTAGCTTTCATATTAAACGCCGGTGTTTACCTTCATCACTACTGTTTATTCAATCTTAATGTTTATAAAAACGCAATTTTTAAACGTTACGTGTTAAGTATTTAAGCATGCCTGTTAAAAAGTCATACACTAGTGGTTAAATATTAAACACGCCTTAAACATGTTAAGCGTTGGGATTTTTTACAGTGTAGGCTTTGTTTCAGTATACTTTCATTCGGAAGTAAGTTTACGCTTGGCGTTTAACGCCCCAGTTAAGAATATTTCAATATATCGATACGTCGCCAGCTATAGGCAAAGATACAAATATTTTGCATGCGAGTTGCGTTGATGGCATTATACAGCAGGATTCTTTATAGTGCCACGCCTATCGTAACGCGGGAACTGGTTTTTGAGTTCCTATCCGAAAGAAGCACGACTTTCATTTCGCAATGCCAAGTGCTTGGCGAAAGAACAGTTACTACTTAATTTTCAAGTTATGGGTCAGACCCAGTCGGGGTTCCAACCCACAAGCTCCCACTTACGAGCGAGCACTCTAACAACTGTGATACCGCAATGGTTTTTAATTATCCATAATCATTTTATTTGATATTGCATCCGAACTTTACGTTTTATTTGGTTTTTTTTCAAATATACATGTATACAAACAAGTAATTTAATCAATAAACACATACTAATTTTTCCTGAAAATACGGACTTTTCGCTAAAAATATTAAGAGATTCAAATTTTAGAATGTAGTCATTTGTTCCTGAGTAAACATCGATTGAATGATGCACTGAAGTAGCGGTAGCTATTTAAACGAAAATGCAGGATCTGTGGAATGGCCTTATTTAAAAAAGTAATTTACATTTGGATTAAGAAGTGTTGGTATTCTCTAGATTTAATCTAATTAATAAACATACAAATAAAATTCCACTTCTGCTTCAAAATCGGATTAAAATTTAATTTAAGCACATCGTAATTCCAAAAAAATGGCTTCCACTGAAGATAGTATTTGAGAAAAAAACTAACTAAACTGCATCTAATTCAACTTCTTTAGGCAATAAATATTGCATTTTCTTCGTCATTAAGCTAGCCGGATTGACCTTAATACGCTGAATGCAAAAATTGCAAAAACTAATTTCGTTAAGACTCGTCACAAAACGGCTTCTACTTGTCAAGAGCGATTTGTGAAAGCTATTTAGCCTCAACTTTACGAATTAAACGTGTAATTTTACAGGAGAAAGAGAAAAATCAACCACCAAAATCTTCTTGAAATAATCTTCAAACTTATCCTATTTAATCCACTGCAATTACCAGATATCTCAAACTGATTGATCCTCATTTAATTGTAACAGGCGATATTAAATGCAGTGTGTATAATGAGTTCAAATATATTACTGGAAAATTGCACTTTAGTAAAGCGGTTTAGTTTGAAACATTTGTATGAATTTGATTTTAGCATTTTAGAACTAATTTATGTTGAGACAAAACTTTCCCAAAACGGATGAAAACATACCCCTTCGGTAATTAAGTTCTCTAATTTCATTAAATTATTAATCTCGGTATCCTTCAATAATTAAATTAAATTTTATATTATCAACCGAAAGATACCAAGATATAAGACTTGGGAACAATATTGCAGTTGCTTTTCTTTTACTCATAAAATATATAAATATAGCAATTGCACAATGCAGTTTGACATTAGGTAAACAACATTTGCAAATAATAAATAAATAGGTTGATTAAATAATTAATTCATAATTTATAAAATAAATTTTACACACATCGTACAAAGACACATGGAAATAATAATAATAATTACAATCATCACTTTTACACATCTAAGAATAGCAAAAACAGAAATAGATTGACAAATAGAAAATAAATAATAAGTTAAATAATCAAAACAAACATACTGATCCATGTCCGAATCACAATCAGAAGCAAGTCAAAACTTTGAACTGACAAGTTAGGTTAGACACGTGAACTTCCACCAGGGAAGTGAGACCGGGTGCTCCGGAAGGGTAAGCACCTCCTGTTTAATTAGATAAACATATAAATAGGTTGATTTAATAACTAAGTGTATGTGAAGTAAATAAATTTGACACACATCGTACACAGGCACATAATGATAATAAGTTATTACAACCATCACATCTCAGAATAGCAAAAATGCATGCACAAGCTACAGATAATAAAATAATTAGTTAAATAATAAAAAAAATATTGCATTTGTGGTTTATTACACCCTGGTCACGATACTTCCACTTATATCAACGTTGCTTTTTCTAGGACCATTTAACTGGATAAATAAGTAATGTAACAATAACATTGTGGTAATTGCGTTTAATACCATAGTCACTGTCGAAATCGTTTTCGATCAATATTACAAGTCATCTGGAAACGCAGTAGTGGTCCGTATATACCCCTGCATGATACAGGAGTCGTTGCATTTGAAGTATCAAATTTCAATATTTACATTTGTGATATTTTAATGAATTTAACTTTGTTTAAGACCAGATGGCAGTTATAATTGCTAATGTGACGTCACTCATCTCTTCCTTGCGGTTATACGAGTTACGTCATTGATTGGCTGTTCCAGCGATTGGAAATACATGTCGTACAGTGTTTTAAAGTTTTTTAAGGATTAAAATACCAAAATAAAATTTTCAAAAAATGGTAAATGTAAATATAACCATTAAACTGCCTAGAAATGGCGTTTATAGTGCTATAACTGCCATTGCCTTGCAAATCAAACTGAATAATGCGCGTTAACTATAATTAAAGTAGCGTCATTTAATACATTAGATTTAATGTTGCTGATGAAAATATCTAATCGATGGACAAGTTTTGTAAAAATAAAACTCATGTAGGGAATATTTACTCATGAAATGCCAAATTTTCGTTTTGAACTATTTTCTTGAAAGGTATTGGCAATAGATGAAAACAGTTCATTGAGAAATAATTACAACGGCAAGTTCAAACTGATTCAAGCAGGATTTTTTTTATTTTTCCAATTTAAGCAATTCACAACTATTGTCTTGAGAACATTAGGAGATAGATGAGAAAACCGTCTGTTAAAATTGGTCATCATGACTAGATTTTTTTGATGAGAATGTTTCCTAAATATAAGATTTATTTCCCCTTAAATGTCTCTTTTTTTAAAAAAGATCATTAGTAGAATTTATATACATTTTATCAGAGAAAAAGGGACAAATTCTCAGGCGAGCATTTAAGGTCCATGGGTTTCGCTTTCGTTGCAAAGTACTTTACTTAACACTGACTACATTTGCCAATCGAATCTTTTCAAAATATAAAATTTTAAAATGTTTCACATTTGTTCAGTTTCTATAGACTTGAGATCATTTGCGTATTTTTAGATTTCCGTCTTTCTCAAAAAGTTAATTATTCAATTCTGACAACATATTGGTAAACCAAAGCATGGATTAAAGGTCCATGGATTTCGCGTTTGCTTCAATATCGTTTACACTGACTATATTTGCCTATCGGATTATCCTTCCATACAATTTTGATTACACACGTAAAGGGTGTAGCTATCTATACAGGAGATGCTGACCCTTCCGGAGCACCCGGCCTCACTTCCCTGGTGGAAATCCAAGTGTCTAACCTGACTTGTCAGTTTTGATTCGGACATGAAAAAGTATGCTTACTTAACTTGGTATACAACCAGTGTTAGCGCACTACTACTTTTTGAGGCATTTCTCTTTTGTCTGCAGTTTATTATAAGGACGTTCAGAGGAGCTTCAGTGCGATCGGCTCGCACTCAACTTTAGTCGCTTGTTATGAAATATTAGAGAATTCCATAGTAACCGACGAGAGGAACATCTACCCGATAAAAAACAAACATATCAATCTATCAAAAAACCACAATCCAAAATCAAAGTAAAGACTTTGAAGCTAGCAAATTAGGTTAACAGGTGAACTTCAACTATGAAAGTGCGGAACACCTCCTGTTATGCTAGTCACGTTTAAAACATGGATCTATTTGAGGCAGCTTTTTGATTTGCTTTTAGCTGTCATTCCGGTCTATCAGTTTTATGATTTGAAACTTCTTTAAGGTAGGTCCCTACTTTAAAAATCGCCTGAAAATATATTCAATTTTGATATGTTGTTAATGGATCTTGACCACATAACATGTAAAATATCAGGATAGATTTTCACCTTAATTTTCTAACAATTTCAGCTCCTACTTTGTAATGTGCTGTGTAACAACTCCTAATGAAGTCCGACGCCTAATGAAGACTTCATTAGGCGTCGGACTTCATTAGGAGTTGTTACAGTGCTGTAATCTTTTTTTAAGAACTATTTTTTTTTTTGCAAGCTGAATTTTTATAACTCGCTAATGACTTCATGTATTGAAAAAAGTACGTATACTGTAAAATTAAATCTGGTATAATGTGTAAGTTGATATGTTTGACAGGAAAGTTAACGAGCCATTTTTGAAAGAAAAAAAATGAAGCATGGAAGAGTATACACCATGTAAAAAGGTATATTAAATTGTAAATTTAAATAAAATTTAAAAAAAGATTAACATTTAAAGAAAGACTAAAAATTGATTTTATGGAAACAAAAGCTTTAAAATCAACTCCAATAGTTTCTGTAAGTCTCGTCACGTGCTCTACGAGGATTTTCGTTGACAGGCCACTTCCGGGCACATCATCAGTTTGGCGCTGTCAATACTATATTATTCCAAGTACATCGAGAGTCAGACCAAGATGAATCGTAATACAGAGGTGACGGTAGAGAGCGGTCGCGTTTACGACCAAGAGATAAATGTTGTTAATTCCAGTGTATAGGCATCAATGAGAGACACTTCGTATAAAGTACAGGTAATTCATTTTTACATTGCATGGATACTGCTGTATCGGTGTATACTATAAGAATATATGTCTATATCTAAAGCTACAAAACAGAAGAAAAAACCGGAGAACTTACTAGATCTATAAATGAATTTTCATTTTCTTTTCTCTGTAATAAACACAAAGAACCGTGATACAGACTCAAAGTTTATGTAATATTTTCGCCCGAGTTTTTTTCTCCGACAGGTGTTGCGTGTGTATTTAAGGTATACAGTATTGTACACAAAAGGCGGTAATCATTTCCCAACGGATCCCGTCTTAAACTTAAAATGGAGAGACCATAAAAGAAACAAACCCCCAAGACTAGACACTTGTGGAAGCATCGTTCCCACGACGTTGTTTGTAGAAACCTTTTACCAGAGCCATTAAAGTTTTTATTGCATTATCTAAAACTTGATTTCAATTCAATTTATGATGTATTAGCAAATTAACCCCTTAAAATTTTTGATATCAGTATATCAAATTAATTTTGTTTTTGTTTAAATTAAATATTCGTTACCATGGTAACGCAACAGTAGATAATGCTGCCGGTGCTGGTTATCGGTGAATTTGTAAAATAGAAAGAAATATCTTAAAATTCCATGATTTTATTAAACTGTACAGGTCAAATTTCATTTATTTCCGACTTACGGTATATTTACCTGCATATTTTAGTGGGTTCATTTTTACACAGAAGTTGCTTAGTAAATTACTTAATTAAGCCATAAAATTAAATGCAGGTAAAAAACTCATTATGGTAACTAAAATTACCGGTATGTAAAATTTAAGTGTTGGGTGCAATTGTTTTGTTCCTCCTCAAATCAACCGACCTATTCCAAGGTTAATTTTACAGCGCATTCAGCCAGTCTGATATAAGTTAATTTTTATGCGTTCTTGCCTTTAATGTCTCCTGATCCAATGACCGACCTATAGCCTGTAACTTTTTTTGTCAACTGAGTTGAGTTGACAAAACAGAAAGTTGTTCTGCAGACTCTATGGCCATAAATGGAATACTTCTTATGGGGTCTTTTTCTCTCTTTTAGCCGTCCTGATCTTCTATGAGATATAAGTTCAGCTTTAATCACCAAATCAAGTTCCTCCCTAGACATTTCTATGGTCTTCTATAGTTGTAAAGTTTATACCAAGAATACATAGTTGTCCATTAAAAAATTACACTTTAAACTTTTCCTGAACAAAATATTCCAGTTTATCAACATCAGATTGGTCCAAAAGGCACCGATCAAATTTTCAAGTTCAGAATATATGTCAGATTCATAGTTAAAACTGTCATCACTTTCGACACTAACCGAATCTGGCGAGTCATAAAAAAATAAAAAAGTTCCATCAACTGTCAATAGTTCATCAATAATGTTTTGTCGTTTCAGGACAAGATTCCCAATGGAACAGAAGTTGCCTAACTTTCCTGGCTCATGATGGAAAAATTAAAATAAGTTCACATCTTTAAAAACACACCATTGGTTTGTCAAGATTATCGTCCATCATAACTGTCGTCATTTGTTTACATTAACAAGATAACTCCCGTCAAATTTCCGTTTATAATAAATGAATTATACGCCCTTTCTTCATTAATATATATAGGTATGAATTAATACTATGATTTTACTGAACGATATTTTTTTTAAAAATCCAAAATACATATGATCACTATATCATACAGATCTAGAGGCGCGATAAAAATGACGCGATTAGTTTACCGTAATCGCAAAATTCACCAAAAATACTTAATGATTACGATCGCCATTATTAGCCCAAGAGCTAGTGGGGTTTGAAATATGTGTCAATGGCCAAAAGCTTTGAAGGTTGTTTCTGATAGAAAAATGTCTGTAGTTTTCGAATTTGGGCGTCTTGTGAATGAACCCGTTTCCGATTTTTTTCAGACGCGAGTTTTTACACTAGAATCGCATTTTTCAGCCGGTTTTTCGGTAATTTGATAATTCTGCATTATGGACGCGATATGGCCTTAAAATGTCTTATTACTGATGCGGTTATCAAGAATTATGATCATTGTTGACATTTAAGTTAAAAACTTCTTGATACATTTCAGATTTTTTTTTAAAATAACTATTTTAGGAAAAAAATAGACCAAAAATTTTGCGTTTTTAATATTTTGCCCTCTTTTATGTCTTATAAAAAAATAATAAAAGCATTTAAGTGAAATGTTTTACCATATTGTCACAGCCTAATGTGTTTTGCATTCAATAAAAGTAGCTGCATATCATTTGGTAGGAAATTGCGGCACCCACAGTGGAAAAACTTTCCCCTACCCCAAAAATTGCAAATTTCTCAAAAAATCGATCTTTACTACAAATTTTGCTATTAGTTGCCATACTGATTGTTATACCGTGTAAGCTTTAATACTTGGGTGACAACATTGAAGACCTCTAACTAAAAACTTCTTGTTAAGCATTCAATCTCAATTTTGTGGCCAATTTTAAACAACCGAGTTTTGCGTTTTTACTTAATCTTTATTCGTTAAAGTCTTGTAGCGCATTCAAAAAAAGCCTGATTATCAATATACTATTTTATTTAGAATCCCTGATGTTTGTGCTTTATTGTGCAAGTATAATGTATAACACAATCGTCACACAAACCCTTTCACCACAATTTATTCTTCCCCCTACCCCATATGCAATAAATAAGCGAGTTCGCGAGATATTGATTTTACACTTGTGCGTTCTCAGGCAGTGAGATTTTAAACACGGTAGAGTGTTATAACGTAAATTTGTACTTGAAACATATAGTAAATTACGCTGTTAGCTTGTTTATTCAATGCTTTGATTTTTTGTATTATATTAAGCAATGATAGTGCCACGCCCTTTTGTATGACTCGGCAGATGGCGCTGCGCAAAGCGTTTGTGTTACGTTTTCTGTCATTGCAAATCACACGTGGTTGCAATTATAGATACTTTCATATGGTTGTTGTTTATGATAAGTAAGAAAAAACTATTCACCCCTTTTTTCTATTGTTTTGTTACCGTTTATATTTCGTGTGAACAAGTTGATTTTATTTAATATTTGTTTTTAAAAAGAATCCGTGTTCACAATAGAATCAATGAAGTTTTGACGCAGATAAGTAATCT
Organism: Anadara kagoshimensis; assembly: GCA_021292105.1. NCBI lineage: Eukaryota > Metazoa > Mollusca > Bivalvia > Arcoida > Arcidae > Anadara > Anadara kagoshimensis. The sequence continues at coordinate 31,864,917 of CM037861.1, forward strand.
GTTTGTTAATTCTATTTGATTCCGTGACTGAATTAAAATCACTGTAAATAATATTTTGCGATTTGTTTGTGATAACTCATTGTCATTTCAATTAGAAGTGTTGCAAAATGGCCAGCACACGGCTGGATACATCTAAGGGGAAACAGATATTACAGGGCGATAGCACAGATGAAACAAATCTTGTTTGTTGCCTTCATGTCGATAAACGTTTCCAAGATATAGAAATTAAACCTTTTGATGAAACAACATGGAGTAAAGTGGCAAAAGTTGCTGAATATCGTCTTTCGAAAACAAAATCCCACAAATATAAACAAATTTGTCAAGATCTTCCTCAAAACTTTGATCCTAAAACCAATGGTTATCACAGAATGTGTTACAAGAACTTCACTGCTGTCTCAAAAAAAGAACTAGAGTCTTTTTCCACTGTAGAAGTAGAAGAAGTTTCTTACACTTTAAGATCCCACACTGAACATTTATCGGACGAAACTTCCTCCTCCGGTATTTTTCTTCCCGTATGTTTGTTTTGTGGCCTCCTGACGAAGGGTAAGAAAAGGGAACAGTTAGGCAATTGTGAAAGTTTGGAAGCGGGAGAAAAAATAAAAAATGCTGCAATGGTTCTGGGTGATACAGATATGATTGCCAGAGTTTGTGATATAGATTTTGTTGCTAAAGAGGTTAAATATCACCATAGCTGCCGAAAACATTACTTAAATCTTTCTGAGAGGTGTATACCCGGGTCTGCTAAGACAGAATATGGCAACATTAGGCTAGGACACGAAAAAGCATTTAAATGGTTGACCGAATACATAAATAAAAACGTTATAGCACAAGGTCAAGCTGTAACAATTGCCTCCTTGTATGAATATTACACTACAATGCTGATGGACATTGGTCTTGATTGCTCCTCATATACCATCCAGACTTTAGAAGTAAAACTTCTAAATCACTTCAAAGATGATATTTGCATGAGTAAAATAGGTAAACGACAAGGCAAAATATTATATCCAAGCTTTCTAGATACAGATCAGATTATAGGTTTCCATAATACGTTTTTATTAAATTCCAAAGTCACTGAAGCTGCATACCAGTTGCGAAATACAATATTAGAAATGTCAAAGACATGTCCCCAATTACAGAACCCATTGACTGTAAATGAAATACAGAAAGGCCAAGCTAACCCCCCAGACATACTTATGCAGTTTTTTAAAACTCTATATACAGGGTCTTCAACAAAAGAACCTTCTGAAAGAATGAATAGATGCATCAGTTCAGCAGCAGATGATGCTTTGTTTGCTGTAACCAATGGCGAAATAAAGCCATCAAAACATTTATGTCTTGGACTGGGTTTTAAAAGTATGACTGGTAGTAGGAAAATTATTGAAGTACTAAATCATTTAGGGCACTCAATAAGTTACCATGTTGCGGAGACACTTGAAACTGAACTTGCAATGACAATATCAGACAGGAATCAGCTAACTCCTGATGGATTACTGAAAATTCCAAACTTGTCAACCGGAACGGCTTGGGATAATTATGATGAAAACACCGAGACTTTGTCTGGAAGCGGAACTTTGCACGACACAGTTGGAATATGTTACCAGAACACTCCCGACGAACAACATTCAATGGGGGACTCTCTAGGAATTCCACAAGTATCCACTACACAAACAAAGTCATTGAAACGTAAACGCTCTTTAGATATTGAGGACCCTATTTTAGAATCTTACAGAAAGCGTCCAAAAATAACAAAATTTCAATATCCCGTAAAAGCAATTTCGGACCCCTCTAATTTAAATGAGACCAGAAAAAGGGATTTAACATGGGTGATTTGTCACCATTTATTTTCTAATATACCCATGTGGTCAGGATGGAATTCTCTAATCACAGTAGATCATCTACCAGAGCAAGTGATAGGCTATATGGACAATATAAGTTTGCCACCGACCCGATTAGATGTGGTGTCGGAAACATTACGTCGATCGCAGATTGTGGCACGGGAATGTTCTGATAACACAGCAATTGTCCACTATGATCTTGCCATAGCTAAACCAGCGATGCAGATACAATCGGAAGAATCACCAAAGTACGACAATATTTTCATATGTTTTGGTCCTTTCCATATAATGTTGGCATATTTTGGCGCTCTTGGTCACTTAATTGAGGGCTCTGGCGGACCATATGTGCTAACCGAGACCAAAGTTCTGGCAGAAGGGTCTCTAAATGGGTTCATAAAAGGGAAGCATTATAACAGATGTCAGAGAATGCATACTATATTATCTCTTTCTTTCCGTATTCTCCATTTTCGGTCTTTTCTGGAAGAGCATGGTCAGATATCTGAATCTTTATACGAGCAGTTAGAACAATTCATTACAAATACTTCTTCAGAAGAAATGCAAAACGTTCTAGAGCAAGAAAATTTAAAATCTATTTTTGATATGTATGAAGCCTTTTCCAATGACACAAGAACTGGAAACCATGGATCAACAGCACAGTATTGGTTTATGTATATTGAATTAGTTGAACTTCTGTTACTTTTCAGTAGATCTTGTCGAACTAACGATCTACCTTTATTTACTTACTGCTTAGGAAAAATGTGTCCAGTATTTTTTGCAGCTAATAGACCAAACTATGCAAGATGGATGACACGCTATCACTTAAATTTACTTAACATTGATATAAGTCATCCACAAGCAAGAGCAATGCTTGAGAATGGTGGTTTGTCTATAAGACGCTCGAATAAATCATTTTCCAGAATTCACAGTGGACATGACACTTGAGCAGACAATCAATGCTGATGCTGCATCTCGTCTAACTGGCATTTCTGCATTCAGCCAGTCATATACGGCCAGGCGAAGATGGATGATTACACGAAGTGTCCGCAGTGCTATCGTTGGTGCTCTTCTCTCAAAAACTGGAATCCGGAAAAAGGGGGATGTGAATCAAGAGCTCAAGCCGTCGCGAATTCAGAGAGATAATAAAGATGTAAGTAGTTTGATCGACTGTATTAAAGCAACTAAGAATCCGTTTGATACAGAGATAAGAAATGAGGATCTCCTGTGCATATCAACTGGTAACAGAGTCAAAGATGATGTGAAAAATGAGATACTTAGTTGTGTAAAATATGGCGAGCAATCTTTTCACGACTTTAGAAATGGCTGTTTTGCAGATCCCTCTAGATTTGAAAAACCTATTACAAGAAACAAATTGCGCACTTTTGCATCTTTGGCACTTAAGGTTCGGGTTGAGGTGAAAGCAAAGAAAATCATACAGCTACAGTGTTCACGTGATCTATTTGGTAGGCTTTGTTTTTGGCAACGACAACAGATATAAACTTGCAGAAAGTTTTTGAATATCCTCTCACTCCCGTGCCGCCAGCTCTTGCACAAATTGACGGGAATATGAATAAAACCGACAAATCAATACTTATGAAAATGTTAGAGAGCAAGGCTCATTCTGATCCTCCAGCTGCAAATCAAATTGATGCTTATGTCGTTGATGCCATGTTCCTTATACAGTTGCTGTCAAACCTACCAGATACTTTTGAAGGTGTAGCCAAAACCATTCTCAAGCTATTATGTAAACTGGCAAAAGAAATACACTTTGTTTGTGACACATATGTCCATCCATCCATCAAAGATATTGAAAGAGATATGCGAGGAGAGAGCAGTGGACCAGATATTGTAGTAATGGGCCCAAAACAAAAGCGACCTCATGATTTCCGTTCAGCTTTGAAATCTGCTAATTTCAAGAGGTCATTACTATCGTTTTTGCTACAAGAATGGAAGAATGATAACTATGCTGACATTCTTGCAGGCCATACATTATATTATGCAACAGAGGACCACTGCCATCAATTCTATTGCGAAAATGATGCAACAGTAGTGTGCAGTGAAGTGTCCAATCTTGCCTGTACCCACGAGGAGGCAGATACCAGGATCACCTTACATGTGCAATACATTGCCTCAAGGTCCGATTCTCCTAACGTAGTGGTTAGAGCAAATGACACGGATGTAATGGTTATTTTATTGTATCATTGTCACCAAATACATGCAAACATATGGATGGATTCAGGCACTGACGGCACCAATACTAGGCGATTTATTGATCTAACAAAACTGTCCAATGAAATTGGGATCGAAATGTGCCAAGTTCTTCCAGCTATCCATGCTTTCACTGGATGTGATTATACTGCAGCATTTCTTAGAAAAGGTAAAATTAGGCCTTATAATATCGTTGAAAAAAGTGCAACTTTCAGAAGCGTTTTCTCAAATATTGGAACAAATCAAAGAGTTAATGAAAGAGATATGAAGGTAATGGAATCTTTTGTCTGTGAAATGTATGGCAAAAAAAACATTAAAACAGTAAATGAGGCACGATTTGCCATTTTCAGAGAGAAATACGCTCCAACAAATCAAACTGACCCATTAGAAAAGCTCAAAGGAGCCGATCCGAGTTCACTACCTCCTTGTAAAAGTGTTCTTGTTCAGAAAATCCTCCGAACAGAATATGTTGCATATTTTTGGAAACATGCCAATTGCAGTTGTCCTACATTAAATACTCCACAAGAAAATGGATGGAAAAAAGAAAATAACAAGTATGCGATTCACTGGTTTGAAGGTGAACAGATTCCGAAAGATATAAGACTGAAGATGGACAGTACAACTTTTACAGAGGATGACATGGGAGAAGATGAGGATGTACGTGAATCCGACAGTAGTGATAGTGAAGACACTGATGATGAATGAAATTATAATTCTGAATGAATACGAGTTATTTTGAACCAGCCTGTCTAAGAGCACTAACACAGTATATCCCGTGAATTCGCATATCGTTAGCATATTGGGGTAGGGGAAGAATAAATCGTGGGTAATGGGTTAATGTGACGATTTTGTTACACATTATACTTGCACAATAAAGCACACACATCAGGGATTCTAAATAAAATAGTATATTGATAATCAGGCTTTTTTTGAATGCGCTACAAGACTTTAACGAATAAAGATTAAGTAAAAACGCAAAACTCGGTTGTTTAAAATTGGCCACAAAATTGAGATTGAATGCTTAACAAGAAGTTTTTAGTTAGAGGTCTTCAATGTTGTCACCCAAGTATTAAAGCTTACACGGTATAACAATCAGTATGGCAACTAATAGCAAAATTTGTAGTAAAGATCGATTTTTTGAGAAATTTGCAATTTTTGGGGTAGGGGAAAGTTTTTCCACTGTGGGTGCCGCAATTTCCTACCAAATGATATGCAGCTACTTTTATTGAATGCAAAACACATTAGGCTGTGACAATATGGTAAAACATTTCACTTAAATGCTTTTATTATTTTTTTATAAGACATAAAAGAGGGCAAAATATTAAAAACGCAAAATTTTTGGTCTATTTTTTTCCTAAAATAGTTATTTTAAAAAAAAATCTGAAATGTATCAAGAAGTTTTTAACTTAAATGTCAACAATGATCATAATTCTTGATAACCGCATCAGTAATAAGACATTTTAAGGCCATATCGCGTCCATAATGCAGAATTATCAAATTACCGAAAAACCGGCTGAAAAATGCGATTCTAGTGTAAAAACTCGCGTCTGAAAAAAAATCGGAAACGAGTTCATTCACAAGACGCCCAAATTCGAAAACTACAGACATTTTTCTATCAGAAACAACCTTCAAAGCTTTTGGCCATTGACACATATTTCAAACCCCACTAGCTCTTGGGCTATATACTCATTTAAATGTGTGCGCAAATTTATTGTATATCTGTATTATGCCGATTTATTATTATTTTAATAATCTACAATTAAATTAACATATAGAAGGTTCATACGTTTTGAAAAAATGCATGTATTGAATTAGTTAGTTTGAACTGTGTTATAACTTGAATTCTCAATCAACGCATGGTGCGCAATTATGATTTGCTAATTGCTGACGTCAGACTTTCTGTCCAATTTTCTCAGTTTGACGTCAAAGCGAAACTGGACCCATTTTCCCAGTCACATATAGGTAAGTGTCAGGGAAATACAGTTGTGCCTGATTTGATCCTGGATATAGTTTAAAAAATGAATTGTCTCAAATGCAAATTTCTCTTCTAGTCAATAGACTGTAACATAAAGAACTACCATTGTAGCGCAGTTGATAAGGTGCTCGTCATGCCTGTAGGTGGCCAGGGTTCAAATCCAGTGCGATATTACAAAGATGTGTTCTATAGATTATTAAACTTACTGTGAAAAAACTATTCAATAATACACAAACCCTCGCCGTCCGCAATGTGAAAATCCAGAGTATGACATGGCCCAGCTATAAGCATAGGAACACAGTGAAAACTGTTTGGCTTCACTCCCCGCGGTGCAGTCTCATGTTTTGAGATACTTTGCTGATTCAACCAGCGATAAGACAAATTTCGGTAATTTGGAGCTTCTTCATACCTCTGATAATCGCTTTGGAAAAGGAGCTAGTATCATGGCTTGTAGGTCCATCAGGGTTGAAGATTATTTGTTAATTGGGATGTGCTTGTTAACACACAAAACATCTAAGCCTTAACTTGAGGAAGTTGTCCGCGATCGTCGTTGTGGCATCCAAACATACACATATTGAGTTTTAAAATTAAAAAAAAAACAACTTCCTAGCAATCTCCAATTTAGCAGAAAAATAATTTTTGTTTAATTAACTTTAAGAAGAGAATTACAAAAAATGGGGTATATTTGCATGGTTCGAGCGAAAAAAATAGTTCATTACCATACATGTTTTCTTCATGAATCATGGTTTTAAAGTCGTATCATTTTAAAACATTAGACGATGAAAAGTTTATGAAATTTTGGGCTTACATATAGCGTACCAAATATAAAATGTTTTTATATTGTACTTGCAACACACGGTCTGCACTTTTTCTTATCTAAACCTTGGATATATTTGACGCTACATGTTTCTTTCACACAATTTTGATTACACACGTGACGGGTGTAGCTAACTTAACAGGATGTACTTACCCTTCCGTAGCACCAGACCTCACTTCTCTGGTGGAAGTTAACGTGTCTAACCTAACTTGTCAGTTCCGAAGTGTTTACTTTGCTTCTGTATTGTGATTCGGACATGGATTCAAATGTTTGTTTTCATATTAATGTAATTCCAACTTTTACAGGATACTGAAATTGCAATATTCTTTATCAATTTCAATCTTTTGATTAAAAATGTCACACAATTAATGTAAATACTACAAAAAGACAAACTCTTCTCTCGGATTGTTCATCAAGTAAGCCCTTGTAAAGCATTTATAAAAATGCGTCTTCATTTTAAATTTGATTCAAGATGTATACAATGAATCACTGTATGGCCATGCTTAAACAAAATGGAAATCAATGCACCATACATATTGTGTCCTAAACGAATGTTTAACTCTCTTTCAACATAAAATAGGTGCTTCACTATCTTTGTTTATGAGCTTCAGAAAGTTTCAAATGCATATCAGTTATCTTTTTAAACTTTTTTGTATTATATGAAAATCATTAAAACTTGCAATAAAAACTTTTAGAGTAAGTATGTTATTACGAGTATCAAAGATGGGGATAATCTGTGACTAACCCAAAAGTTTTGGGAGTATTTTATATCTGACAAGTCTGAAAACCAAGAATCAGTGAAAGAATCTTCACTTTGCTCAACAGACTACTTCCTGTGTCTGTGTTGACAATAGTGGTGGCCATGATGAGGCTGGCATACAGTCCTCTTGTGTCCTTTCAGTGTCTTCCCTGTAGCAAGAACAAAATGTTTCAAATTTGCAAGTATAACTGCAGCATGGACATTATAAAATATCTTATATCAGTCATTTTTGCTTAACATGTACATTTCAAATATGAAAAGATGCCAAAAATTTAAAATGCGTTTTAAGAAAAAAATAATTACCCGATGTTCAAAAAAGGTTATTGTAAAATCATTATCTGAATTTTTCGAAACACTAATCGTACAGTTGCGGAGATACGACAAGTTTTATATTTCCAGCTTAAGGCCAAGTGGTACAAATGGATGCTGACGTTACGCACGGTGTGTACAAATCTATGCACTTTGATGGTATTATGCTAAGTCCTAACTTAAAGGGACTGTAATATTTTTGAAAATATCTTGCAGGGAATAAAATACATAATATCTATCGATTAAAAATATTAATAAAAATATACAAGATCATAAATTTATACGATAAACGGATAAATTCAACAGATCTAGATACCAGCGATTCACTGAAGATTTGCCTTTTTATACCTTCAATTGATAAAGACGTTTTTTCTCAAAATTTAATTGATGATATCTTTTTTAATATTGTTTCGATTTTCAAAATTCTTTCAGATTTTAAAAATTGAAGATTTTCATATTTTTTATACACTATGACTTTTAAAATTTATTTGCAATGACGTCATGAGAATTTATACCGAAATACGGGGTGTATCTGCAGAATTGCGTACGGAGTTTCTGAGTGACGTATTTTCGAGCTCGGTGGTTTTTGAACAGTAACCCACTTTGGCCAAGTAAAATGATTTGAATTAAATTTATTTCTTCACTCTAATCAAGATTTTGTCTCAATAGTTCAATATCTTTCTCATGTTTCAAATGTAGCCATTGATAATGAATGGCCCTTGTTTTTGCATTTTCGAAGTATCATCATTGACTTTTATTTCGGATGATAAGGCCTTGTTCTTCCGAAATTCGAAGTAATAAATGTTTCTGAATATTATTATTTCTATCATAATTATTATTCCATAGTGACTGGGAATATAAAATAATCTAATTGATGAAGGAATTTGTATAAATAATAAAATTAATATATTTACTATAACAGCGAGAAGCACAAACACAACACTCCTAGTTTACGACACGATAACGTTAAATTTTGCAAGTTTGGCGATCCTTTAGCAATATCGTCAAAAATCATGACGTTATTGTTAATTTTGGTCATATTTTCGCATCAAATTTCGTCTTTAAAGTTTTATACCAAAAAATCAAGCAAGGTGACATGTATTTCTTTACATTTTCAAAAAATTTTAATTCAGAACTACATTATGTTAGTTTTTCAGAAACTTGTAGGACAATCTGTTATTTTTCTACACTTTTCCCAATTTTTCAGAGCCTGAAAAAATGTAATTTCCCATTAATCCTATGTTAAAATCCCGACATTTTTTAGATTTTTGACGCTTTATAGCTAAAAAAGTAAAAAGGTGACCCCTATATTTTTTTACATTTTCAGATGCGCCTCAAAAAGTTTTACATATATGGAAAAAATCAGAAACTTGTAGGATAGTGCCCATTTGTACCACTTGGCCTTAAGGAACAGAACTTATGACCATCAAGAAAAGTTATTGAAGAATGTACACCAATAGATTTTAGGTTAGATTCCCCACCACCAGAGTCATCCTTGATGCCACAGAAATCCCAATACAAAACCCTCCAACGTGAATGCCCAGAGTATGACATGGTCAAGCTATAAGCATAGGAATACAGTGAAAAATATGGTTGGCTGCACTCCTCGGGGTGCAGTTTCATATGTTTGAGATGCCTATGCTGGTTCAGCAAGCAATAGGCAAATTATAGAAAAATTATAGAAGATTCAGAGCTTCTTGATACCAGTAATAATCTCTTTGAAAAAGGGGATGGTATTATGGCTAAAGATTTATTTGTCAATCAGGATGTGTTTGCTAACACACCAACCATGATGAAGGGCAAATCTCAGCTTGAACCAGAAGAAATTATCAAGGATCGACGTGTGGCATCCAAACGTATACATATTGAGAGAGTTATTGGTTTAAGCAAAAGATTTAAAATCCTGAAAACTGAACTTCCTCCTAGCAAGCTCCACTTTAGCTGTAGAATCATATTTATCTGTTTTTGTTTAGTTAACTTTAAGAACACAATTGTTGACAAGTATGCTTATAAGAACCCAAAAACAATTACCAGAAAGGTTATTGTAAAGTAAAATCGAGTATTATGCAACAACACAAGCAAACAGGATCACACCCTAAAAAATTTGAAATGAGGCACAAGATATAATGTCACTTATTATAAGCATGTGACATTAGTTGGTACATTCAATGAAGTGCTTATATATAACTTTATTCATAATATATCCCTTTAAGGATATATGCTTTCCTATTCCAGTCTTGTTGAAATTGTGTTTGAAAAAATTTCCAAAAGATGCAGCAATGGTGGAAATTGTTTATGATTTTAACAATCATTATGATACCATTGTGCAAAATAAATTATTAAGGAACAGTTTTGAGTGCCCTAAAAACAGAAAATTGTGAAAATAGGGCTATATTTACATGGCTCAAGCTAAAAAGTAGTCAACTTTTTTCATAAATCATGGTTTTTAAGTCAAATCCTTCCAAAAAATGAAAAAAAGTTTAATGCATGATGTTCTGGTCCTATCAGCAGTATACGTCCTTAATCATTACTGTTTTTATATAAATGCTACACGTTTCAATTACATTTGTATAAGTTACTTAGTCAAACAACACTTGATAATAATGGAACTAAAAGCCAGCTTTCATATTAGTGGTTAAGTAAAAATTATAAATTTAAAATTAGAAGTGAACTCTGTTGTTGTTTTAAATTTTTACCGGTTTCTTTATAGCTGCACCAACAACTTAAGTACATATAAGGTATAGTAACATGTATGGAACACGCTTAAACTCTGTTTGATGTGTACAAGTCTTTCCCCTTCTGTAGGGATTTTGTGTCACTGGAAGCTTGTTTATCAAGAGTTAACAAATGTTATTTAAATACCTGTCTATATCTAAAATTTATGTCAGACTAATGTAAAGTAATTAATTTACAAAAAATATGCACATTTAGATGATTAATAGCAAGTGTACAATAGTTTAAAAGTAGAAAAATATTTCAATGCACAGTGAAGTATGATTACACTTATTTATAAATGAAATGTAAATGACCATAATTATATTATTGAATGTATAAACAAGTGTTTGATGGAGATAACTCTTAATTAAGTCAGTTGTAGTGCTAAGAGACAAAGAACCTATTACTATGGATGTTTCTGAATAAATAAAGGAATTCTATTACCTGGTAGTAACTTGTAATTTACATGCATTATCTTACATTTTAAGTGTTATTTAGCAGATTTATTAGTGTATCATGAATGTTGCAAAAATAACTTTTTTTCAGAGAAACGGTATTTTATGTATTTATTTTTACCTGCCAATCAATAAAGAAAGTATCCATCTATTTGCTCCTTGTTTGCCAAACACTATCTTACTGTCACTTAGAAGTTTTTTGTAAGAATATTTTGGCCAAAAAACATATAGTGGACCAGGTAGGATCACATGGGGTGGCTTGAAATCTTTGTTTCTGTCATATGCGATTCATGAATTAAAATAAAAGATCCATTGCATCTAGTGGACCAGGTAGGCTCACATGGGGTGGCTTGAAATCTTTGTTTCTGTCATATGCGATTAATCTTGAATTAAAATAAAAGATCCATTACATATTTTGTAATTTTAATTGTTCCTTTAAAAATTATTTTTAAAAACCTATAAAACAAAAATAAAATTATTTTTATTCATGATTTTACTTGCTGATACAAGACATCTGCATCTTCAATATACAAATGCACAGGCTAATTATTTTAAAATTTGGCTCAGAATATGCTCATTCCTCGATAGATTAGAATAATCACAGAAATTTTTAACTGGAGTGGAGTAATGGGCTATTTACATTCTGTCAAGATTTTCATTTCAGGGTATGTTGGAGAAAACAAGAGTGCTCAGAGAACCAAATACATCTTGAAATGCATTGCATTTTACGCACTGGAGATGTAAATCAAATTTAATTCAATCCAGTTGCAGGTTATGTTTTAAGTGTTTTTGTCTTTTAGATAACTTTTGTTTTAATCCATTGATAATGAACCATACAATGGAGATCTTTCATCATTATTGCCATTTAAAAGATGTTAAACTGATTTGTTTAAATGTTATTGTAACTTGGTACGTCTTGCAATTGAAATTAACACACATTTTCCAGAAGTATAACAGACTGAGTCTTAAGACTTCTTTACGCAATTTACACAACTTTTGGTACTGATACGAGAGGGTTTCACTGCATTTAGTGATCCCAAGGGTTGAATAGCCCTATTTTTCATCCATACACATACATGTAGAGTCTTACATTGTTACATATGGGAGGGGTATCACAAATACCAGCAATGCCGTGTTTGGTTTCTTTCTCAAGAGGCAAAAATGATTATGAGGTGCTCTAAAACCAATGTGATAACTTTTATCACCAACAGTTGTGATTGCTTAATAAAAATAACTGTACTTATGAATAGGTGCATGGTTTCCAATTTTAGGGCCTCCATATCTGAAAACGAAATGAGAAAGTAGGACGCCAACACAACGTTCTTTTCCCAGTTTCTGCTTGACAAGGAACTAATTTTGATTAATATATATATTTATTATATGACTGAAAAATTCCATACAATCTGATTGGCCTAGAAGCAATTTGATTCGCAGGATAAAATGCGATATCCACCTGGATATCACATTTTCATCCCAGACAGTACCCATTTTTAGATTAGGGAATTTCCAAATTCAATCGACACTTTTCCGAGTTTTGGTTTGTCTGATTGGACAAGACTCGAGTAAATATCCAACCATATGCCTTCTTTCATGTTACTTCATGGGACTTCCCGTAAATTATGACCGTCATAATTAAAAGACGTCAAAAATAGCATGTGCTGACGTCATTGACATGGTTTTAGCAATTCAAAAAAATGAAATGTCGGATGACGTTTATGTCTGGAAATTTCAGAATATTGGGGGCAATTTCGACATCAAAAGATGCCATGGACACAAAAAAGTTAACAAATAGTGCTATTAAACTCACAAGAGATTATTTAAAAGAGCTTTTAAAACCGGCTTTACCGACTCGATGAACGTCTCCAGTAATGTCAATCATTTTTTTAAGTACACTAAAATCTTATTTTTTTTAATGTAATTTTTTCATTCATATAATAAAACAATTACTGTCTTTTGATATCGGTGGATATGGGATTATACGGACCTTACCAAAATAATATTCACCTCGGCCTCGGTGACTATTACTTTGTTCAGGTCCGTATAATCCCATATCCACCGATATCAAAAGACAATAATTGTATAATATTGAAAGATAGGACATTCACCACATTGTATAATAAGGAGACAGATAAACACCAATATTTACTTACACAAAAGCTCAAATCGTCCTAGGAATACGTTAAAACAACTTAAAAAACATAGAGATACGACGGGAAGGACGTAAGGTTGATGAGCTTGAGAGAAGTGAACTTTTGAAGTATAAATGAAAGAGACAGATACCGTGTTCCACTTATGATTAAATATACTGATGTGTTACAAAATATTCAAAACATAATGCGCAAGAGACTCTCAACCCTCAACACTCCAGGCTGAATCATAAGCAGGGTGCAACAATTCAAAAACCATATTATGACCAAGAAAGTTAAACGCTGAATTATGAAATAATTTGTTCAAATACTTTTATACCGTTAATTTTCTTGTGTCATTCTCTTTGAAAACTTTATTGTTATAAATCGTTTTGAGACCCTTACTTAACATTGCATAAGCATTTAACGCAAATATGTTCGAATGTTAAATAATTAAGAGTTACTTATTCAATTCTGAACTCTGCAATATCTAATAATTAATGTAATTCAGAAAAACACAAAAATAAATCAGACTGACATTTCAACGTTAAGTATCTGTAGCAAAGCATAGTTTAATGTGGTAAAATTTATTGTGGTACTTCAACTTGTAATATCTAAATTTCCACATTCTTGACAGGGAATTTTAGTCCGAAGCATATACCACTTTAATCAGTTATAAAGATGTCTAGTTAACCCTGGTAGACATATATCACATTGAATACTTCATCATAACTGACTAGATGGACATAACAAATTGCATAATGGGAACTATCTTTACAAAAACTTAATCAAATAAGCACATTACATGTCGAGCAACATTTCTTTTGTAATCTGTCACATGAAGAAATTTAAATATAGTTTGAAATCTGTTCCTCGGAAGAACCGTTTTTAACCATTTTGATATCTGACTTGGCAGTGGGAATAGAAGTTTTCTTTATAATACCCATATTATAAATTATTGCCAGGAAAGCCTAGAATTCTTTCATGGTCAGTCTTTTCCACGTTTTTACTCTTGAATGACTTCCAAGCCCGTGTCCGAAAATTGAAAAAAAAAATGAAATTTTTGAAATGACTATATTGCATTAACGTGTATAGATGGACAACTTTTAAATTGTACTGTATTTTATTATTATATAAGAGTAATATATGTAAATTAAGTGTTACACAGTACAATTAGTTCTAACATAATCGGTCATAACCCGTGATCATGAATCGAATTTAAGTCTTGCATTATTCAACTAATACAAGAGCAAGTATGTGCTTTTTGCTGTAGCCTTTTCGGCTTTTCTGACGTCTACAGAGTTCACAATTTAAGAATTTACCTGCAAAAAAATCAAAACATAAAAAACTATAAAATATAACATGTATGCGTATGCAATGTGTTATATGATATTGTGTTACAACAACTAATATCAAATAATATATTCTTTTTTTCAAAGCATTCAATATTGACTGAGCTATTCCGTACCCGTGTAATGGCTTGTAATTGGTTAATGTGTGCATACATAATGTAAACGTATGTTTTAAACTGTACTAGACACAAGGCAATATATGTAAAAATGAAATTTGTTATACTTATTTTGAACTTGCAACCAATATTTTTTCTTCGTGAAGAAATTAAATAAAATTAGAGCAATTTAGTCATACCTATTGGTCTGCCTGGTGATTTCACGCATTAAATGAACTGTAAATAATAGCATGAAATATCTTATTGGTGGAGAATTTCTTTGTGGAGCATTGACGAGGCACGGATTTTCTGTAAATTGAGTTCTTCTTTTATCTTCCGGCGGGAAAACCCTCATCCATATCCCTGCCATTTCTATCACAGAATAGTGCCAAAAGCACTGACGCTTAATGACGTCAAACAATTCAACATGTCGTTTGAGAATACACAAAATGACGTCATAGGGTTTTGGGTAAAGAGAAATGTTCAATTTTATTAAAAAATAAACAAACAAAATAGTTTATCTTGAAAACATCAGTTTAAAACATGTTCATAAATCCATCGGCGCTCTAAGACACATACAATCGGCCTGAATAGTCCGATGGCACTGAGTGAGACACATGTTATCGACTCAGATCTGCCCTACGGCACTCAAAGGGATAATTTTTAACAAAACCCCATTTTTCAGTCAAGATTTTACTATTATAAATTCATCGGCCCATTGGCACTGTGAGAATAACAAAATCTGGCCGCTTGCAATGCCCGCTCTAAAGGTTAATTTCATAAAAACGTTATGTAACGTAGGAAACAAGTGGGGAAAAGGTCACAATGTGACCTTTCTCAAGGCAGTGGTTCTCAAATGTCTTAAGACGTATGGTGACAAAATTTTAGTCAGCTCACATACAAACCTTTCAGAGCATTTAAACAAAAACATGAGAAGAACTTTATTTTTTCATAAATTCTAACTTGGGTTTGGTTAACTTAGCTGAGAATGACTGAGTTATATTGGGAACCTTATACTGTTCAAGCGGCGAAGACAGTTGAGTTGAACATTCATTCACTCACTCCCTCGTAACATTCTGAGTCATAATATTTCTAAATACCGAGTGCTTGGCGAAAAAGCAGTCGCTATCTATTTTCAAGTCTTGATCATACCTCGGCCAGGGTTAAAACTCACGACTTTCTACAGACGAAGCGAGCAATCTACCGACTAAGCTATTAGGAAAAATAGGACAATAGTCTAGAAGGATGTAGATGTCTTAGATTTATTTTGCCATGTACAATTTTTGAATGTATTCTGCATTGTTATGAAGTGTGTTTCAATGTATTCATTGTTGTCGTGTAATATTTTGTGAACAGAATTTACCTTCCGATGTAATAGGCTTGTAATCTTGTACTAGAATGTCCTCCAGTTTCCTTTTTGTTTTGATCATCTTTTTCATTACTATTGTAACTATGCATCAATAACTACAATCGTAATCCTTCCGGAGTACCCGGCAAAACTTTCTGACAGATTTCGTCTATCCTTTGGCAGCTTTTCTGTCACTAGGTATTCATACTTCGTGTACACAGCTGCCGAGTTCGTTAACCCTTTTACTCCCAGACGTTCAAATTATTGACGCTGTGCAAACCCAAAGGCAACGACAGAAACATGACGTCAGATCCCACAGTATTATGACGTCGTATTCATCTGTGCACATTGAACTCAAATAATACCAAAATTCATTGATAAATTTTGAAATATTACACCAAATTAATGACTGAACCGATTTTTATAAAATTTTCATTGTGACAATCTTTACATACCACTTTCATAATAAAAACATTCAAGGCCATTGCATTCTCTTAAAAAATCATTTGTGAAACAAGTTGACCAAAAATCTAAAAAAAAAAAATAAATAAATAAATAAACAAAATCGTTTTAAGTTTTTAAGTTTTTTGGATTTTTAGTTTATTGAATCGAAATTTTAAAATATCAAAATAATTACCAAGTCCCCGATTGATCGTGACTAAGGGTAACTCTGGGGCATCGAGCGCAGGACATTTAAGCGAAAATTAAAAAACTCATAGTGGACTTTTGAGCGACGACTTTAGTGGACATTTGAGCGACAGATTTTAAACATTACCTGTATTTTACGATGGATGTTTGAGCGACTGTTTAAATCTACTTTCTGCTCCAGTATGAAGGGATAATGCGAAAAATTTTAACAGAAATATGCAAAAAGTGAAGTCGATCGCAACAGATTTACCCTGGAATTTAAATATCTGGCTAAAATATATGTTATTTTACTTTAAGCTTTATCCTGTTAGTACCAAGTTTTAACAGTTTTATGAATTGTAGTGCTAGACTGTTAATGGATTTTATAAATTTTTTATTTGTTGCTTTTTAAAAACTTTATCCCTGCTAAAAATCCTACATCCATATATTCTTGGACAAGAAAAAATGTCGCTCAAATTGGTTAAAATTTTGTCGCTCAAATGTCCATTACTTTGTCGCTCAAATGTCCATTACTTTGACGCTCAAACGTCCGTTTATTTTCGCTCTTTTGTCCTATGCTTTCGCTCAAATGTCCAACGCCGAGCCACCATTCGAAAAGTGTAAGCTGCTTCTGCGCTCACGCTAGATTTTTACATTATATTATTTCTGTAATATTTTGTAATGAAATTTTTACACTTATCGGGCATGGGTATTTCTAATAAACTTAGGATTCTATTATTTTCAGAGTGAATTTTACGTTTGGGGTTTGTTTTTTTTTTTAAATATTTTGAATGCATAATCATGTATTCTGTAAAACACCCTGAACAGCAATTGATTAATTGGATAATGTTTCGCATCCAAGTCAAGAATATTTTACTTACATCGCGGCGTCACCAGCTTTAGATAAATTGACAGAATTTTTTACCTTTGCAGTGCGCTGAGGGCAATGTGCAGGGTTCTTCGGGTAGATACCACGCCTGACTTTATACCGGCATAGGTTTTTAATGTCTCTTCAGAAGGACCAGGTGACTTAAATTTCTTATCGCCAATGCTTGGCGGAAGACTCCGGATGTGGTTCGAACCCACGACCTCTCACATACGAAGCAAACATTTCAGCCAGACAGAATATCTTTATCGGAGGAAGTCAAGGTATCGCAGCATTCAAGCCAAGCCAAGCCAAATGCTGCGATACCTTGGCTTGAAGGACGAACCCTTAAGTATATTTAACTTATGTTTTTTGATTATCAAAAAGTATATTTACTCTTGTAAATACAGAAATGTTATCCCTACAATTTCAGGCGCAGTTGAATCTATAAAATATTACAGAAATTTGGAAATATATTCCCTTTATTTACTCCCCGCGACAAAACAGGAAACAATAAAACAAAAATGGGAAAGTATCAAACTAATATTTGATTGAATTATAATTTTGCATATATGTTATTTTTTATTGCTTTGTAACAGTATGAATGATCTGAATAAAAATATGAAAGACAAAACAAAAGGTATCGCAGCATAAACTTGTAGATTTTATTACAATTAACTCTAGTATTCGAAAAAATACAGAATTATTATGCACACAGAAAGAGAAACAAACAGTATGTTTTACACCAATCAAGACAGTGTGTGAACGCATGTTCAGTGAAACTGTACAGTAGCAACTCTTTTTTCTGATCATGAAGCGAGAAATGAATGAAAATGGACATGTTTAATACAGTAAGCGAGTACTTTTAATTAAGCATATACTGTAATATCTTGAACAAGCTTTATGAAAACGATGAAAATTGTATACCATTTCAAAAAATCGCTATCATATATACATGTATACATTCGACAGTAAGGGTACTTGAACACGAGAGAAATCAACAAAACACCCCGACTGGTCGCGGAAAACGCATAAATTCTCCGATATGTTGTAATTTCTGTTGAAACACACAATCTTCAAGGCAACATATAAAATATCGGTAATTTCTTTGTCCAGAAAGCTCAAAATTAAAACAAAATAATTCAATGTTTGTCTCAAAAAAGGGAATAGAAACGTTTATATTGTTTATACTTTGAAAGTAAAACAACATTTATTTTTGCTGAGTTTGTCGACAATCATAATATTCCACAAACTGTCGCTCATTTTGCTTAGTTTTTACTAGATAACCTATGTGGATATTATATTAACAGTTATAGTGGAATCCAAGTCACTGAAGATTGGTTGATTGGTTGGTCGAATGTTGCTTTACGTCGCATCGGGAATTTTCAGCTTTTTGCAACGAGAACTATTTTATTATTTGGATTAATCTTTGAACAATTTTGTGTATGCATGTGAAGTGCGAGTGTGTTGTATGGTCTGCCTTGTACTAGCGCGCTCAGGGCGACTTTAAAGTGCTAGTTCACAGAGTCAGTACACAGCAGACAATCGTACCACTCCCCGAATCTTTCCAATTAAGGTCGAGCCCCAAAAAGTAGGACTTCTATGGGTGCGGTAGTGCATTGACATTTTTCAAGCGGTGGCCTGGAGTTGTCCCCTTGGTCACGATCGCTGGGGGACTTGCTAATTCCTTTGATATTTAATATAAAACTTTGAGTAAAAAATCTAAAAATCCAAAAGCTCAAAAACTAACACTATTTTGGATATATGACTTTTTAGATTTTTGTTCAAAAACCTAAAATTCTAAAAACTCAATAAGATTTTGGATATTTGGTATTTTCGGTTTTAAGTTAAAATTTCAAATTATCTAGAGTTCTAAAACTTCTGACACAAGTTGACCGTCTTACGACATGATTCTTTCTTGTCCGACAGAAAACAGTGACCTAGCACCAAGACAAAATCGTATGTAGCCTACGTCATAGGCTTCCGTGACGCATATTACCTCATCGGCGTAAATGACGTCATGTGAGCTTACATACGTCACCAACGTAAATTAAACGTTACCGACCAGCGTAAATATGAATGACAATTATAAACACTTTATATCTTGAAATTGAATGTAAACCAATTAAACGACATATTTGTCGCTTTGGTAGTTAACCCCTAAACGACAAATATGTCGCTTTGGTACTGAACCCCTAAACGACAAATATGTCGCCTTGGGAGTAAAAGGGTTAACGCAGTATTTCAACCTGTATTTTTAGTCTGTACTGTACGGGTAATGTCTACAAATAGTTCTGCCCACACATCAACTCCTTGAATCCTTGTCTGTGATTATATTCCAGAAGTTGTAGAGTTGCTTTTTAAAGAACCTTGGGACCCAATAACATTTTTTTCTAAAAAATTGATGTGGTTTACCTACTTGGGTTCATTTGCCGTTCTTTGAATATTGGTCTGAATGGATTACCCGATTTGATTTCTGATATTATGATTAACAGATTTCACAATGATCTCTTATCTGTTTCTCTTCATAATCTATTTCTTAAATTAAAAAATGACACTTAATCGGGTGTTTTTCAATGATTTTACATATCTTATCTAAAAAGAAAGTTAAAATATTTTATGATTACATAACAGACTGGAAACTTAAGCCTAACGGAATTATGTACTCGACAAATGATAAAGAACCAAGCAAAATTAATAGATAACAATGTTGAATGTAAGAATTAATAAACACTTACATAAATAAAATAGAACATTGGACAAAAACCACATATCAGAAACATATTTTCTTATATAACAACTGATCAAAATATTCTAGGATACATAATGCTTAACACACAGAATGATGGCACAGGAATTCAAATGTATTTTTATATTAAGAACACATAAAATAAACAATAAGCATGAGTAATTTGTCAGTCTTAATACGTGTTCTTACCGTAATCCTTCTTTATCTTAAAATTTCTTGTTTTTTCTTGCTATTTTTTTCTGTCGGGATGAATACGGGTTTATTTTCCGCGCCAGCTGCCGTAACCGATTGAAAAAAAATTATGACGTCATCAATCAATTCTATTGGTAACCTGACTTTCTACGAAAATCATTAACGAGACAAGAGATGAAGATATCGGAAGATAATTTTTGTTTATATATTTGTAATAAATTCAATAAAACGGATTCAAAATGGGAAATTAAGCTTGGATATTATTGATTTAGCACGTTCAGTCAAAAGGGGAGTGACTCGTCCTGTCACCCGGTTATTTACAGCCGGTATGCACGAACCACCACGCTGTGCGCAGCGACAAAGTCTGTCACGTGGCGTGGAACCTGTCCAAAAAGAAACCAGTAAAATGGTCTTAATGGGCAGGTGGCCTTTATATACAGACTCAACGCAACATGAATAAAGCGCAATTGGAGTATATTATTATTAATATAAAGGTGGTCTGTAATGCAGGTTTGACTAATGCCGATTGTGCTTTAAACATTTATTAACTCTCGTAAAATTTTTAGTTCATTGGTTTAATCATATAAAATAAATATATAACATGTTTCAAACCGTTCTAAAATTAAAATATTTAACACGGACACTGTATATATAAATAATTATGTAATTAGCAAGTGCCCGTTACTGTTACAATAAGTGGGGCTGGTATATATTATCTAATGATCTGTTGTGTACTATACTCGATCTTTTACCGAGGGAAGGGGGTATTTAAATAAATTATCTAATGAATAACAAGTTACACCTGCTTTATTGTTTATTTATTTGTATTATTTAAAAAAAATGTTCCATACCTATAAACTTGATAGCGTAACAGTGCATGGTATATCTTGGAAGCTGGTTTATTTCCATGATGATCTGTAGTCTTATGAATGCACGCATTTCGCCTAGAATTGTCGGATTCCAAAGTTCAGTGCCACACTGCCGTGCATATACATTGGTCTGTTCGACCAAATGTAGAAAACACCAGCAAGAAGTAGCTCAAAACTTGGGAATCTCTGTCTAACGTGTGTTGAGGTCCTTGTGGTTCTTAAAACGGGTCTTCATGTACGTCTTCTAAATCGTCACTTCAAAATTCTTTGTCAATGCTTGTAGCCTGGCTGTCTATGATTTTAATTGAAGATTGTATCGGAGTGGAAGGAATGGTCGAAATTGGAATCGGATAGAAATACGCATTGCCCTGATCGCTATGTGAAGGTGAAGCCATTTTCGAAATCTTAAAACATGGCAGTGACGTTTATGTACCTATACATCTTTTCCATTTCCGATAGTTTTTGTCCTTCGGTTTGAAAATTACATATTTTCAATAAAAAGAGATTTGTCAAAGAATTTTGAAAAACCAGCATCTCGACAAAATAAACCGTTGACTGATTTCCAGGCATACTGGTTATCTGTTGTTTATTTGGGTTAAATTGCAGATTTTTGTTTTGTGTAAGGTATTTTTCCAACAGATGTAAATATATCATAGAATAAAATTATAGTATTTTAAAAAAAATATTTTCGAATATTTTGATATCCACAACGGTACTTTGTAACGACGTAACTGGATTTATTTACGAAAACCACACATGCAGTACCCCTTTAAATATCTCAATTTTCGTTATTATGCGTGATGTAATGGAAAAAAAAACAATCCAGCCATGTCAAATCACAATCCAGAAGCAACGTAAAAACTTTATAACTAAAAAGTTCGGATAGATACTTGAACTTCCACCAGGAAAGTGAGACTGGGTGCTCCGGAAGGGCAAGCACCTCCTGTTTAGCTAGCTTCACCCGTTACGTGTTTAATCAAAATTGTGTGAAAGGAACATGGAAGTATGAAACGTCAAATACATCGAGGGCAATCATGGACACAGAGACATCAAACTTAACAATACTGTAATGACGGCCATAAAACTTTTAGGACCTTGATAACCCTAGGCTTGCAATATTCTTATATAGAAACTATAATGCAATATCCTTATATGGAAACTATAATAAACACGTAGACATGGAATTAAATCTATATTATGCATTTATATTTTAGATATTTACCTAGCTATTGTAATGATCAAGCGGTTCAGTAAAGAATACTTCAGGTTGTCAGGAGCTCAAACTCTATCAGTACATTTTGTTTCAGCTATTTTTTAGGCCTAGTCATGCAATATAGATATAATAAAAATTATGACAAAGTAGTTGAAATAACAGTCAATTTATTTGATATTATAACTTATATTATATTTTATTATAAATTTTCACAATATTGGAAGGTCTTCTTATCTAAAACAAAAGAATATTTGTCCTTAGATTACATGAATATCGTTCCAACTGTAGACTTTGAAATAAAAGCAATCATACTTTGTCTAAAAAACCACGAAATTAAAACAATACATATAGATAAATAGATTAATATTAGTTTGACCCGTGTCTAAAGTGAAGAATATTAAAGATAATTTATTAAAATGAATGTTTGAAGTCTGAATGATATCAGAATATCCTAAATTACTTTATTTAAAGAAATTATTCCAATTCAAAGCAAATTACTATTTGAAGTTTATAGGTACTTGTTTTTTATTTTTGTAATTTTTATTAAAGATACATCTGGCAATGATCAGCCACTAATGCTGTTTTTTGTCCAAGACGGAAATTGAAAATAAATTATAAAATACATTTTCATTCTATTAAAGAGAAACTGCGCCTAAAACGTGATTTAATATAAAATTCGGCCTGAAAACAATCAAACAGTATATTCAAAAGTAAGTGAGAGAAAGAGAGCCCTGTGCTGGAAATTCCAGCCCTTTTTATACCCAAAAGGGTCAACAGGACAACAACAGCGAAAAAACATGCTCCCTCTGGCAACCGGAGCTCCAAAACGGGCTTAAACTATGATAGTGGGTTTATAAACGTTTATAACCCTTCACCCGGAGGTTCAATATCTGGGTCATAACTCCATAAACATTACAAATGGCGCTAACAGTGTTTATATCTGAACAAACTTTGCTAGCAATGCCTAATAGTCATTTAACAGAATATAATAATGATTTTCTAGAAACAAATACTTAACAGAAATAACCGTAAGTGTAAAAAACTAGAATTAATTGATAACATTAATAAAGGGAATAAACAAATGGTCAATAATCTCAACTTGAAAAACGATAATAGTAACAAAACTTTAACCTCTTTAACTATAATAATGCATTTAAAATGTTAAATAGTTACAATTAACAGAGTAACTTTGTGATATTATATAAAAATGTATACCATGTTAAAGGGATTGTCACAACAGGGGGTGCCATTAACTATTATAAATACAGCCGATTCTGATGCCGGACGATTCACAATTCTCCTGATTTCAAAAATCGGTTGGTTTCTATACCAAACTGGAAGTACCAATGAACTAAAATATGACGTTATTTGGTACCAAAAATGACGAAATGATACCAAGAATGGTGAAAAAGTTACCAAAGTACCAATGGTTACCAGTTACAAAATGCACTAAAAAAATAGAAGTTTGTGTATTCCTTCCACTACAATAATTATTAACCTTTTAAGTATAAATAAAATCTTTATAACATCAGATTATTATTATTAACTAACATTTTCTTTAGAAATAAATAGACAGTAAATTATGACCTTTTATTTATACAAGTAAACACACACAAGAACATATTTACTGAACAACAGTTTTGCCACACAGGGTTTTAAAGATCCGTCCACAAATAACATTTCAATGCCGAAGACAGTACACCTGCCTAGCCGGAAATCAACATGGCGTAGTTTGGCATACATGCCAATTAAAGGGTTAAGACATTTCCATGTAATTTAAAAAATATCTATGACTTGTTAGGTCAATTTTGTTTTTTCCTCATCACTTGATGTTATTGCATCTTCATCATCTTCCATCAGTGATGATATGCTCTTCTAATACTCTTTCTATAAGAGCTCATAATCACTAAGCATACAGTTTAATTTAATCTTAATCTGTTTACAAGGATTTGATTTTAAAGATAAAAAACCTGCACACTTGTGGCCAGAATGAAATTTAAAGGGTTGGATTTGTCGCAAAATCTCTTAAACAATTTCATATTCCATTTGATGGATGACTTTCTAGTATGTCTAGTGCCTACTTTGACACAAAAATGTTTCATCAAACTGGATGCAAATCGCCGTTACAGCAAAACGCAACTGCTGTAATTGCACTCTCTGATTCATTTTCGCCTAGGTCTTTAATGGCATCCTTTTCTCGTACATAATGTTCTTGAAGATATGTCTTAATATTATTCCCAATACCTCCTTTCAAATCAAGAAATCTTCCTTCCAGAACTCTCATTTTATAAATTGATGAAAAGAGGTACTGTGTTTGACAAATATAGTCTAATGCCTGCTGCTACAAATACTTTTACCTATTGGAGTGAGAATAAAAAAATGGCATACATATTCTTAAATTTGGACTGACTTGTAATGTCACTTACTTCAGCAGTGTTATCAAGCAGCATACTTCAGCAGTGTTATCAAGCAGCATAAAGTGCAATCGATGACCGGGTACATAAATTACAACAATTACTATATATTAATTATAATGGTCTTGACTACTTTGAGGCAAACTATCAACTTCTGATAAGTCTTCATATTTTCCATGAATTAATGTTGCAATCTGTGCCATAATTATAATTTTTTTTGCAAGAATATGGCGTTTTCATTTTGTTGTCTGGAATGATGGTTAGTAAATCATCTAGTTTCCATTCAAAAGAGCTCCATGTTCCTCTATGAGAAAAAACAGTTAATTTTAAAAAAAATCACTGTGAATGGAATTTCCCTTTCACTTTTCAAGATAATCTTGAAATAGGATTGAATTATTTTATGACGCTGAGATTCTTATATGGCGTTTTATAACATTTTGTGAAAATATATATAAAAAAAAGTATAGTACTCGTCTGAATAAATAATAGTATTTTGCTGTCAACGGTACTATACTCGTTGCTAAGGACAGACAGAAACTATACAAATAGAGTACATGTACATATCCAATCAATTTCTTAAAAATGCTCATGTGATTACTAAATATTTATGTTGTACTTACTATTTAATTTGCAAGGCACCTCGTTGTTAAGAATGAAGCATAGTTTGACCTCAGCTTCAATGAAGGAGATGGTGTAACTCTCTTATCCACACGACAAACGTATAAAAATTATTCAAAAGAGGGACCAAGGGTTTCTATTTGTCTGTAGTTCATTAAATGTAATTAGAGGTGGTGTTCGTAATTCAACTTCTGGGTAGATATTTATTACTATTTAAAAAATTCGGGTCACTAAATATAATAATACATTATAGGAGATCTAATAATCATTTCACTTTATTTGCACCCAGTGGTCCACCAAAACTCGTATATAATCAACAGTAAACCTTATCCGAAATTAAGCAGTGTATGTAATAAAAATCGGGATTAAATAACTGAGGAAGGAAAGTGTTAATGTTTTATTTTCCTTAAAAATTTTGTCTGAATAATATTTAATAGAACTATAACTTTTAATCTGAATTTGGTTTATAACTATCTAGACAGAAGGTGCTCAATCTTTCAAAAGCACTCGACCTCGCTTCCCTAATGGAAATTTAGATTTCCCAGTTTACACATTTTACTTTTTCTTCCGAGTGATTTTATGATAGAGTGCTGTTCGTTTTAAATATATGGATGAACTATACTTCGATTTTCAAGAAAAATGTATGGTGGATAAATGAGGAAGTGAAATTTAATTTTTTTGGAATTTCAAATTTTAACTAGCAGCAAATTTAGACAATAGTATATTTCTGACAATAATGCACAATTATTGCTTACTGAGTTTGTGATATCCTCTTGGCAGCAGAGATATAAATTGCATCATATTGTACCAGTTTTAATTTTACAGCACTAAACTAAAAACAAGTGACTAATATAAACAATTAATTTTGCTTTTGTTTACAACCAAACAAAGCAAGCTTGGTAATTGTATGAAGACTAGAAATATGTTGACTTTTGAACTCTAACCTAGAGGTCAAGGTCAGATGGACGGGTAAAATATTACCATTTTTGTCCCCCGCCGCAATGCGGAGCGGGGACATAGAAATGCCGGGCGTCCGTCCGTCACACTTTTGTAAGCACTCTCATGCTTACAAATTTTGACGGATTTTCATGAAATTTATACCAAATGTTTATACCACTAATACTTTGGTCAAGTTCGAAAATCAGCATTGGTCGATACTTTAATTTTTGTTGGAGTTATGGGACTTTGACCACAATAATGACTCCGTTTTATCCAAAACTTGACCTTGTAAGCGCTCTTATGCCTACAAATTTTGACGGATTTTCATTAAATTTATGCCAAATGTTTATACCACTAATACTTTGGTCAAGTTCGTAAATCAGCCTTGATCAATACTTTTTGTTGGAGTCATGGGACTTATGAGTTATGGAGTTATACAGTATACTGCTTGACCGGCGGGGGACCCAGGAATTCTATTCTTGTTTATTTAGAGAAGACCTTGATGTAATAATCCGCTATAAATTAAGATTCTATGAAGCGGGCCATTTTGCCCCCTTATCATACGTAGTCCTTTAGATTGGGATTGACTTTTGACCAAATTATCGATCAATTAAAAAAAAATTTCATGAACATCACTTACATCGCTTTCTAGTTTTGTTAACCAAATAATAATTTATTCCGAAACAACCGTCTAGTGCTGTAAAATAAAAACTGGTATAATGTGTAATTATAACCACTATGTAAGCTTATATCGTAGACTGGTCGATCTGTTTATAGGTCTTAGATTCGAACACCGGCTGGTTATTACCAAGACTTGAAAATGGATAGTAACTTCTTTTGCTAAGTATGCCGCATTATGCTTCGGAAGAGACCTTAAACGTCACGACAAGTTACAAAAACCTCCCTTCATATTGCCCTAAGCGCATTGAAAAGGTCAAAATTCCTGCCACTTGACTTATAGCTGGTTACGTATTGATAAGTTGATGTAAGTGAAAAAATTTTGACTGGGACTTTAACCCCATTCAGACAATGAGCCAAATATTCTATTCACGTATCATTATTGATCATCTTCCTAAAAAATCGTTTCCTCATTTTTCACTTGCCGATTGAAGTGTTTAAAGTTAGATTTTCAGAATTATCTAGAAAGTCTCAATCAGAATATCACCATATATCTTACCTTTTCTAATAAAACATGGAATTTGTCTTTGCTGTGTGAATAATACAAGAACTTAGATGTACCAAAAATGATACACAACATACTCAAGATCTTAAAAATTCACTATATTTTAAATACGCACTCTGTAATTGCATGCAACAAAATATTTCCCTGTCTTCTTTCTGAAACTGTAAACGGGTTAAGGAAACCGGAAGTGTTTCGAAACAATCCCGTCACACTAGTGACTGATTTTACCAAGCATTTTGCATTTAGAAATGCTTTGTCTGAAAACTATAAATACTTAAACATAGAAGATTACGCTCTTTCCCTAACCAACAGCAAGATTGACTATAACACCATTTTCGTTCATAATTGCCCTTTACTTTGCATTTTCCGTACTTGTTTAGGTTTCAGAAAAATCCCGGGCTTAATTTTCTTCGCTGTACTACTTGATGACCTATCATATAGCACTTTATTTTGAAATTTAGTTTCCCGCGTTGCTTTCTCACCACATTTGCGAAAGAACAAATACTTCCCTACAAAACCCATAAAATTCAAGTTAATTTATAGCATGTAAAATATTTGTTTGTGTTATAGACGGTAATCTGGCTTCCCTTGGTTTTCTCTGGTACAATATCTAAGCTTTTTGGTCTTTAACCTGTAATTATTCATAATATGGTGTTCCAGAATAATATGGTCAGGGTTCACTCATCTACAATTATGAAACAGATGGGAACAGTCGGACCACCTGGGTAGGTTCACAAGATAGTGGTGTACCGTGTAGGACAACCTGCTAGGTCTACAATGCTTGACCCATCTCCCTGGTGTTTAAAACAAACATTTTCATACTTGTGCAAGGAGTTAGGGTCAACCTTTTCTACCCATTCAGTGCCGGAATAGAATTCTCTGCTAGTTTCCTCTTATATTTTTGAACTAATGCCTCTATGATAATTTTTCATTTGAAAACGAGACTGAAAGTAGGCGCCAGATTGTACCTACTCCTTAAAATTTGAGAAAAATTAAATTATATTAAATTTTAATATTCCATTATTTTCGTTAATGTTCGAGCGCTGTCTGCAGCCTTGACTTTGCAACATACGGAGATGGAACGTAGACGCTATGAAACCGTTCGCAATAACGTTTAAAGAGGATGAAACGGATATTAAAGGACTAAACAATCCTCACTTCCATTATGACAGTTCATGTGTTTGATTTAAATTGTCATTTTCAAAGTTTCTCAAACCTTTTGAATTGAGATTTAGACATGAATTGCTATGATTGTTTTTACACCATTATTGATCATTTTGCTTTAAAATTTAAATGCGATTGAAGTGTTCAAAGTTACATTTTCATAATTATCATCGCAGTCATAATCCAAAATTTCACCATATATCTTACTTATTCTAGTAAAACATAAAATTTTTCTTAATGAACTTCCAACAGGGAAGTGATGTCAGGCGTCCCGGAAGGGCAAGCGCCTCTTGTTTAGCTAGCCAAATGTCACAGAAAATGTAAGTGGAATTAAAACCATTTTCTACATATGCCTCCACTTAAAAGTGTGAATATCCTCACAACATTATACAAGTTAGTTATATGAAGACAAAAACATGTTTTTTAGCTTAAAAATAGATTTTAAAGTACAGTATTACCTCACGACTTCAGAACATGATATGACTTTAAAGTACAGTCAGAATTGGCTTCGTGAACAAACCGTTACAAACAACAAGAATTGAAATATAACATACACGTAGGTTATGTCTTGTACAACTATTATATATATAAATATATATATATATATATATATATATATATATATATAATAAAATAGATAAGTACAACACGATTTTGTAAAGCATTAGCGCTTTCATTTCATCTTCAGATGCTTTACATAGTAACATTCATAACATAGTAACAAAGTAACTAGTGATGACGTCATTTAGACAATAGGACAATAAAACAATACGATGACGTCATTATTAAGGGAGGTAATAATGTTAGACTGTTTAGTTTCGGCTTTAGAGTTCTAATGGATATTAACTAGTTACTTTGTTACTATGTTATGAATGTTACTATGTAAAGCATCTGAAGATGAAATGAAAGCGCTAATGCTTTACAAATTCGTGTTGTACTTATTTATTTTATTATATTCTACCGGACACTGAGAAACTAACTTTTTCTTTATATATATATATAATTAAGCTAAGGAAATACTTTGCATGAGGGAGTATATCTTAGTTTTTGAGAAATTTCAATTTTTATCTTGCAGGAAATTTTGACAATTAATGTATATTTCTGACAATAATACAAAATTATTGCCTACTGAGTTTGTGATATCATCGGGGCACCAGCAGAGATATCGGCTAAGGGGTTTAAATAACATATACCAGTTGTAATTTTACAGCACTAGACGGCCGTTTCGGAATACAATTCCTCATCAGTAGTGCTTAAACCAAAATTATTTTGAAGATGTTGAAAAGCTACCCAAAGGACCAACGGATCATATTTCATTGCTTTCGCGACAAAAAAGGTTTTCAGATTTTTCAAAATTATCTAAAAACTGTTTGAATATGTAATGCTCTAAATTTATATCTAAATGTTGGCATCGGTCGGATTGAATATTTTATATTTAACGGTGATGTAAGTGATGCCTTTGGACCTATGGATACTGTTGATGTTGGTTTGATGTTATTATATCCCTTGCAAACTAGTTTGAGGGGGTATATAAGAATCGACATGTCTGTCCGTGTAAAATCGTTTCCGGGCCATTTCTCATAGCTGCTTTGGACGACTGTCATAAAATGTAACACAAATAATCTTAATTGTCCAAAGGTGTGTCAGGACCTTAAACCAAGGTCGAATCATAAAGGTTAAGGTCGCGGGAAAACAATAAATGTTGGAACTAAAAATATCCAGGGCAATCCTGGACACAGCGACTTTAAACTTGTCAACAATACTGTGATGACGGCCATAAAACTTTTTGAGGGCCTTGATAAGCCTCGGCTTGCAATATCCCTGAGTGAACAATATTTGCAAGCAGCCTACTTCGTTGTACAAAGTCCCCGTAGTGGGAACAATCTGTACCATAGCGTATTAATTGGGAAACAAATACACCATAAGCAGGTGTATTGCTGCATAAAAAAGGAAAGTTGACAATAGAAAAATTGAAGTCATCACGTTTGTCATAAAGTTTCAAATGTAGCCTTTTGTGTGCGTCATACTTCAGGTAGAAGTATAATTTGAGGAATCATTCGTGTCTTATTTTAAGCTCACTAGGATAGATGACATTTAAAATTTAGGATTGTTAAGAGACAGAACGTCATCTATATATCTGTATGTTGAGTTGAATGATTTGGCGAGTCTTCTCTCCAGATTTAACATGGTTCTGCATAAATTCTGCTTCATAAGAATAAAGAAACAAATCAGCAAGCAATGGTGCACAGTTATTACACATTGTTTGCTGAAAATTATATTACCAAACACAACAAATATGTTATCTATCAAAAACTCAAAAACATTTTGTTGATGGTATCTTCAGTACAGTTTTGTTTGGAATCCGTATGATGCTTGACAAAATAACCAGAATCCCTGTTCAGCACCAAATATTTGTATCTTGGCTTACCGTTTTTTGTAAAAGAAAGACAAGTGAATAATTTCTTTAAGACGTTCAAATTAGAATGAGGAATAGTGGTGTATAGTGTAGAAAAATCAAATGTCTTTATACTTTTACATGAGATAAAGTATTAGAAGCAAGATGTTCAACTAATTCTTTAGAATTTTTGAGAATCCACATTTGGTTGATTCCAGATGTAGAATATACTTTTTCTGAATAAGACTGAAGACCATCTTTGACGATAGTCAAAATTTGTGTTAGAATTACCGATAATGATTTAGTAGTACATTTAGATGAGCCTGTTATATATCTTCCCTTGTATGGATTTTTATGGAGTTTTGGAATTCAATACAAGTAATGAAGACCAAGATTTTCCTCTTCAAGGCTGATACCAAAAGACTCGAGAACTCCCCTATGGTTGGAAAGAACTTTATCTTTGGTAAAAGTAGTTCTAGTATATGCAGGGTTATTTGATATACCATATAAACCAAGCTCCTGGTTAAGACATTCAAGGTAGAATCTCTTACAAACGAGAATAATGTAATAATGTTGTTGGAAGCATTATCAGCTGGGACAACAACATATTTGTTGTGTATGTCTGTTAGAATTGCCTTGATTTCTGGGTCCTTGAGTACTGAAGACGGTTTAGTACTCATAGACCCTTTAAGTCTGGCAATCCTAGTTTTAACGAAAGATCTCACACCCTTTATCCA
The DNA here is from genome assembly GCA_021292105.1 of Anadara kagoshimensis. Lineage (NCBI taxonomy): Eukaryota > Metazoa > Mollusca > Bivalvia > Arcoida > Arcidae > Anadara > Anadara kagoshimensis. The sequence continues at coordinate 31,896,874 of CM037861.1, forward strand.
GTCGGATAAGGTATAAAGCTCGATTTCTTCTAATTTAGCCAAACGTCTGGCGTACTCTTCAACAGAATCCATGACAAGTCTGAAATTCTGTCCCCAAGTAAAAGGTTGAGATTCTCTATATTTAGGACCTTTTGAAAGTAAAGATCTTAATTTAGTGTTCTCGATTATATTGAGATCACCAGTTATCACATGTCCAGCTGGTCCATAAATATAGGGAGAAGACGAGCAAGAGCAGGTAGGTGGCGTAAAATTATGAAAATGGAATAAATTATTTATAAAATAACATTTTTTGGGAAAAAAGAATTTAGAAAATCTAAGTCAGTTTTAGGAAATTTTATCTTATTATTTGATTAGCGATAGGGGTTTATTACCAGATATCTGAACACAGAAACTCTGGATATTATTACCTGAATCTCTAAATTGTTGTAGCCGAAAAGGGTTTGTGCCAATGCTTTCTAATCAAATGTTGGAAAGGAAGAGCCTGGTTGAATACCGGGAAATTTACACCTTGCATCTTTAGTTACGCCAGAGATTAGTTCCCGTCTATCAGAATAAACTGTATAATCTTTATTAAAATAGATTTTGCGAACATTTATTAGTGTTTTAATACTTTCTTACAAATTACTTTTAAATTCATTAAAAACCACCTTTTACTGAAGGTTGTGAACTGTCAAACAACCCGTCTTTCAACACCTAAGTTGACACCTTAGATAATATAACAGTCAAGGTCATGTAAACACATATGTTTATTGAAAATGGAGGGTGGTTCAGCTTGAAACACCTGGGCACGTGCTAGTAAACAGCAGACAATCGAGATATCCTAAATGGAATACCAAAATCATGACATTAAAATTTTATTGAGTCCAATTTTCGTAACAAAAGTTTTGCTTTTGGATTGTAATTTGAACGCGGATCTGTATGTTCGTGTTCGATGTATTAAACACGTTTAAGCATAACAATGTTGACTGGGATCTTTTTAGCCAAGTAAAATGCTAGCTTACAACGTAAAATTGCGGACATATTTTAAATACTCTTTTTCAAATTCAAACTGATACATACCTATTCCATTTCTATAAGTGAAAGCACCCATTTGAGATAGACTGAAAATGTCCTGTTCTTCCTAACAGTTTTATATGTATTTTGGGTAATAAAAACATATTCATTTTTTCAAATTCCTCAGCCAAATATAATGCTTGGCTCTTAATCGTAGTCAGACATCTTGAACAGTGTGTATGGAATTAAAAAAAAACTCCGTGCGTTTGCTTTTGGAAGTTGAACACTTTCGCTCGTGCGTGAAATGACATTGCATAATTTTTAAAATCAGTCGGGATTCGAACTCACAAACTCTTCATTGCCAAGCAGGCTTGCTATCCATTCTGCGAGAGTAGGACTTACAACTGATAGATGTTGAAAGGGAGACATGTATTTAGTATTTGCTTGATAATTTTCTGCATTCATGATTCTCTTTTTCGAAAATGATACTAGATTTTGATATGTATTTTTAGTAAAATAACCAATATTTTTTAAACTGCTGTATGAATGGTTACTGGCTATAGTATTGTAAATGAACTTTCTTTAATTTACTTGGCGAAATCTTGATTTATTGATTGATTGATTGATTAATTTATTATACAATATGAAATTATTTTTATTGTTATACTCTAGTATATTTTAAAAAATTAATTTCGAAACTTTAATATGTACACATTATTTTGAACTGTATATATTGTCATCGAGTAAGTCAGTTACGAACCTCGTCGTTGGGGGGTCAATCAATTTGAAACACCTGCGCTCGTGCTCGTAATCAGTAAACGCACGTGCCCAGGTGTTTCAAATTGATAAACCCCTTTGACTCTGTTAGTAACTATTACAAATAACATGGTATATTATTATACTCATATAAATAACTGAGGCTTGTGCCATTTTGTCACACAATTTTAAATCACAGACCATCAATCTTTCCAGCTATGACACATGGTCAATAATAAGCAAGCTGAGTGGCGTTTGCGGAATGCGTTCTAGTACTGGTTTGTCAACTTCGGGGTTTTTGCTTTGCTATTGGTATTTTGTTTTGTCGTTAATTGGTGCGTTTGGTTTTGGTTAAAAATTTAAAAAACTCTTTGTTAACAACACTTTTTTCTTTTTGTTAACCCTAAATAATTAATCAACATAAAGCAGAATGCGTTCTTTTTGTAACATACACAGCTTGATATTATTACATTTACCAAAGACAGTTATGACTGAAACGTCATTTAAGAGGAACCAAATACCATTTTAATCATGTTCTTTTGAACATAACGAACGTGATTTAATGTATCATGAAAAAATATATTGTTCTACATTGTCAAACAGGAATGATATATTAATATATAACAAAGAAATTATTTCCTAAATCAATAAGTAGTATTAACGTATGTTAGTTTCTATGCACCAATCACAATATTTTATCACGATAAAGAGCGCGATCGTCGTTTAATGACCATGAGCGCTTAATGAATTCTATTTCGTGCAAAAATAACCATAGAAGATATAATAAAAGTGTTTCAAAGGAGCAGTTTTAAATAATTATTAAACCGGGTTTATAAATCTCTTTAAACTATGATTTTGTACCTTCATGTAACTTTGCATTTGACGATCGTCGATAACAAAAAAAAATCATCTCCACTGCTTATGTTCACTCAATGGTATTTGACGTTTTCTGGATAGCGGGTTTGCTTCCCGTATACTAATAATGGCTCGCATGACGTACTGTTCGCTGCATCCCGAACAACATGAAATAAATCAAATTTGTAACTCAACACTTCATATTGTCTTTGACATGTCATTTTTAAGAAAACAGTTGTTTTTTTAAGTTTGTAAGTATTGATCGTTATTCATTAAATCGTTAATTTTTATTTTTCATTTTATTTATTATTATTTTATATATATATAGTCAATATTCTTTTGTCATTTTAGGGGCTCACAGCCTTCGACACCAACTCGTCAAGCATAAGAATGACCCACGACCTAACAAATTGAGCTAATGAGTTAAGTCCAAAAAAACTTGCTCAAATGGCGTATTTGTCAGATGCATGCCATACTATATACAGATTTACGGCCGACATTATATTTATATATTTGCTGTAGCAGTTCACTTATTATCCCTAGTTGTAAACACAGAGTCTAAATTTTACAACTGAAATGAATACTGCATTTTAGCTCACCTGAGCCAAAGGCTCAGATGAGCTATTGCAATCTATCACCGTCCGTCGTCTGTAAACTTTACATTTTAATCTTCTCCTCCAAAACTACCAAACCAAATTTGATGAAACTTGGTGATTATCATGCCTTGGTAACAGCCTTTCAAAATTGTGTTCGAGGTTTGGCCATGCCAAACAAGATGGCCGCTGTTACTAAAAAGACAAAAAAATCTTCTTCTCTGAAACCATAAGGTGCAGGCAAATTTTGATGGGATATTTAGATTCAGCATACCTGGGAACATTAAAATTGTTTTTTTTTCATGAAATTTGAACGAAAAATTGGTTACGCGTTTTTTGCGAACAATTATGTAATTTTGAAAATGAGACATTTATTGTTATAACTCAATAACGGCTGAAGATAATTGTATGGAGTTTTCACTGTTGATCTTGTCTTGCTATTTCCTTCCAAAAGATGTCAAGGTCATGCTATTTTTTTTAAACATTTCAGGTGATATTGCATGGGATTTTCAGTTAATTGTAGGTATTGACATGACGATCATTTTGATACATAGATCAAGGTCATGGGTTCAAAGGTCAAGGTCAAAGATGCACAACTATTACCGTTATAGTTGATTATCTGCAAAACTAACATTTTGTATAGGTATACATATTAGAATATTGTAGGTAATGACACAGTGGTCATTTTGATATATTAATAAAGGTAATGGGTTCAAAGGTCAAGGTCACAGATGCAAACAAGTACTGGAATGGTAAATTATCAAAAAAATATAAAGTTTTTGTATAGGCATGTACATATTGGAATATTGTAGGTATTGGCCTAACAGTCATTTTGATATATGAATGAAGGTCATGGGTTCAAAGGTCAAGGTCACAAATGCAAGCAAGTACTGAAATGGTTGATTATCTCAAAAACTATAAACTCCTTGTATAGGCATATCTATTGTAGGTATTGGTCTAATGATAATTTTGATATATGAATAAAGGTCATGAGGTCAAGGTCACATGCAAATTAATACTGAAATTGGTTAAATATCTTGAAAACTAGAAATATTTTGTATAGGCATCTATGCTAGAACATTGTAGGTATTGGCCTAATGGTCATTTTGATATATGAATGAGGGTTATGGGTTTAAAGGTCAAGGTCACAGGTGAGCGTTAAGGCCCATGGGACTCTTGTACGTCTAACGTCATTATTTTTGCCACCAAATGAGGTATTTTTTCTGTCCACCTCTCTGGTTTCTTTAATCAATTTCAGCGCTGGCTTAAAAGTCAAAAAGGTGTTCATTATTTGAAACAAATTTTGTTAAAAATCTTTCAAAAACATTTCAAATATATCTCGGTTGCCATCATCTATAGTGAGAAAGTTTTAAAGGGATCATTTAAGAAAGCATTTAGTGTCATGAACAAAAAGAAGCTTAATGGCTTTGAAAAAGGGTAGATAACGAAAAAGATATCATAATCAATACCGAATGCGCAGAAAGAATAAAACTGGTGGAGATAGATATAAAAGTCAGCAATCCAAGACAAATTTTTTTATAGAACTTTGATTCTGTTTTTGAAGATCTGTTGAGAATGGATAAAGTTACAACTGAAAGAACTGAATTGTCAAAATAAGATTCTTGAGCGAAATAAAAAAAGTTCGGAGAGAACGAATATAGAAATAATTATAGTAACCCAATTTAGATAAAGTATGTGGATTGTTTTCAAACTAAATAATTTAGTGCTGGTGTTGATGAGATATTAAAATTTACATTCTAAAACAGGGAAACGGTATACTACACCGTAGTTCTAGAGAAAACTGAACTTGTTTCATTGGCTACATCAAATTAATGCAAAATTGTTTTTATTAAAAGATTAAGGATACAATGTATTTTGTAAAACATTGCATGTGTCCTTGTGCTAGATAATGCCTTATATCGCAATATGAATGTAACTCTAGCACATATCTAAGCATCAAAGCTGGAAAAAATGAAATACAGAAGTTGTTATAACGAACACATTAATTTTCCAACTATATGACAAGAGAGATAAGCCTTCTTTTTTTAAATAAAACTGATTAAATGACCAATATATATATTTTATTTTGAAAAATTTAGTAAGACTGTCTATTAGGCATTTATCAATAGACAATAATCACCGCTTCCATACCATCACCTACGCGGAAAAAACATACTTTGAGCACAATGACAACACATCATGAAGCCGTTTTGAAACCGATATTGGTATATTGTTCACAACAGGATTAGCTTCTAATGACGTACAAATATTATTCTATTGCTCGAAAACTAAATACATTTACTTCATTATTAATTTATTAGTAAAATCTTTCCAATCTTACAACACATGGTAATGTCGATGAAGTAAATATATTGATTAAATTCTTATAAACTGAAGCTTTGCAATATTGCTTTGCATTTGAATCTTCAATGCATTAAATATTAAACTTCTTGTTTTTTATTATTATTATTTATAGCCTGCCCTTCTTGTCTGTTGGAAGTTCACCTTTTTCACTTGATAAACTACTTTCAATTGTTTTTTTTGGATTGTGATTTGGATATGGATCAATATTTTTGGTTGGTCAAAAACTAATGGGGTATACCAAATTATTGACAAACGTGCCTTTATTGTTGATATTAATAAAAAAACAAACATACCTATTCATGTCCGAATAGAATTCAGAAGCAAAGAACAAACTTTGAAACTGACAAATAAGGTTTAACACGTGAACTTTCAACAGGAAAGTGAGGCCGGCTGTTCTGGAAGGATAAGCACCTCCTGATTAGCTAGCTACATCTAACATGTGTGTAATCAAAATTGTGTGAAAGGAACATGAGAGTATGGGACGTCAACTTTATCCAGGCCAATTTTGGACACAGACATCACACTTATCAACAATACAGGAAGGTCCTGATAAGCCTAGGTCATATATCTGGGTCAACAATTTATTTGTAAGCAGCCTGCTTTGTTGTATAAAGTGTCCTTAGTGATAACAAGCTCTACATTAGTGTAATTTGGAAACAAAGACACCATCAGCAGGAGAAGCATTTAGAACAAAGTAAAAAATTATCCAGCACAAACTTAACTAATTATGGTTAGATCCAAAAGCTTTTATAAGTCATGAAATATTTCATGACCGTCATCACGATACTTTTGATAAATGTATTGTCTCGTTATCCAAAATTAACATGGATATATTTGACGCCCAATAGTTCTATGTTACTTCCATTCTCAATTTTGACTACTGGCCATTTTAATTACAAACGTAAACTGCCACTTCTAGATAAATGAGACCAGATAACCGAAAGAGTAAGTCCCGTCTATTAGGCCAGCTTAACCCGTCACGAGGTGATGACTAACAATAGTTTTCTGGAATCGAGTAAAATGTGAAAAATGGAGCATTGGGTGAATGCGAAATATAACTCTTCAGAGAAATATATTCAACAAAGTTGATGAAACGGCTTTACAATCAATTAAGACATCGAAAAAGGTTCAATATTTTGTTTTTGAAATTTTACAAACAATATTTGATCTTTACTGACGATGCGTTAACAAAAAGCGTACATACATTTTTTGAATTGGGCGTAAATCATCATTTCAAAAAATATATTTTGGTCCAAGAACTACCGATAAGGAATTTCATTCAGAAACGGCCGTCTAGTAGAATTAAAACTAGTAAATGTAATTCACTCTTTACAAAAATTCCCTCATGAATTGTCAGTAAAATAAATTTCTCGTATTTATATTCGATAAATGTCATATAGACTAATGATAAGAAGAACGTGTTATTCCAGGAATATCTTAAATGATCACGATTTTTTATTTTTCTTGAGATGCAAACATAGGTGATTCTGGATAAACAATAAATTATACCATTTATCTGTCGTTGTCATGATTCGATAATTACAGGGCGTATTGCTTTGCTAATACTATACATATATAAATCTTCAGCATCAGTTTGTATGTCTGTAGACACACAGGTAGATGTATATACTCGCTAATATTTTATTCTTACCTGGATGCAGTCACGAGTTAAGAGATATTTTTTTTATAAATCAAATCATTCATAATCATCAGATCGGTATATACTGCCTTAATGGATTTCAAGTGAAATAATTGTTTTAAACGTTAAAACAATAATTCAATTTTGCATGATATACAACAACGAATGTTAGCAGATATTTTGTTTTCACAATGCCTTTTAAACGTCAAAAGAAAAAGACTTACAAGTTAAATAATAAGAAAGTTGATCAAACAAAGGACATACTTACTATAGCTTCAAATAAATTGACAATTCAAGAAAACAACAACAATGGTAAGTTTGTTTCAAAATTTTATTTATTTTTAGTCTGTCGTTTTTAACTGTTTTCTAACTATAAATAATTTAATCCTTTCACGGGTTGTTGTCAAGTACGTGATTTAAGCTATATGTCTTGCTCTATTTTCATTAAAGGTGCTTTTATAAAAATTTATAACAACTTATTATTCGATGTACACTTTGCCAAGAAATTGAGATAAGCACAACTGATGAGGAATTTAATTCAGAAACGGCCTAGTGCTAGGGCTGCAAAATTAAAACGGGTTTAGTATTTATATAAAACGCATTTCGATTTGAACACCAGTCATACATTAACAAACAACAAAGAATTCATGAATCATATAATGTGGAATGTTAATGTATTTTAATTGGAGAATAAAGCTGGTCAGTTTATTACCAATTAATTTCTGAGTTTGCACTTTTCAGGCTTTATTTCCTTATGCTTCTATTTTATGTTCACTTCTTAATTTTTCAAACAATATTGGATGAGGATGATTTTGTTCTGAAATTAAAATGTTTAAATTTACTAATTATTGCAATAGAAGTACAAATATTATTTATAAATTTAGTATAATCACTGAAAGTTCCATTTTAAATAATTTATCTAATTCTAATTTTTTTGTTTTAAAAAGTATATTTAATTTCCATAATTTGATGATTGTCAATGAAAATTATAATAAAGAATCAGAAGGTAAAAAATTTAAGTTATCTCTAATCAAACCAGAAATGATAAGCTTATTGGTGTACATTAAGCTTTGTTCCGATCAATAAAACAGGTTTCAAAACATCTTTGTTCCCATTACTTTTGGACTGATTGGTCATCAGTTGGGCTCCTTTGTCGATATAAGCACTGATTTGGCTTACCATTTACTCTGGATTGTGCATACAATGTAATAGCAAAAGTGGAGTTATTTCTTATTTGTATCTGGTGAATATTTTTATGAACTCTATTTCATGATTAATTATGAATCTGTTTTCTATTTTTTAAACTTAACTCGGCATTAAAATTACGGTCATCACTTACATTATACAGGATAGTGCTATGCTACTTTGCAAATCCTGTTATCAATAATATAATTTCATCCATGACATTCATGTTTCTATCTGAAATTAAAATTATTTAACTATTTCAGTCATTCCATTGCAACCATAACCCGCATTTAAATTACAGTCATTACTAACAATAGGCAAAAAAGTGCTATATGATCTGATGAATAATACAATTTTTATCCTACATGGAAATGACTTTCATGAATTGTTTTACCTGAAATGAAAATCATTTTACAATATCAGTCTAAACGCAGTTATCTCGCGAGACTACCTGCGTCATTGAAACTATAGTCTGTCTGATATTTCTGATAAAAACACATTCATTAAATCCTATTATGACAAATGATAAATTGGATATTTAGTATTGTATAGTTCAACGAACAAAAATATAAATTCTGTAACTGTTTGGTACTAATTAAGGACTTGTGATTCGTAAATTTGAAACTGCATTGTGCTATCGGGTATTCTTCCTGGGGAGCCATATCTATGGTAATACAAGTTGTAATGACGTATTAAACTACGTAATGTAAGAATATTTGCAGGGCCAAAGTCGCTAATATCTCTTATTTTCACATTAAAACGGCTTCTTGAGTTAATAAGGCCTTTTCACTGCCTTTGACGCGTGAGAAAATGAACTAGAATGTACAATAAATTAAAGTTTTTTGGCTTACAAAACTGAAGTGGATTCCCAAGGGGGGGGGGGGCACACGGGAGGCGAAGGTCACCCAAAAGCTCGACTCGAGCATAAAATCCACAACTTTTAATTCTGTATAGTTTTTTGTTACTGTATTGCTTTGAATACTAGGGTATTTCATCACAGATTTGATTACTGCAGTATTTCATTTAGTAGCGTGCTATCGCCGTAAATGCAAGGTCGTAGGAAAGAACCCCGACCAGGTCTGACCCAAGACTTGAAAGTGGATAGTCAATTTCTTTCGCCAAGCACTCAGAATCACTAAATGAGTCACGGTTTTTTGGATGGAAACTTAAAATAAACGTGGTCTCATGTCACGGTGACGTGGCACGATGAAGAACCCTGCTGTATAATGCCACCTGTGCAACGCAAAATTTTTGCATTTTCATCTATAGCTGGTGACGTTTCGATTTAAGTGAAATATTCTGGATAACTCAACTCATCATAGGTAAAAAATTCAACACATTGCATTACGCACGCATTTTTAAAAACGTCTTTTCATACCCCTAAATGCAGAGTTGCGGTTTCATATTTTTTTTTCGTTGGATGGTTGATAAGCAGAGCAAGTATATGTTTTCCGTTAAGCTTCCTTCAAGTACCTTTCATGTTGTCTTCTAGATATTAGGTTTGTAAATAAAAAATTAAACGGCGGTATGTCTATAATCCCAAAAAATCATTAAATTGACATAAAGTCTCTAGAATGGATTAATTTATATTTTATTATGTTGACGTTTTGAGATAACTTTATGAATAGATCCGTCAAATTACAGGGCTCTCATAATCTTTTACTTCCGCTTTTCTGAATTCTGTGACGAACCAATAGTCTTTAAAACAATTTAAATAAAGCTTTTGCCACTAGGAATTAAGTAAAAACTGAAAATAAAAGTAACATTAATCTGAGTGACACCAAGTATATCTATGATAAATTTCAGATACCATAGTTTCTATAAATATTTTTATAGGAGTTCTCACGTATCAACTATCTGGCATATGCCTTATGGGGTATAATCCGTCATGCATATAAAATACATGTTCTCGATAAAAATTCTTGCAAATTGAAAAAGCATGTTTTCAGATTTTTTTTAGATTTTTCTTACAATTATTTACTTTAAATTATTACCAGGCCTCACTTCCCTGGTGGAAGTTCACGTGTCTAACCTAACTTGTCAGTTCCAAAGATTTTACTTTGCTTCTGGATTGTGATTTGGACATGGATTAGTATGGTAGTTTTTGACTTAAAACTAAAATTATCTTGTTTTATCAAAACTTAAGTAAATAGTTCATGTCCATATCACGTTCTTAAAAGTTAAAGTGAAAACAGTAAAATCTATAAGTTAAAACACATGCACTAAGTGACTTTCACAACCAGTGAGACCGGGTGCCCCGCAAGTGTAAAAACCTTTTGTCAAGCACTACACACTCAAAGTGTACAATCAGAATTTGATAACGAAAGAAACGGTAAAAACAGTAGGATGAAGACTACCAATAGTTGAGTTTGAAGATGTATTTCTTGCGAAAAATTAAAATTTTTCAATCTGTAATAATGTTAGATGTTTAAGGTTGTCATCGGAGCACATAGCAACGCATAGAAACAACGAAGAATGATGTTGCAGAAAGTCTGCAGTGACGTTCTATACCTTGCTGTTACGATAAAATTACATGTTATGTAAGTCGTAATAATCCTCTATTTAGTAGTTAAATTAAATACGGTATATCGATCCATCACCAGGGATATAATGCGATTTAATGAAATAACGTATCATCAAAATACTTTTAAATACGATCAAAATAAAAATTACATAATAATAAATAAAACAGTTCGAAAGTCTAAAAGAGAAAAATAAATTGAGTTTTTTTTCTGGTCTAAGCAGAATAGGGATGTGATTTCAATTCGAGCATAAATTTAAAATTAATGTTTGTTGTCCTTGAACAAACATTCATTTTCTTTTTTGCCATTCCGAATTTACGCAGCATCGTATATAAAGTGATTCGACAACACATTTTAAAGGTAGAACATTATTTTCACACATTCACATTGTGTTCAAACACTTTCTACTACATACAGGTAACTTTTGCATGATAGGTTTTGTAAAGAAGCCAAAGAAATTTAACCTAGACGTTAAAAGGTTAAATCAAAATCTCATTAAATTTATATTTGTTTCAAATTTGTTGAGCTATGACCTTTGTCTTTGAGGACATAGTATATAGAAAAAAATAATATTCTATAGCTATGTATAAACAATTCTTCATGTATAGGCAAAACAATTTTGACCTGTCCGCTTGACCTTTCATTTAAATATTTATCACGGACCAAGTACATCTATGTATAGGAAACACGTGTTTATTTTGTATACTCACCTTATAGAGTACACCTGTGGACTGTGTATTTAATAAACTTGGATCTTAACACTTCCTACTTGTTGGATAGGCCCTCCTTTATGGTTATCCATAATGAAAGATTAAACGGTCAGGTCAATGTTGTTTACCTATATCTGTGTCAATGGTATTGATAAGTCGAGATTTAAAACACGATTTTCGTTTTGGTGTGACTGCTGTATCAGTTACACGTAATTATATATACCAATAAACTACGGTATGCCTAATCGCTTTAAGTATTGCCGTAGGTATTTTGGTAAGATGCGTTTTGGTCCTTCTCATTTAAACATCTTCAAAAGATTCGCATTTCCATAATCTTAGTCCGAGCACTACTGATGAAGAATTATGATTCCGCAACAGCAGTCAGTCACAGCAGCAACTGCTGCAAAATAAAACGGGTTTAGTTATAATATTCACTTCTTAAATTTCGTTATTTGTCATTACTGATCGAAACTATTCTTCCAGTAGAATGCTTATTAATTTCCAATAATGAAATAATGATTACATGTAATCTGATCAAACTAGTTTATGTTTAAGATGACAACCAATCTTTAAAGAAATTTCTTGACTTCCAAGTATTAGGGGATGTTGAAAATTGATCAATATGTTTGCCGTAACAGGTGACAGAATCTTGATGTCTGTACCGGTTGAGTTTAAATTTTTTGAGCTCAATATTGCTCATTTCCTTATATACCTGGTAATCATTTAAGGGTCGTCTAAGTAGGAAAATTCAAGTGAAAACCATTTCGTTAAAAAGCAAGAAATAGGGGTATAATTATGAAATTACTTACACAAGTGTGGAGATTTTTAAATAAAAATACAGAAGGAATTGATAATTTAAGAAATTTTAAAATATTTGTTGCATGTTTTTATAAAAATTGTACAAAAATACACGTGTTGGGGAAAATAGCTTACACCTTGTATAACGAATTGATTTTAAAAAATGAAAAGATATTAAGATAGTCAACGTCATAGAGCAGTGCAAAGGGGCCAGAGTTTGTTAAAGAAATACGAGGTTTTTGAAAAATCGACAATTTACGGTTGAGGGTATCTACGATTTATTTTCCTTTTAAAAATGCGTGCACCAGGCGTGATATTTATATTCTAAGGCCACTACTAATCCAAAATACAACAAGTCACTAAAAGTGCACGGTCACACAATACTGTTCTATTTAAATCGAGGTAAATATTGTTTGGTTTCAACATTGTTGAACTATATAAAGCCGAATATGCCTCAGCAATAATCAAGTAATATTCAAACTTAGCTTTTATAATCTTCCCTTGGATCGTTGGTAGCCTTAGTACATCAACTATCACGCCTGGTACACGCATTTTTAAAAGGAAAACGAAACATAAAAAACCTCAACCGTAAATTGTCGAGTTTTCAAAAACCTCGTATTTCTTTAACAAACTCTACCCCCTTTGCACTGCTCTATGACGTTGATTATCGTAATGTCTTTTCATTTTTTAAAATCAATTCGTTATTCAAGGTGTAAGCTATTTTCCCCAGCACGTGTATTTTTGCACAATTTTCTTTAAAAAATGCAACAAATATTTTTAAATTGTTTAAATTGTCAATTTCTACTTTATTTTTATGTATAAATCTTTACACTTTTGTAGGTAATTTCATAATTATAACCCTCTTTCTCGCTTTTCAACCAAATGGTTTTCACTTGAATTTTCCTACTTAAATGACCCTTAAGAAGTATGGTACACAACTCTCGAAATTACGATTACGATTCTCCACCTGAGAACTTTACTTATGTATGATGGCCCTAATTACTGTTTATCTTATTAAATGATTCCAACACTGTCTTTAACAGAGGGCACATGTACTCTATGTAGTCCGATATATATATATAAAAAACCCAGATATTGGTGCATGTTCATGTCACAGCTTCAAAAGATAACATAATTGGCTGTTTAATACAAAAAATGTAAAGGAACAACTGTCGTGGCTTTAGTAAGACGGTTGATTTACTCCTAAGAATGTTTGTAATGTGATCACATTTTTATAATTAGTGATCTTGGACATAATATCTGTTTTCCCATTTCTACTTTGTCCAATTGTTGAAAGTTCCCTTCATTCTCCCTTTCCATTTCGCACGTAGGGGGTAAAGCTAGTCATAGATAACAAGAAGATGAAGTGTTTTTCAATCAAATCAACAGTTGTAAAAAATTTATACCAACTAAGAACCGAGTTGCTGGTCTTTGATTATTTAGTGAGCCTAAATTGTACATCTGCGCTATCACCCAATGATAGAAGCAATGTATCTAATGACCAAATATCGAAATAAAGAAATATGGTAAAAAAGAGTAAACCAATTCATCTGTTGGAATGTACGTTTGTTTGTATATACATTTGTAAGTGTAGCACTTATTAAAAGACGATTATCGCGATGAACCTAATTTATAATGTAACATTTATTTTATTTCCAGCAAACAATTTGAAAGTATGTGAAAAGAAAGTTACTAAAGTATCCAAACAACGGGAAAGGAAGATTAATTTACAACCTCAGCTGCTAAAAAAGAATATAATAGACAACTGTGAAGTTAAAAATATGTACAAAGACTGTTTGGAATCAATTCCAAAAATAACTATTTCCTTATGTATTAAAGACACATACAGATCAGACGACGACAAGTTCAGTTATGATGATACTGAAAGCATTTCTTGTCATTGTTTGGACTCCAGTAGTGAAGGTAACTAAAATAAACTTACTTATCCATGTCCGAATCACAATCCAGAAGCAAAGTAAAAACATTGAAACTGACAAGTTAGGTAAAACATGTGAACTGCCACAAAAGAAGTGAGGAATGGTTATCGATTCACGTTTCATGTTTCATAAAAGAATTTTTATTTGAGGTCCTGAGTAAGATTTTTATTTAAAAAAAATCATTGTATATTTAAAAAGGTTTAACTATTCCACATTGTTATGGATGCATTTTTCTCAAGACCACTTTTTACGTCGACTGATCAATTACTATCTATTAAATATATCTTTGAAATTCATTCCTATTACTTTTTTTATTTAAGATGACAATGACAGTGATTATGATGATTTTGGAGATTTCAAACAAACCTGCAGCGCCGACGTAACAACAGACGAGGAGATGGAAGAAGAAATAGAGAGCAATGCGTGATGAATTGATTGCCAAATAGAGAGTACCCCGTTTGGAAACTATATTTTTATATTCACAATAATGAAAAATGATGAAAAACAAAATGTGATTTAATGGGTTTTTGTGATGCCAAGAAACGAATTTAGTGTTGTTTTTTTCGGATTTCGACAGATCACTTTGTTTATAATGTAATATATATATGTAATGTCATGAATTCTCCATTGTGTTTCCGGATTCATTATTAAACTTGATAATAATATTGCATTGTTAGATATATACATTATATATAATAATACGCATCGTTAATTAATATCAGAACTATAATTGATAACTATGTGCTGAAGCTAGACTGCAATTAATTTGTGATGTGTATTATTCAAAACGATAATTTAATGAAAGTCGAAACCATAGAAGGAAATACTGAGTCACGATTATTTTGATTGTATAACTAACGTATATTTATAAGGTATAATTTCTTAACAGTGGTTTTCATGTTTGTTGCGTGTTTTATCAGTTACTATGGATATCCTGGTAAAATATTTTATCTTATTGATATTGGAAATTAAGAGATCGGTATCAATGCAATCGTGCAATCCTTGATATATTTAAAATTTTTCCTCATAGTTCCATGTTCCTTTTGTTCTAAATTTCGATAATACAATTGGTTGGTGGGTCTAGCTAAACAAATGGCTCTTATCCTTCCTGAGCACCCAGCCTCAATTTCCTGATGAAAGACACGTTTACGCTTATTTGTCAGTTTCAAGGTTTTTACTTTACTTTTGGATTGTGATTTATATGTATTAGTATGGTTTTGTGTCATCGAAAGATTACTGTGATAGCAGTTTAGTTACATTCTTTGGTTTTAAAGTCAGTGGTCAAAATGTGTCTGTCTTTCCTTGTAGTGATTGTCCGTTCCTGCCATTAAATTGTATTGTGTTGCGGTCTTGCTTGCATAATCACTTGACAAATACATGACCATGACTTCAGTTACGATTTTTCTTATACTTCAATTTTGACTATTCCTTCCACATTAATCTTAGTCTTAGGTACATCATATACCATGTGATAATTAATTACGTTTGAAAAAAAATGTTGACTAAGGTGCAAATTCTATAAAATTTTCTCAAAATGTGTTTCAATAGTGGTTCAGCACATACATTATGGCGTGCTATATACATATTACCATGGTTTTACAATGTGTTTCTTCTGTTCATATTAAAGTTGTTTCTTGAAGGTGTGTCGTATATACCATGCTTAAGCTTGAATTTGGAAGATCTTCACATGTTTAACCAGATATAACATTTCCTCCATGATATTAATGACTACGGTTCAACTGCGTCATGTTTTACTATTGAATGTTATTTTTTTTAAATCGAAAGAAGCACATGACAGCCGTTTAAATTACAGTTGGTATACAAACTCTTTTCCCCGTAACTAGTTTGACGGAGTATATAGGAATCACCATGGCTGGTCGTCTGTCTGTCCGTACGTGTAAAATCGTGTACGGACCATATTTTATAGCTGCTTTGGACTAATGTCGTAAAACTTCACATGAATACTTACTCTTTGTGGTCCCCAGGTGTATCATGGCCTTGAACAACGGCCATATCACAAAGGTCAAGATCTGAAGAAAAGTATGTTTGAAAATCGTGATCGGGTCATATCTCATAGCTGCTTTGGACGACTGTCATAAATCTTCACATGCTTAAACTTTATGTTTGAAAGGTGTACCATGAAGTTGAACCAAGGTTTATAGGAAAAGTCAAGGTCCATGAAAACACTTAACCTCTTGTAGATGTGGAGGCAAGGGTTGGTTGGTTGAATGTTGCTTAACGTCGCATCAGCAATTTTCAGCTATTCACGACGAGAACTATTTACTTAATCTCTATGGATTAATCTATGAACAATTTTGTGGATGCATGTGAAGTGCGAGTGTATTGTATGGTCTGCCTTGTACTAGCGCGCACTCAGGGCGACTTTACCGTGCTAGCTCACAGTAGTACGCCGCAGACGAGCGTACCCCTCCCCCAGTCCATTATACTGATACCAGGTGAATCAGTAAAGGTCATCGGCAAGGAAAATTCACTTTCCTACATGTGGACCGAGCGGGACTCGAACTCACAGCGGTGAGAAACCCTGGATTTGAAGACTGACGTCTTATCCATTAGGTCACCGCGCCCTCTGTGGAGGCAAGGGGATTTGGCTCTAAAGAGAAAGTTCTAGTTTCAGTTGTGGAGGTGGCACGAAATTGGTTCCAATTGTCAAGGCATTGTACCCTATGTTTCCAATATAATTGAAATATTTTTATTTTTACAAACTTGTCACAGAATTGTCGCATTAGTTAAGATATAATTTGATTTTGTTGATTTATTTGTATAAAATGTTAGACTACACATCTTCGCTCCATTTTGCTGTCACATGTCCTCACGTATGTTATCTGACTGTTGAGTTGTATGCAATTAGTCAGGTAACGAAACAGATGAAATGTATTAAATCTGTATAATATAATGTAATAAACATTGTCAAGTATATATGTATGTACGTTAATCTTTTTTTATTGAAGTCTAGTAAGTATTGATAATTTATCATTACTTCTTTTATTTGTAGAATTATGATTGATCATTTTTACGTTTTTGTTGCTATGACAACATCTCTCTGCTGGTTCCGATTATGCTTCATCTTATGTATGAGTAAGTGAAACAACACACAGGTTATTTTCAACGTTTGTTTTTAGCTTCTTTACCTGAACAGTCTGGTATTAAAATTGGTAGTTGCAATGACACAATAAAAGGTAAAAAAAATCAATGTTCAAATTACAATCCAAAAGTGAAGCTTAAGTGAGTCCGGTTGCACTTGAAGGGTTAACGCCACCTGTTTATCTAATTAAACCCGTCACGTATGTAATCTAATTTAAAAATTAAAGAAATATGCGACGTAGAAAATATTCAGGATAATTATGGATACAGAGGCATTATATCTATCGAATAATATTGTGATGTCCAAGTATTGACATTTATGATTATCAACAGTATTACCTAGATCATAGAAACAAATTGTGTTCAAGCTGATCGTTTTGGTTTTGGTTATTCCATTTTAATGTTCATTCTGTCCAATTACGTTTTGAATCTGAAATACAGATTTTAAATAGTAAAAATTGAGTAATTAATTAAATTAAATTTTGATTTCACACGCTAGCTAGACAAGTGCCTAATCCTTCTGGTGCAACTGGTCTCACTTTCCTGATGGAATTTTGTATATTTAGATTAATTTACCAGTTTCCAAAGATTTTGTTTTGCTTATGATATTCTAATTTGGTCTGGTGTGTTTGTAATTAAATAAAACTTTGCCAGAATACTACTAAATGCACGTTATAAAAGTCAACAACCATTTCCTGATTAATGTTTTTTTTAGTTTGCTTCTTGCATTGATTTACTAAACACAAAATCATAAAGCGAAGTTAACATACAACTGAATAATTCGTTTTAAGCAAAGAATAATGAAATACTACCAATTTAAGTGGATTTACATAAAAATAGTGAACTGTTTTGCCAAATGGTTGATCGACAGAAGTTTTCAAATACTCTTTAAATACATATAAGCACAATAAATACTTGCAATTAAATGCAAATATACCTTTTTCAGCTGTTCATTTATATGCATTATGGAATGTTTTGCTGAGGTCAATTTGCAGGTATTTTGGCTATAACAAGGTAGTTATGATCCTAAATACGCAACATAATGGAACCAAACGCGATAATAAAAGGCAAAATACATATATCACTGTTGCTAGGTGAACTTTTACAAGGTTATATTCGACTCTACAAAATGTAAACCAAGTAAAACAACAACCATTGGGATCTGATTTCGTGAAACTGATTTTTCCTGCGGCATTGTTTTCATAAGTAGTACATGGATCTGGTATCGCTTGAACATTATATTAAAAGGAAAATACATTTTTTACATTAATTATGATTTGAAAGGATCGGGCCCGAGAATATGTCGGTTAATTGTCCGTATATTTTAAACCAGGGTATATAAGACACCATTTTATTATGCTCATCACCTTTTACAAGTAATGTCTTCATCCTCACATCCCTGGTAGATACTAGAAAATTCACATATTTTACTTAATTTTAATTTTAATTCTTTAACTGTTACTTTGACATGGATTGATATGTTTGTTTTCGAATTTCCAGAAATGTTGGCTGTAATTGTGCTTATAAACACAGGATAATAGTGCTATAATTAAATTTAAAAAATTCACACCATGATATATCAAGTTATAAGTACATTTATCTTACAATTAATATGTATTTTGTTTTAATCCATTCATTTTTGAGCCGATACAGAGGTTTCTGATACAAGATTCTTAACCAGGCATATGCCTGATACAAGGTCGCGTGCGTTCGCGGACTACTTAAGATTCTTAGTAATGCCGTCATCAGATTGTAAAGTAACGTAAACAAAGATCAGGGATTTCCTCATGATTCTGTATGAATGCAGTTAAAAACTACGATAAATTAAAACAAATGCCCATCATTATCTGAAAATAAAACGGTAACATGTAATTCTTGGCAACATAATTGTCTAAAAGCTTGTTGATGACACGTCTGATGTCTACAATGACGTCCAATGAACTGGCGTCCATTAACCGTGATCGGCGTTTTATACTGTGACGTTACACACCCCAGATATCCATCCGAAAAAATAGTACATACTAGATCTATGTTTAACTTTAATTAATAATACTAATTTTTTGCCTAATTTGTAAACATTGTAAGATAAAAATATCATTTATATCTTATGTATGTTCGGGATTTGTATCAGAGTCGAGTCTTGTTCCCATGACGATATCACGACGAGCCGCTGTGCGGCGAGTCATGATGTGTCATGGGAACAAGACGAGAATCTGATACAAATTCCGTACATACATAAGATATAAATAATATGTATGTATCATTGTTAAAAAGCACAGAAATAAACAATAAGTTGTGCTAATAAGCTACAATGATTTTCTCACATTTCTACTTTTCAGCTCTAAGAACTAATACTAATTGCTCGCTGTAAAAGTATCGACGGATTTTTTTATCTTTGCCTATACTTCGTATTTAATCACGAAAATGAGATGTTATAGAAAACGATAGTCATGCATTATTAGAACAAGGATATTAAGATTCACATATATATATATATATATATATATATATATATATATATATATATTCATATATTCACAAGAAGAACTGTGTACATTTGTGATACATGTCTTATAAGGAATAAATAGTTATGTTTTAGATAACATTTTAGCTTTTCTAAGTTTGTGATTTTGACATCATGATATACACTTATATATTCAAATTACCGATCCAAATGAACTGTTCTAGTGTTTGTGTTATTCGTATTGGTTATTTTAGTATTACAATGTATTTTACAAATACAACAAAGTGTGGGAAAAATACAAAATATGACCTAGCATTAAATCGGTAGTGTCTGACACAAACAGTTATAACATTTATTTATAGAATCACAGATAACATGCTGTAAATATAATGCTTTTAACTTCATTTTTTCATTGTCAACATATCTTTTCTATGCAGCAATATACCTGCCTTTACTGCTTATGGTGTATTTGTTTCACAATTAATACGCTAGGTTAAAAGCGTGTTGCCACTATGGGGACTTTATACAACAAAGCAAGCTGTTTGCAAATACATTGTTGACCCAGGGATGTTGCCAGTCTTTGCTTATCAGGGCCCTCAAAGTGTGACCGTCATCACAATATTGTTTATAAGTATGATGTCGCTGTGCCAAGGATAACCCTGGATATATTTGACGTCCCATAGTTATGTTCCTTTCACTCAATTTTGATTACACACGTGGCCGCTGTATCTAGCTTAACAGGAGGTGCTTACCCTTCCGGAGCACCTGGCGTCACTTCCCTGGTGGAAGTTTACGTGTCCAACCTGACTTAGTTATTATTTTACAAAAACAAAGTGTGAAAAAATGCAAACTATGACCTAGCATTAAATCGGTAGTGTCTGAGACAAACAGTTGTATCATTTATTGATAGAATCACAAGTAACGTGCTGTCAATATACAAGGGCTGTCCATGGACTTTGGTGCAACTCGTTGTACATTGTCAAAATTGAACATAATGAATCATTTTGTTTATGATAAAAGCTCACCTCACCAGCAGCAAAAACATAAAAAGGACTACGACATAATTTTTATTTTTATTTAGGTCTGTCATTGATAGATCGATATATCATCGTTGAAAGCTATGATATATCGATACATTTTTAGTATTGAAATCAACAAAAATGGCTGCCAGTTCATGGCTTAGGTTAGAGTAGTCGATGACACATACATTAAACTAGTTTTAAATGTATTACAAATGTATAATGACAACCCATCATTTAATGTATCTCAAAACCAGCTGACATATATAAGAGTGCAAATAATATTGAAACATTTATGACACCAGGCATGCCAAATATTGTTGGAAAATAATCTATGTATAAATGATTCAAGTAAAAGTACCATTTTAAACACTTTTTCGATATATCGATTAATGAATATATTTGTTGATATATCGATATTCAAATTCTCACCAATCTCACAGATCTATAGTTTAATAAAATTCATAATCTAAAATGTATGGCATTGCTAATGAGGTTTTTTGTGGTCTGGTTTGTTTTGAATTTGCCAACAAAAGTCACGTTTTTCATATTTAAATGCATTCCATCTTTCAACAATAATTAAAATAGCTATTAAAGTATAATCATTCATGTCTTAAATGAATTTTTATGTAAATAATCACTATTTACGCTCAAAAGATACTGAAGCGCGAATGTTTTTGTTATAAATTACAATTATTTGCGAACCTCGATTTAATGTTATCAATATATTATTAAACAAAAGGTTTTATTTATCAATGAAATCAGAAACAAACATTTTAATTCATGTCCAAATCACAATAAAACAAAGTAAAATCTTTGAAATTGACAAATTAGGTTGAACGTGAACTTCCACAAGAGGGGTGAGGCCAGGTGCTCAAGAACGGTTAGCACCTCCTGTTAAGCAAGCTACAGCCAACGATACAAATTTTTCGTTTTTTTCATAAAATTGACCTCAATTTCGTTGTCATCTTCATCGATATTGACGACTTTACCAATGTACCAGTTTCCAGCATAAA
The DNA here is from genome assembly GCA_021292105.1 of Anadara kagoshimensis. Taxonomy (NCBI): domain Eukaryota; kingdom Metazoa; phylum Mollusca; class Bivalvia; order Arcoida; family Arcidae; genus Anadara; species Anadara kagoshimensis. The sequence continues at coordinate 31,918,827 of CM037861.1, forward strand.
TGCAAGAAACAAAAGCCCCGATTTCAAGGTCACTAATTATTACTACAGTGTCGCATGTTGATTCGGTGTTTAAATTCTCTTCTGCTTCTTCGTGTTCAGGTACATGTCGTTACGGAAGTATGTGATTAATGGCCGTAGTTGGTACATGGGAAGTCGTGGCTTCTGCCTGTGGATTCGATGTAACATCTGCGGAAGTCCACGAATTACAAAAGGTACCCTCAATACATTCAGAACAGTAGCAACCTGAACCCTTGAAAGAACAGATGTGGCGGATATACCGACAACGGCATGTAACTTCATAGTATCCTTAACTGCTTTGATAGATACTTCCCCCAATTCATCTTTTTTCATAGCACATTCGTCTTTACTGACAAACAAGAACATTGTTTCTTTCATATTAGAACTGAGCGCCCAGTTATAAAATTCTCTGGCATCCTGAGTAACAGTCTTCCCCTGACGCACTGATTCGTCGGCCATTCGCTTAGTGGTACCGCCTAGACCGTCACATGGCCCTTTGCCATGACCGGCCTCGAAGTAGTTCCACTGTGCTCTTATTCCGAACTTTTCTGGGTGCTTTGCAACTGTGAAAAATATATACTTATTTCTGTATTGACTCGAAGGGGAATCCGTCCAGTAATGCACTTTCTTTAGATTTGCGTCAATTCCAATCAGTTTTGGAATATCACATCGATGAAAGTGCAAACCGTGCAAGCAGAATGATTATTATTGTCGGATATCATAACTTGTGACTTGTGCAGTAGTTTTTCGGCCTAATAAACGGTAATAAACGACAATGGTACGGAGTGTTACGGAAGTCTGGTTCCAATATGCCGTTTGTATTTCATCCATTGAGCGACAAGAGAAAGAGGTATGGCGGGTTTGATAGGCGCTTTTTACATTGCCCCCTGCTTGAATGAATGAATGAATGAATGACGTAACGGTGTATTTTTAGACACCTGAGGATTTCGCGTTCTATAATTAGACCAGGTCTATGAAAAACAAGCGCTTCGTTTTTGTAAACTTGTTTTTCCTTGAAGAGCCGAAGATATTGAACAAACCTTAACATCCATAATCTTCATTTTTCATCTTTTTACAATAAACAGAAAATCTTGAACAATAAAGTAATAACTTACATCACGCTTCACTAAGAATTCACGGGTGATGTGTGTGGATTTATTGTATAAAAATGTAACATGACTTGATCTGCTAGGAGTGTTTTGAAAGAAAATAATGCTAATTTTTAAAAACTAATATTTGTAAAGGAAAAATTTAACAATAGTGTTTTATAAAGAAAAAAAAATAAGAAAAAGAAGAAGAATAAATAAAAAGCTATCCGGATGGGATTTGAACCCATGCCGTACAGGTTGCAAAGCGCCCTCGCTACCCACTGAGCTAACCACAGCAGTTACTGCCAGCCGTGTTAAAATGCAACATTAGTTATATGTGCAATGGTCAGTTTTAATTTTCCCTAATTTTCAAAAATTGACCATTTTCTCCTCAGAGGACCAATTTTTTGAAAACTCGTAATGATTGCATTTTGAAAATATTTTCAGAAACAACACCGTAAAAAATGGTCTTCCGAGGAGAACACTTTGATAATTATTATCAAAGACGGGAAAACCCGCTAATTTTTCATATTTTAGGATAATATAGCACAAAGATGTGCTTATTAAGAAAAATACAAGTTAAATAGACCTTTGTTCGAGCCAAAATCTGAAAGTCCACATAAAATACTGCTGCTTTATTATTTAAGTGCAAGAATATTTAGATTTTTATTTTTCAAAAATCAAAACGGTCCATTTAGGACAAAATCCCATCAAACCCGCCATACCTCTTTTCCACAAAGTCCATTTGAACTATCATCTCATGTTCCTTGGGGTTTTGTTTAAGGTTACGCAATTCGTGATACTGTGTTCTCAATCTTTTAACATGTTCAGCAAATTCCGATACTTCTTTATTAAACATATCGCTAAATGCTACCTTCTCCATGCTCTCCTCGACAACTTTCGTCTTTTGAACGCTATTTTCTTACGGTACACGTTTCCATGTTCGATAAACTACACTTTCTGGTAAGTCATTCAAATTAAAATGTCGTCTAACTGCTGCACGTTGTCTAATACTGCTTCAGGATTGCTGTTTACGTTTATACCAATTTTACGCAGTGACTGTAGTTTGAGAGCCATATTTTGATGTCGTATGCACAGACAGGAATTTCTCGCAAAGAATATATTTTGGTCTCATACGACAAAAAGAGGACAATGACAATGTATACCCATAAGAACTCAAACTTCGTGTTGCATTTGGTAGTTTCTTCAACTCCAGTAACGTATGTATTGGTAAGGTATGTATTTTTACGTTGCATTGTGCTATCTTTTGTAATTAAAATACCGTACACTTACGGTTGATGAACATGAAAGTTGATTATATAATCATGTCTTTTGATAATTAGTAAATGGTGATAAATTAGTATGTCATTTGCGTTATTTAAGATATGCATAACGTATGTATTGCACAAAAAGAAAACGTGTATCAGTCCTTGTTTAAAGTTTAACCAAAAACGTTTTCTGTAAAGTAGAGATATTCTTTTGTTATTTTTAGTTTGTTTATAAATCAAACAATTTTACAAAGCGACAGAAATAAGAAAAGTGCAAAATTGGTTAAGTTTTGTTCTAAGGTAAAACTTGTATAACGTTTGTATCACGTATATGGCGACATGTCGATCTAAGTCTTGAAAAGAATTTGTATTATTGTGGTATACTTGAAAAGTCTCCAAAACCGAATTTACACTTGGCACTAGGACTATTGCATACGGTAAAATGGAGAATATATTTAACAGATATCACCAAGGAGACATATAACGTATGTATCGTTTTACGCTTTTGTCAAACAAATATAAAAACCAAGACATTTAATAATTGAGTTTAAATTTAATATCCAATGTAAACATAAATTTATTATTATTACTTAAACTCGTCGTTTATTTATTTATAAACTTCTTCTTCTGTTATTTATAGTAACTTAATAAGTTCTGCACGGGTGATCCCCGTGAATGTAATACATATAGTCATTCGAAGGCTTTGTCTCTAACGCAGTAGACGTGTTTTCAGTTGTATACCCACCCACCCTCCCTGAAAGGATTATTCGGTTCAGCTTATATTTACGTTTAAATGATACTAATATATTATTTTTGTATTTTGTAGATAACTTGGGATATATTAAAGGGCGAACGATTCGTATTAATTGTATAAAATATATATATTAAAGACGTAACTGCACTCACAGAGCGCTTCACATCCTATATCGAGTTATAGTTTTATTTATAAATAATTTATGTTCGTTTGTCTGGAACGAATTAGAACATAAAGCCAAGCTTACTATGTTTAGACATATAAGTGACAGCTCTAAGTTTGACCATTTTCTTGAAATAACACGACATCGTCACCTTATACGTGAGAATGGGTGTGAATTACCGCATTATGAAAAATATAACTAATTAAAAAAAATAAGATTCATGTTACCGTAATGTATGGATATTTATAGTAAGTGAAATTTAAAAAATCCCGAATGATAATATTTGGAGCGTTGCTCTTTGTGTGTTCAATCTAATGGGCGACATTCAACTATAAATGAAGTTTTTATTTTTATTTTTATGATAAAAAATAATACCACATACGGAAAAAACAAAATGTCACAACTATCTTCTTTCATATTATGGCAGTGTATGCTAATTCAATGTGACTTTCTTCTCAGTTATGTCAACTAAATTCAATCACCAGAAATTAGACGAGGTTATTCTTTACAACATTATAAATATAAAACGTGTCATAAAATGAATAGTAATGAAATAACATTGTCTTTGAATGATGATAATTGACATTTTGTGTATGTTGTTGGTCACGTATTTATAAAAAATGGTGTATGATTACGAAGAAGACGTGACGTGGTTTTTCTTAGACAAATACAGTGTAATGAACACTAAATAAATTTTCATTGAAAATCTGATGAAAGATCAAAGTCTGAAATAGCCATCAAGCTGTGACAAGTAAAGATAAATACAATAGCATTTACAGATGTCAAAAAACTTAAGAATACGCGAAAATCTAACATTTTTGACGTTGGCAAATTTTCGGTTGCGCACTTTTGGCTACTGATGTGAAATTGGTGGAAACCTAGATACTGTACAAGAACAAACAAATATGAGGAAAATATTCGCAATTTTCACGGTGACTCTATATTTACAGCTAAACTTCTTATTTCCTTTGGTACTCTTCCCCTACAGTCACAACCCTTTAAATTTCATACCGCAAAAATTTAGAAGATCAAAACAGCAAAAATGTTTCTCTTTATATAGTATTTTGAAGAAAAAATGTTTGAATACCATAAGTTGATTTCACAACCCGGAAAACTGTAATGAAATATATTCTTACATTCAGCCATTTAGGATTAGTTAGTAATAACGATTCATAAAATGACATCTCATTGTCAAATCCTGTAAACACTGGTGATAAACAAAAACAGGATGAATATGATGTTATTCTGTTGGGCATCTCCAGGTTGTTGCTAAACAAGGCACATATATAAACCCTGGCACTACACACAGTGACACACACATACACACACACGCACACACACACTAATACACGCAAACACAGATATAACAGGACTGAATACAGTTCTGGGATCCGCAGTCCAAGGTTGACACACGCCACACAGACTACCAGTAACGACGCCTGAAAAAAGTATTAGTATCAACTAGTAGCCTTCAGTTTTATATTTCCTCAACACGCCTGTAGCTGTTTCATTACGAAGCTTATCATTTTAAATTTTATTGGAGTTTACGCAACATTGTAAGCGAAGAAATAAATCATTCAAGTGGTCGTTCTTTTATTAGACCCAATACAATAACTAGAGTGTGCTCATTTCTGCTATTAAGTTTATACAAAAATATTTTATACCCAAATGTTGTTCAATACTTCTGCTCTTTTTCACAGTTTTATATTAAAAATTTAGTTAGAGGAACATAATAGCATCCTATTATTATGAAACAGAATACAAAACACTACCTCGTGCAAAATCTAAACAACATTGACCTGTCAGCTTGATCTTTGATTTAAATATTCATTATGGACGAGTTGATTTAAGAATAGGGATCACGCGTGTAAACTTCGTCTATATGATGTGAACACTCATCATGGGCAATGCGTATATGCATTGACTGCGAATTTTAACACTACCCATGTATTGGTTGAACCCTCCTGCATGAATATTCCTAATGAAAGGTCAAGCGGACAGGTCAATGTTGTTTACCTATACCTTAATTCCCCGTGTTAATAAACAACACGCGTCTTGTTGATATATTTTCTTGGAACACGTCATCGCATGCAATGCATTTACCTACGAATAATATCTTATAGTTTTTATTATGTTTAAAATATATTAAATTCTATTTTAGTAAGGGGTTGGGTGTATTGATATAAACATATCAGGTTTTTGTTCTAATTAGTATTTTTTAAAATAAGTTTATTTGCACTTTGTCTAACATGACGTTTTTCACGTGACATCTGTACACCTGATGGCATGGTACATAAGAAGATAAACAGGGAATTATGTCATTCCTCGATATTCTTCTAATTAGGTCTTAATGTACAACCTTTAAATGGAAAATAATAGATTTATACGCTCAATATGCAACACAAAAATAACTGAAAACGTGTACTGGGAAGTATTTTTACCTCCCATGTTTTTGTTATTAAATAGTAATTTCCCGGTCTATTCTTGATATATTTCTAAGAATACAATTTTTAAGCCTAAACTTTTCATCACAATATTGTTGATAAGTATGATATCGTTTTGTCCAGATATAACCTGGATATATTTGACGTCCCATAGATCATTGTTTCTTTCAATCTTTATTTTGATTGCACACGTGACAGATGTAGCATGCTAAACAGAAGGCGCTTATCCTTTTGGAGCACTCATCAGTTAGAGTTTACGTGTTTAACTTAATTTCTCAGCTGACATGAATTAGTATGTACTAATTAAAATGTTCATCATAAGCCTATATTATACAAAGGAATATACCTTATTTTAAATTTCCTGTTAGGTAAATTCTGAAAACCCTTAAAAACTAATGTATACTCCGTGATGCAAAGTATTGCCACAGCAAAAATTGGTGCTTTTAATATTGTTTAACCTTTTGAAGAAATTTTGGTTTTCACAATTTTGGCCAAAGCACTACTGATGAGGAATTGTATTCCGACACGGCCGTCTAGTGCTGTAACATTAGCACTGGTACACTATGTAATTGATGTCATGGACGCATTGGAAGTGTTTTTGAGAATTTTTAAAAGGGTCGAAAAATCGTGTTAAACTGTCTAGTCATAATTACATCACGGTTTGATTTAAATAGTAGTGTAAACTTAACAATGTTGTAAAAAAGTGATTTTTGGGTATGTTTTTGGCATTTCAATATTTGAATTTTAATGTTTAAGATCCAAATAAAAATAAAATTATGCAAGCGGTCAATTTACCCATGTCTTTTTTTACTTATTACTTTTAACAAATGGAGTTTGATATCTATACTTATGAATCTTTGCCAAATAGTTATATGTAGTCATCCGAGATGTATTGAAACTATAATAACACAGAATATCAATAAACAGGACAAACAAAGACAACGACAAAAATTATCCAATGGGTCAGACTCTAAAATTCTATTGGCTACAATATTTATATATTTATACCCTAACTGGATCTGTAAAATATAGTTTGATCATTTTTTTCTAATTTCAACATCTTAAAAAATATTTGGATTTTCACAATTTCTGTCTGAGCACTTGTGATGAGAAATTTGATACAGAAACAATCGTCTAGTGCTACAAACTTAAAACAGGTTTTGTACTAACTATAAGTAATTCTCTTGGATGAACCTTTTAAAGTTGTTGCATTAACTATCACCACTTTTTTCAGCATCAGGGTTTAAATCAAATTATCCACATCCATTCCAAATTTTGAATTCACACGTAGCTGGTGTAGTTAGCAAAGCAAGAGACGCTTGCTTACTCTTTTGGCCTTAGTTTCCTGGTGAATGTTTACATGTTTTAATTAAATTGCCAGTTTTCAAAGTTTTTACTTTACATTTTGGAGTGTGATTTGAAATTTTTACGTGCAAATTATCTCGTGCCGCCTACATTACATCAGCATCATGTGTTAAACTACACGTGATGCAAATGTCCTTTTTAATCGGATTACAAAAAGGAAAATTAAATTTTAAAAAAAAACGTACAATTTTAATTTCGTCTTAAAGTAAATCTGTTTAAAGCATTTATTTATCACGCAATAAAAGCAGTTTGAGAACTATTGAGATACGTCACGCTTATAAACGGATTCTTGGGATTACAAGCGAACGGTTTTCATGTGATGAATTTTCACCGATATGTATAGGTGTTTATTACTGTAACTGAGTAAAGACCTGTCGAAAGTTTAACACTAAGCGTCGAATCGGCTGCTCATCTCGGGCTCTCAGTAGCTATAGCATCTTTGCAGCTTTTTGGTAGCTGATAACTATCTCTCGACAACGTTTTGGTCAGCTGATAACTATCTTTCGACAACGTTTTGGTCACTCATCAGGCGAGCATCAACTCTTTCTTTCACGTTAAACTTTCGACAGGCCTGTGATAAATGTTGTTCTGATTTGCATTAGAATTAAAATGTATCGAATTAAAACAATAATAAAAAATACAGAAATAAACTAAAAGCATGGTTTACTTACAAGATAACAAGTTTTGTATTATATACAGTAAAACTGCGATTGTTTAAATTTTCGTATTAAGGGGTTTGCCAATAATTCGAGGGCGACTTATATTAAAAAACAAAAAATAAATAGACTTTAGAATTCATAATAACGTGGCGATAAGTGCGGTGGCGATGAGATCGAGGAGCAATATAACGAAGTTAAATAATGTGTATTTTGAAGTATGTAAAATATATTATACACAAAAACAAACATACTAATCCAATAACACTGGTATTATGTGTTTGGAATGAAAATTTTATGTCAGTTTTGATATGAGGTATATATAGTATAAACAACAATACTCAGATATCGATATCTATCACTAATTGAATGGAACATTGATCTATATTATTTTGCCGTTGTCGTTGCTTGTCTCACTTCTTTAAATTATATGTTAATAAGCACATGTTATAGCGATTAATATCTGGGTGTATGACCTCTTGGATAATTTTCGCCGTTATCTTTGTCATAGTTTATGATATTTATTCTGTGTTGTGATAGTTGTTCTACATTGTATGACTACATATAACCTTTTGGCAATGCAAAATGTTTCATAAGCATTGATGACTAGGTGTTAATGACTTATTGGATGGAATATTGATCTGTAATATTTTGCGGTTGTTATTGCCTGTCTCAGTTGTTTAAAGTATGTGTTAATAAGCATATATTATGGCGAATAATGTCAAGGAGTCTGTACTCTTGGATAATTTTCGCCGTTGTCTTTGTTTTATGATATTCTCTGTTATGATAGTTTTTCTACTTTGTATTACTACTAGGGGAAATCTACCTAATGTCGGACAGTTTCTGAGTATCCGAAGTTAACCGTGATCGTATGTGACAACAAACATTGTAAGGACCCAGATAGACAGTTTGTAGCTAAGTTGATATACCTAAACAATCGTTATTTGGTGCAAACATTTGATTGATTAAATTTATAACACAGATAAAAAGAATAAAAATACGAAATGGCACAGACATGGAAATCGGGACAGTAGGCATTTTAAGTCGGATACACAATCAGTTTTTTTTTTTTTGTTTTTTTTTTTAAATGCACATAAACGTTCTGGTCAAGTTATTTATGTGACATTTAATTATATTTAATTTTAAATATACATAATTCATTGGGTTACGTACATGTATATAACTAAATTTTACAGAATCAATCATGATCACTGCGTGAGTCACTATTATAGAAACAAGAAATATAATATATTTAAATAATATAATTAAATACATTAAAGTCCCATTAATGAGAACATGAATAAAAATTTTTTCAGAATATATATATATATATATATATATATATATATAATATATATATATATATATATATATCCTGGCATTGTACTACTAGCCAGACAGTACTTGTTTCTTTGTCGTGAACACTCTGTGCCAGATAACAATTTTCCTGCTTAAATTTATCATTCAAGTTCGTTGGTCAACAGTTTTAATATATTTTGTGGAACAAAAAGACAAACAATCTTTTACTGTGGTAAGGGCTTCGGTGAACGAGTGGACTAAAGCCGGAGCTATTGAATGTTAAAGCGGGCAGATCAATGTTCTTTGTCTACATCTAGAAGGTTATGTGGTAGAGAAGGGAACTTCACTTTCTCATATGTAAATTAACACATGCGAGTCCAAACTACGGACACCGATATAAAATAACGATAGAAGTGCGCATGTATGTAATGGCTATCGACCAAAGGGGATTTGCGTATGTTTTATCACGCCTTGACACGCTTTATTTTTATAACAACCGTAATATATATAATGCACTGAAAATTGACTCATTGCATTTTCATGCAACACTTAAAACAAGATAACACAATGTTCAGAACCTAAATACGTGAAATCGAATCTTGTCAACATGTAGAACATAGAGAAACATGAAGATATTCAGCGTTTGGTATCTAACGACACGACATTTTGCATGTAAACAATTAACATTACTTTTGTAATTTTGCCTCCCCTGGAAAGTGTGAAACATAACGGTCATACTTGTACAATTGTTGTCGTCGATAAAATTTAAGTTTTTTTTTCAATTGTCGAATATTTTGCACTTTTAATAGGAATTTTGATAATCCATCAATCTGTTCATTTAGAGATAATCTATTATCTTAAGATTTGCAAAAGAAATAAAAAATGCGATCCGAGGATATCTTTTTTAATTTATCAGTTTTTAGTTTCTTATTTAATGATTTGTCAGAAATAATCGATTTGTTAGTATTCAACATTTAAACTTATCTGAAATAACTTGATATTTCCTGCGAACACACAACACTGTAAACAGTAAACCTCCCTGGATAAATCATATTTCATTAATTTTAGCATTGAAACGGTTTTAAAAAGTCTGACATTAATTGTATTTGAAATATAATACTAATGCTTGATTGCAAAATAATAATAAGAATTTTTTTATCATTTTATGGTGTAAAGTTTTTGTTATTGATAGGCAAGTTAATGCAGGTTTGTTGGTTTATGTCATACACATATTTTTATATTTTGTTTAATGCAATATTTAAGCCAGATTACAAAAGTTCTAACATTTTATGACTTACAGTACCTTGGATGATACATTGTTTCAATAAATGTCGAACTCTCTACAAAATAAATGAATACTGGAATTTTTAAAAGGACGTGTCGCTTTATCGTGTTTATCGGAAGTATCCGAAGGATGAAACCAGAAGGCTTATATCAAACAAACAACCTTCATTAAGCGAATTGACAAACTTTCCAATACTGGAATCTCTCCAAATGAGGATGTGACGTCATGTAGAGGTCGGAGGCAGTGTGATCTAGAATGACTGTATTAGATCACTCGACCAACGAGGTCCCATAAAAGAATAAACATCTAGTTAGTTTGATAGCATTCTCTAGTTAACATTTGCAATTCCCCAAAAACTAAGGTATACTCCCTCATGCAAAGTATTTCCTAGGCTAAGTTTGGTAAAATATATTTTTGTCCTTTGGGTATCTTTTCATCTTGAAAAATATTTTGGTTTGATAATTTTGGTCCAAGCGCTGCTGATGAGATTTTATATTCCGAAACGGCCGTTTAGTGCTGAAAAATTAAAACTGGTAAAATATTAATTCTACTATAGTTACATACATGTACATGTAGCTACCATTTATTAATTGCATGTATGATTTAAAAATTTAAATGGTATGTTACTTGACTTTCAAACATTCTATCTAGATGCCTGTGTCGTCAATCCAGGATTGGTAATTATCAAATCGGTATTTCGTTTTTAATAATCACAAGTATTTTTACAATGAATGATTCTCAATAAGCCGAGCAATCCGTTTAAACGCAAGAATGTAACACTTTTTGGAAATCTCAATACTTACTCAACACTGCGTCGAAGACAAAGATAAAAAACCTGTCTCTTGAGAGCCAAATACCGCTGCCCCAACATTTAATGTTTACTCATGACTTTGACCATTCCGATATGACCTTGGTTCAAGGTCATGACACACCTTTGAACCGTGAATAATATTCATATGAAGTCTAAATGACAGTCGTCCAAAGCAGCTATGAGATATGGCCCGGACACGATTTTACACGAACGGACAGACAGACAGACGTGGTGATTCCTATATACCCCCTCAACCTAGTTTACGGGGGGTATAAAAATGTTTTAGCAATGTCAAAAGAACGAAAATTTGTCGCAATTAACGCATCAAAAACGAGATAGATCTATAAATACTTATTATAATGTTAATTATCGAGCAAGTGATAATTGGGTATGCTGTATAGGCTGTCGAAAGCTTAAACAAACTATATAAGTGTTGGATCAGCAGTTCATATCGACGCTTTGTCAATAAATAATTCTAAGCAGCTTCTCAGTATCTACCATTCATCTGTCATATACCATTTTTTGAATGTATTTTATGATTAAATTCAAAAAATGGTATATGACACATCATTCGGCAGCTTTTATGCATCTAGATATTCTTATCTCATACCTTGACCATTGGCAGCCAAGCTTCGATTCCTTTTTGTTTGCTCGATGTTAAAATTTTCGACAGGTCTGTTTTGTTGATAAGACCACCACGTCAATGTCTTACAAAAATGGATAAATAAGCGACAATAGAAGTCACGATCATTACGTTATAAAAGTTGTTATTGCGTTAATGAGGTTGCTTGTGAATTTTCTTTTATGTCGAGGCTATACACCTTTATAATCAATTTTGAGGAAAAATAACCACGCTTAATTATATATAATTGGTCTACCTGGCAAAAGAGAAAAAATTATATTCGACTTACAATGACTTAGCTTGTGGATGTGTTCCATCTTGTACTTTTCAAACAGGTACTCTGGACTCTTATAGAAACTTATCATGTATCATTTCCATTTATTATTAATAATATTAGTCTAGCTATTTATTTAAAATAGTTTCAGAGCTTAATGTTTCAAAAGAAAAGAATCCCTTGACAAGCTTATTGGTATGTTATATATAAACATTTTTGAAAATGAATACATTCGAAATAACACTAAGGGATCAATTTTCAGTTTGTGGATCTTGTTGTGTATAGTAGATACAGTCAACCCTGTCTATAAAGGTCACCAAAAGGAACTAATAGGTGACCTTTATGGGCATGTGAATGTTATTTACAGGTCCAAATAACATGCATTGAGCAAATTGGGAAGGAATTTTCTGGTCATTAAAAACAGGTGGCCCTTAATTCGAGGTGACCTCTAAGACAGGTTTGACTGTATTATTAATATAAAGCAGAATTTACCACAAAAGATGGACGTATTTATAAATACTTCTTCGCCTTAAGCTTAATATCATAGTACCTTTAGGTTGAACAACGAAGTACCACTACTGTGTACACTTGGAAGAGTGATCGCTAGTATGTGAGCATTCGAGGTTTGAAACCGACCGGGTCTGAACAAGACTTGAAAATAAGTAGGGACTATTATTTTGCCAAACAATCAGCATTTAGAAATGAAAGTCATGGGGTCCTTCAAGGAACGACAGGCTTAGCAAGTAAAGAACACTCCCATTTCTTCATTTCTGTTACTTAAGGTGGATGGATGGTAAAATGGGGACAACAAGAACCAAAAATAAAATATCTCTAAATTCATACTGAGAATTCTTAAAGTGGTTTAATTAATAATAATCAATTAACGAACGAAAAAGTATGAAGCAGCAAGCCTTTCCTCAGGTTGAAACCGTGATTAATGAGTTCATACTGCGGGAATAAACGGTTTACAATTACATTCCCGTTGCATTAAATGTAAAATTGATGTGCTAGTATAGGCGGTCCCTTAGCTGTGTGGGTGCTCGGAATGTTGCTAACCTACCCACTTATAGAGAACATTTTGATTGCGAGAGAAATTAAAACGTTTAAAATATATTACATGTACGCTTAAAACTGCGTGTTTGAAATGTTATCTAGTACGTAATGGAATTGACATTTCATTTTTAATGGTTCTAAATAATAAATAAAATGTACAATTCGCGTTTCAAAACTAATTTTGAATATTAAGCATATTCGAGTTGCCTCCCATTTTACCTTGCATACAGAGTCATCCATAAAGACACTTAACGGATAAGGCATGTAAAAAAATTCAAACTTTGTATTTGAAAATGATGGGTCCTTCGGAAGAAACCTTGAAACATTGCCCTCAGCCCCATGCAAGGATAAAAATGTCTGACACTTAACTTATAACTGGTGACATCGAATATAAGTGAAATGTCCTTGACTTGGACATCAAACTTCATCTAGTCTGAAGAAATAAAAAGGGATGAACATATTTCATAATTAATCTTTTCTGGTCTAAAGAAGAAGAGTTTCCTAAGAACTGAACGTGAGAATGATTTTTACGTGTCGGAGACCTGTACTAGTTGACCCGAAACCAATATTATGGTCTGCAATATTCATCTGCGACAAAACGGGCAACTTTCACTCTTATCATATGATCACCATTAAAGCATACTAAGTATAACAAACCTGATCAGCAACGCTCCGTCGCAAAAGTTTAAAACTTAGCTAATTAAAAGTAGTTTAAGTTCGGTCGCGGAGATATGGATAGCTAGTGATTGAAAAACTGTCGAGAGATAGATAACAGCTGCTAAAAAAGCTGTGGAAAGTTGATATAGAAGTTTTTTAGAAGCAAGAAACTGCTATTAGTCAGAGATTGTAATATTTCAAAGCTTACTTGGGTGCTAATGAGCAGAAGACCTATAGGCTATTGTTCACCTGAAAACGGACATTTCATATGCTGTACAGTGAAAAAACGACAGGCACAACAACAATTAAGAAACTAGAATTTTATTTGGAATTCATCATATACAATAAACTGTCACACATAAATATATTACCCAACAATATCAATAATAAAACATTGTTATATAGCATTCAGCACCATTTTGTGTTTTTGCAGCGTTAAAGCGAAATAAGTTATCCTTTCCTTTATTCTCAATAAGTACTTCAATATATGAGACAGATATACATCTAAGTTTCACAGTTAAAAGATCTTTAATGACATTTTGATACCCAAATATCTACATATATTATAAACCCACTGAAAATTGAGTATTTTCGGCAAATTATTTTTCCGAAAAAACTATCATTTTTCCCTTTTCTGTGATATATTTTCAGCAAATTAACGTCTGAAAAAAACTGCCATTTTTTCCCTTTTCTGTGATGTCAAAAATTTCAGTTGCAATCAAATATCCCAATGGGATGAAGATAAACTTGTGACTGAGACGTTAAACCCCATAACTCAACTCAACTATATATTTTGCGTGAGAAAAGAAGTTGTGATACTAATGAATAGCTAAATGTGTAAGGTTAAGGACCCAGATCAATTTTAAGAAGTCATGAACTACTTGGCACCTGCTTATCTTAATCCGAGCTACTGATTAAAGATATTTAATTTTAATATATTTCATTTCAGAACGAATTTTTCAGCAAGCATCAGGGTTGAATTTCCGTGTTAGATCGTTTGTTCCACAAGCAACAAAAAATATAGCATCGTAAATGAATACTGTTTACCAATTAATTGTCCATGTATCTAGCAGAGTTTGTGATTAAAATATTTAAATGTCGTTATTTTCAAAAAGAGCTATTTTGGCATTAAAGTTTTTTAAAAGTATACCACATTGCCATTGGAAGTTAAAACAACATTAAAAAAAGCCATAAGTGACCTTATTTGAGCATGAAATAGACTGACATTTTAGAAAGGCATAGCTTGGTATTAAGGCACAAAAATGCTTCAATTCAGACAACCCCTATTACGCAGCAGTCTGAAATCAACATGTTTTAATTCAGACAACCCCTTATAGTGACGTCATCTGAAATCAACAAAACGTTCAAAATAAGTAACGAACATAACTCATTCAGATACAATAATTGAAAAAATTAAGTGTGCCTGATAAAACCGAACATATTTAACAAATCGCAATTTGAAAAACAAAGAATTGCAAAAAATATTGCTTCTATTGAACAAACACAATTGTCATGTTGTCTCTACATATAATATGAAACTGTGTTTGAGACTAATTGTTATCATACATTACATTTGCTAAAATGGCATCACTCGTCTTGCTTTTGCCTATATGAGTGGCTGTTCCAATAAATGGAAATACATGTCGTACACGACAGTGTTTTTTAACGTTATTTCAGGATTGAAAAAACAAAATAAGATTTTCAAAACATGAGAATATAAATATAACCATGGAACTGTTTAGAAAATTGTGTTTATGGTGCTATAACTTCCATTGCCGTGCAAAACAAACTAATCATAACGCGCATTATTCAGTTTGTTTTGGCAGGGCAATAGAAGTTATAGTACTAAAAACGCAAATTAAGTAAGGAGTTGGGTTAAATAAGTAGATCTAAATAATGCTAGTTGATTGTACAAAAAGAAAAACTAGCTAGAAAAAATTCTAGTACTAGTATCCACTATCATAATACAAATAGCCAAAATGGTTTTGAACAAATTCTGTGTTTGTCCCTTTTCTTCGCATTAGAGACATATTAGTTGTTTTGAAAAAAACATTAAGTTGTTGTTAAAAATTTTCAAAATTTTTAAAATATAAGAAAAGCAAATATATTACTAATCGTTTTAACTTTTCCGAACAATTGTTTTGAAATGGTTGTCACTAACATCTATACAGAACTCGAAATGAAATTTTCATTTTTATTCCTTCCAAAAATCGAGCATACACAGAGAGCACATTGACAAATGTTTGAAGCAACATAAGAAACACATTTCTCTGCTCAGTCATATTGAACTGGTGTGTCAAACACTGCAGGCAAATTCATTTGGTTATTGGTTAATTAAATTAAAGCTTCTTTCATTTATTTATTTATGTATTTCTTATAGTTGTGCCCGATAACATGTATAAAATAAATAACACTATTATTTCTACATATACATTACACAAATATGGATTTCAGGAAAAATAAAGAATGGAATGTTTTTTTCATAGCCTTGTAAAGGCAATATTACACAGAAAAACTTATTCTCATAAAAGTCAAGCATCAAGCCCCAGTTTCACAATCATTTCTCAACTAAAAATTTTCTTAACTTAAATCAGGAAAAGTTGAAAACGGAATAATTTTGTTAATTTTCAAGATATTCATGATTTTAAGGTGTCATTTTGAAGATTTAACTCTTTAAGTTTATTACATACACATCTATTTTTTGATTTTTTGTTGATCTTTTTATTTGTTGTACCATAACATATTGTCAATATTTGCCATATTAAAAGTTAAGGAATGATTGTAAAACCGGGACCTGATAAATATCTTAAAAATAAGAACACAAAAAATTGCGCATTTTATGCTTAAACTTAACACACAGGAAAAACAAATTACACAAACGAACCGAAAAAAGGATCTAAAATTTCAGCTAGTTTTAGAAGCGGTTTATCGCTTAATCTACCCGATGACGTTTCGCGCAGATCCGCTTATTATAGTGGATAGAAAAACGGCTAGTTCTTTGATTTTCATGTTAAAATAAGGTTCTTGGAATTTGAAGCTGATATCTCCACAAAATGTAGAGATAATGGTTCCGCACAAACGTTATCGGATCCGGCAGACATTAGGTTGTGTGTAGATAAAACCCGCTAAATTTGATCTTCAAGTAAGGAAAATGTTCGAGACATCATCAATGGGGTACCATCGTACCACGTGATCTAAAAAAGTTTTTGTGGAACCATAACAATGTATTTAAAATGATGTGAAGTCACACATGTTAGCGTATTCCCGTAAAACAACGTAATTTACGACGTAAACGCATTTCATTTACTTCCACACGAACGGTACAGGTATCAACCATGTGGGTGGGCGACCTCCATTTTTTCGACAGTTTCCTGTCATATGCGCATGTGTTAATGACTTAACTGAGAATGAGTTTCCCAAACGAGACAACCATTAACCAATATGATAGAATAAATAAACGAATTATTAAATCGTCATCATCAATTCAGAATGAATCATCAATAAATATTTCATCAATAGTACTCCCATTTTTCAGACATATATACAACTCTTTAAGTATTTTGATCACCCTCCGATCCAACGCATACAAGTGTGGTTCTGTGAGAATGGGACTGATTGCGTCATTTGTTAAGGAATTCTTCATAATATCACTTAGTTTGTCTGGTCCAATGTAAAGTTTTACTAGTTTTAAGAATGTTGAGTGTCTTATCATACAGCACTGATATAACGGAGCTAATATTGACATTTCATCTTTAATGGTTTTACCAAATCTGAAATAATAAATAAAATAAAATATACCAAATTTGAAATAATGAATAAAGTTGACTAAATCTAAAATGATAATTAAAATGTAGATTATCTACATGTGAGCCATCTTTTAATAAAATGTATATTAGAGTTATCTCCCATTATACGTCGCGTATAAGGTCATTCATAATGTTAGTATGAAACATAAAAAACTCCACGACGCAGTTTATTTAAAGGCAAAATATCTTGCTCTCGGACAAATCTTAAGTAAAAGAGAAAGACAATTTTCTGAATTGAGCTTAGGAAATGTTTCACAAATTATAGATTAAAACCTTTTTTCATCTCTGGTTTGGTAATGTTCTTCTAGTGGGTCATGATCTAACATTACGCCGAAAACCTTAATGGTTTGTCACATTGTACCAGACCCCAAAAACTTACACCTTAAGAGTTTAACATTGTTTTATTTGAATTAAATATTAAATATATACGAAGGTTTGTGATGACCGGGGTCCTCCAAAAATAACCATATCACTAGTACTAGACATTAATTTTCAGTGTTTCCAGCGTTTTGTTCTCCGGAAATTAACTTTAGTGCCGATTTAAACGAAGTCGAGAATTTTAAAATCATAGTTGTACTTTCTTCTATTCGTATGACTGTTGTTATCATTTGATTCTTTCATGTTATTATCTTGTGGCCTTGATAGATTGAGTTTGATGTTACCAAGTACATACTAGTTTTTTTCTATTTGGTGTTTTGCGTATTTCATTTCACCATAAAACGCGTAAACATCTTTTTTTGTATTTTGTCATAGGCTTTAGTGTCATTTTCCTCAAGTTTTTCTTTATGTTGATTTTGTCAGGTTTTGTATTAATTAACGTCTTTCTGTCTGTCAAATTCTTCATACAACCTAAAGCGGTTTTCAGTGTTGTAAACCTCAGTAATTTATTTTTATATTGACATGTTTTAGTCCAATTTGGTGAAAACATACCATTCCCTTAAGTCTTTTAAGACATAACATTGACAAAAGTTTCATATCTTAGTTATTTCCACGTAATGGTGTAATTTTCTCTAGCGCAACTAGGCAATTGTTTGAAGCAATTTTTACAGTGACAAGTGTTTGTCTGAATTGGAAACAAATACACCTATTATAAGACCTATGGGAATATTATACTGAACGCTGCTTTATAATAGCGCTAACGTATTTGGTTTATTTTGCACAATTTGTTTTAGCGTAACTAGACAACTTCTTGTACGTCTTGCATTTGGAAACTTAAACTGTAGTATTAATGATTAAATTAATAATAATTCATCGGCACAAAGATTTCCATATATGCTCTCTCTCTCTCTCTCTCTCTCTCTCTCTCTCTCTCTCTCTCTCTCTCTCTCTCTCACACACACACACACACACACACACACACACACACACATGCTACTTGATATCTAAAAATAGGAATTCATCATAAACAAACATCATAGATTATAAAAACGAAGTGGTTATTGCCCCGTATGTGTCAATAACATATGTGTTATTACCATGTATTTTTTTAAACCGTATTTTTTATTATACATATATATATATGGGCTTTATAACGTAAATACATCAGTTTAGTGTTAATTAAAGTATAAATAAAAGGAAATTGTCATATTCTGCTCAAATAATACATCATTTTGATCAAAAACGTAAATACGGTTTTAGCTCCCCCATTTTGTTTTCATCATACGGTCGGATCTGTATTGCAGTTCAACACTCTAAGATCGATCAACCATCATTTATGCAGCAACTCTTTGGAATAATATCAACAAAATTTGGACACATGAGACAAACAACTAGCTTTGAAATTGGGATAAAAAGGTACACATTACTGTAAAACTAGAAATTTGCCAAAACAAACACACACACACACACATATATATGTATATATATATAATATAAAACTCTAACCATGAGACTGACAATTAGTTTGGCGATATAAGTGAAAAAATGGTAAATACAATTGTCGTGTTTCGTGTCACCAAAGTATGAATAATTATGTCCATTAGTAGATAAATATAGTAATTATCGATATTAGTTAACAAGAAAACACATCTGATACCGATCTACAATGTCATACAAAACATGTATATGTGCTGACATGGAGTGTTACGCTCACCTTTATCATGTAGGCAAACAACATTGACCTGTCTATCTGACCTTTATAACGAAGATTCATAATAGGAGAATCCACCCACCCAATACATAGTTAGTCTTAATATTCGCAATTAATGCAAAAAAATCGTTGTCTCCTATGATTTTGACGAAACTAAACATTGATCTGTGTCACCTTTACGTATATATACTGGACAATTATAGAGATTTCAATTGAAGGTCAAGTGGACAGGTCAAAGTTGTTTGCCAAAGTTAATTTTTGGTTACTTCCTCAAAGTTTTTGTCTTCCGTATATACGGACAAGATATTTATCACAACAAAACCGGGCGGTGTGTCTTGGTTTTTGTCATGTTATGATTCAGTCATAAGGCAAAAAATGACCAATTTTCTACAAGTCTGACTAAGGAAGTATAAACAATAACCAAGGTCGTCATGTTTTGCTTGATTTTTGTAGTGACCGACTTATTAAAAATATCCACTTAACTAGAGATGGTAGTCTTTTTGTGGTTCCGGTATTGCAAGCCGTTTGTACTTCAAACAATTTCCATAACCTTTTTAACTTTAATTTTTTCACTTTTGTAATATATTGAAATGTAAATAGTGTTCCCAGGTGAAACATACATGTAGGCTTGAATGTTTTAAAGGTATACTTAAGCTAGATAAAACTTAGTCTTTTAGGCACAATTTCGCCAAGTTTCTTGGACTCATTTTATTGGAGTCTAATGAAAGACAATATGTAAAGTATGAAACTTTCCATGAAAATAGACACAATCCAACAACCAATTATTGCTTTCTTAATATTATTCCCTGAGGGGAAATCCATTTGAGAATGACAATATATAAAGTCAGCTTTCAGTCAATATTTCGGCTTTGCAATTATTGCACAAACGACTTATTTCACAAAAACAAAAATATACTACTTACGCTCTTCCATTGTCTAAATGCAACAAAAATGTATAATTTCCAAAATCTTTAAATGTTTCGTAGTGATGTCTATCTAGGTTGCCTACAAGGGTATAAGAAAGTAGTTGCTGAAAAACTGGTTGCTAGGCAACAGACAATGCACACAAAAAAGCAAAACAATAGAAATTGAAACAAGAGAACGAGATAAGATAAAAACATAAAAGGACCACTGCTTATAAAGCTGCTCATTTCAGATGGACGTTGGATCCGATGGACAAACGTTGTCCAGTGATGTATGAATACTGCAAATAGGAACATTTTCTTGTCTGTTAGTTTTCGCTAGAATCATCATTTCAAGATTCTCGTATACTGAAAACATATTTATTTTCGCGGTGTACTAAAATATGTCTAATATATTGTGATATAGTGCATATTTCACAAATGCCAAAACTTAACTACGCGAATATGTCTCAATTTCCTATACCGCGAAAATAAATACACGCGAAATGAAATACTTTAGACTAGAGTACTTTAATTTCTGCAACATTGGATAATGTAAGTAGATTTTATCAAAAATATTCGCGAAAGTTTACCCTTTGATTCCTGTTTTTCTCTCACGAATTTATGTGCAATTTGAATATAGGTACTTTAAGAAGATCGGAAATACCTAAGCTTAGATGTACCATTAACCCAAAAGAAAATGCAATTTTTATTTGCAGTTTACCAATAAATTTTGGTGCTGGTTTACTATGCTGTGCAATGTATAACATGTTCCTCAACGCCAATATAATTAGACAATACGAGCAACTTATTTCTTTTTCATGACGCCTATTTTAATTTTTAGAGGAGTATAATTTGTAACTAAAATTCCATTCTTCATTGTATAAAAGGAAACTATTTTACCCTTTTACCTCTTGAAAACAATTTTTCACAAGACAAAGCCCTTGTCGTCAATTTTGCATAAATATATTCCTCACCTGTTAAAAAGTCAAACACGTGCATGTCTATTAAATCTAGAAGCCTTCTTCCGCTATCATAAGGTGGTCTTTGTTTGACCTTGTCACAGAGGTCATCGTAAACTTCCCAGTATGCTTTGCGATGTTTGCTGTAGGACCGTTTCCATGGATTCCTCCATGTTTTCCTGTCAGCTATCCTATCTGGTGGGAGAAAGGTAGCGAGGGAACCCTCAAGCATATCTGGATTGCCACAGAAAGCATGACCAGTATCACAGTAGTATGAACAGGAACCATGGAAACACACATTTTTGGCTGTAAACAAAAATGAATTATGCATTCAAGTATAGTTATTATAATAATTTTAGTAATTTTTATTTTCACACTATATCAATCTTGGTGACAAGGCCAATAAAACTAAAAAGGTGTTCGGTACACTATTACCCATTATTGTATCATCAAACACAAACATACTAACCACAATCCAGAAGCAAAGTGAAAACTTCGGAACTGACAAGTCAGATTCGACACGTTAACTTCCGCCGGGGAAGTGAGACCGGGTGCTCCGAAAGGGTTAGCACCTCCTGTTTAGCTAACTACACCCGCAACGTATGTTATCAAAATTGTGTGAAAGGAACATGGAAATATGGGAATCAATTATATCCAGGGCAATCCTGGACCCGGAGACATCAAATCCATCAACAACACTGTGATGACGGCCACAAAACCCCCTAAAGAATATACCTGTCGTTTCATTAACCATTATTGTATTTGATTATGCGCCACCTGAAATATTTTATTGAACATTTTTTGGCTGTAATACCCCGCTCAAACTCGTATGAATATCAAAACATCAAATACTCTACAAATATTTATATCAAACGTGTAATTTTAAGAGAAATAATTGATTCTGAAAAGTAAGCGAGCTTAACAGAACGTGCTACAATAATTTCAACCAAAATCTTTATTTAAAGTGTTTGACTGGAGATGTCCATCTGGTCAGTCATTATGCCATCTTCAAAATGACACAAGTGTCCTTCGTCACAAGTGACTTGACGCCTTTATAGCGTTGTAGATTAAGCGGTATTACAAAAAATAAAAGTAGAAATGCTAAAGGTACACACACATAATGTTGATGCTTATCATTCGTATACTATATTCAAAATTATTGTTAAAGTAATTCGTATATTGATTTTTTTTAAAGAATTCACTTTTCAATAATCATGATTTATCCCAGCCTTTCGAAGAAAGATGGAAATATCATTGTCGAACTAACTACAGTCTTTCTGGTCCGTTCAGACACTTCTTGCCAGGACTTATTCTCCAAATTATGATTCACTGCTGTAAAGCATCAGCATTGATAGGAGATGCGCCAGTCAATTATTAACCCGAGATGGTTTGTCAATTTTCCTAAAACTTTGAACATAAGTGCAAATCAAGAATATTACCCACTGGTAGAGGACCCAATTCACGGAATTTGCTTGTTAAGATGGATATGCATGTATTTAGACAGACTTGTCTCCCAAGTAAATTGGTATGAATCAAAAACAAACATACTTATCCATGTCCGATTCACAATCCAGAAACAAAAGTAAAAACTTTGGAACTGACAAGTTAGGTTTGTTTGATACGTGAACTTCCACAAGGGAAGCTAGGTCGGATGCTCCGGAAGTGTAAGCACCTCCTGACTGAATTGATTAGAATGAATGTATCAAGTCAACATAAACGTATTCATCTTACCTGGCGATATGAAGAATGTTTTAGCAAGTTTGTGGTCCGCTAAACGTTTTATGTCATATGTCATATTTACAAGTCGTCCTGCCGTCGGTGGTACTCGGTAAAACCCAAGTATTCTGAAAATAGTGAAGAAACAATATACCTGACGTGTCATTATTAATATTAGAATTTAGCTTCTTATACTACCATTAGTTCACTTAATAATTCATTTGCTTATATAATTACAAAACAAATGTTTGTGGACAATTTGTTGACTATATTACTGAAAATTTTTATTTGGAATGCGCAAATATCAAGGGTTTTTTCGTTAACTTACATCTGAGCGTTTAGATCTAATTGTGAAGTGTTCTTTGACGCCACGCCATTTCTCAGCATTTCTAGTTGGTGGTTTTGGCACTGACATAAATATTATAAGATGATGTTTTAAAGGCCACAAACAGGGTATATAAGGAACTAATGGCTAAAATGTTTGGGAAATTAATTTTTTAAAAACAAATAAACATAACATAACAGCAATTTTTATTAGCTTACTTCGGGCATTTTAGTTCAAACTTTGTCATGAACATTAGCTTTGTAAGAATCAAATGATACATTTAAAATTTGACAAAAATATAAAGAATTATATCTGAATCACTGAAGAGCTTATTTGAAAATTTGTAATCAAGTTCTAAGTCTCTATTGCCAAAACACCCATCTTTATCTGGAATTTTTCCTTGGGCGTTAGAGACTTTTTTTAATTTCAGTTTATCTTAATTATTATCATATACAAGAAAACGCTCTATACTGCATTAATATGGTCTTTTAGTGAAACTACTTCAGATGAAACCATGCTGTTTTCATAATTTTGATAATCTTAGTCAGACTAACTTTTGCTGCTTGTAACACGTGTTATCAATGTAAATTCTAAAATAAGAAACCGAAGTAAAAGAGTGAAATGAAAATCATATCAAACACAGTAGTTTTGTAAAATAAAATTAAAATTTTTTACAGTACAGGCGCCTGTCGAAAGTTTTAAGCTAAGCTATCGAATTGACGTATCGCTGACCACGCCCACAATGTTCCGACAAAGGCCTGGCATGCTTGAATTACACGCAAAAAGAATGAAAACTCTGCCTGAATTGCGCCGTGAAATGACGTCACTGACACTAGAACGTCATTAGTTGCCGTGACGCTGCTTTGGTACCGTGATGGCGGCTTTTGTCGTAACATCGTGGGCGTGGCCAGCGATCCGTCAATTAGCGCCAATTCGACATTTCATCACAATCTCTAGTTAGCTGTATCTCGGCAGCTGCAATATATCATTCGGTAGCTGCTATCTGTCTCTTGGCAGCTCTTTTGACCACAAGCTATCAATACCATGGTCATTCGACAGCTGAGCTTCGATCCCTTTTGGTTAGCTCAGAGTTAAACTTTCGACAGGTCTGTACTGTAATTCAAATATCTATCATATCATTTGATTTTTTATACAGCATATTTTCATTTCAATACCGATATATCTAATCAAATTATTACGTAATTGTAGACAAAATGTCAAGAAATATATTATATTATTTTTCTTACAAAGATTTCGCGATTTTTCTCTTAAAACTTAAAATGATGATTAGATGTTTGTAGTAATGAAAGATAAATTTAATATATTTTTGTGAATGTTGAGAACCTTGTTCTTATCTTTTTAAATGACATTTTAACAGATAAAACCTGATAAAACATAGGTTTTGATATCATGTGCAATTAGCTTCGTTATTAAGATATTAACAGGAAGCAGAATGATACAAAAACAGATTCCCGCCATGATAGCTATGGGATGGATTGTATCAGTTATTACCAAACCGGAAATTAATATCCGTTACATTAATAATCGCTAATTGATATCAAAGATGGACAAATAAAGTACAGGCCTGTCGAAAGTTTAAGATTGCGCTAACCAAAAGGAGTCGATAATCGGGTACCGAGTGGCTGACATGAGTAGGTTGTGGCTGAAAATCTGCCGAGATATACAAAGCAGCGGGAGATGTATAAAGCAGCAATCGGAAAGCTGTAAAGATTTAGCTAAGAAGGGGCCGGGATAAGCTGCCTCTTCAGCGAAAGTTCGTCAGCTTAGTGTTAAACTTTCAGCAGGCCTGTACTGTATGTTATGATATAAGACTCACCTGTCTAAATGAAAAGCTGCTATTTCTGCATTGTGTCGCTCAAAATCAACAAAATAAAAATGATTTGGGAGAGTTTCTTGTTCACGGGGATACCTGTAATAAAGAAAGCAAAATTCAGTAGGTACTTTTTTGATTTGCATTTATCTTCAAAGGCCCATAACTCCCACGACAATGACAGACCAACTTGGGTTAATGATGTGTACATTTCAATATTGATGCTTTAATTTGCTCCAAGTCTCGTAATAATCGGAGATAATAACTCTGTTTTGAGATGAGTGGGAAATTTGGTTACCAGTGTGTAAGAGATATTACAAAATATATTACATGTACTTATTCTATATTAACCATGTTAAGGGGATAAAGATATGAATAATATGAGGTGTCATTTCGATTATCGTAATCAGCGTTTGATATTTTTTTGGCATTAATTTTGTCAAACAATGAAGTAGTTTTGAAAAAAGATTGCCAAAATTTGTTAATTTAATCTTAGTTAAGAATTATTTTGAAACTGGGACAAAGTGTACATGAACAGGATTGGGGAACTCTTCTTGTGCAGATAATATCAATTTTGTATTGGTATACATGTATTTGCATATCATCTAGACATACGTGAAATAAAGTCAAAATTTAACACATAACAGGTGCATTTAAATAAAGTATTGATAAAAATTCAATATATAGATTAATTCTTAGCGGGGATAACTTGCGCAGATCTGAAAATTAAATATTTTAAATGTTTTCTGAAATTTTAAACATTTCAATGATTGTTCAATCACGTTCTTCAGATTTAAAACTTTTTTAATTTAAGAAAAAGATTTGACAGATTTAATTTTCACGTACATGTATCTAAGTTTAGCTCAGTGTCGAAAGATTAATCACATTATTTTAACTGTACACTATCAACCCGTTTTCAATATTTTTCAAATTAATCAACCCACTGACAACATTTTCGAAATTCAAATTACAAATTGAGGATACATGTGGCGCAATACATGCAATTTGTTCAGTATTATATTTTCTTCAAATTCTATTATGCACTGCAGCATAACTTGTGTCAACTGCTCTAAAAAATGCGACTTTTAAATATTTAATTCTCTCTACAAGCATTTGTTATGTCCTTATATTTGTCCTAAAATTGCTTCTTTAGGACTGTCTTTTTTCAATGTAGAAATCTTCTAAAACTGTAAACATGTAACGCAGAAAATGTCTGTCTTTTGTTAAAACTTTTTTTTTTGAAAATATCTGGCATTTTTTAAATTTTGATCACACTACTTTGACATTTATTAAAGTACATATTTACGCTTTATCTATTATAAATAGGTTCATCTGAATATCCTAGCAACATGAGAACAAGTACCGGCCTGTCAAAAGTTTAACACCAAGCTGACGAATTAGTGCCGATTCGGCAGTTCATCTCGGACCCTCGTTATATTTTCGACAGTTGCTCTCTATCTCTCGAAAGTTCGTCAGCCATACTTCGACCACTCTGTAGCCCAGTTTCGACTTCAATTCGTTGGAGCAGTGTTAAACTTTCGATAGGTCTGTATCGTAAACTATGCATTTTTTAAAAGTTGAACAATCTCTCAGTGACTATGCATTTGTTTAAATATACAGGTGCAAAATCCGTGCACTTTAAACAATCCTTACATTTTAGTTTATATCTCAGTTAAATTTAAAAGATTTCTCAACTTTTGCAAAAAAAATTATCTAAAAATACTTTGATTAAGGAAACAGTTACGCGGCCGAGTTCGGACTTTAAAATTCGAATGACGAATCAAATACTATTGATAGTTTATTTTGATAAATGATTTTACATTTTAATATCAGCTGGGATCCATGATTTTTTTGTGATTGACATTCTTGTTATATTGATAACGCATTGAATTTCTTTTAAACCAGGGGGTCTCGGTGCCCAGGTGGCCTAAAGCCCTGGCTTACACCCGTGATCGCAGTGCCTCCCTGTGCCTAAATGAAAATCCTGGAGCAGATCCTTTCAAGCATGAAAAAGTAGGTCCGTCTGAATAAGGCCGGTTGTTTTTTCACAGGTAACTTCGGTTTCCTCCACCTCTACTGAAAGATAACCTCGATATTAGTGCAAGAATCTTAACTGGATGTAAAACAACATTGCTCTACTTCACACTTTTTTATTCAGCTGTTCACTTACCTCATTGAACCACTGCGATAGCTCAGTTGGAAGAGTGCTCCCTCCGTAAGTGGAAGGTCGTGGGTTCGATCTCCGACCGGGTCTGACCCAAGACTTGAAAGTGGGTAGTGACTGTTCTTTCGCCAAGCACTCAGCATTACGAAATGAAAGTCACGGTTCTTTCGGATGGGAACTTAAAATAAACGAGGTCCCGTGTCACGGTGGTCTTGGCACGCTAAAGAACCCTGCTGTATAATGCCATCAGCGCAAGGCACAGGCAAAATTTCTGCACCTTCGCTTATAGCTGGCGACGTCTCGATAAAAGTGAAATATTCTTGACTAGGACGTTAAACACCATTACTCAACTCAACTCAACTTACCTCATTGGTTTAAATAAAACTTGACCCTCATCACTTAAAGTTAATATCAGTTTTAGTTGAGTACCGCCTTCTTTCATTTCTGAAATACAAACAATATTGAAAGTCAAATATAAATCATATACATAAACATTGACGAGAGAGAGAGAGAGAGAGAGAGAGAGAGAGAGAAATATGTTTTTTGTTTTGTTTTGATTTGTTATTTGTCTAGGTAACTTTAATAAATATCAGGTAGGGGCATTTTATTCTGTAAATAAATTGCTATGTAACTGACCCAAGTTTCACAATAATTCCTTAGCTAAGATTTTCCTTAACTTAAATCTGACCAATTTCACACTTTAATAATTTTTTTATTTTTAAAGATATTTTGGAATTTAAGGTGTCATTTTGAAGATTACTTCGAGCGTGTGAGATTAAAATTTAGTTTTGTCAAAAATGTTTGTTATTACTTCTAAAACAGATTGCCAAAATTTTCTAAGTTAAATTAAGGGAAATATTAGTGAAGGAATGATTGTAAAACCGGGATTTGGAACCCTAATGTAGATCTTTAAGTAAACCCCAAATTAATAAACGTGTATTTTTAAAATAGAAACTTGGTCAAAACACAAAAATGTTCCAATTCCGGAACACTTGTTTGGCGTTAATAGTCCATGCGGTCTTGTAAAACCAGGAAACAGACAGCACTTATTCAAAACACGAAAATGTTCCAATTCCGGAACACTTGTTTGGCGTTAATAGTCCATGCGGTCTTGTAAAACCAGGAAACAGACCGCACTTGGTCAAAACACAAAAATGTTCCAATTCCGGAACACTTGTTTGGCGTTAATAGTCCATGCGGTCTTGTAAAACCAGGAAACAGACAGCACTTATTCAAAACACGAAAATGTTCCAATTCCGGAACACTTGTTTGGCGTTAATAGTCCATGCGGTCTTGTAAAACCAGGAAACAGACCGCACTTGGTCAAAACACAAAAATGTTCCAATTCCGGAACACTTGTTTGGCGTTAATAGTCCATGCGGTCTTGTAAAACCAGGAAACAGACCGCACTTGGTCAAAACACAAAAATGTTCCAATTCCGGAACACTTGTTTGGCGTTAATAGTCCATGCGGTCTTGTAAAACCAGGAAACAGACAGCACTTATTCAAAACACGAAAATGTTCCAATTCCGGAACACTTGTTTGGCGTTAATAGTCCATGCGGTCTTGTAAAACCAGGAAACAGACCGCACTTGGTCAAAACACAAAAATGTTCCAATTCCGGAACACTTGTTTGGCGTAAATAGTCCATGCGGTCTTGTAAAACCAGGAAACAGACCGCACTTGGTCAAAACACAAAAATGTTCCAATTCCGGAACACTTGTTTGGCGGTAATAGTCCATGCGACCTTGTAAAACCAGGAAACAGACCGCACTTGGTCAAAACACGAACATGTTCCAATTCCGGAACACTTGTTTGGCGTTAATAGTTCATGCGGTCGTGTAAAACCAGGAAACAGACCGCACTTGGTCTAAACACGAACGTGTTCCAATTCCGGAACACTTGTTTGGCGTTAATAGTTCATGCGGTCGTGTAAAACCAGGAAACAGACCGCACTTGGTCAAAAGACAAAAATGTTCCAATTCCGGAACACTTGTTTGGCGGTAATAGTCCATGCGGTCTTGTAAAACCAGGAAACAGACCGCACTTGGTCAAAACACGAAAATGTTCCAATTCCGGAACACTTGTTTGGCGTTAATAGTCCATGCGGTCTTGTAAAACCAGGAAACAGACAGCACTTGGTCAAAACACGAAAATGTTCCAATTCCGAAACACTTGTTTAGCGTTAATTGTCCATGCGGTCTTGTAAACCAGGAAACAGACCGCACTTGGTCAAAACACGAAAATGTTCCAATTCCGGAACACTTGATTGGCGTTAATAGTCCATGCGGTCTTGTAAAACCAGGAAACAGACAGCACTTGGTCAAAACACGAAAATGTTCCAATTCCGAAACACTTGTTTAGCGTTAATTGTCCATGCGGTCTTGTAAAACCAGGAAACAGACCGCACTTGGTCAAAACACGAAAATGTTCCAATTCCGGAACACTTGTTTGGCGTTAATAGTCCATGCGGTCTTGTAAAACCAGGAAACAGACAGCACTTGGTCAAAACACGAAAATGTTCCAATTCCGGAACACTTGTTTAGCGTTAATTGTCCATGCGGTCTTGTAAAACCAGGAAACAGACCGCACTTGGTCAAAACACAAAAATGTTCCAATTCCGGAACACTTGTTTGGCGGTAATAGTCCATGCGACCTTGTAAAACCAGGAAACAGACCGCACTTGGTCAAAACACAAAAATGTTCCAATTCCGGAACACTTGTTTGGCGGTAATAGTCCATGCGACCTTGTAAAACCAGGAAACAGACAGCACTTGGTCAAAACACGAAAATGTTCCAATTCCGAAACACTTGTTTAGCGTTAATTGTCCATGCGGTCTTGTAAAACCAGGAAACAGACCGCACTTGGTCAAAACACGAAAATGTTCCAATTCCGGAACACTTGTTTGGCGTTAATAGTCCATGCGGTCTTGTAAAACCAGGAAACAGACAGCACTTGGTCAAAACACGAAAATGTTCCAATTCCGAAACACTTGTTTAGCGTTAATTGTCCATGCGGTCTTGTAAAACCAGGAAACAGACCGCACTTGGTCAAAACACGAAAATGTTCCAATTCCGGAACACTTGTTTGGCGTTAATAGTCCATGCGGTCTTGTAAAACCAGGAAACAGACAGCACTTGGTCAAAACACGAAAATGCTCCAATTCCGGAACACTTGTTTAGCGTTAATTGTCCATGCGGTCTTGTAAAACCAGGAAACAGACCGCACTTGGTCAAAACACAAAAATGTTCCAATTCCGGAACACTTGTTTGGCGGTAATAGTCCATGCGACCTTGTAAAACCAGGAAACAGACCGCACTTGGTCAAAACACGAACATGTTCCAATTCCGGAACACTTGTTTGGCGTTAATAGTTCATGCGGTCGTGTAAAACCAGGAAACAGACCGCACTTGGTCTAAATACGAACATGTTCCAATTCCGGAACACTTGTTTGGCGTTAATAGTTCATGCGGTCGTGTAAAACCAGGAAACAGACCGCACTTGGTCAAAACACGAACATGTTCCAATTCCGGAACACTTGTTTGGCGTTAATAGTTCATGCGGTCGTGTAAAACCAGGAAACAGACAGCACTTGGTCAAAACACGAACATGTTCCCATTTCGGAACACTTGTTTGGCGTTAATAGTCCATGCGACCTTGTAAAACCAGGAAACAGACCACTTAAACAATACGTGAGATACAAGGTATTTTATGTTGTTCTAAGGTCATGCATTACAAAACCACAACATTTCTTTGGTTATTCAACATGTTCTCATGTTACTTAAGATCCGCCTAGCGGTAAAAAATGAATATAATGTCATGATCATCTTACACGGTCTTTAAAAATAAGATCTGAATATTCATATCAATTTTCTATGTTAATATGTTCTTCATAATAAACCGCAAACAAAGAAACGCGAAGAGCAGATTAATTTTTAGATTCCAACGTTGTCACATTTTCTTACTTTCTACATTCTTACGTAATATTGCATGTTTTCATCTTGAAGACAAAATTTTAAAATACATGTTGTCTGACAATGTTTATGATTGTATTTCTGTTAGTATCAAGCATAATTCAGTGAATTAGGACCCCCGCCAGTAGGCACTTCTTGTGATTTCCATTTATCTTCAAGGGCCATAACTTTCAGGAAAATGAGCAAACGAAGTCGGGTATTCGCATCTCTCATCAATGTTAATGCTTTGTACAAGGTTTAATAAAATAGCGATTATTTCTCTTTACTTCTTTCTCCGAAAAGCGGTGGATAACAATGTATTCGTAAAACTCAGACATGTCGAAATGTCAACATTAGCCAATGAAAAGGAACGCAATTGGCAGAACATCTTGGCACCTGACAAGCCATAGCTATATCGAAAACAGTTTCTAATAGGAACTATTTATATCAACCCCGTTTCCTTATGCCATTGATAAATTTTTACAACGCTAGTCCCATTCCGCAATTTTTGAAATAAGATTTTCCTGGTAAAATATCTGAATAATTTTTTTTAAATACATACATGTATTATACCAGCTTTAGTCGACCATTTTGGAATGCAATTTCTCATCAGTAGTGCCCGGACCAAAATATATTTTACCAAATTTAGCTAAGGAAATAATCTGCATGGAGGAGTATAGCTTTTAAGCTATATATGAAAATAAGAAGTCATTTTGAAGATTACCCTTAGCTCCTTTTATCTATAATTTTATTTTGTTGATACCTTTTATTGGTATGACTAAAATATTTTCAAAAGTTCCAAGATTTAAGTAGTTAATAAATGATTGTGAATTACATATTATACCAGTTTTAGTTTTATAGCACTAGACGACCGTTTCGGAATACAATTCCTCATCAGTGGTGCTTTGACAAAATTGTGAAACCAAAATTTAGAACTCGAGCCAGACAGGACCGGAGAGGTTAACGTATAATTTTACGGTCTCGAAGACGGATAACAAGTAATTCTGTACTTACCCACGTCAACTATTGGTTCTTGTACCAGATCTGTTAACAATGAATCTATTGCTGGATCATCAGGACTGTATAAACCATACTGATGAATACCTTTATGAAATTTTTCCCAATTTGTTAAACGCAACCTGAAAATATAAAATCAAAAACATTAGTGATGTTTTGTTTCTGAATGGGGGTTGTGGTTAGTGGTTGAATTGAGGGTTATTGTTAATTTATTGAAGAAAAGCTGCACTGTGTTTATGATGTCAATTTTACTATGTACATGTAAAATGAACTTCATTGACAAATATTTACATGTGCATATAACGAATATGTGTTTTGTGAATATTTTCTATTTCTGCGCCATTGCATGTTTGCATATTTATTTTAAAATATTACATCCTCTTATATTTTATACAATTATTGTGTTTATTTTACGTTTATTTCTCTTTTTTCTTAAATGTGTGCTCGAGTTGTGCAGATGGAAACATTATTCAACAACTTTATTTCACTTAAACATATGTTTCGATTTTAATGGCATTTCGTTCTCTGTGAATTTATTATTATTTTTCTTTAAAGCAACATCTAAGAGCACACTACTGTAATCAAGGGCCTCGTTGCCAGCTCCAACTTACGAATCACAGCGCATTTCAACGTCCATAGTAGTGACAGATCCTTGTTTTCAGTCGCCTTGACATATATAGATCGGTGTTTTCCGGATACACTGGTTCCCCCACAAGTCCAGAACTTAAACACCTTGATATAAGTGCAAGAAAGGACTTTGGCGGAAAACACAATAACTCAACTCTACTGTAATAAACCGACGAATTCGATTATCAAGTGGTTTAAGTTATAGAAAGTTAAGGACTTTCATCATGACGTTTACAAATTACATGGACATTTTTAAACACCCATTAGTGTCACATCACAAAAAACTGAACTAACAGTTATGGCATAAAGAGACACATCATTAGCTGATATATAAACATTTTTGTTGACCTTTGCTGGCAAAAATTCCATTAAAGAAATTTTACATTGAATACACTACCGAATTATTTGAGAAGATTAATTATCTTTTTTAAATTGGGTGAACGTTAAGTTCCTAGGCTGACCATTAGCTTAAGTAACATATTTTCTGAATCCACGCGTTTTAAGCTGTTAATACTGACTTTATCATAATGACAGCTTTGTAACAACTCAAAATGAGGTCCGGACTTCATTAAGAGTTGTTATACGGCGTTGTTTCATCGAATGTTTTTGTGTTATCTGTTTTCCGTATTGCTCTGGGCTTCTGTGGCCGAGGTGTCTACAGCACCCTCTTATGAACTACAGCGGCTCTTGCCGCCTAGGTTTGAATTACAATCGTTGCATGTGAAAATGTGTAATTTACTTGTAGAATGCCAGTAGTTTTCTCCGGGCATTCCGGTTTATCCCACCATCCCCGAACTGACCGCCTCGATATCAATGACAAACTCTCCGTTTTCGGCGTAAAACACAACTTTATTCCATCTTGATGTATTTCATCGTCTAAAGCTCCGATTGGCCAACAATGTAAAAAAAATTATTTTTTACCTTATTTTCATTTATTTAATTAAAAGAATTGAAAGCTGTTTATACATGCCGAAACAATGCGGTCAAACGGGTGCCGTACCTTCACACGTGAACAGTAGTAAATTTATATAGGCACACTAAAGTGACCAAAAATATGACGAATGCTTCTTATTTATTAACAAATTCTGTTTATAACTACAGACAAGTATACACCTACCACTGACACTAATGTAAATAATTATTGATATGACAATACAAATAAACATTGCAATATCATTCCTTCCTTATTTGTCTGACGCCATAATAGTTATAACTGGCAACAGGGCCTTGTTATGAATGCACGTTTGTAACGACTAAAGTGGTGTTTTTGGGATAATTAAGGTGATATCTAGAATAACAAATTAGCTGCTATTTACATGTTGTAGAGAGAAATTGAAAAAAAAACTGATATATCAACACACACGAGAGAGAGAGAGAGAGAGAGAGAGAGAGAGAGAGAGAGAGAGAGGAGATGCCAATGAAAGAATATGACAGAGGCAAAGGGACACACACAGAGTAGGTTGAATGACATGCCCTTAACCTCTCTTCACATCAGAAAAAAGTAGGGTTAATTTAGGTGGGGGCATTCCACTTTGACGCAACAAAAATGTCCCCACAGAACTAACATATCTCACACTAGTACTGTTCCCACTATTTATCTCACTTGTCCGCCCTATCTATTTCACTTGTCTCAATATTTCACTTAACATTCAGAGAGGTAGAGAGAGAGAGAGAGAGAGAGAGAGAGAGAGAGAGAGAGAGAGAGAGGAACATTCTTTAATTGACTTTGACGGCGATAATCATCTTGAAGTAAACAAATGTCATTAGTATACCTATTGTCACCATGAATAATAATCACTATGTTTTTTAAACTTGTTGATTGCTCTTAGATCATCTCTTTTTTAGACACGTCGCAGGTAATGCCAACGGGCAGTAAAGTGACCGTTGGTGGTTTGGTTTATGAGACCACGTCAGTTGACAGTGATGTCCATCTTTGTTTATCTGTCCGTGATCATTACAAACAAACAATCATTACAGCGCTCATAATAATATCATTAAGATACGTCAGAATTTTTACACTCCCGTCTTGTCCATATACATAATACAAGATGTCCATTAATGGACTCCTGACAATACCAAATTGATGAATTTTGAAAGTTAAATGTCGATATTCGGTAGGCTATGTTTTGTATAACTATATAAATTGACGCTTTGTATTGTTTTTCTTACATTTAAAAGTTGAAAAGTGTAGAACATTTTTCCAGAATGTCTTTCTGGCTAAAATCATTATTTTTTCTTTGGAGCTTAAATTTGCACATACACTGTATAAATAATAGTAATTATTATGTCATATTATTATTATGATACGTTATTTATTAAATAAAGTTTGGTGAAATTGACAAAACATTTTAAAATAAAAATTAAGGGTATATTTAGTAATTAAAGCGTACAATACAGGCCTGTAGAAAGTTTCACACTGAGCAAACGGAAAGGATTTGAAGCTTGCCGAATGAACGAGGAATGAATAACGAGTGATCGAAAGGCTGCCGACAGATAGATAAAAACAGTCGAAAAGCTGTTTAGACATACAAAATGAAGCTAACCAGGGATCCAGGTGAGCTTTCGAATCAACAATGATTCGTTAACTTAGTTTAAACTTTCTACAGGTACATTTACTGTACAAAATATACGCTAAAGTTCATTTAAAATGTTTGGTCAATTTGAATTAGCGTTTTTCTCATCAACTCTTTATAGCTTTAAGATATAAATAGTAAAATTGTAAAATATATTTGTTTAACATGTTATTTAAACTTAAATAAATCAAACATGTCTCGAGAAAACAAAATGAGTCAGAAGATTAATTAATTTCATAAATAGTTGACGACAATATACCTAGTGAAATAACATTTTCTAAATAAACATTTCTTTACAAGCTTAAAGCATGTGCGATGTTCACCAATTAATAATCATACGAGACACGGTTGCTGTTAAAGTCCTCGGTGGCCCAGTGATGTGGTCGAAACCACGCGCTTATCGTCTAGGTCTGAATCCCACGCGGGCAGATCCGAAAGTTGTTAGTTCGTATGCCAAAAGTTTTGGGTTTTTTCTGGGTACTCCGGTTTCCCGACCTTCCAAAAAAACAATGACCGCCTCGATATAAGCAAAAGAATCTTGACTAGTGCCTAAAATAATATAACTACAGTAGTTCCACTGCTTCAATATCATTTATTCTTTCATAAATCCTGTAACGACTGTAGGCTATTTGTAACAAATGAGTTGTTTGTTGCTTGGTTGGTTGAATGTTGCTTAACGTCGCAGCAGCAATTTTTCAGCTATTCGCGACGAGAACTATATATATATATTATTAATCTTTATGGATTAATCTATGAACAATTTTGTGAATGCATGTGAAGTACGAGTGTGTTGTATGGTCTGCCTTGTACTAGCACGTATACGTACTTAGGGCGACATAACGTGCCAGCTCACAGAGTCAGTATGCCGCAGACAAACGTTCCTTATACTGATATCAGGTGAACCAATAAAGGCCAACGGCAAGGAAAATTCACTTCCCCACATGTCGTCTGAGCGGGACACAAACTCACAGCGGTGAGAGACCCTGGATTTGTAGACTGAGGTCTTATCCATTGGGCCATCGCGGCCTCAACAAAGGAGTTGTAAATGACAATACATTTTGTCATATTAAGTATTGAAAAGAGATATACAAACAACATAAAAATGACGGAGATGAATTCATCCAAAAAAAATAATGATAGTAAATTAAGAATAAATGTGGAACATGGAAACATTTGTGTAGTCTGAGTAACCTGATTTTTTTTCGTCAGATGTATTCTAATTAAGGCAAATGTTTGTCTTTGAACATTTTACATTATCATCGTCAAAGTATGTAAAATGCCATTCACAACATACATAAATAAAAGTTTGTCATATTTTTTTGTATAATTTGTTGTTTTATGTTTGTGATATTGATATTAACTGCTGTGAAATTTATATTTATGTTTACAACCCTGCTGTATTCTTTGTTTATAACGTGTATACTAGTATACTATGTCCCTTCCAGTGTATCACTTCTTTGATATCAAATGAATGTTCATTTTATAAGATGATATGAATTCAGAAAAAAATGTGTTTTTATTATAGTCAGGGGTCAGATTTCAAAAAATCTGACACCCCCTAAACTTTTTTGTTTCAAGCAGGAAACATGGTGGATTTTATTGCCCTATATGTACTTAGTTAGGCTAGGTATGTTTCCAGCTTGACTTTTTCAGTTTAATGTTAAATATGGCTGCCAAATCCAGGATGGCCGCCAAAAAAAAAGATTATTTTAGTATTAAAATTCAATATCAAATCAACCGCTTAACCTTTAAAGTTGGGACAATAAGATCCACCATGTTTCCTGCTTTTAACAAAAATGTTTAGGGGGTCAATAAAGAGACCACTTTTTGAGATCTGCCCCCTGACTATTTTATTAATTGCTGTTTAACTTTATGACAATAATAGTGCCATATTGTAACAACAGCATTAAAAGACAGCATGGTCGCAATTTCAGAAATCTATGAACCATCGATTTTTTTTTTTTTTACATTTTTTCATGTTTCGTCTATAATATCCACTGATTGTGTGTTTGTAAAATAACTCGGGTGGCTAGAGCATACCTAACCACTCTGTCTTGTATCTCAATAGCTGAGGCGACTGAGGCACGCGTCCCTTCACCGATGAGACATACATGTAGGGCAAGTAAACTAGAATATTGCGGATTGAAATGGCATGTACAATGTACAAAGACATTTAACATATAGTCATACCGAGACTCGCGATCGAAACCGTGATCCTTAAATGTGCCAACTAAATTCATTCCAGACTTTTTTCATACACAAAACGGAGTTCAAAAACTATAATGAAGTTGAATTCAATATTCAGCATATAGCAATGCACAATTAAAAGACCCCAAGATACAGGAAACCGGTATGAGTACACATGCGTACTTAACCACTCAGCCACGTGTCTCCATCAGACATTAATGTAAGGCTATGTTTCATTGTCAAATGGACCTTTCTAGATGACGGATGGATTACAAGATTTCGCTGTATGATTTCCATAATTTTCCCCTAAAATCAATTTATGTGTTTCCAATCATGCAAAAAGAAAAATCAAAATCCCTCTCACCTATTTCCTGTGCAAACCACTAAAAACCGGAACTGTCTGGTTCCTGAGCCCAGATTATGGACAGGATTGAATAAATTTTCATAATATTTAGAAATGTGTGAATAATCGGATTTCTCTTAACAATGCCTCCAAATGTCACCAACAACCTTATACCATTATGTACTTACAATATTTTAATAGCTAATCACAACAAATTAGATGTTTTTTCTTTGAACTCTTTGTAAAATTACATTCAAATTTACATTTTCATAGTATAAAGTCTATACATGTTACCAAAGTCCATAGTCATCATTTCAAATACACTTTCTTACCTCAGAGCCAGGAGATTTATATTTATGCAACATGATGGTGTGCACATTGTCACATATGTAATATGCATGTTTTTGATTTGTGTCAAACTGAGATTATAGGTTTTTTGCAATGAGGTGACTAAGTTGATTCAACCGTAATGTATAAATTATAGTGTGCGCTACACAACTCTACAGAAAATTTATTTCGTTTTAGGCAGCAAACATTTGATGAACCAGCAAAGGCTTCACTGACACTTAAAAGCGGATGACTCTGAAACCTCTCTAATTGTCATTGTACAGGCCTGTCGAAAGTTTTATACTAAGCTATATAATTGTTGCTGAATAATTGGCAGCTCATTTTGGCATCTTATTATATATCCCGACAGCTTTTAGTCAGCTATTATCTATCACTATCAGCTTTTTAATTAATAAATTGTCAGGTGTCTGCCACTCGGCTGCCGACAGTCCGAGACAGGAAGCACTAGATACTTTTTCAATAGTCTATAATATATACCTCTATAGGAAACATCAAATTATCAACAAAGGACTTGTTACATATGTTCATTTTATTTCTCAAACTGGCTATACAGAATACTTCGTTCGAACAATGATGTCCTAATTTACTCATCAAGATCTAACCATGCGGTCAACGAACCAAGGTTTTGTGTAACTAATTTATTCATATTAAGTAACAGTTGTGAGGAGTTTCTTCTTAAGGCCTAAAACTTTGAAAGCTTATTATACCCCCGCTTAAAAAGTGGGGGGGGGGGGGGGTATATAGTGATAGGGGTGTCCGTCCGTCCTTCCGTTACACCTTAGGGTACCTATCTCTTATCCGCAACTCCTTCTAAACCCTTCAATGGATTTTCATGAAACTTTCACACAATCTTTGTGATATAATGTCGATGTGCACCTCCTATTTAAAGATTTGATCTGATGGATTTTTGTGAGCAGGGGGTATTTTTGTGAGCTTGTGGCTCACAGTTTTTCTAGTTTTTGTTTATATTTAAACCAATGCATTCTTTAAAAATGTATTAAATTCAATATGTCTTTACTGGTTCTAAACATCACTCAACATTTAAAGCCATGGCACAAATAAAAAGTCACAATATAAATATTGTAACTATTATACTAGATAATATAAATTATATATTTTTTGGTTTATTGGTTCATGTTGCTCAGTCTGTTTCAATCGCTTCTAGCTGTAAGCGCCTTCTGTGGCGGTCACAGATAGCCTAATCTTTTTCGAACTCTACAGAAATGTCTTTAGCGTGCACTGATACACAGGACCTCGGTTTTGAGTCTCATCTGAGAGATCACTTAGTAACGAGCTTTTTACAGCCGTAGTATGGACAGGAGATGAAAATTATCTCAGAAAATTTCGAAAGCCAGTGACAGTACCACTCGGCAATGTCCGCCCATCATATAAGACATATATATATGTACATGGTTACTTCCATCATTTAGGATTTTCAACGACGGAGTGCTCTAAAGCACCGTGTAACGGGTCTCACTGCCTTAAAGTCTTATTTTGAGTACGACACCTGTTCCCTCTTGAAAAGTTTAGCGATAAACATCAGTTTTATCTTTTAATGTCCAATAAAGCTAGTGTAACTGATGTCTATCTTTTAGAGGCATATAAAGATTATCAAAATACATTCCACACACACTTGCTTCTTTTACAGTGATCTGCAAGATGGGCATCTCTAATGAAAACGGGGATAATAAACTAATAGTTTTGGTTCTGGACATGGTAACTCGAAAATATCTTAGCAGTTACGAATGTACTTTTAGTATTAGTTACTGTTAAGATATTTCATTGCAGTTGTAGATTGAAATGGAATCGTAGGGAGGTGCCAGCAGCCTGTGATGAACGTGGATAACTTGTCTTTCACAAAAATTGAAAACAAAAAGCACCAATGCTTATACTTTATACCACAAACATCAATGCAGCCGGCTATATCATTAACTAATAAATAATTTATATATGAAAGAATCGTTTTAAAGCATAAATATTCTGGTATCTAATTTCCAATTGCATGGAGGGAAAGTTATTTGCTAATCTGGTGTACATCTATATGCACATTGTGCGACATTGACATATTAGTTGATAATTTTCAATTGCATGGAGGGAAAGTAATTTGCTAAGATGATGTACTATATATGCACATTGTGCGACATTGAAATATTAGTGGATAATTTTCAATTGCATGGAGGGAAAGTAAATTGCTAATCTGGTGTACATGTATATGAACAATCGTGGAACATTGTAATATTGGTTGATAATTTTCAATTGCATGGACAGAAAGTAATAACTAAGAAGGTGTAGTGTGGTATTACAGCATCGGTTGATAATTTTCAATTACATGGAGCGAAAAGAAATTGGTAAGATTGTGTACATATGCACAAGTGCGCGGTATTAAAATATTGGTGTAAATATATATAAAGGCACACATCTTGTAGGGCATCTATAACACATATCGCTCTATCAACAAAAAGGCATCTATCATACACAAAGTAATATGTTAGAAGCTTCATTAGGTAAACTACATGCAATAAAAACATCTGTATATAAATTGAATCTCATATTAGTTGTTGATACTCAAAGACTGTTTTATCACTTAAGTCGTATCCCACCTATCTGGAGCAACAGCATGGCATCTCAAAAGTTATGTTTTCTGAGGCGGTA
The DNA here is from genome assembly GCA_021292105.1 of Anadara kagoshimensis. NCBI lineage: Eukaryota > Metazoa > Mollusca > Bivalvia > Arcoida > Arcidae > Anadara > Anadara kagoshimensis. Next base: position 31,960,080 of record CM037861.1, read on the forward strand.
ATTAAAATCCGACATTTTATCGTTTACTGTTGCAGTGTACGTGGTATGTCTCAATTAGAAGTTTTGGCTCTATGATCTGTAGTATATACTAGTATTTCATACACATCATATGTATACATGTATAATATATAATTATTATTACCCAGAGTTCCGTGTTCTTTACAAAAACGGAAACGCGCATGGTTGATAATGTGCACCGTATTACAATTATTTAGCCATTTATTTAACCACTTAATTTATGTTTCATATTTATTAGTTGGATATCTATATAGGACCATTTTTTTCTCTTTTTCTTTTAAAGTGCAGATATTTCATATTTGTTGCATTATTTCCCAGAGTTCCCTGTTCTTTAGAAAACGGAAACGCGCATGGCTGATAGTAAAAGTATTTAGCCATATACATGTATATATGGAAATATTTAATTAAGTCATGTGATTAATTTTTAACTTTGTAATGTCGGTTTTTGTCTTTTTTTCTTTGAAATTGCTACGTTTTTTTTCAAACGTGTGATAATAATGATGACCAAATTTTGTAAACCCTCATATCTGAATACATGCCTGACTAAAAAAATACATGTCTCTAGGGACAACATCTCCTAAAATACTTCATACACGTGATTTAGTTAACCAAATGATGGAAAAAGAAAGAAAGTAATAATTTACTGGATATATGTTTATTTAAAAACTATGTCTTGTCTCTACACAAAACCTGTAATAATTATATTCTTATGTAGAGTACAGGCCTGTCGAAAGTTTAACACTAAGCTAAGGAATCACTGCCGAAGAGGCAGCTCATCCCGGCTCCTGGTCACCTATATCTGAACAGCTTTTTAAAAGCAGCAATCTACATACATGTAGATTTCGGCAGGCAGGTTTTGGTCACTAGCTATCCATATCTCAATGACCCGGTATCGGAGTTTCGACTTCTTTTGTTAGCTCAGTGTTAAACTTTCGACAGGTCTGTACTGTAAAAACAAGAAAAAATGCCTCCTATAACAATCGGAATTTTTAAGTGAAGCACGAGTTAAAAGTGCGTAACATTAAGTGTTGTATTCTACAAGAGTTTAGGTAAAGACAACATAATTATATCAGGGTTATTGGAACCATAAAATCTAAAACTTCATTACCCCGAACAAAGTGTATCCAGATGTGTGTAGGGTTTAAGCAACACCGTTTTATTCATTTGGTCTGTATTGGATGTTGTCTGGTCTTGACATATACTGTTCTTACGATCAATTTAAAATTTCCGGAAAACAGCGGGTATTCGTGTTGGTGGTAGAAAAAATTCAAAGGTTTCTATAGCGATAATATAAATTGATGTTGACCATTGGGAATGTTTAAAACCTTTCATCCCGCAAATACCGATTGTGCAGTAAGCATTTCGGACCCCAAATTATGTCCGATTGTCGACAGGTGCAGTAATAAGTTGAGTTTTCGAGAAACACAAATGTTCATGAAACAGCTTTTCGTGTAAAAAAATGTGCCTTCTTGCTGAGAATTCAAACAAGTAATGGTTATAGTACTATTAGAGGTTCCTCGACCATCCGATTGACTTTACACATTGTAATGCGCTCATTTTAAAAATGCAAATACGACTTATTTACCAAAGTACATTTTACTAGATCTATACTCAAAATTAGAAAGTACATTTCAACCATGAACTTTTAAAAGTGAAATCAAGGATTTATTTCAAGAGGTACGACACAGACCTGTAAAAAATTTATAGACTTGAGCTAACAAATCAAAAGCTCATCTCGGCCCATTTTTACTTCGAAAACATTTCGGCAGGTGACATCAATATCTTGACAGCTTTTCGGCCCATAGATATCCATTTATCGTCCATTCGCCAGCCAAGCTTAAAGTCCATTTTTTTTAGCTCAGTGTTAAACTTTCGACGGGTCCGTGTTGTAATCCTGGACTTATCAATCAAGTAAAATCCAAATGTCCACATGTTAAAGTGATATTTATACATGTTTATAAAAAATCTTTCCAATTAAATACAAAATATGACCTTAAATCAAAATGTTTTACTTGTTGTCTGTGTAGACTTTTACATGGCGGCACAGAAGTGTCATGACATATATTTTTATACTTATAGTACGTGCACACGACGAATAACGAAATACGTAATACGTGCGCAGGTAAACCAAAAATATAAAATTTCACGTGATAGTCAATCCTTGCGCGCGCTATATATTGTTACATGCACCAGTAGTAGTTCTTACGCGCATATGTAATAGGTTTTTACGTGTGTTCGTAATGTAAAAAATATTTTATGTCACCGCTGTGCAACCGTACTTAAATTATCGGTATTACACCTGATTTACTTCTCAAAATACGGCACACTAAGCCTCTAGACAAAAGTAAATAAGTGTTGCCATATTGAAAAGACTCTAAAGTGTCGTGTCTTTTTAAGTGTCGTCTTATTGAAAAGAATCTTAAATATTAAAAGTCTTTTTCGATCTTTTTAAAATCCAGGATTTTAACGAAAGCATATACATTGTGTATATTGAAGTAATCTGCCATGGCAAATTAGTAATATGTTATAATGTCCCCTATTATGCTTCCGTACATTTTGAGAAGCACTGTGCTATAGTTATTAGTTATGGATTCATGGCATAGATGACATTGCATAAGTCATACAAAGTCTTTGTGCTTCCTTAAGTTAGTTTAAATCCCCAAGAATTTATTCAACTCCCTAGTACTACAGATATGTAGGTTAACCTATAGTACGAAATGTTTGTTTTTCTTTAAATGAAATCTAGTATCAACTGTTATTTAAATGTCTTCTTCACATTATGTATCTGTTCAAGTTCTAGTCCCCATATTGCTTGTATCGTTGCGCTATGTATATATTTGTCATAATTTTATCTTGTAAATGTAAAAACAACTTTTTTCTTAAAATGAAATGCTGCACTGACTGCTATTTATGTGAATTCACATTTTGTGTGTGTTTTTTTTAGTTCTTCCTGTCCCCCAATTGCTTGTAACGTTGCATCACGTATATATTTGCCACATCTTATGATTGTAGTATGAACTTTGTTTTTCTGAACACGAAGATCTTACACTAGAAGGGGGTTTTACCGGAATAATTGCGAAATTCCGGAATAGTTAGACACTTTTCGTAATCTTAGAGAAAATCCGAAATGTTTAGACCAAATCCGAAATAATCAGACAAAATCCGGAATAATCGGTCAAAATCCGGAATGATAGGAATGTTTTTACGGTAAATCTAAAAATTCCGGTATATGTCTGATTATTCCGGTAAAAAGTTGATTATTACGGTAAAAAGTCTAATTATTTCTGCAAATGTCCAATTATTACGGACATTATTATGCCCATGGACTTGGTTCAATAACTGGAAGGGGGGGGGGTTTATGTGAGCTCGCTCAAGGTTCATTTGAACATCGTAGCATAAAATATTGTCTTTACTGTAAAGGGATATTTCCTAATTTTTTAGGATTGGGATAACCACAAACCTTCGGTAAGCGAACTGACAAAAATATTCAACAGAGGACTCATTTTTGAGTAACAATTGCAGGTGTTAAGAAAACTTCAAAAGGAATAGTAATAACTGTTACAGTGCTAAAGTGTGACCTCCTGGCCAAATTTGTATGTCAAAGGTTGAAATTAATTTTATTCAGCCAGTCAATTTCGGACAGCAAAAAACGAAATTATGTCCTTCACGCTTTTCATCTTTAGAGGTATCAAGGTGAATTAATGTCGAAATAGGTCAAATGCCGAATAGTTCGGTAACTTACCGCTATAGATATAAGGAGGATCCTTGTCCGATACCACGTTTGATATCCTTATATAAAACAAGTTTTTCTGGCCTGACGCAAATATGACTCGCAGGAAAAAAGAACTTCAAAAGGAACTCACTAAACCTATGTAGGTTATAAAATTTTTAAACCAAATATACATACAAACTATCAATATAGTTGTTGTATTGTACCTCTCCCCTCGCCTTCTCTCTCTCTCTCTCTCTCTCTCTCTCTGTGTGTGTGTGTGTGTGTGTGTGACCATGAGGCCCTCGTTATTTCAAGTGTTATACATGTACATGTACTTATGCTTTACCCATTGCTCTATTAGAACCCTAATGTCAAATTCAGCACACTTAATGCCGTCATTTGTTGGTATTCACAGTCTAGCTTCAATACCATTGAGGACAGATCCTCTTAGGGAAAAGTTTGTCAGTTCGCTTCCAGACAGTTTATTTTCCCTGAGCATTCCGGTCTCCTCCCTCGAGGTCCTGACTGCCTCGATATAAGTGGCATAATCTGAACAGGGACATAAAACAATATCACTTCACTCCGCTCACAAACTATTGATATTGAACACTAAAGCGTTGATGAAAGCAAATTAAGTCTAGTCGTTTAAAAAACCTATTGGTACCAGCAGAAATGGTGACACAAAGACGAGTTATTTATTTTATTATTAATGGCATATGATTTATCATAAAGTTGTTTTAAATGGTTGAATGATTCTATTGATCATAAATTGGTCTGTGGACATGTAGAGAAAACAGTGTTTTTGTAATGTATTCAAATATTGGGCTTTGTTTTATCACTATCGACTTTCAGTTATTGAAAAAGATACGATCTCTTTGTCTAAAATAAGGATTTTATTTACTTGTAACAGTGCAAAGATACAACTCCCGAAAAAATGGTAAGAACGACTTTTATATTTGTCATGTGGTACTTTAAATTTTTTTTATGAAATAATACATTCGTAGGTAACACATGGCGTATCTGGGTGCAAGTCATTTCGGCACCTGTAGAAAAAGGCACCTCTATTTTTTTTTTAAATTTTAATTTCAATAAAATTACTAATTTGAATGTGTTTTAGTAGCAATACTAACTCCCATTAAAGTTATAGTTTCGTCTCAAAAAGTCGAAAAAGGACGGAATGAAACCACTTTGGACAATTCTGTGAAAAATACTTTTTTCAAAAGTTTAACATAGAATTGAATAGGTTGCTGGATGTACAAAAAGAAGTAATATCAAATGAAAATCAGTAAGATGATACAGGAGTGACGTATAATGGTGTTTTAAGCTACAAACTCCAAATGAATTTGTCATGATCTTATATTAAGGCAATCAGTTCTGTGATGGTGCAGTGGAGTATTGTTGTGTTACAGCCTTGTCAAAATTCTTTCACTTATATCGAGACGGTCAGTTCTGAAATGGTAGTGAAAACCGGAGTGTCTTGAAAAAACCACTGACCTTCGAGAGTAAAACTGACAAGCTTTCTCTCGCTAAGATCTACCTCGAGTGAAATTCTAACCTAGGCGATGAGAGTCGCTGTGGTCCGTAATCCGGTTCTTCAGAACAAGGTAATTCATCAGACTAGACATCATTTGAGATCCGAGAGGTAAACAGGTTATTTGGTTGCATGTTTAAATTACGTCATTTTTACAACAATGTCGAACAACCTGCACTTTTAAATATCGGTGCATTTAACCGTAACATATACCCTTGCAGTGGTTGTATGTGAGCGTTTTTAAACAAGTCTTATGTTACAACACATGGTCACATGCTGTTATCAGAATGCTCACGTTATTCAATGTATTGCTATCTTTAATTATTTTAAAATAAAACACGCAATTACAATTATGTTATTATTTCTAGTAATTGTGCGTCAGCGTACTATAAAAATTTATTCTGCCATGTAATGATTCTGAGCTCATCGGAAATAAATGCAATGCATCGCAAAAACACGTTGGTATCGCTATATCTGCATCCACATGACAAACACATTTTCGAACCCAAGGCGACCTCATGTTTTATCTAAAATATCGTCGTGTTTATAAACAATTTAGATTAATTAAATTTCCATAATAGCCAATAGAGTCCTAATGCATTTAATGTGACTCATATTTTACGCACGCATGAGAAACCGGTATAATATGTGCAAGCGACTGCTGTGTTTATAGCGAAAACGGTCAATGTAAAACTGGTTTCACTGTGGTACAGCGTACACTGGATATTGCAGAACAAAATGAGCCAAACAGCATGTGTAAACAACACCAGCGTATGTTGAAAGCCGATTTTTTTTTACTTTCTGTTCATTTTAACATGATATATACTGTTTAAACCTTGAAACAAATTGATGAAGCGAAAGTGCTCACCTGTGATTTTGACGTCGCTGGTGGTTTCTTTCTGATATTTCAATTCCCATCTCATAACTGAAAATTTTGAAGTCAAAAATAGGATTTCAACACACGCTGGTGTTGTTTATATTGGCTGTTTGGCTCATTTTATGCTGCACCACAGTTGGTTTCAGCACGACGGTAAAAGACTAATAACTCGCTTTGCGTATTGACAATCAATCAGTTAGATCCAAGGTTTGTGTTTACCGATTAGGGTCACAACTATTTCGCTGATATATAAATTTATTGGACAAGGGTGTTCATGAAAACAACGAAAGTTCGGGCCCCACGAAAATTATTGATGTAACACTATGCAATAAAGATAATATAAAAGCATGCTATTGTTATATACTATTTTAACAGTTTTTCTCTAATATTGTCAAATGAATGATGAAATTAATTAATATATATATATGGCATTATTTTCAAGCAAGGTTTTGTTTTATACCATTTTTGCAGGGTTCTCAAATATGGCCAAATACTATTTTTTAAATCTGTTAATGGTGAAAAAATAAAAAAATATATATGACATAATGGTCAAACAAGGTTTTGTTTTATACCATTCAAGTTTACAGGGTGTTAAATATGGTCAAATGCAATTTTTAAATGTTTTTAATGATGAAATTTAAAAAAAATGTTAATGATACTATGGTCAAAGAATGTTTTGTTTTATACCATTTTACAGGGTTCTTAAATATGGTAAAATACTATTTTTGAATGTTTTAATGATGAAATTACTTGAAAAATGTATTTGATACTATGGTCAAATAAGGTTTTGTTAAAAAACAAAAAGACACATGTACAAGTTAAAAAAAAGTTACAATCGTCAGTAAGAGTAATATTGGAAAGGTTATTTATCCATCACTGGCTGATTTTTTTTTATAACATGACGTTTAATAATCAGAAAACTCTGTTAATAACATTTTGATGTTTACAATTGTTTATATGACATTAGTCACGCAACATCATATATACAAGTCTTGACTTTTTTCAGTGACAAAGGTTGACCGTTACATTCGGGCAATTCACTGTAAAAGTTGCCCAGGGTCCGGTTTTTCAAAGCACCGTTAGCTTAACCGGCAATATTTTTTTTTAATTTATGTTAAAAATTAAACACATATAGTAGCCAAAAGAAGCGGTAACGGTCAAAATTTTAAGTCTATAACAATATATTTTGTTTAAATAGCATTATCATTCCGGGACAAAGTTACGCTTATTTGAAACTCTTCTTCATTGTGTTTGAATTGGCATCAAAAGCGACAAAAGAACATTAACGGTTGCCAAAGTATCGATGGTATATACTTTGAAAAAGTGTCTCAAAAGCCAATATATTTTAGTTGGATAATAATCTATAAAATATTGTTTTAAATATTTAATTTTATGCTGATGAGAATAATAATAATAATAATAATAATAATAATGAGACACTCAATATTAACACATGAATGGCAATGTGTTATTTTTGAAATACAGACCAATATGTTCATAAAAATTTGATCTTTATACTTCATAGGAGAAGCGCGTCAATGACAAAGATAATACTGCATAATCTACGTCAGTCAGGTGAAAGACATCACTTAATTACCGGACAAGACAAACGACTCGAAATCGGAATTACCTACATGACAAATGTATTATTAATGCATACATATATATATAGTGCAGGCCTGTCGAAAGTTTAACACTAAGTTAATGAATCGGCTCATCTCTGTCATGTGCTATTTTTGACATGTCGACAGGCACATTTTTAGTACAGTACAGTTCTTTTTGGCAACTCCTAGCTAGATATCAGCAGGTTTCCGTCCACTAGTTACCCATATCCCGGCAACTCGGTAGTCAAGCTTCGAGTCCTTTTCGTTTGCTAAGTGTTAAACTTTTGACAGGTCTGTACTGTATATATGCCAATAAAGGGTTTTATTTATTAATGAATTAGTTCTATTATCGGTATATAATGCCTCGGCATTTTATCAATGAAATGATATTCAAAACTGACAATGTGAAAATGTCAGCTCATTTGTATTTCAGAGACTTTAGTACTTTGTTGTGTTTTTTTAATTGTAAAAACTGTCAATTCCAAATGTGACACAATTAAGAGGTTATCATTCATATGCATTATGTATAATTGTAAACTCGGTCCCGGTTTTGAATATAATTTTCTTATTGAAAGACATGGTCATATTGTCATATACCACTTTTTGAATTTAACCATATAATACATTTGAATGTATTTTATGTTTGAATTAAAAAATTGATATATGACAATATTGAAAAAATCATGTGTCGGTAAACATGAACTGGATTTAAATAAGCAAAACTTTTGGGAGGAATTCCATTTGTACTCACTACTAAAATTTTAGGGGAAAAAAACAAAAACAAAAAAACTTAAAACAACGGTATCAAGCCAAATGAATACAAAACATTTCTGAGGGTAATGGGGATTTTTAACCAAAATTTTAAATTATAAAATGTAATGGTAGGGGTAAAAATAAGAAATTAATACCGAAATTTGAAGAATGAGTAGTAAAACTCAGAATCAACCATAGTGAAATCTTAAAATAAATGTTATATTTATTATAAATTTTTGAATTTTTTAAATGAAATATTAAAAAATTTATAAAATGACATAAGGACAAACATTCTGAAATCATTAAATGAATATGTGTTTCATAATGACACTGGGTATGTGTAAATATGATGTAGATTATAGGCTTGTCTAATTGCAACCATCGATCGTAGGCGCTTAATTGAGCTAGATATTACATAAAATGAAACATATATTTAAACGTCTTTGTAACTGAAGTAACATTTGGCATACTTTATTTTACATGCTTAAACTGTGTGTTTTGTGTAATTCGATTTCACGTTGTACCATTTTGTGTATCAATGAATAGATTTTTTATCTATAATTTCGTGAACCTCTGAATCTCATATCGATCCTTATTAGAGTCATTTAAAGTAGCGGAATTGACTATAATCAAAAATTGTGATTGACAATAAAACGTGTCCTTAGCTGTTAAGTTCTGTATCATTGTAACTGTGTGTATGACCGACGGTAACTTTAATTTTTACCTTAAGTGAACGTTTCACCTGAGAATTAATTAATGGCCATCTCCAGCAGCAGAATTAATTACACTTCATCCCCCACACCTCATATTTTACCTTGATCAACGAAACATGTACACACCTCTGGTTATTCACTCTGAGACATTACTAACACACAAAGTAGCTACTATCTGACTGGGAGTATCTTACACATGTATTATATATATATGTAAATGCCCGTTTTATCCCTTTACAATGAATGCACATGTGCTTGTTTACATCCAGACTTACTCATATGCATTTATTTAGTTTTATTTACTGTTTTTATTTTAGAAATTAATTACATTGTATTAATTTTAAACTCACACAAACAGACAGACACAGATACTTAGATTTTTCTATTAAATACTTAGTTTTTGACCAGCAGGGCATGTATATATTCATGTATATATTGGTGCACTTAAACTATTGATCATGCTGTGAACTATCGCTTTTTATGGCGATTAATATAGGAAAACCATGTAGTAGATATTACACGTGTGTAGGGCTAATGTCGACTTGATAATAACACAATAACACAAAAAGAAAGACAAAAAACAGAGAGAGAGAGAGAGAGAGAGAGAGAGAGAGAGAGAGAGAGAGAGAGATGGTAATGTGGTAAAGGGTAAAGAAAGACAAAAAGGGGAGAGAGAGAAAGTAGATAGAGAGAGGTGAAGAAGAGAAAGAGAAAGAATTGAAGAAGAGAAAGGGATGTGTGTGTGTGTGTGTGAGAGAGAGAGAGAGAGATCCTTGGATATGTGATGTGTATCACTCAATTTATGTATGTACATAAATGCTTTACTTACCCCCCATAGTTTTTATATACATGTAAAGGTTTTCCTTTCTTTTTACTCCTCTTTCTCTGTGATTTTGTAAAAGTTTCATATTTACTTTTAAGTATTTTTGAAAAGTCGAATTTCTTATTATCCAATCTATCTAATTTCCGTAAAAACTCATCCACATCGGAATCCGTTTCGTTTACATATGAAGATTTCGACACTGTTTTTTGTTGTAAATATTTTCCTGAATTTTTATTTAAACTATTTCTATGTGAACCTCCATCAACATCGTCTAAATTATTATTATTGTTGTTATTATTATTATTACTAAACTTGTCCCCCTCAGGACTAAAATCGTCACTTGTGTAGTTACTCTTATTCAACCGTTTTCGTATAGCCGACATGTGAGCTCCGTTTTCGGCATAAAATACTTCACTTTCTGGAGAGTTTTTAAATAACTTATATCCTCCATTTGAAATCACATGTAAATTATTTAAAACAATAATAAAGAATAATAAACTAAGTATTCCAAAAATTGAGGTAACTACTCTCTGTTTTAACTTCATAGTCCTGTACCGTTGTCCATGTCTATATCAATAATCATCTAATCTGTCGGATACATAACGTTTTACCTTGGTACGTAAACATGCAAAAACGTACATCCATCTATAAACTATACAGCGATTCGCCTGGCCGATGACAATCCGCTGTCACTCAAGTCAGTAGTTGTGTTGATACAATCCCTCTACACTGCTATATAACCGTACGTCACTATATCCAATCTTTACATCTGCTCTTTCGTCGAGTCTATACGGTCTTAGTTAGTTTTCATGGAGTCTAAAACATTTCATTATATTATTTATAAGTAAATAAGAAAAAAGTCATATGTAGGTCATATATAAGGTGTAGACTTGTTTGTAGCACATTGTCATTAACAATAAGTACAAACCAAATAATGATTATCGACAACTATCATGACTTACCTTAAGAATTCCACGCTTTTTGTAAATAACGATTACGCTATTTCATTGGCCATTATTGAAGTGCTTTTAAATTTAACACTACATAAAACTATATTCGATGCTTTCAATTGTTAAAAGCCTGTGTATGAAGTAATACAATTTTTAAAGATCGTATCTGTGTAGGTCTAAAACCAGTTTTTGCCCTAGGTAAAATAATATTGAATTTTAAGGGTATGTATTTATATACGACTTCATTATATTGTCAATGAAAAATACCCGAAGCGAAACAAGACGGTAATACAAATTTCACAAATGTAAATATAGGTATAATACATATGTATACGTGTAATATTGAAGTATAAAATTTAAACTCGACGTGTACACTGTATATATATACTTTGGTACTGTATATCTAAAAATGCTGCAATGGTCCAATCTTTAATTTAAACTAGTTGGGTTTTAAGCTGCTGATCTTGAGAAAGGTTGATATTTTATCTAAATGGTCGAGCTTATAAAACAAATTATGTAAAGAGACATAAGATTGTATATGATGTGGTGACTGGGTTTTTGTAAAAATAAATATGAGAAAATATGAGGTATTATAGCATATCGTCACGTTGAAGGGTAGTGAAATGATAAAAGGTCGGATATTGCAGGAGTCAAATTGCATAACTGTTCCATATCATTTAAAATATCCTTTCCTTTCCAATCGTTACGAATAATATTTTAACTTATGCCTACGTTGTTTTATACACAGAAGAAAGACGTTAGATACTATGAGCAATGTACCTGCAATTATATTAGTATGTTTAGTGTTTTGCCAAACACTCGAGCACAGGATGTACGCAAAAGTGTTCCTAAACATTTGGCCACATTGCGTACGTGCAGAGGTATGCGTGAATAACGTGATGCAAAACATTTGGCTACATGATGAATATGCAACAGTACTAGTTATAGTATGTCTAAGTTACGTGTATTGCTAAGGATTTGGGCACATGCTGTACGCGCAAAAGTATTCGCAAATTTGGTGTTTTGCAAAGCATTTGGGCAAACGATGTTCGCGCAATAGTATGCGTAGGAAACGTGGTTTGCTTAACATTTGGCCCGAGACATGATGTGCGTGGCGTGGTATGCGTGATTAACTTGTTTTGGTCCTTTGGGTATCTTTTCAACATCTTTTTCCAATTTTGGTTCAAGCACAACTAATGAGGAAGTGTATTCGGAAACGGCAGTCTAGTGCTGTAAAGTTATATATATAAGCATTTATATTTCATGAAGAGGGAATATTTCTTATGCTGAAGGTGCATAATGCGACATCTGTGGATTAAAGTACCATCAAAGACCAGTATCTACATTATTGATAAAGTTATGTAGGGCTTATCGGGTTACGTGTATTGACACGAATGGGGAAAACGTTGCTTTCTGGATTAGGTATAACCCATAGTACCATAGGTCACAAATTTGGCGTACAAGTAATTAAGCATATATATGCCGGTTTACTTATCTCACATAATTATTTGAGTACATGTATAAACATGGTGCTTAAGAAGGTTAAGTAGCAAAACAACTTCAAGAAGCAATAATCAATGCTGTATGAAGCAACACCTGTGAAAATAACTTGCTACAAAAAGGGTGTCTACACTATTGACAAAGTAACGTAAAAACGAAATACGATTACATAATATTTGAAGAAATAGTTATAAAATAAAGCAAGTCAAAAGTCATACGACACCAAAGTCGAAGTTATGGTTCATGTATGCATGTTCCCCTCTATGCGATATATTATGTTTTATTTTAATTCAAATTCCTTGTTGCATAGTGCTTCAAAAAGGTGTAGCAAATAATCTTGATTTCTTTTTTAAATTTGTAGCACAAAATTATAAATTAAAATTTAAAATTTAAAACTGTAATATAAAAAATTGAGAGAAAAGATACCATTGGTATAAAAAGCTAAAAATCTTTGCCCTTTATAAGCCGGCATTGGCAACAAGTGCGCAGTACAGACCTGCTTAAAGTTTAACATTGAGCCCACGAAATTAGCCCGAAGCTCGGATGCCGAGAGGCCAAGAGGCCGAAAAGCTGCCGAGAGATAGATAGCGACTGTCAAGATGTAGTTTAGGTAACGAGGAGGTGAGATACCGGTAAGCTGCCAATTGGGCAGCGATTCGTTAGCTTATTATGAAACTTTCGACAGGTCTGTAGCGTATGATGACTTTAATCTGCCGTACAGGTGTTCAGAATTACAGCGGAGAATTTAAGTCTTATCACATCGTAGACGAATATATTAACATTTCATATAGAAGCAACACAATAAAAAGTTTTAGATTTTCTTTGTTCGGTTGCCACAGCTTTATTGTTGTACACCTGTGAATCTGTTGCATGTCATCGAACGTGTGTAATTTACCCCGTAATGATAAATGGTTTTTTTTTTATTATTTTATTTTCGTTTTACTGAAAGGAATGTATCTAAAGGGGAGACAGAAATACATAGTATAAAAACCTATGTTCAACATAATGCACAGATTGTAATAAGCATTTGCAACATCAGGTGCTCCAGAAAGTTGCGTTCACTTGTTAACACAATATGAGTAGAGTTGAGTAGTGTTGTATGCCCAAACCAAGATTCTTTCTTATATTGAGGCGGTCAGTTCTGAAATGGTAAAGGAAACCGAACTGTCCGGAGAAAACCACAAACCTTAGCAAATTTGTTCAGACTACGATCTGTCCCGAATGAGATTTGAATCTAAGCAGTTAGAGGCACCCGTAAGCCGGCGCTTTAAACCACTAGACCACTGTGTTAACATAAATATGTTGCTGTATGGTATAATGTAAATGATGATATTGTAAATACAAGTCCTCGTGTTTTACTCTTAATCTTAGAAAGGCTTATCATGAAATGTAATATGTATGTGAATAAATTTAAACTTTATTGCTGTTGCATTAGCCTGTCCATCAGGTATAAATGGACAAGATACAGTACAGCCCTGTCGAAAGTTTAACATTAAGGTAACAAAAAGAAGTCGAGGCTCAGCTTCAGAGTGACCACGATATGGAAAGCAAATGTCTAGAATGCTCCAGAAAGATAAATATCATCTATAGAAAAGCTTACAAGGAGCCGTGATTTGCTGCACCAATGCGTTAGCTCAGTGTTTAACTTTCGACGGGAATGTACTGTACAATTTCTCAATAAACTAGAGAACAAGTGTATATCACATCTTAAGTTGAGCACCTAGCCTCATTTCCCTGGTGGAAGTTCACCTGTTACATTAATTGCTAGTTTTCGAAGTTTTCACATAGCTTTTTGGAATATAATTTAAGCATGAGCCGATGCCGATTGCAAATTTAAAGTATGCATGTACGTAAAAAAAAATAAAAGGTTACAAAATGTAATAGGGCTGTATGGCTAAAAAATATTAATTTAAGCTAAACAGGGGTCATATAAATGGAAATGATATACAATATGAAAGATCTTTTACAAATGACTGTTATTATTGAAAGGCAAGCGTAACATATTACTAATAGAGTGGAAAACTATCTCTACACAGAAAATGCAAAAGAAACTAAACAAGTTTTCCACTCGACCTTCAATTGAATATGCGAAATTATCGAAAGAAGAGAAGTAATTTCAGCCATTGAATTCCTAATAATGAAACTACGTATGTCACTATCTGCAAAGTAAATGCTTCTAATAAGTGTGTAATGAAACTGATAATTTATTGGCATACTTGAGTTACAGTACTGACCTGTCAAAAGTTTGACACTGACACGAGAAGAAGTCTAAAATAGGTTACCGAGTGGCCGAGATAGGGGTAGCTTGTGACAAAACACCTACCAAAAGATAGGTAGCAGCAACGTTAAAACTGTGAATATATAGTCAACGAGAAACCGATATTGAGGTGCTGATTCAGCATTAATTCGTTAGCTTAATGTAAAACTTTCAACAGGTCTGTACTGTGTAAATCATAAAACGAGGAATAAATTGGCCTTGGATCGAAAAATTATGTTTGAGTACCACAATTGATTCTAAGCTAGTTTTGTATTATAAATCTTAACAAAAACCCATTTAATTGTCACGAAAATAGAATTTCTAAAATCATTTACTTGTTTCATATAAATCAAACCCACATGAAAATTATTAAAAATATAAAATTAAATTTTGGATGTAATAGTTTACACACTTTTTACATTACTTGCCAATGACAATAATAGTATTATAATAATTCTGAATGGGTAGATGGCTACGGAATAGCAATGATCTTCAAAAATGGATAGCTGGCTCCGATAAAACAATAGCAACGTTAACACTCTTCAAAATACTGTAGGTACTTGGCTCCAAAATAGCAACGTTCTTCAAAACAAGTAGTTGGTTAAAGCTTTGGCATTTGTTTTACATACGCATGGCGTAATAAAAAATAAATATCCCAACAATTATTGGCACCTCGTATTTCGTCTAATATTACTCAAAGAATCATGGCAAAATTATTTACATGGCGGGAAACTAAAACAAACATCCGAAGACTAATGATAAAAACTCCAATTAATAGCATGATAAATCGAAATAAATTATATCAAGAACAAATACTAATGGGAAATAGCACCTCCTATTTAAAAATTTTATCCGATGAATTTTTGGGAGCGGGGGGTATTTTTTGTGAGCTTGTGGCTCACAATTTTTCTAGTTTATTCAATATTGCAACCAAAAAGTACCCTATAGTTGAAACACGACCCGTAAAACAGATGAAAAAGGCAACAAGAAAACAATGCTTATTGGCTCAGCGATTACAAGACTAATGACGAAAAATTGTTCTGTGAATGCAAAATTTTACTCATTGGTTGGCGTATCGTTTAATATCGTCCAATATGCATGCTTTTATTTTAGGCTTGACAATGCGTGATTTAAATATTCTAATTTTGCAATATCGAGTATAATGAAGTTTTATTATAATCCGAAACATTGACGTCAACACTTTGTCTAGGACCTTAAAATAGCATTTGCCAGAAATATCTAGAGTTCAGAAATTAAAAAATGGAGCACACATTGCTTCAAAGCTTGAAGCCTTAATGCGATTTGCCAGTGAACAATGTAATCAATACCAATTAACATTTAAACGGAACGGGTTGGAAAACAGCTAAAATTGCAAATTCCCGAAACAACATCATTTCATGGGGCAACGTACACTTACATGATTTCATATCCAATGGAAATAATTGTTCCAGACAAATGTTAGGGGGAGGTTACCACGAGGTACGCTTCGGAACAACGGTAAAGTGCATACTAATAGTGGTAACTGTTTTATCAAACAAAACAAAACAATTACAGGCAATAATCTTATTTCTTTGCCTTCGTTTGTTCTCTCAAAAATGTTTATACTAGCCTTTTTGCTGTTATTCCCATTACTATTTTCTGTTTCTATTTGTGGAAGTGAATTATCCCAGTGTATCAAAGTGAATTTAACTATTATAATACACTGATAAAGTGATTTATTTGTGTAAACTTACAATTGCATACAGCTTTAATCGTATAATTGCAAGGTATCAAATGTTCTGAAAATCAATTGTCAATGTTTGTTTTTTCGCACAGCATTTTATATCCCAATATACATTATAGTTTAAAATAACGTCGTCAGTTAGTAAGCTTTGTTATGTGTTTATATTGTAGATGAAATGGTGTAATATTTTTCAAGTCATGAATTCAAATAGGATTGTCCCATTGTTTGTGTTTTTGTGAGTAAATCTAACTTGGATATTTCATGGTAGTGCAAAACTATTTTAACATCAATTTCTAGTTCATATGTTTGTTTTGCAGGTATGAATCAATCGTGGTGTTCAAGTACAAATTCGGTTTCATAGTCTTCGATTTTCTTCAATTGTTCTATGATAGATTGACTGATTTGATGAGTTTTACGTGTCAGTCAAGACATATATATATGTATATATTTCACATATATCGAGGGGTCTTTAGCCACAGTGAAAGTGACAGAAATTTTGACTTTTTGCAGAGAGAGTTCTTCAGCATGTCACATCTACCGTGACATGGGGTATCGGTAGGTAATCTTTTCTTAAGAATCCTGTGATTTTTCATTTCTAATACCGAGTGCTTAGTCACTACCTATTTTCAAGTCTTGGCCATGGTTAGAATCCCAACCTCTCCCTGTTGTTTTATGGAACAGAGACGCATAAACTCTCAGAAAAAAGTTGAATTCTACTTTGTTGCAAACCGATATCAACACATGACATATATTTCTTGTTAATTGATAACGAATGCATATTAATTAGTTAGTATAATAAAGAAAAAATGCATTAAAATGCACGACAATATAAATTATTTAGCAATACAAAATAACAATATTGATCGGAATAATTATTTAGTTATGTTCATGTGAATTGCGAAACAACAAAGGTCCAAGGCTCAGACGTGTAAGTTTCAATGCTGAAATCGACATTATGGCAGTCAAAAGGTTTCATATTAAGTTAGAGCATTTGAGATGTCATGTATTAACATTTTGAATATTTCTTTCAGGAAAATGGTAAAATATTACTTAGATACGGCCCGAGCTTCATGTGGCTATCAGTGTTTGGTATGTACCAAGAAACATAAGCTTTGTTTTTCATACCACAGGCTTTTTAAACTTGTAAGTTGAGACACAGACTGACATTTTTTATCTGATATATTAAATAAATCTTTAAAATATCATTCTCAATTTTGATTTCACACGTGACGGATGTAGCAAGTTGGACAGGAAGTCCTTACCCTTCCAGAGCACCCGGCCTTACTACCCTGGTGGAATTTCACATGTTTAACTTAATTTGCCAATTTTCAAGGATTTTGCATTGTTTTTGGTATTGTGATTTATATATGGACTGGAATGAATATTCGAATTTTCGAATTTTCAAGGCTTTTTTGGTTTTGGTTGTGGTTCGAGCGTGGACTGGCGGTGCTGTAGTTAAATTTAATATAATTATTTAAACGTGCACACAACTTTTTTTAAATGTTAAACTTAATGGTATAGGAAAAACTTGTAACTTGTGGTCTAAAGTTTTCGATTTATTTAAGAAAGACACGTTGTAACAGATGATATATTATTATCATAATATCGGACTGAACAGTTGTATTTGCTTTACAAAGTTGTCAAACAAGAATATTGTTTAGATTTAATTATTGTTAAACATTCGATCTTTTTATAATTTATACGTACGATAACTGTGTCTTTTCAACGTAAATATCGGGCATTGATTTAGCCCATAGTTGGATCTTGGACAATTTGTAATTTAAATCAATCTAACTGACATCCATTGATTACGTTCAAGATGTGACATTCAATTACGTGTAATAGTGTCAATATAGAGGCTTATTTACGCCCTTTATAAAATATTTCGACTAGTTCACGAGTTCAAAATTGAGGTCTATGCATACCCATATATAACGTTTTGATGAATTTATGAATGCAAACGGGTAGTTATTCCGTTTGTGGTCCAACCTATTAAATTCTATGTTTAAAATTCAACGTAAAATTTTAAATTATTATATTCCGCCATTTTCGGCATTTTCTGACAAATCCAAGTCTTTCCTTCAACAGATTCAAAAAAGGCAGTTTTGCCTTTGCGTTTGAATAAGATCGACTAGTACTGATACAAAGAAGGGGTAATAATAAAGACCCTTACTGATTCAAAGAAGGGGTAATAATCAGGACCCTTTCATCTCCTGGGCGCATTAGGAATGAGGCCGTCATTGATTTTCTGTAGTCCATGTATCCAGAATATCCTGGATATATTTGACGTCCCATAGTTTGATTTCACAAGTGATGGATGTAGCTAGCTAGGTAGGAGATACTTACTCTTCCGGAGCAGCTGGTCTCACTTTCATGGTGAAGGTTCACGGTTTAATTCAATCTGACAGTTTTCAAAGTTTTTACATTGCTTTGTGGGTGTTAATTTGCACATGGACCGGTATGGGTTTTTTTGTGTTTACACAGAAGTATATAAATATAAAACATTGTTACTCAAATTATTATCTCCAGCTATTACTACGAATATGTGCATATTGATCAATTAAAATTATCAATATTACATTCTAATATGTCGTTACTAAAATATTAATTCTGTCAAAAATCTGTGTACTATTAATTCCTAAAACAAACTAATAACTAAATGCTTGATACAGAATGTAAAACAAACTATATACAATTTTATTGAGGAATCTATCATATAGCTTAGCTTTTTAATGGTTTCTAGCGATAATGGCGTCTTGGGTAACACTTGTGAGCAAATGGTATTGCTGTCGTGACAGGGAATTTAGGTGTAATAAAAAGACAACAAACACCATTGGCGACAGACAGAATACAATACAGACCTGTCAAAAGTGTAAGTCTAAACTTCAGAGTTTGTGCCGAATTGGCAGCTCAGCTCGACTCCTCGCTAGCCATATCTCGACACATTTCAGTCGTTGCTATCTATATCTCCATACCTTTTGGCTGCATACCTCGGCCACTCGAGGCTGCGACCCATTTTCGTTATTTCATTGTTAAACTTTCGAGAGGTCTCTACTGTATATTTCTATAACACATATACAATATTATTGCGGTCCATCAGTCTTGGGGTAATATTAATGCAACACCATTTTACAATTTCTAAATACTCTGAAATAGTTTCCATGGCGCTCGGATGAAAAATTGTCACACAAAAACTACTTGAGAGACAGATATTTTTTGAGAATGTTGTAAAAATTGTCAATGTAATGCAATCACCCTTGTGCTGCATCTTAATAATTCATTGTTTTGCCACACGTTACAATATATTTGTCTCGTGATAGATAAACGCTCATTTTGCAATCAAACACATTTATACCGGTAAATGACCAAAACTACAATCCCAAAAGCATAATGAGAACTTTAAAAACTGGAAACCTAAACACTTGAACCTCCACCAAGGAAGTGAGACCGGATGCTCCGAGAGGCTTAGCACCTCCTCTATCTAGCTAGCTACATGAAATCAATATTGAAAATGACATTAACATGAGATATGGGGTCAGAATAACAAACTGAACAAAGCCTCTGTGAGCTTATTTTACATAGAATTTTATAGAAATTACAATACATGACATCTATGTAAGGTGAAAATATTTTTGCTCATGTTCACCACCAAAAAACACTTTTAGATGAAACTGTG
This sequence comes from Anadara kagoshimensis, assembly GCA_021292105.1. Classification (NCBI taxonomy): domain Eukaryota; kingdom Metazoa; phylum Mollusca; class Bivalvia; order Arcoida; family Arcidae; genus Anadara; species Anadara kagoshimensis. Next base: position 31,980,217 of record CM037861.1, read on the forward strand.
AAATACTTGTAGTACAAACGAAGACTAGTGTAATATATATGTAACATTAATAAACAGTATGCGAAACGTCGATTTTTAAGCAATTTAAGAAATTAAAGTCGATCAGAGTTTTAGCAGGTATTTCAATCTGGAAAAAGTTCTTGAAAATGTGAAAATCTTAAATTTTCGCGTTCTCCCAATTTTCGTTTCTTCTATGTAAACACAAACCCATAAATTAATATGTCATCGAGATAGTGTAAATTACAAACTCACTTTCAACGGAAACAACATATCACAAATTTACCAGCTCTCCAAAAGGCTATTCTTAGGACCACGAAAAAAAACCTAATGGAGATAAATGTGATTCTCCACAAAATGATTTTCTTAGAAACAATAAAATTTATATAAGATACCACGAAAAAAATAAAATGATTCCACAGTTCTATACATACTTGATTTTGGCTCAATCTTTTAAATTTTTCCACCAACACAAAAACTCCTGAAAATTACTACATCTGATCGAGTGGACAATAACGAACTGATTAATAGATATATCTGAATTGTCCTTTTTAATAAACCTAGCCAATGTCTCATAACATAGAAGGAAGCGCTATATATAAATATAACTCATTACCTTCTCTTGTTCATTTCTCGTTATAGATCTGTTTATTAAGAATGTTAATTAACCAAAATATTTCTTTAATAACTAAATTAAATTAGATTCCTTGATCTTTACAAATTGTACTACTGAATACATCTGGTTTAATTAAATCAACGTAAATGTTCTATTAATATTTTGTGTCAAAACGTGGAAATGAATCTATCAATATTATGTATGTATATTTTAATCAAAAGTGGAAATGGAATGCATTGTGATGATTTTTTTCTCAAAGGTTTGCGGCGAATGTTTCTGTTGAAATATTATTTTAAAAAGGACACTGAACCGGAAGCGGAAGTTAAGGTCTGGTTAATTTTCTAGAATATGAAATGAGCCTTAGTGATGGGACAACATATTTTCAAGTTATTTATTTCGTGGTTTTAAGATTATACCATTTTGCTGATTGACAAATTCGCTATTTGTAGCGACTGAGTTTAGGTTATATATACTGTTTCGTGGGTAATATTGTCCACGAAAATAGCAAAACACCACGAAAATAATGATTTTACATTAACCACCGAATGGGAAACCCCAATGTTTGAAAAATACTCATGCACCTTGAAAGAACAAAGCAAAATAACTACTTTTATTACCGTTTGATTTAAAAATACAGCTATTGATTTCAAGAGGAGTAAATTATTGCTAAAAGACTGATCAATTTAGCTGAAAAATTACATAATCTCACTATAAATTCACCGAAAAAATCTTAATGTTTGGAAGATTATTCATCCTCGACAAACCCATTATTAAACCAATCAATGGATATAAAGACTTGAGGGACAATCTGGCGTAAAGCTGAGATACTTGTTCTGAAGTAATTACGTGCAAGACTGCTTTGTCAATGTTGTCGGAATAAGGAACATCACAGTCAAAATTCGATTCAGTTCAGACCTAATATATCGTATAAATAAACAACATCTTTTGTGTCTATGAGTTTGTTCCCTATACAAATTTAAGGCTCGAATATTGTTCTTAGCTGATTGAATACTGTTTTACGTCCCCTCAGCAGTTTTTCAGCTCTTTACGTCATAACATTTTTTTCTTAATAATTTCAAGTATTTATGTATTTACAAGTACATGTGGTACGTGCAATTTTTCTATTCTCTTTTGTATTTAGGGCGTACATTATTAGCAATAATTTGTTTAAAATAAATTAAATTTCATGCACAAACTAGAATTTAGTATTATATACATGGAATATGTCCATCTAAATTCGAAAAATTTAATATCACAATACCAATTATATTCACAAAATTAATGAAAAAATTTCAAATATACGTGTAAATGAACTTATTTTACAAAGTAAATTTGAGTATTATTAAGACATTTCCTTAACGTCTAAAGTTAAATGAATACAATATCACTAAAACACAAGGAAGTGAACAAGACAAGCAAAATGGACTGTGGATTTCAATATCAGAACATACAAGGAATGGTAACTTTTTTTTTGGCTGTTTTTGTAATTAATATAAAAAACTACAAAAAACGTATTTACAACATATGTAAATCACCGCCAGTATTATATTGTTGATAAGTATGATGTCTCTGTTTCCAGGGGTGCCCTGGATATATTTTACGTCACATAGTTCCATGGTCCTTTCGAATTCACTGTCAATTTTGATTACACGTGTGTTGGGTATAGATAGCTAAACAGGAATTGTTTACCCATCGGAGCACTCGGCCTCACTTCCCTGGTGTAAGTTCAAGTATTTTACCGAATTTGTCGGTTTCAAAGTTTTTACTCTGCTATAGCATTGTGATTTAGACATAGATTAAAATGGTTATTTTTGTTGATTACAATATCACTAATCATACGAAAGCAATATCAGCAGAATGATTTGTAAATATCGGTATAAAAAAAATATGGTAACTTTTTTTTACTGGTGCTCTTTTTGTAATTTACAATATCACTGAACATACGGAAGTAAGATGACCATAACAAATGTGCAAATTTCGCTATCAATAATTCTAAGATTCCATCAAGATGTATTAAAAAATAAATAACAATTATAGTTAAGGCTTAACAGTACAGATTTACTTCGTAATTTAAAGCAGAATTGTTTGTTATTATTCGTATTTTGAAGGCAAAAAGAAATTTGATGATTTTTATAGAATCACAGAAAAAAATTCTATTAAGTCGCCTTGGTTAAGTTTTTAATGAACTTAATAGAAGATCTACATAGATCCTCTTTATTACCAGAATTGTATATGTTGCGTTAAGAGCGAGACTTTAAATATCGTGCGCAAAACTTTCAAAATCGAGCACACAACATGCGAAAATAAAGCACTCGATTTCAACATATATTATTCTGTGGTACAAAAGTGCACCATATATAGATTTGTGAACGCTACAGAGGATGGTTATCATTACACGACTTCTTAACACTGAATTAACTTGTATTTGCTAGAGGCTAATAAGAGGTCTGTGCAATTAATACCAACTCAAATAAAATGTCTATATATCTGCGTTTTATTACTTTTAGTAAGCCTTAAGGAATTTCAGTGTCTCTAAATTATTATATTTGCCCCCACAATTCACATTATTAATTTTATTTGTCTGGATTGTGCATAGTCTCATAGTCATTACGATAGAATCATCACGGTACCGAAACATTTCTTTATTAAAACCTGAAACTGGAATGGAAAATGGAATGACAGGGTTATAAAATTAGCACACAAGAACCTGACGCAATATACATCAAAACATTAATCATCACCAGTTTAAGTGGAGTGGAGATGATCTAGTCAATCATATTGAAATCTTAAATATTGTACCTTTAATAACGGACCTTTTATCACAAATGCCTAGACGCTCATATATCTGCATTTTAAGCAGTATTAAAGTCAAACATAGACATTCGAATCCATGTCCAATTTACAAACCAGAAGTAAGGAAAAACGTTGAACTGACAAATTAAGTTAAGCTCGTGAACTTCTACTAGGAAAGTAAGGCCGAGTGCTCCGGAAGAGTAAGTACATTCTGTTTAGCTACCTTCACCCACCACGTATGTAATCAAAATTTAAGTGAACGGAACATAGAACTGCGAGACTTTAGATATATCAAGATATATAAAGGATTAAATATTTTCTGAGCATCGCTGTATGATAAAGCCGCTGGTAAAACAGACCTCATTCTAAAAGAATCAGTTCACAATCATAGGCTGTAACACACCAATATTATGTGTTACTATGCTATGGAAAATACCAAGAAAAGTCTGCAAATGAAATAAAGAGTAACGTTCTAGGTTTATAATCAAGAATAAATTCTGCCCATACCTGAAAATCTCAGATGTCCATGTGTCACCCCAAAGTAATGCGGCAAACGCTATCAATATGGATAACGGTGCAGACAATATATAAACAATACACATTGTTTATATCATATTTACGAGGTGGAAAATTAGAGCCGAAGAACATAAATTACATTTTCTAATGGTTTGTACAACATAGACCATGTTTCTTCATTTTCCGCTTCGTTAAGAACCAGTGTATGCATGTTCTTTAGAACTAATATCGTAAATACACACGCGCACGTGTATGTCGATTGTATACATGGTATGTATCCGTTTGTTAAGGGTCAATTCACTAATATTGCATTTCATTTTTTAGTATAATATTTATTAGTAATTTGTAAAATTTGGTGCAGGCTGATAAATTAACTCTTGAAAACGTATAAAATGTATTATTCAAAATACGTATTTTGTGGTAATTAGCAAAAAAGTTCAGTTAATTTACTGAAATATTCCTTTCATATAAGAAGCTTTGTAATTGGATGCCGAGTGGCTCAGGCGTCGGCTTACAGATCCTTTCACCATCAAGATTCGAATTCCACTTGGGGGATGCTGGTGTCATAAGTGTGTCAGTTCGCATGCAAAAGGTCGGCGGACTAAACTGACCGCGACTTGACTGTCGCGTACCACTCTGTTACTCAACTCCATCTGGGTTTCAGGTTTACAATGCTTTGTCTATTGAATGGTAGAATTAGAATGAGATTACGTTGGTGTTTGAAATCTGATTTGACACTCGAAGTGTTTCAAATTCCTGTAATTTGACCCAAATCACCAACACGTTTCCATCCCTGCAAGTCGCAAGTTTTACCGGCTATGTACGGAGATAATATTAGGTGTGTAGAAATAGTGTTTACTGGCCACATATAAGCTGTTTTTAATCCAAATTTTATTCTCTGTATTCAGTGTAATGCATGATTTTATATTGCATTGTTGTGTAATGATGTATTGTAATAAGTTATCAGTATGTCACCTTGGAAAGTAAAAAATGTAACACAAATGATTTTTTAATTTTTTTTTATTATATACTAGTTAAACAGGGGTTGCTTACCTTTCCGAAGCACCCGGCCTCACTTCCCTGGTGGAAGTTTACTGATTCGGACATGGATTAGTGTTTGTTTTTGATTGGTAGTATTGACATTTTCACTGTCGAATTTAGTGCAGATATTTAAGATGTTGATTCAAAAAGAGAATAAGCTAAAACCAAAAAAGTAAGCACGAAGTTAAAATACTGTCCAGCGGTGTGGTTCCAGTACAGTTCTTTTGGTGGAACAAAAATATCCTTTGTTTTCGTGGCTACCCTGGTACACTAAATTACATATCAACGAGATATATACCAAACTTATCTTGAACGGAAACCACAAACTACGATCGCGAATTAACAAACCAAAAAAATTATATTTTTCCTAGAACCAATTAAATTATACACTTTTGTCACAGCATTCCAAATCGATACTTACCTATCCACCTTTTTGACAGTGTGGAAAACAAACATAACATTTACAATAAAGAAAATCATTTGTTACATTTTCACTTTTATAGGTAACATAAATATTGATCGTGATAGGCTAATGTATATCAAAATACCATTACACAACAATACCATATGAAAAATGAAATTACATTGAAAAGTGAGAATAAAAAGTGGTTTTAAAACAAATTTAGCGTTGTCAGTAAAAAGCAGAGGTTTAAAATCTCCTTGGTCCGAGGTCCTGGACCTACTGATTTCACTTTGGGACTCTTGATATTTTAACTGACCTTGGATTTGTTACCAAAATATATATTTCTACTTATTCTATATTATAAAATAGATCTGGTGATATTGGACTTTTAAAACTTTATATTGGACCTTGTCAAAAATGAAGACAAAAGGTCCTGGAGGTTCAGTTATAAAACTTAATTTTAAACACATGAAAATACACCACAAGAGAACACTTTTATAGACTAAATGTTTTATGTGTATCTATGCAAAATAATGCGATTTGCAGATCTAAAGAACTTGTTAAAGAGAGAAACTTACGAGGTTTGTTGTTACAGAAAACACTTCCGCTCTCCAATCAGATTTCAAACACCAACGTAAGCTCTTTTAATCTGCCATTCAGTATACAAAACATTGTAAACATGAAACCTGTGTGAAGTGAAGTAACGGACTTAACGCCACAGTAAATATGCGGTCAGTTCTGTACACCTACCTCAAGCGAACTGACAAATTTACCACAATAGGATCTCCCCTAAGTGAAATTCGAACCTTGACGGTGAGAGACGCTGTTATCTGTAAGCTGACGTCTTAGACCATTCTGCATCCAATTACAAAGCTTCTCTAACATATTACACTAGGATCTTTCCAACGTTTTATTCGAACGTTGTAAGTGAAAAGAGCCACAATTAAAAAATAAAAGGTTTATTATATTATTTATATGGTAGATATTATGCACAACGGTTGACTAATCTTTAAATAGGCTAGTTAAGACATAACTGAAAAAGTCTGGCCTATACCTGAAGAAAAGTCAGGGTACTGCTTTAAATGATTCTGTACTGTCTTTGATGTATGGAATTGTATTGTTTGAAGTATAAGCCGGTATATGTTTCACCCGAGGGTGTCACTAACCCAATAGGCAATAATAATTGTTTATTATATAGCAATATATGCTTCGCATAGAAATTAAACGTTAAATCCCGAGGTGTTAGCGTGCAGTATATACCGATATTTGCACGCTAACTTTGTTACAGTCCGAGGTTTCCCAAATCAATTTTTTCATATTCCACGCTTTGGCACGTGACGCTGTCGTTTATGACGTAATTCGATTGTTGTTGACGTCATCGCTGTGTTGTTTGTCATATTGCACTAGTTCTTATATCCATTTACAAGAACTAGCGTAATATTTATGTATTGTACAACAAAATGGTATTTTACATGAAATACTTGACGGAAGTAAACAAAATTTATTTTGCTATATAATAAAAGGGTTATTGAACTGATATTGTGAAATATTGTCCCTCGTTGACTCGACATTTACACTCGCAAGCTCGTGCAAATGTCGAGTCAACTCGGGACAATATTTCACAATATCAGTTCAATAACCCTATAGTATTGTTGTCAGAAATATACTGTTGCCTAAATTTGCTAATAGTTAAAATTTGAATTTCCTAAAAAACTAAGGTATACTCATGCAAATTTGGTTAAATATATTTTGGTCCTATGGGTACCGTTTCAACATCTTGAAAAAATTGGTTTCACAATTTTCGTTCAAGCACTACTAATGTGGAATTGTATTTTCCGAAACGGCCTTCTAGTGCTGTAAAATTAAATTGGTATAATATGTAATATTTTGTCACTTTTTTCACTTTCATACAAGGGTTTCTGTCTATTTTATGCTTTCTTTCGGTTGTAAAATATTTGATCTCGCATTATGTTCTCCCGGATGTTTGATGATCCAGAAACACCTTTCTCGTAACTTACAGTAAATCGTTTCAGTTCTTACAGGAAAGAGTCTCAATCAAGAAAATGCCTGACAGAATCATTGTTTCACAAATAATAAAATGTTTGCAAAGAATAAGCAAGAAAGTGTCTTAATAATAATAATATATGATCTTGTTTCAGTGATGTAACAAGAAATGAATGCATTCTTACGTGAAATTGATGCGCGTGGCTTAATGGCGACATTTGTAGTTGAAATTAACACAGTTTACCTGGAATAGTAACACGTTTCGGTCGGACAGTAAAACTGAAACAGTCATAGTGTGGCTCTTTTTTTAAAAGCAAGAAACAAGAATAATACAATGCTATTCTATCCAAATATATACAAAATATTTCAAATAGGAAGGTTCCGTACGGGATCATATTTTCTGAAACATATGTTCGACGGTATCATTATATTCTTATATATTTTGATACCTTGTAAATGAGAATATAATCTTAACAAAAGCTTAAAAAAACAATGTGAATGCAATCAAATGTTAACTACTAAATTAGTTTTAATTTTAAAGTGAAGTAATTTTGTCCTGTAGTGTCGCAACATAAAACCGACCATGTTGTGGGAAAAAAATGTTCAGAAAAATTCGATACCAAACTTATAGGCAATTGCGCAATTGAGATTCTCGTAATCTGCATCATTTTTACAAAACCATTGCTGTAATATAAAACGTAAGTAACAGCAAGTAATTTGACACTTCATGTGTGGGTTTTTCCTTGGATCACAGGGTATAATGGTTTTAACTTCTGAAAATTGATTAAAATATGATATGAGAAATTTTCGCCCACAATATTGTATATGATTTCAACTGTAATGAGTTTAATTTATATGCAATCTAAGTTGCAAATGTGTCATTTGAAACTTACTACAAAAAAAATTCAACAAGAACTTTCTCTTGAGAGCTAAATCTCCTTGCTCCAATTAAGATTTGACATAGGGATTATAATTTTTGTGACCTACTAACGTAAATGTCGCACATGTCATACCGTCACATGATGATATACGTTTGTGCAAAGTTTGATTACAATACACACATAGATGTGATAGGTAGGAATCGGACGAGATTTCATACAGACATTTTTCCTATATACTCACTAAAACTTAGTTCGTCGCGAGAAGAATGAAAAGTAACGATAATGCCTTTTACAGCTTGTTTAATTTTTGAAGCATCAGATGACCGTTTGGGAATTAAATTACTCATTAGTAGTGGTAAAAAAAATGTGTAAATCCTAAAAAAATTAAAATGTTGAAATAAGAAAAAATAGAAGGGCCAATTTGAAAAATTACCAAAACCACCTAATACAAAAATTTAAATAATTACACTTTGTTTTGATAATTTTGAAAATTTAAGAAACAGCTAATTATAGTTTAGAGGCGTTGATTTATGATGATCTTATTCAAATTTTTGTCCTTTTTAAATGCATAAATAATCAGAAGGTTTGCATAAAAAAGAAATTCTGGAAGATGTCAAATGTGTGATTAAAACATGTTAGTTTATGCTATTAGTTTCCACATCGGCTTTTATTACACCAAATGGCTCTATAATTCTAAATCCAATATTTATTATGTTCTGATAAAAGCATTCTGTTAGTTTATAGAAATGTCTTCCGTTATGTAATTAAGTAGAAATTCATTTATTATGATTTATTTGTTAGCACTTGATGCAAAAAAAGTGTAATCCTTGCATATCTCCATACCATACTTTTTCTGTGCACTCATTTCTCATTTCTCTCAAACGGAAACAATGTTATAATATAAAAGGAAGGAGTATGACAGGTTGGGTCAAATGCATTCACCGGTGCAATCAAAACCTCACAATCTTAAGTTCTATTGGATATGGGTATCTAAGCATATATTGGCGGAATCGACTTAAAACTAATATCTATAGACGCTTATCATAGGTATAACAGTTAATACGCTATAGTAGAGTTTGTTCCCACTACAGGAACTTTATACAACGAAGCAAGCTGCTTACAAATAAATTGTTGAATCAGGGATATTGCAACCCTAGACTTATCAGCGCCCTCAAAAAGTTGGTGGCCGTCATTATAGTATTGTTGTGAAGTATGATGTCTCTGTTTGTAGGATTGAAATGGATATATTTATCTCATGTAAAATGTATAAAAACATTTGATTTTTCTACACTATACACCACAATCCCTCATTCTAAATTGAAAGAACGTCTTAAAGAAATTATTCACTTGTCTTTCTTCTACAAAAACGGTAAGCCAAGATACAAATATCTGGTGCTGAACAGGGATTCTGGTTATTTTGTCAAGCACCATACGGATTCCAAACAAAATATACTGAAGATTCCATCAACAAAATGTTGGAGTTTTTGATAGATAACATATTTGTTGTGTTTGGTAATATAGTTTTTCAGCAAACAATCGGTATACCAATGGGTACAAACTGTGCACCATTGCTTGCTGATTTGTTTCTTTATTCTTACGAAGCAGAATTTATGCAGAACCTTGTTAAATCTGGAGAGAAAACTGTCGCCAAATCATTCAACTCAACATACAGATATATAGATGACGTTCTGTCTCTTAACAATCCTAAATTTGGAGACTATGTAAATGTCATCTATCGTGAGCTTGAAATAAAAGACACGACTGATTCCTCAAGTTCTGCTTCATATTTAGACTTATACCTGAATTATGACGCACAGGAAAGGCTACATTTGAAACTTTATGACAAACGTGATGACTTCAATTTTTCTATTGTCAACTTTCCTTTTTATGCAGCAATATACCTGCTTCTCCTGCTTATGGTGTATTTGTTTCCCAATTAATACGCTATGGTAGAGCTTGTTCCCACTACGGGGACTTTGTACAACGAAGTAGGCTGCTTGCAAATAAATTGTTGACTCAGGGATATTGCAAGCCTAGGCTTATCAAGGCCCTCAAAAAGTTTTATGGCCGTCATCACATTATTGTTGATAAATTTGATGTCTCTGTGTCCAGGATTGCCTTTGATATATTTGACGTCTCATAGTTCCATGTTCCTTTCACACAATTTTGATTACACACGTGGCGGGTGTAGCTAGCTAACCAGGAGGTGCTTACCCTTCCGGAGCACCCGGCCTCACTTCCCTGGTGGAAGTTCACGTGTCTAACCTAACTTGTCAGTTCCAATGTTTTTACTTTGCTTCTGGATTGTGATTCGGAAATGGATTAGTATGTTTGTTTTTGATATATTTGACGTCCTATAGTTCCATGTTTCTTTCACTTTATTTTAATTACACACATGGCGGTTGTATGTATCTAAACAAGAGGTATTTGTTATTCTGAAGCACCCGGCCTCATTTCCCTGGTGGAAGTTCATGTGTTTCACCTAATGTGTAAGTTTCAAAGTGTTTACTTTGCTTCTCGGACATGGATTAGTTTGGTTTTTATTTTCTGTCTCTTGAACGAACGAAAACAATATTAAAAATGACGCCCATGTCAAAGAAAGAGTTTGATCCAGCAGAAATTATTTTACCGTCTCGACACTAGTTTTACTTTTAGCGTAAGGTCATAATTAGAGAAAGCAACATAAGTTGTTGCAAACTCAAATATGGAATATGTTTAAAATGACTTTTGTGTTTCGGAAAATTATTATAAATATATTTATTATTACTCTCTGGGCATCATTCAAGCAATCGAGAACCATCTAGCGATGGCGAATGCGTACTTACGTAATCACTTGCGCAATCATTCACTGTTGAACGATATGTTTACTGACTGTTGATCGGACCTCAGAATTCAGCTTAGATCATTCAATCAATGTATGTAAAACAAAAAAATATATATCTTCTAAATGAACTGAATAACTGTCGAAGAATACATAAGTATTGGTATCACATGATAGCTGATATACCAGACTAATTAAACATACATTAATGGAATACTTTCCTCTTATCCAGCATTAAATCACTGTGGTGATCGTAAACTTTATGATTTAGCCAGAAACAGTCGAGATAATTGCGAATATATAGTCATAAACGGCTTCTGGCACATTCCAAGACACCTACTTGGACAACGAATGACATTAAAATTACTCCTCACAAACGTATTAGATAGGAAAATCTAGTCGCTTCTGACAAGTTTAAGACGTTTAGTAGGTGAATTAATGAATATATAATACGTAGCGGGTAAAGGTCGCTAAAGAGGAGGCGCTTTCCTTCCGGAGCACCCGACCTCACTTCCCTGGTGGAGATTCGCGTGTTTAACTTAATTTGTCTTTTACTTTGCTTCTGGATTGTGATTTAGACATAGATTAGTATGTGTTTCTATTTTATATATGTCATAAAGCTACTACTCTTAAGCTTCTTAAATACAATCATGACACTTTTACTTAGACAATGAATAACATGTCATAAACGTCTTATCCAAATAGAGTATTTACTCACACGAACAACTGACTATCATGATCATTGCAACATCACAAACAAAACAAAACACTCTTTAAAGGCGAACAGAAACATGCATTTAAAATACACTTTTACTTTCTCTTGTCATAGTTTAATATTATATCGGTGTTAATTTACAGCACTAAACGGTTGTTTCGGAATAAATTCCTCATGGGAAGTGCTTAGACCAAAATTGTGAAACCAAAATTTATTGAATGGATTGAAAAATATCCAAAAATATATTTAAATAAAAGAAGTTGCTGAGGGTATCAACTAGAATATGCTCTTGCCGTTTCTTTAAGGGTGTTTCACTTATTTTCAAGTGTAAAACGTATTTAAATAATAACAGAAGGTACTTTTGTACATTTATTTGAACCAGGGTTAAATTAGCCAGCAACCGTTGTGCTGCTGAATAATTGTAAGAAACAAACCAAACGGCAACATTGGCCAATAACAAAAGCCAAACTGACCCACATTCTGCTGCAAAAATTTGAGAACAGAAATAAAATAAAGATGTTTTTATCAGCTCTATTCTAACCTTGACAATTCTTGAATAATATTTTTCTCTAAACATAAAAAACTAGTGTAATATATCTCAATAATAACGTTGTAACACGATCGCCGCCACAATAATCAATCGTTTTTAGCCGGAAAAACTATATTAATGTCGGGTATTAACCAAGCAATTAATTTAATTTGTTTTGGGAAATGTCTGAAGGCTTAATATCATTTAAAAAGGTAACATAAACGTTTATGAAGTAATCAAAAATGACGTTTTATAATTCGTAAATTTCCCGTGAGTAAAAGACAATGATGAAATGAAAGACATTTAACACTGATGGGATAAAATTTATTGAATGATGATGAAACTGTAAATTAATTTAAATAGTCCTTTGATAATTCGTACATTTTAAATTTCAAATTGTGTTTCACGATCAAATATATTAAGGCACGATTTAGGTAATGATGTAAATGTCGTATCTATGTTTGATATGATACTCATCAAAGTTCAACATTCCACCTCCATAATTTATTCTATAATGCGACCGGGTAAAACTCTTCCAAATGTCAGGGTTTTTTTGTATTAATTTTTGGTGTGTCAGTGCTATAGCTGATCCAATAACTTTTTCCCCTTCATTAGCGGTCTTTTTTAGTTTTATGATTAGACAAGTTATTAAACTTTCAGTCTTAAGTTTTTAAGGCGTTTTGTCAAAGCTAAGGACTCAACCAAAAATATTTTGATATTTACTGTAAAAGTAATTTTAAGCCCCCATCAATGTTGTTCATTTATTTGATTTGGTGCCATACAACCCGTTGCTTGTTCTTGAATCGTTCTTGCCTTGCACAAGTTTTTTTATTTATTCAGATTTATTCAGAAACAAGAAACTATTTTTAATATTAATATTTATCATATGCTTACAATGTTGCTAAAATTGCAGAATTGGGACATATTTAAATATTGAAAACGTCGTAGTTATTGACCAGATGGACATCTTCAATCTAAATGGTTATTGTGGGGCATATGGTCGTTTCAGTTGCCTGTAATTCTTCTCGAAAGACAACTTGAAACTTAGAACCAAAGACAGATATTCTGTGCTGTGGCAATTGGTATACACTCATTAAGCCTTTAATATGATTCTTTGCACTAAGGGCACTTTTAAGCCGTTAAGAAATTAAAACATTGGTTAACCTATATCTTGAATAAAACTAATGCACGCAACAATCTGAGTATTTTTAATTTCTTCATACCTCTTGAAATAAGTTACAATTCTTCTATCAACGTACCTAGTTAAACTAAAAACGTTTCTAAATGATTAATAACTAATCGGGCTAAGGTTCTTGTCACATTCCCTAAAAATAATTATTTTGGATTTTAATTAAAACAAATACTATACATCACTGTCTAAGTAAATCAATTTGCGTTCATTTAAGAAGGCTTTATCATCACTTTGAGGATCGGAGAAAATCCTGATATTCAATCCATCTAATGGAATGCATATATATTTATAGGACAATTTTCTATCATTATCCAGAATGAGCTATTGGAGTGGACGTATCACCAGGTTTATATAAGCCTTTTAATCAATGATCACAATTTGTTTTATCTAGTTGTTTTATATTTTCAATTTAATTTACATAATTAGCGGCCTTTCAAGAAGTTTTGGTGCAGACTTCATAATTTTAACGAATATTTTACCAAATTTTACCCATATGGCACTACAGATTGGAATGTCAAGATCTGCCTGTTAAATTCCATTATCATAAACGTACAGACTATCTTTGACCGGAATAGGATATAAATGGCGTATGGTTCATTTCCTCTGTTATAGTTGGAATGTCAAAATCTGTTTGTAAAATTCCATGATGATAGAAGTACAGACTATCTTTGACCGGAATAAGATATGAATGACTGACGTATGGTTCATTTTCTCTGTTATAGGACACTTTTAACAAAAATGAAAAAAAAAACCTTTGGACTCAGCCAATGCTCTGCTCTTGTTTAATTATTGCTTTGCAAGTCTCATATGGCACCTCAGGTTGGAATGTCAAGATCTGTTTGTAAAATTCCATAATGATAGTAGTACAAACTATCTTTGACCCGAATAGGATATGAATGACTGACGTATGGTTAATTTCTTTTGAAGGTTACTTTAAACAAAAATTAAATGACATTGGAATCGGCAAATCTTTTGCTCTTGTTTAGTTATTTGTTTGCAGGTCCTTTATTATACTACAGGTTTGAATGTCAAGATCTGTTTGTAAAATTCCATGATGATAAAGCTACAGACTATCTTTGACCGGAATAGGATATAAATGGCGTATAGTTCATTTCCGCTGCTATAGTTGGTTCCAATATTAATAGACATATACAAGATATTGTTGGAGACAGATGACCCTAATTGAAATAGAAGTCACGGGTCTGATGAAGATGGATACTGACTAAAACCATCACTTAATTAATCATATACAATGAGTCTCTTTGGAGTGGTGTAGACTTCTTTTAAAGGAACAGCAGTTTGGATGACATGATCAGCATTTATATATTAAATTAATTAGTCTCTTTGGAGTGTCGTGGGGGTAATTTTGAAGGAACAGCAGTTTGGATGACACGAGCAGCATTTATATATTGAAACAAACCCAAACGGTTATGATTTATTAAAAATAATCTCTAAACTAAAATACCATTACAATAGAGATTCTAAAGAGAGGAAAACACGACGGAGGTAGTTTAAAACCTTTCAAGTCTTGCACGTCTATTGCTAGTAAAAAGGTATCGAGAGGTAGATGGCATGAATTTAAAACTAAAAAAAAACTAAGGTAAACTCCCTCATGCAAATTATTGCCTTTGCTGAATTTGGTTAAATATATTTTGGTCCTTCGGATATTTTTTCAACCCCTTAAATAATTTTTTGTTTCACAATTTTGTTCCAAGCACTACTGATGAGGGATTGTAAATAAACAATTGTACAATATGTAATTTAAATCATGGATTTCCAGTAAATCTATTGTAATTTTATTTTAAACAAAGAAGGAAACAAAAAAATACATAAATTGAACCCGATTGGAAATTGAAAAAGATACAAGTTGAAAGATTTTAAGATATTTGAAACAGGAAACAGAAAACAACTGAAAAGCATGTACTACTATTAATTCCAAAACAGTCAATTAGACAAGACAAGACCAACAAAGACTAATAAATGCTGTGATAAAAGTAAAATGGGAGACTCACAATCATCCAACTTTTACATGCTGTGGGCGATGAATGCGGACATGTTAACAATGTACAGTAATCCTTATTTTACTAAACAATGGAAATACCATTTTTTATTATCTACTCTTTTCGTTTTTCTTTTATAAGACATGTGTTTTTTCCATTTTAATTAACATTTTGATACAAATAGAAAAGGATAAGAAGCAATGCTATATTAGGAACACAACTGAATGAAAAGCGTGATTTGGTATATCCATAGAGGATTGGAGATATTAGAAAGAAGTTATTTAGCATATAAACTACAGTATTTAGCCATAAACAGACAAGTTATGTGATAATTTTTATTAACCTTATATTATTATTGGTACAAAAGGGGTTAAATCTTTGCAGTTCTTTTTTGTTATTGTGCTAAGCTTCTTAAAAAGACTTCAGATGATAAATCTAGATGTCTATACTATATCATGTCTTCCAGTGATAATCATGCAATACAAAATAATATCTAAAGGTCATATAATTATATTAGAGCAGAAAAATATCTACGTCATTTGACTTAATGGTTTTAATATTAAATGGGTTTAGAGGGTATCTCACCATTTAAATGACTGATTGGAGTAGGTCCGTGGGCAGGTATTTTGCATAGGGCTGGGACTTTGAATTATGTCGTAGGTCAAGGAGGTGTAGCATGTTACCCCCATCAAAGTTGGTGAGTTGGTGAAAATGAAACACTTACTTGTCAATTTTTTGGGGATTTTAATTTATATATTAGCTAATTATTATGTTTTGAAGTTTCGTTTTCAAAGGGTGCATTCGCACCCGGCAACCAACCCCCAAATACGGGTCTATTTGGGGAATAACAGACCAGTTACTCGATAGTGCGGTCTTAATATACTGTTGTAAGAGCACTGGATGTGACAGAATGGAAAATACTTAACAATCTATGTCCAAATCACAATCCCAAAGCAATGTAAAAATTTTTAAAAAATCATCCTTCAGGGAAGCGAGACCTGGTGCTGCGGAAAGGGTAAGACATTCTTGTCTAGCTAGCTACATGTACCACTTGTAAAAAGGTGCCGAAAATGGTTATGCCCTGATTACGAAATAGATATAAGGGCTTTTACGATCGTTTTTTAAAGACAAATAAAACATACTTTGTTTAACACCTGTCGTGTTAAAAAGATAAATATTAAAATTTCATGTGTTGAAACACTTAAGTACTCACATTAAACACACATGGTTTCATGAAAAAGCAGGCTATAATTTTCTTTCACTTTTTAAAAAGTTTAATCTAATAAATGTTATTTAAAGTGTTGAAATTGCTATATGCATGTTATGTTATATAATCCAGTGTAAACATTATAGATTACGTAATTGTTAAATGGCGATATAACTTCAAAGAATATTAGTATTCAGCATCACGTGTAGATCTATAAATAAAACTATATCCTGTGAGTGTTTTGTTTTTTCTGTATAAAATTCAAAATTAAAATTCCATTATTTATTCATGTAGGGTTTTATTAATGACTAAATCGACGATTTTACCTACCTGGTTGAAGGTCGTGTGTTTTAACTTTATTTGCTAGTTTTTAAGTATTTTACTTTTTTTGGGGGGGGGGGTTGGGTTTGGGGCATTGGCAGAATATTTTTGATTACAGCATCCTCGGACTACATAAGTAATATGACTACACCCCATCCACTTATAAAGTCACGAAGTTTCGCAAATCTTTGCTAGAATGAAAGACAACCATATCGGTACATTTCCAAACCATAACACAAATTGAATTAAACACCTGAAATCTAAACAGGGAAATGAAACCGTGTGCTTGTGATTGGCAAGTACCTTCTGTCTATTTAGCTATACCAATCACGTGTAAAAATCAAAATTGGGATTTATCTTTTTAAAAAAGTTTCAATAATTTAAAGTGAATCATGCATCAGATTAAATATGTCTATCTACATCTCAACTTACAAGACTTAAAAGCGGAAGAAGGTATGAAAGCATACCTAATATTTCTTGGTGCTGAAACAAAAGCCTAAAGCCACAAGAAAGTGAGATAATTCTGATGCGACGGAAAATCATGATTAATCCATTCACTAATTACTGATTATGTTATTGCTGTGATTAGTCTACTAATTATGTTAAAGTGTAAATAAGCATTGAATATTCTCCTACCTTTGAGTTAAGGTAGTTTGTCATACCTCGGTCAATGTTAGTCATAACAACCAATGAATGTCAGGTTGCAATGTTTTTAATATTCTAAAATATTTAAGAAGTTACGACTAAATAAGTGAAATTTCGAACTTCCAACATGTCGATATCATCAGTGAACTAGCAAGTCTTTTCATTTTGACCCTTGTGTGTTGATTCACATTAGCAAAACTTATTAAAACATTATACCAATCAATCAAACTTGTTATTTTGTATTGACAAAGAGTTAATTTTTGTTTAGATTGTAAAGCATTTATTTTCTTCATAACTGTTTTTCAATTGAGATCTAGTTATTACCGATAAACAAGGATGGAGAATATAGTTCATTTATTTAAGTTTGCACTAAAACAGCAAACTCCAACATATTCCGACAGCCCATACGCTTTTGTGCCAAACACCAACACCAAAACTTACAGAAGCTGTGTAAACAATTCTCCGACCACTACGATAACTCACTTAGTAATGCTCGATTCGTATGTGGGATGTCGAGTATGACCAAGATTCGCCACACACTCGCCATTTAGGAAGAAAGTAACTGGGTCCTTCAAAAGGGACCTTATAATAGTATCACGGTCGAGAACTGGTAATTTCCTAGCACATTGCTCAAAGAGCAATGCAAGGATCAAAAGAACTGTTTAGCTGGTAACGATCCGATATAAGTGAAATAATTTTGACTAGCACTTAAAAAACCCATTCAATTAATCAATGAATCGATGAACAATTCACGAAATCGATTTTTAATTGGCTGCAAAACACAGCGACGTTACTACATACCCGCAAAACAAAAGCATGTACTAGAAATCAATGTAACAATAGCCTTGTACTCAAGTGAGATCCCAGAAAACCACAAAAAACTGAAAATGCTAATTGAAATTCAGGACTTAAAAATATACCACTATTCCATCTACAATGTAAACAATGCATAACAAAGCTAACTAATTGGTGGCGTTATTTTAAACTATAATGTATATTAGGAAATATAAAAGCCTGTGCTAAAAAGCAACATGTACAATTGATTTTCTGAACATTCGATATCTTGCAATTATACCATTAAAGCTCGATACGACTGTAAGTTTATGTTACCTAAAATAAATCATGGTAGAGCTTGTTCCCACTTCGGGGACTTTGTACAACGAAGTAGGCTGCTTGCAAATAAATTGTTGACTCCGGGATATTGCAAGCCTAGGCTTATCAAGACCCTCAAAAAGTGTTATTGCCGTCATCACAGTATTGTTGATAAGTTTGATGTCTCTGTGTCCAGGATTGCCCTGGATATATTTGACGTGTCATAGTTCCATGTTCCTTTCACACAATTTTGATTACAATCGTGGCGGGTGTAGCTAGCTAAACAGGAAGTGCTTACCCTTCCGGAGCACCCGGCTTAACCTAACTTGTCAGTTCCAAAGTTTTTACTTTGCTTCTGGATTGTGATTCGGACATGGATTAGTATGTTTGTTTTTGTTTATCATTGCATTTATAATAGTTATAATTTGTGTTGATACACCGGGGTAGTCCACTTCAACAAATCAAACACAGACATGCCAGTCCATGTTCAAATCGCAATCAAAAGCGAAATTAAAACTTTAAAACTTGCCAATTCAACTAAATATGTGAACTTGCGCCAAGGAAATCAAGACGGGTGCTCAAGATAAGCACTATCTGTTCAGCTAGCTACGGCCGCCAGTGAAGTGAGTGGAACAAAAGGCCCATGGGACTCAAAACATACCCAGGAAAGTTTTGGAAGCAGATACACAATACTTATCAACAATATTGTGATGGCCGTAAATTTCTTTGAGGGCTTTAATAAACCTAAGTTTGGTACTTAGTATCTTGTCCTTTGATAATGGCGTCATATTTCCTACGCAAATAATCTACCATCTTTTGATATATTAAAGCAAGAGTTTACCAAAACGAATTTTAAACCATTACACAAAAGACACTGACATAAAAATGTCACGAATAATACCATATATTGTAAAGCTTTGTGTTTAAAGACCTTTTTGTATGCGGAAATACCGGTTGGATTCGTATACTGCCATTTATTACTGAGGAAGTTAATTCCGGTAACTTGATATTGCTGACTACTTAATCAAGGAATTTCTAAGAAGATCATTAATCATACCTATCTTTGACCTTTAATTTCCATTTATTCAAAATTTGTTTGGTTTTTACTGACTGTTAATCAAGGTATTTCTAAGAAGGAATAGGAGAGATAATTAATTATACATATATCTCCGACCTTTAATGTCCAATGATTCAAAATTTGTGTTTTCATTACGCTATTTTTTAGGAAATCAATTTCTATCTTCCAGGAAAATAAGGGAGTTGGAAGTTTGAAAAATGACAATAATGTATTTTCATTACAAATTAACAGGAAGAAGATAGTGAATACAATTTTTCAACTAAAAACAAAAAAATACCCAAAGTGTAGCAAAATCTGTCTGAAGGCCTTTTTCAAACAAAGACCATCTGCTTTTAAAATCCAATGAAATATTACCCTACATATCTTTATTGTCAGTTGAACCTGTATATAAAGGCCACCTGCCCATAAAGGCCAATTACACTGGTTGCTAATTGAACTGACTTGGTTAAGTCAAATTGTTGGCGTTGTAAACGGGTTTGTCAAATATTGAGAATGATTATAAAGAAAAACATAAGAGGAAACAGACTTTAGGACTTCAAAATATTGTGGTGATTTATGAGGTGGAAAAAATTAGTGAGGTTTTACTGTACATAGTTTTATAAATTCAGAGAGACAGAATCTTTTCTATTTTGGTCAAATTTAATGCAATGACACACCTGCCATTGGGTTAAAATGGAAGAACATCATTTGTTAAGTTGCGTTGAAGTATGTCCCTACCTTCATCAATTATTGATTTGAAACAAACAGAATACACTTAACGGAAGATTAAATGTCCAAATACAGCGTGTATATAATTACAAATAGGCATACATCAAACTATAGTTAAATTGATCTGGTTAAAACAGATTGCTGATGTGTTTGTTTATCCTTGTGTTAATCAGCGAACCATTTCCCGATAATGCTGATGTATTTGTTAATTTATCGTTGCGTTAACCAGCAAGCCATTTTTCAATCGCGTTTGTTGCATTTTGTTTTCCCAAATTTTTTTCTGTCAATAATTTTATGATATAAATTACATCACAATAACAAATATACCGATCCATAGCCAAACCATAATCCCAAAGCAAAGTAACATTAACTTTTCAACCTGCAAAATCGAGTTAAACACGCAAATTTCCACTAGGTAAGTGAAGCCGGGCGCTCTTGAAGGGTGAGCATCTCCTGGTAATCTATCTACGCACAACGCACATGCACAATTTCTGCACCTCCGCCCATAGCTTTCGACGTCTCGATATAAGTGAAATATTATTGACTGGGACGTTTAACACCATTACTCAACTCAGCTCTTTATGGTTCAATTATTTGATGTTAAAGAAATCATTTTAATAAAAGCAGATAAAACTAATAAAACTGCCCGTCCCTGAAAATTCTGATTAGTAAGTTCAACGAGATCCATTCACTGCAGTTAATTAGCTGAAGACTTGATTAATCTGTATAAGTCATTGAGGAAAACACTGGTACTCACTATCTCAATAAGGTTCATGGTTTACGATTAAATTAAAAGAATGTCTTCAGTAATATCTTGTCATTCTGTACACAGTATGATCAATATATGAACTCATTAATGCAAAAAATTAATGAAACGGTAAATTCCGTTTTGGAGAAGAATCATTACTTCCTTACTTTTCATTCCTCTGTATCCAATATTATTCTGGGTATATTTATTACTAAACCTGCTTTAACTTACAGCATTAGACGGTTGTTTTTGAATAAAATTTCTCATCAGTAGCGCTAAAAACTTCGAAGCTGACATAATAGGCTAAACACGTGAGCTTAAGCTTACATGTACACAAGGGAAGTAAGGTCGGGTGCTTCGAAAGGGAGATTCCTCCTCCTGTCTAGCTAGCAAGCTACACCCGCCACGTGTGTAATCAAAATTGAGTGAAATTAAAAAATGGAAATGAGAAAATAGAAGGCCGAAATTTTATTTAATGTTCCATATTTCTATATTCTCAATTTTGTTTTCAAAGTAGTGGTTGTAGCTAGCTGGATAGAAGGCGCTTACCCTTCAGAAGTAACATCCCTCATCTCCATATTGAAAGCCCATATATTTAACATACCCTTTCAGTTTTCAAAGCTTTTGCTTTACTTTGGGGTTGTGATTTGAACATGGACTGGTATGGTTGTGTTTGCTAACAAGTCGATATAGAAAGTGTATTTGTAAAATGAAAACAAAATTATCACTTATACTTTGATTTAATATTGAGGTACAGTGTTTCACCTGACCTTAGGTTTTTGTAAGGTTTAACAGACAAAATTTAAGTTTATTATACTATATACTAGACAATGGAAATGCTTTCCTGGCCTTGCTTAAGTCTTGAAGCACGTTATTTTACTTACTTGACCTTCTATTTCGTGGATGACCGATATCAGCAGTCCAGTTTTTTATGAAGTGAAAGAGAGTTGCATGTTATAATTGTCAGGTTTCTGTTGAAGGTTTTAATATTTCTCCAACGTTATTGAAGTTGACAACATAATGTTCACTTTTCGCATTGTTAAGTGCTCGTTTAAAACAATATACTTTATTAATTAGTTAATAAATGTGACAACAAGATTGAGTACTATTTTGAGTATTTCAACATATGAATCAATCAAAAACAAACATACTTATAAATTTAGTTATTCATTTTATTTGATTTTGAATTCTCTTCTTAAAAAAATTAGTCATTATTTCATTATTTAATAGTTATTCATTTTATTTGATTTTGAATTATATATTTTTTAATTTAGTCATTACTTCAATGTCAAATTTAATTTGTTTTTTGTAAGTAAAATTAATTAAAAAATGAATTCATTTGAATTCTAAATTTGTATTTAATAAGTTGAGCCATTAAAGTTATAATTTTAATTAGTTTTAAACAGTATTATTAATTTAAACAAATAGATCTAATAATAATAAGTTCCGTATTTTGATGTGTCACTATACACTATACGTATTATGTTATTAGTAATTTCTTCTGGTTCTTTGTTATTATTTGATTTTGTTCAATAAGCGTGATCACATTTTTGCTGCAGGGTCCTATCTAAACCTGGCTGGTATTTCTATTGTTTGCAATATGGTTTAGTCTGTCGACTATTTTAGAAACAATCAAAAATTAATAAAAAGAACCAAACTTGTTATTTTTAATATTATAGTTATATGATTTCAATAAAACTGACTACATTGTTATGTATTTGTATTTTGTGCAATTTTAAAACAGAAAAGGCTAAATGCGTACAGTAAAGACAATCCGTAAATTAACACTGAGGTAATGATTACATATTATACCAGTTTTAATTTTACAGCACTAGACGGCCGTTTCGGAATACAATTCCTCATAAGTAGTGCTTAGACCAAAATTATTTAGAAGATATTGAAAAGCTACCCAAAGGACCAAAATATATTTTATCAAATTAAGCTAAGGAAATACTTTGCATGGGGGAGTATACCTTAGTTTTTGAGAAATTTCAAATTTTAACTTGCAGGAAATTTAGACAATTATAGTATATTTGTGACAATAACACGAAATTATTGCCTACTGAGTTTGTGATAATAAAAGAGTCGCAGCTCGGCTAACAAGTGACCACGGTTTGGATAGCTAGTGGCCGAAAAAGTTGTCACGATAGAGCTAGCAAGGGACCGGCATGATCTGTCGATTCGGTACTAATTCATAAACATAACCATTGTCAAAACTTATGGAAAATCTAGTTAAGGATAGATAATGACATCGAGGTCTGTACTGTATTATTTTTATGTGCATATATATACATGTATAATAGATGTAGTAAACATTTGGTTTTTTCCTATACTATTAAAAATGAAATGCAAAACCTTTTGTTTGCAGACGAAATATGAAGTTTTTTATGTAAATAAACACCATTACAGAAAACAGTAAATTCGGTTAAGCAAACAATTATCATGTCATGACCCAGGAAAAAGGAAATGGTAATTTAAGTTCATAAAGTTAATACACCGTGTTAAAAATGCATCGTTCTCGTATCTGGTAAATATCTCGAACAAAGAGACATATAACTATTATTGGTTAACTTCCTGACATGTTATCGCAATGCGCCAATATACACGAAGCCCACAGAGAACTCTTGATTAGAGCGTTTTACTGGTATATTGAATGCCACTGTTTGTTTTTGATTGCTTAAAGTTGAAAAATTCGTAGTCCCCGTAACAAGCACAACACTATTGCACTTGATACAATGACAAAAATGTGTAATTCAATTCATGCACTGGTAAAAAGGCCATAACTATGAACTTGATAGGTTAAGATGTGGTTAAATATATTTATATCCTCTATATTTTTTTCATTTCAGCATCTTAATAATATTTGGATTACCAAACTTTTAGTCCAAGAACAACTGATGAAGAATTTAATCTGAAATGGCCATCTAGTACTGCAAAATTAAAACATGTTTAGTAATAAATATTTGCACTAACAAACAGTATATGATTCTTGTTAAACTGTATCACTGAAATCTCAGATTCCCAAATTTGTGTCCGGACAAGGGATATCAGCATAAAACGATGTTCATTACCGTAGTTAAAATACTGTGGTTGAGTCCTACTATCAGGGTCGGTCTGTTTGTGACAGTGAATTACACTTTTTATTTCCACATAAAATCAAATGTACTTGAATAAACATATATATTTTTCACTTACTTGTAACTAGCCATTACAAGATACCTGTATGCGCATCCGCGATTAGCATATAATATATCTACACAGAGTAAAACTTTGGCGCTATGGGGACTTGACATGTTGAAAAACCAGGCAAATAACGGATGAAGTTGCTCATATGACGTAAAACGTTTAAGAATATGACTTTTAGTGTAAACATCGACATTTTTGTCATTTAAATTCCTCATAGCGCTAACATTTTCCTTTCGACAGAAACACTTTAAGACAATCGCGGATACACATACAGATATTCGGTTACGACTAGGTTAAAGTAAGTAAGCAATATCAACCCTAATTCCATTTTATTAGATTTTGTATGGAAATTGAGGATATTTCAATGCTAGAAACACACTAAATTTCATCGTAACTATTCAAATAATTTTACAACCAGTGATCTCTAAAATTTACATTTTAATATGTAAATAAATCATAATTAACCAAAATAAACCAAGTACCAGACATGAATATTATATAAAAAAACCCACAAATTTATAAACACATCAATTTTATTTAGTGAAATATTTTATTAAAGAATTTTTTTGGACCAAATATTTCGAATACCGGTTACATAATCGATACTGTAAAAATATTCTTGTCATTAAATTTAAAATCTAAAAATAGACAATAGGTTATGTGAAAGACTACTGGCACAGCTGGTGTCAAACTTGCACCTTTTCTTATATTATTTATCTGTTTAAGCAAAGGTACGTGTAGTTAATTTTCACTCTTTTTTGTAATACGTGTCCTAAATATTTATATAATTCTGTCTCTTGTTTGGCCGGTTTCACAATTATTTCTTAACCAAGACTTTCCTCAACTCAAATCTAGCAAATTTAAAATCTGAAAAACTTTGTTAGTTTCCAAGATTTTCATTAATTTGTGATGTCATTTTGAAGATCTCTCTAAGCTAATGACATCTTTATTCTAATTTTCTTAAAACTTTTTATTTGTATTACGATAAACCGTTGGTTTTAAATACATTTGAAATGATATATAAGACTATTAAAAATTAAGATTGTTACTTACTTTAAAAAACTACTATGGCACGGAACAAAATTGAAATAAACAAGATGTTGCCAAATGTTTACATTCACGCCTTCTCGTGCTTTTATTTGTTCATCCGCCCCAATATTAAAATGGACTCATTAAAACATTCACGCCATCTCACGCTGTATTTGTTCCATCCGCCCAATATTAAAATTGACTTTTCACCATACTATGAATAGACAAAAAAATTGACCTGTCCGCTTGACCTTTCAGCATGAATATTCATAAAGGAGGTTTCCTGAAATACATGTACATTGGTAGTGTTAAAAGTTGCCTTCAATACATAAAAGTCCATGTTCCCGTTGATGTAAATGAAATAAACACCTGTGTTTCAATACATAAATGCATTAGTCCACATTAAAAATTTCAATTCATGGTCAAGCGGACAGGTCAATATTGTTTGCTTATCCGATCTATACAGTTTTACATGTTTGTCGGTGTGTCAAGTTCAATAGTGATTAATGATATTTATGTAAATAATTTATAAGTTTTAACTGTAACACTTCGCACAATTTAAATCTCCCAAGAGGAAGGCATGATTAATGAAATCATTAATACATTATAACCCTGAATATAAACTGGTAAACTGTAAATGAATATAGAAACTGATTTTATTTTCATTTTAAGACATTTCAAGACCAAAATACTATAAATGAATATAGAAACTGATTTTATTTTCATTTTAAGACATTTCAAGACCAAAATACTTGTTTTGTTAAATTAAAGAATATCCGTTTCGGGAACCTCGGGTCTGACGGACCATATGCACGTCTTCTACCACCTTGGTCCGAATCCGAGTCAGGAAGTTCCTTTTGTGAGAACATTTTTCAGTTTGCGAGCAGAAGGTAGGTTGGTGACTATCTCTGGTTCCTTTCATCATTCTTAAACCAGTTGCCTTGATATCAGTGATACCATCTTGATTTGTGCGCAAAAACACCATCACTTCAGTCTACCTCACGCTTTGCTAGAATAAGAAATAACTATTTTGATACCATTTGTTGTGAAATAGTTATATTGGAATTTATGCCTTACTATAGTCTCAATATCAACATAATGTTTTTTGTTAGTCTAGTGTCTTTCTAAAACAATTATATTTCTGCTGGTAGATGCTTCCCCGAGGATATCGCAAACCCAGTAGGTAATATTTATGTATTATTGTCAGAAAATATACTGTTGTCTAAATTTTCTGCTGATAAAATTTGAAATTTCTAAGGTATGCTCCTTCATGCAAAGTATTTCCTTAGCTAAATTTAGTAAAATATATTTTGGTACTTTAGGAATCTATTCAACATCTTAAAAACAAAATTTTGGCTTCACAATTTTGGTTCGAGCTCTACTGATGAGAAATTGTCTTCCGAAAAAGCCGTCTAGTGCGGTGAAATTAAAGCCTGTTTAATATGTAACATACAGTAAAGTCCTATTGTAATGACCCTCCATACTTTGCAACTTCAATCATCACCTTACTATTTTGGACCCTTTAAATTAATTTCTTCTTTACTAACATGTCTCAATTTATCACCACCAACCTCTTTATATTATCAACATTTGACTGAGCACGGTGACAATGAATCAATTTTTACTGCACAAATTCTTATTATTTCTAGAGTTCGTATCATTGGGTTTTCTAGAGGACATAAATTTTAATCAATGACTTTAATTTGAAATTTAAAACTCAATATCTTAGTAACATGATCATTAATTAAAATTTATAAAGCGTTGAAATAATGACACTGGAAACTGTTAACATGTTAAAGAAATCAATACGTTCTGTATTATTACATTCTAACTTTGCTAGAGTATCAGAAATATTTTAAATTTATTGAATTAAAATTTCTGTCCATCACTTTTAAATGTCTGTTTTAGTCAATCATTTATCTGTAAAATTGCATTATATCTCATGGTTTCGTTTTAAAACGGCAATGTGTTGTGAACTGTAAAGTTAATTTCATAGAATCCTTAGAAAACAATGTAATTGTTTTAAGTTCCCTACATCATCTTTAAGTACATCATTGACGCCGGTTTCTTATTGGTAGAAATAATGAAACATAGCAACAATTAACAAACTACAAATTAAAAACGAGTTTCGTGAAGGTTTAACCACACCACTGAATATTTATTTATCATTGGGTCCATAACCCGTACAAAGAATTGAATTGTGTAACCTCGTGTTGCACCTTCTCATGATTTTTGTTACAACCATCCCGAGAGTAAAATAGACTCGTAAACATTACCATCAGATTGTGAATTATCTCTACCAGTATTATAAGTATTTTGTATTTCATGTTTCATGTTGCAACTTCCCATATAATTGATGTCTTAAACATTTTCATTTGGGACGTTGGACTTTAAACGTGACAGGTATAGTACGCTAGACAGAGGTGCTCACCCTTCAAGTATTCACAATATTTACTGTAGAACCTCAAAACTGGCGTGATATGTAATTTTAACTTTGTTTTTAGATTGTGATTTGGCCCGACATGGACTGATATGTTTGTGTTTGGTTTATCCTTCGTGAAGTTGGTGACATAACAAATACAATATATTGCTTTAACACAGTAAAATTAAAAAAAAAACAGGATGAAATTTAAAAAACTCATTGGAATAAATTGTTATTTGTTGATTAATGAATTTCCATGGTTAATTTTCCTCTTGTGTGACAGCAAAATAAATTATATTAGTTGATTAAGGATACATGTGCATATTGTTTCCTTTTACGCTAATTACTACGACAAATAAAATAAATTACTTCCTCAAAAGAAAATAATGTAAATCTATTTCTGATTAAAACAAAATTATTAATTATTCCAAGTATTAAGTTAGTGTTCCAAGTATTAAGTTCATGCTCTATGAAAACTAAATTCAGAATATTCAGGAAAAAAACTACATGAAGGTATCAATCTTATACTGTATTTTTAATTAAAACCAAATTATTTATAATTATTCAAACCAATAAGTTTGTTTAAATTTTATTTCTTAATTTCTTACTTTCTATCACAGAATATTATCGGGTAAGGTTTCCTTTCGTACCCCTATCTAAGTAATTTTTTAAATGTGTTTTTCAAACAAAATGTTCAAAACAGCTTCATTCCATCAAGTTTATAATTTAAAAATAAAAAATATTTTTGATGGTGCAGGAAGGAGGAAGAAATCGCATTTATGACACCTACTTGGCAATCGCCAAAACAACCCATAAAATCCCACAAATAAACATGCGGTTAAATGCAAAAAAAAATAGATAAATGCATTAGGATCTCTTTATTATACTAGTATTGCTATCAAAGCCAGGAAAACTATCATATTAAGCTTCTAAATCCATATTATTTAAATAAATGCTTTGATTGTTTTGTTGATAGACATTTCTGAACAAAAAATCCGGAAGGGTTATTTATCAAATTAAACATCAAAAGCGCTATCTTGCCAAAATGCGGTTGCATCTGATGTTACAAAAATAGCAGAAGCCAATCTTTTGTTAACGCTTATAGTTATATAATACAATAATAAGTAACAAGTGCCTTCTGGTTTCGATAGTCTTGATTACGTTGACTTTCGAAATCAAAATTAGCCTCTAACTCATTAATATTGCATCATGATACGTAGGTTTTTGCAAGGTATGTGCAAATTGTCATCCTAAATATAAAAAATACATACTGTAACGTAGTTTATTTCACGATTTTGGCATTCGCTGGTTGTTAATTTTGCGAATTTTCATTCTGATCAATTTGCGTGAGAGCATTTTCGCAATTTTTTCCATATGTACTTTCTACAGCTAGTATAATACATATTAATTTTCACGTGGGTAATATTTTTGCAATATTATTCCATTCACCAAAATTGCCCCCACGCAAAATAACTACGTTTTCAGTATATGACATTAGAGTACCATAGGATCCAGTTTGTCAACGCTCAGTTAGTTTAACCAACTGTTTAATGAAAATTCAAAATGTTATCAAAATTACATTATACGTTCATGACTTAATGTGATCGGCATAACTCCCTTCGATCTAATAAAATCAACTATGAAAAATATTATTTTCTAAAACACAAGACACAACTGTGGTAACCAAATGGTTAAGCTAACGCTGTTTTGAACTACTTTTAACGTTGATAACAATTTCAGAAAATCTCAGCTGTTAAACTACTTTTTTGGGTATGAAATACCTTGGGATAATATTTGTCCTTGGGATAATATTTTTACTTTATCATATTATACCAAATAACCCAAACTTACAAATTATTTTTAATGTTTTCAAAAAAAATTTAAAATCTACAAACATGGAATGCAATATTTAAAAAACAACAGATATATTTCTATGGCATTAATAATTGACATTGACATAGTAAGTTGGAAAATACTTGCTTTGGTTTCATACTTGAATATAAAATAAATGCATTGCAATTTGACGTCAAAAAACTGTTTATTACGTGAAAATACTCATGGTAACATGACGATATTTATTGCGGTTATTAAATCAATCATATCTGTTTGGTGCCCGGAAACCATAAACTCTCGCTATCACATGACGACAATTAATGATTCTATTGACAAGCCTGTTTTAAACCCGGAAACTATCAAATTAAGCTTCGAAATGTACCTGCAGTTTAATGCTTTGATTGTTATATTGATTAGCATCAACTTAAACATCAAAAGCGCTAGCTTACCACCAAGGTATGATCTTACAAAGTTACAGAAGCTTAGCTTGAAATAAGATATACAATGTATGAATTATGAAACGAAGGTATTTATTTATAATGCAAGGTGCCACTTTTGCTCGAACTGTTTATTGTAACATTAAATACAGAAAGTACATACAGTCCAAACTTGTCGAAAATTTAAAACAGAGCTTACGAAAAGGAATAGAAGGTGGCCTTTCTAATGCCAGAGATAAGGATAGATAGTGACCGTAAAGCTGCCTAGAAAAAGGTAGCACCTGTCTTCTAAAAGCTTTCAAAACATTGCTAACTAGGAATCGAAATGAACTGACGATTCGATGCTTAATCGTTTAGCTTAGTGTTAATCAAAAACAAGCATACTAATCTATGTCCGAATCACAATCCAGAAGCAAAAAAAAACTTTGGAACCGATAAGTTAAGTAAGACAAGTGAACTTCCACGAGGGAAGTGAGCCCGGGTGCTCCGGAAGGGTAAGCACATCCTCTTTAGCTAGCTACACCCGCCACGTGTGTAATCAAAATTGTGTGAAAGGAACATGGAACTATGGGACATCAAATATATCCAGTGCAATTCTGGACACATAGACATTAAACTTACCACAATACTGTGATAATGGCCATAACACTTTTTGAGGGCCTTGATAAGCCTAAACTTGCAGTATCCCTGGGTAAACAATTTATTTGCAAGCAGTTTTAAACATTACTGTTAGTCAAAGATTACTTAACCGAATTGCTGGTGAAAATTCAAAATGTTCTCAAAACTGAAAATGTTCATTATTAACAAGTGTTCTTGGCTTCAATTGTTTTATAAGATAAACACAAACGTATGAATTATTCTCTAAAACACAAAATACAAATTATAGTAACCAATTAGTTAACCCAATGGTGGTTCAAACTACCCTGAATATTAAGGCATTGAATTAATGTGAACGTTAGGTTCAATAACACCAGCACTTATGTTAAACAAGCAATACTATTTTTGCATAGTCGATTATTTTCAGTTTCAAATCTGACAACCAGAAAGCTGTTGGTTTTATATGACAGATACTAAACTCACATAAAACGGTTAGGTCACCAAAACCAGCTTTCCCTTAAAGTGAAAACTAATTCATTATCATTAATTATTCTATCATTTTCAATTTTATAAATCGAATTAAGCATATGCACGCCATTGAAATGACCCATATATAACAACGCTGATAGAAAAACTGATTCACATAAACGTTTACATTGAAATCATAAATACGGATGATAGGCTATTGTTCTAGGCAAACTTATATAGATGTTTTTAAGGGTATTCTTCCCTTCAATTTTTTAAAACAAAAAAATAAATTATAATTTTGATAAAATAAAATATTTCATATATTTCAAAACTTATATTTTATGCAGGTTAAACCTATTTTCTAAACATCAAAAATTATTGTTCATTTTTCAGAAATCGGGTGTAGCTAGCTAAACAGGAGGTGCTTACCTCCGGAGCACTCGAACTCACTTCCCTGGTACAAGTTCATGTGTTTAACATGTCAGTTTCAAAGTTTTTACTTTCTTTCTGGATTGTAATTCGGATACGGAATAGTATGTCTGTTTTTTATCAATTACTTTGTTAGTAGCAAATATATTAAGTTCAACTTTACATTTATTCTGTGTATAATATTCAACGTATCTTTTTGTCCTTCAATGTACAAAAACTTTTTGAACGCATATTCAATATCTATGCAGTGGTCAGAAAAATTCAAAACATTATTATCATAATTTTATTTATTTACTTATTTATTTTTTGGATTTCTATATTGCTCAACTCTCAAAGCTAGTTTTGTGTATGCTGAATGTTCTAAATAAAGTAAATGGTAAATGAACATTTCCAATAAATCGGGGATGGTTATTGAGTTATTTGAAATTCATCATTGTATTTGTGATCCTTGGCCAAACAGTAATAGCGTATAATTGTTTTAAAAAATGATGTTACCAAATCGTACTTGAACAGAAACAAACTGATCTTTGTCCAAATCACAAATCTAAGAGCAAAGTTAAAACTTTGAAATATGGCAGTTGAAAATGATTGAGACAGGTGCTCCGGAAGCATGAGCATCTCCTGTCTAGCTAGCTACAGCTATCATATGTGTAATCAAAAGAAAACCATGAGGCATCAAATACATCCCGGATAATTTTGGATACAGAGAAATTTAAATATTATGTTTATGGTGATCATACCTCAAGTACTGAAATAACTGCCCCTGATAGTTACTTTCAATATGTCTTCGATTAAATCCAAGTTCATATATTCAGTCTTAATGAAATGAAAGGTTTAGCTTTTCAAACCATTTCCATGTATATTATCCATTAGATTCGCTAAAATTTAAATATTCCTTTTATTCACTTGAATTTAAGCATGATTTATTTGCAGCTAATGAATGTCTGGTCCACGATTTTTCTACATGTCACTTAAGAGATTAAAATAACCATTAGATGGCAGAGAAGGGAATAAATTAGTTTTTTCGTCTAGATTTAAATAAGAATTATACCTTTGATGCTTATGGAAAGCTTCCTGCTGTTTTAGCATATTTATGCTGTATTTGTTGTAATATTGCTGTAAAGTAAATTTTAATTGAGGTCAAAATGATGGAAAAATATTTTGCTCATAGTTTGCATTCATTAGTAAAGTAAGGTTGAATGTCACTAGTATTTTGTGTCTATTTAAGACTGTTATTTTCACAACATAACGAGCCAAGCCAACACACCATCGTTTCACAACATAGCTTCATACTTTTCACGACTAGCATATTTTTATGCCTAACACTACTGTATATTATTGATTGTCATCATCAAATTCATAATTTTTTTCATTGTTTGTCTTCCTTAGTTAAACAAGGTTGAATGTCATTAGTACTTCGTGTTCATTTAATGTTGTTCTTTCAGAACATGGTGCATAATTTCATAAGCGACTTTGAGCCAAGCCAACAACCATCATTTCACAACATAGCTTCCTACATGCAATAGATGAAAAGGAACAAAGCCAACAACCACCATTTCACAACATAGCTTCGTACTTGCAATGGATGAAAAGGAACAAAGCCAACAACCACCATTTCACAACATAGCTTTGTACTTGCATTAGATGAAAAGGGACCAAGCCAACAACTACCATTTCACAACATAGCTTCGTACTTGCAATGGATGAAAAGGAACAAAGCCAACAACTACCATTTCACAACATAGCTTTGTACTTGCATTAGATGAAAATGAACCAAGCCAACAACCATCATTTTACAACATAGCTTCGTACATGCAATAGATGAAAAGGAAACAAGCCAACAACAATCGGTGATGTCATTATTATGTCTCTGTGTCCAATTTTTTTCTTTTTTGACGTCCTATACTTCCTTATTACTTTTATTCTCAATTTCCATTTCACATATCGCGGGTGAAGCAGGAGATGCTTCTCTTATTTTGCTTTGGTCTTTGAGGATTGTAATTAATCATGGACCAGTATGTTTGGCGGCTGACGACGACGTCGACGACGACGACGATGATGATGATGATGATGATTGATAATGATGATTTAAATAAAACTAATGTTCACTGACCAAGTGAAAGGATATTTTACAATTCTCGTGAAAATGTTGTGCGGAAATAATCAAAACAGAGACAAGTCGTAATTACAAATTTTAAAAAATGTCAACACTTTCAAGCAATTTGTATATAATAATCAAACAGGTTTTTTTATACTAAGGCTAGTTTATCCCTTACAACAATTATCGAAGTCTCTTCTCTACGTGTTTTATTATACAAATGGATTCCAATGCAGATATCGCAAATGAAACGGTTGGGGAAATCCAAACAATGCCTATATTACACTGTGTAAAAGCTCCTGGTTGATTGACAATTGAATCAGATTTTTAAACAAATTAAAACATAAGAGTCATATACCTACGGTGACTATTCACATAAAACAGCATCCTATGATTATATTTCATTATATTTCATATTTGATTCTGAGACACGTAACGGTACAGCGGTCAAACAATATACAAGGTGTAAGGAACGTATTTCTTCGAAGTACACGTGTACCTAGAATGCACTTGTACATTTATCAAGCTACATGATTGGTATAACTTTTAATGGACTACCTTTTGGACCTAATATTTTCAGAATAATTGACTTCTAAAAATTCTTTGTATACCTATAGACTATGCGGTCTACACAAGACATTGTGACGTCATATTAATGTGTGACGTAGCACACGATAATTACATACAATGTCAAGGTATTGCAAGTACTATAGCACAAGTCTACATATGTTGTTACATTATTAATACATTATATGTTAATCTTATGTATAATATCTCTAAATATAAGCTTGAAGGGCATAATATTAAATGATTATCAATAATAGGTGTGAATTTTAAAATTGTTATGTTGCATATTTGAATTTATTTCTTTTAAGGTACGTTTTTTCATCGAGTTGGGCTTTTGGATTTTATTTTTCAATGCAAAAATACTTAATAGGATCTTCTTTATCTGTTACATTTTGTTTCATAGAACGGTTAGTTGGTTGAGTGTTGCTTATCGTCGCATCAACAATTTTTTCAGCAATTAGCGACGACAACTATTTTATCTCTATGGATTAATTTATGAACAATTATGTGTATGCATGTGAAATGCGTGTTGTATGGTTTGTCTTGTACTAGCGCGTACTCAGGGCGACTTTAAGGGTGCTAGCTCATCGAGTACGCCACAGACAAGCGTACCACTTCCCCAGGCCATTATACTGATACCAGGTTAGCCAGTAAAGGCCAACGGCAAGGAAAATTCACTTTCCCACATGTGGTTTGAGCGGGACCCGAACTCACAACGGTGAGAGACCCTGGATTTGTAGACTGACGCCCTATCAATTAGGCCACCGCGGCATCTTATGTTCTATAGGATAGGTGTGACGATAAAGTGCTAGGTCACGTACAGAAGGAATAAAAAAAACAAACTCACTAATCCCTGTCCTAGCTTCGGCTTGCAATATCCTTGAGTAAACAATTTATTTGCAATTAGCCTGCTTCGTTGTACAAAGTTCCTGTAGTGGAAACAAGCTCTACCAAAGTGTATTAATTAGGAAACAAATACATCATAAGCAGGAGTCATCACATTTGTGTGCGTCATAATTCATATATAGGTCTCAATATGGAACAGAACAGAGGAATCAGTCGTGTCTTTTATTTCAAGCTCACTGGGATAGATGACATTCAGATAGTCTCCAAATTTAGGATTGTTAAGAGAGAGAACGTCATCTATATATGTTGAGTTGAATGATTTGGCGACAGTCTTCTCTCCAGATTTGACAAGGTTCTGCATAAATTCTGCTTCATAAGAATAAAGAAACAAATCAGCAATCAATGGTGCACAGTTTGTACCCATCGGTATACCAATTTTTTGCTGAAAAACTCTATTCCCAAACACAACAAATATGTTAGTTATCAAAAACTCCACCATTTTGTTGATGGTATCTTCAGTTTATTTTTGTTTGGAATCCGTATGATGCTTGACAAAATAAATAAATGATAAAGTGGCAGGTCACATACAGATGACCTTGAACTCAAAAGAATCAATCCAATATTCTTTATAAATGTTGATAGAACACGAAATATCAATGAACTTCCCAACAGATCTAATTATATTCTATAATAATCGAGTTAAAAATATAATAAAATAAAAACATAAATTTTAAAGTAAAAGAAAAATAGCGTGTTGGAAACTACTATCTTTTTTATCTTTTTATTTTGCTTCTAGTCATACAATGTTGTAACAGCTGTCAGATTGTGACAGACGCCCTTAAAACACTAATGTCTCCTTCTATGAATATCTTTATTGTATCAAGCCAATTTTAATTAATTTTTAATTTTCAGCATGGAACAGGTATTACGTCAAACATGATAAGTCAAAGTCGGGCGATTTTGAAAAATTTATTTGTTTCAAACATCACAATTTAAAAAGACGACGACGACGAAGAAGAAGAAACAAATAATAAGTTTATATCAACTTGTACGTAAAATAACCAAATATGCTAAGAAGATGATTAATTTTGAACAATTAAGTTGTTTTAATCATGATAATTTTAAAAATAATTTATATTTACCTTATACCATAAACGTCAAATGTGCTAAAAAGCTGAGCGATTTTAAACAATTTATTTTTTCCATCATCATGGTTTAAAAAAATCATTAGCTTATATCAACCTACACGTGAAATAGGCTTGTATGATTACATTATACCAGTTTTATTTTTTAAGCACTAGACAGCTTTGAAATACAATTCCTCATCGGTAGTGCTTGGACCAAAATTGTGAAACCAGAACTTTTCATCGATATGTTGAAAAGAAACCTAGAGTACCAAAATATATTTTACCAAAGTTAGCCTAGGACATATGTGCATGAGGTAGAATACCTAAGTATTTGAGGAATTTTTAAATTTTAACTAGCGGCAAATTTAGACAATAGTATTTCTGAAAATAATACACTATAATGGCCTACTGGGGTTGTGATATCCTTAGGGCAACAGCCACCAGCACAGATACCGACTCAGTGAAATTGTTTCAATCATCATGGTTTAAACAATTATTAGCTTATATCAGCATATACGTCAAATATGCTTAGAAACTGAACCATTTTGTGCAATGAAAATGTATCAATCATCATGATTTCAAAACGAAAAAAAAAATTTATTAAGCTTTTATACGCGTCTTCAT
Organism: Anadara kagoshimensis; assembly: GCA_021292105.1. NCBI lineage: Eukaryota > Metazoa > Mollusca > Bivalvia > Arcoida > Arcidae > Anadara > Anadara kagoshimensis. The sequence continues at coordinate 32,017,187 of CM037861.1, forward strand.
AAAATTGATATCAGTATCCATTCCTCGACTTACATTGATTTTTTTAATTCATAATATACCTATAGTGTCGACGATCAACACATTTATGTACACACTTGTGCGAGCGATTTGCTACAGGTAAAACACGAGTAATTAATTACAATGATCAGTATATCACCTGTAGATAAAATCCCTGTAACTCTTTATAAAAAGCATCATAAATATGTCAACAATAAATCTAGGACATATTATAGGCAAACAATATTGACCTGTCTGCTTGACCTTAAATTTGAATATTTATTATAGACCAGTACATCTAAGGGAACACGGTTGTTTATTTTATCTATCATGGGAAATATGTATTGTTATGTATTAATTGTGAATCCTAACGCTACCAATATATATATGTATGGATCACCGAATATGAATATATGAAAAAAAGGTCAAGCGGACAGGTCAATATTGTTTGTCTATACCTGACTGAGATCCAAGTTAATCTCTGGTACTCTCAGAAAAAAATTCGTCACAGCTTCGTACTAAAAGCTATTATGACGTACAAGTACAGGCCTGTCTGAAGTTTAACACTGAGCTAACGAAATTGATTGCTGAGTGGACGAAATGACTGGAAAGCTATCGGGAGTTACATAACAGCTGCCAAAAGCTGCCGGGAGTTACATAACAGCTGCCAAAAAGCTGCCGGGAGTTACATAACAGCTGCCAAAAAGCTGTCGAGATAGAGGTAAAGAAAGGCCTAGATTAAATGTACATTTGGCACTAATTTGGCATTAAATTTTCGACAGACCTGATTCAGAGCATATTTTATCTCGACGGTGTGATTAATTAACAAGATCGCCTTTCGGCTTTATGAATACGCCAATTGAATCTGATATAGACAGGTTAATAAGAGGAATAATATTTTGACCTAATAAACGAAAAACTGAATATACTGTAATATTTCATATCAGTTTGTAACAATCAATTCCATTGGGCAATGAGCAGCCAAGTGGCATAAACTGCTGGCGTGTATGTACAGAACGGATAATACACGACTTAACGTTGGACCGAGCAGGCATTACATTAGAGTCACGTTCCTTAAATGAAACGCCGCATGATCATAATTAGATTTGGTTCAATAAAATAAAATACAAGCTTTAGTTACTTATGTACAAGGCACTAAGAAGATTTATGGAATTTTCGAGGACTATATCAAAATAACGGTCCACGTTCTATCAGTCGACCAGTCCATAAATCAGACTTTCTTCATAGTAATCTGTACAACAGTAACTATTGCTTAAATATAACATTGTATGTATGATGTACCTAACAGAACAAGTGTCTTTTTCACTGCAGACTCTTAATCAGTCACCCTCTTCTCACCAAATACGCCGATTTAGCATGAATCTTCATGATATAGACAGTTTAATAAGCAACATTAACCATTGGCCTCGTGAATGAAAAACCCGAATATATTACAATACAACATTGTTTAGGGTGTATATATACACTTACCAGATTGTCACTGTTTCATCCCAGGTGCTCATTGGCCCCAACAGCCATCCTCCTCTCGCCTCGTCCATATAACTTTATGTCCAATCTAGAACTAACGGACTCTTGATATAATTGTTGATATAATTGTTTCACAGTTAATCAGAATTGCTGGAAAATTTTACCGCATTGCTCATCTTGAATTGATAATAAAAACAATAACAATGACTCGGGTATACGGTGGATAATAACGATGTTTTCAATACACAGATAATGATATCTGTAATGGGTACGATTTTCTTCGTCCTAGGTATAGTGCGTCAAGTTTGACCTGGGCAATTGACCTTAAAGTTGAATATAAGATCGGACTTTGTGATTTAGGTAAGACAGCATGTTTCATTACCATAAACAATCGGTACCCATTATTACTATCATCTGTCCTTAGATATCAACTTTATATAGCTTATAAATTACACAATGGACATGTTTGTTAAAATGTTCAAATGAAAGGTCAAACGGCCGGGTCAAACTTGACGGACTATATTTCTGTATATGTAGTGTGGAATCAATATTGTTCTTAAAGCCTTTGTCAAATAACATGGTTTCCTTAATTAAGTAACAAGACACCGTGTTATTATTATTGGCCATATGTTTTTGTATTTTGTTTTCAATCTGTTCCATGTGTTCAAGTCTGTGTTTATCATATTTTTTGCTTCTTCGTGCGTCACAAATTTTGTCGATAATGTCCACAACAAGTACACGCAATTGACGACAAAGTAGAAAGTGTGGTAAGGCGTCTCAATGGTGTTCTTCCAGCGTTTAGCAAACAGCACGGCTTGGTTAGTTAAGCAACTAATTATATAACTAATGGTCAGTGTTTTACTCATTATCGTGTGCCATTTTTCCATTATATGTTTATCGTGTTTTTGCTTCTTCGTGTACGTCAAAATTTTTGTTGTGGTGTGTTTTCAATAGTTTGGCTTCTTTGATCAAGTACATACTATTGACAAACATGGTGACGGTATGGTAAGGTGCCTCAATATTGTTATTTTAGCCTTTAGATATAAAAAAACACGGTGATACAGCATTTTATATACTAGTAATCAAAAACAAACATACTAATTCATGCCAGAAGGTTCATGCCCAAATCACAATCCAGAAGGTCTATGTCCAAATCACAATCTAGAAGGTCAATGTCCAAATCACAATTAGGAAGGTTCATGTCTAAATCACAATCCTGAAGTAAAATTGAAAACTTTGAAACTGAACATGTGAACTTCCACCAGGGACGTGAGGCTGTGTGCTCCTCAAAGGTAAGTACCTAGGCTAGCTACACTCACCACATGTAATCAAAATTGAGTGAAAGGAAGATGTAACAATGGGACGTCAAACATAGCCAGATCAAAGTTTTTTCTTTTCTTAAAATCAGTATAATGTGTTATTTGTCCTTATATATATATGCTTATGATATTATTTGGTTCTTTGTACGTCATAAGTTTGTTGTATTTTTAATTAATGCTTTACAAAGTACATGCCATTAATAAAAAGGAGTATAATTAGGTGCCCAAATAGTGATTGGACAAATTTCCTTTGTTTTATCCCAAGACGAATAAAATCCACCAAAGAGCTGCAAAAGATATAACTTGGAACCTACCAAAGATAGCCCCGCATTCTTTATCACGCAAAGATTTAACGATGAAATCAGATTTTATGGTGTAAGAAATTAGAACCAATCACTACTTGCAAGATAGAGAAAATTTCAACCCTCATTTTTATTCATTTAGTCAAGAAGTAGATTCGATCATATGAAGTTGACCTTTCACCTACACACTTAAAGTGGCTTGCGACACATTATCTTAAATTCGTGCCACGTTTCATCAAAAATTAACGATTTATGTAAAAGTTATGACGCTGGCATGTTGATGGACAGACAGACAGGTATGGGGATTTTTATTTATATCACTTCTATCAAAATAATTAAGCAGGGGTTATTAATATAATAATTCGAGGTCTGTTTGTTTGTTGTTTAATTCCATCTCTCCTGGTGGAGAATTGTGCCAAATATATTACCTGTAAAGTTATCCCTATTACACGCTAGTGTGGCTTCCTCTCCCAATGTCTTCATTCCTAGCTCTTTACTTTCCTTTTCTAATGTCCTACACCAGGCCTCCTTTGCCTATTGGCTAATGTTTTTCAAGGATCATGCGGGATCATTTATGCTGGAGTGTATCTAGCAGGTCCTCGTCCATCTTTGTTATTCTCTAGGTTTCATGTCCGTACTGTATACAACTACTTTGGATTTGTAAATCTGCACTTTAGTTTGGTTACTATACAAATTGTTCTTCCACCCTGGTTTAAGATTGTTCTATTTGGAACGACAAGTAGTGATAGATTCTACTTATCTCGCCTAATCTTCTTTATTATCTTTTTGCGGTCGTCTTGGATTTGAAATTTGAAATTCCTCAAAAACTAAGATATACTCCCTCATGCAAAGTATTTCCCTAGCTGATTTTTGTAAAATATATTTTGGTCCTTTGGGGTTTCTTTTAAACATCTTGAAAAAAATTTTGGTTTCATAATTTTGATCCAAGCACTACTGATGAGGAACTGATTCCGAAACGGCTGTCTAACGCTATAAAATTAAGACTGTTATAATATGTAATTTGACAACCATGTTTTTGATAAACGAAAAAAGTCAATGTGGAAACATACATGGCCGGACTAAGTATATAGGACAATATGAGCTACCATGTTTTCTGCTTTCGACACGACAGTTAAGGGAGTGTCAGATTTTCTAGAGCTGTCCCTGGCTATATTATGCATTTCGTGTTGTTTGTGACCTACAATGTTTACTGTCTTTAACATAAAAATTTAGGAAGTGTCAATGTTTTGGGATTGAACTACTCCTGATTATATTACGCATTTCGTGTTGTTGGTTAAATTTACTATTGCTAAATACGTCTTTTCATCCTTCTCTTTAAAAAAAACCAATCCGATATTTCAAATTAGTCCGTTTTATCCGAGATGATAAAATCTTAGTTAATAAAATTTAATATCAGGCAAATGCCAAGCGTTGGAAATCAGCACGATTTAATTCAGCTGAATAATATTAGCATTTAAGAGGAGACTCCATACATATGTGGAACAATCTTGACTAGAGCTTAAAATTTCATTATTCCACTCCACGCCTTTACTGGAAAACAAAGCAGTGCTCTTCGCGATATATTCAGAAAAACATATTTTAATTATAAAATATCAAGTGCTGAAAATGACCAAATTAGAACGTAATCACACGAACTTCAAGCAGTAGGTCTGAGATCATAGCAGGTTTTCAAAATTACGTGTCATTTGTTTCCAGCAACATTCAAGACGGAAGATATGCGTATGTAGGCAAACGACATTGACCTGTCCGCTTGACCTTTCATTACAAACATTGATATACAATGAGACGTAGTGTTAGGGTTCGCAGGAAATATGGTAATAACACAAGCTTTCCACGAAAATACCTGTGTTCCTTGTAAGTAAATGTACTGGTACAAGTTTCACAATTATTCCTTAACTAAGAGTTTTCATAACTTAAATTTATCAAATTTTAACAATCTTTTAGGAACAGCAATTTTACGTTTTTGACAAGAATTCAATACAAATATTATCAGCTTTAAATTATTTTGAAATGATACTTTGAATAATTCAATGTCTTGAACAATAACAAAATCATTCAGATTTGAAGTATCCATAAATTAGGTTACTGGAAATCTTAATTCTTGTTCTATCATGAATATTCAAATTAAAGGTCCAACGGACAGGTCAATGTTTGTCTATACATACATAGAAATTTAGTTAAGAACTAAAGATAATAGCAAATAATATAAGGTTATTGAACTGATGGTGTGAAATATTGTCGCGGGTCAACTCGGGAAAATATTTCACAATATCAGTTCAATAACCCTTTTATTATATAGCAAAATAAATTTCGTTTACTTCCCACTAATATTTCATCTAAAATTACCATTTTATCTTACAATACATTAATATCGCACTACTGCTAGTTCTTGTATACGGATATAAGAACTAGTGCAACACGACAACAACACAGCGATGACGTCTTTCGTTATGTCACAACAATCGTATGACGTCATAAACAACAGCGTCATGTGACAAAGCGTGCAATATGAAAAATTGGTTCGGTAACCCTCGGACTAGAACAATGTTTGAATGCAACTATCAAAATTTATTGCACGCTAACACCTCGGGATTTATCGTTTAATTTCTATGCGAAGCATATATTGCTATAAAATAAATTTGTAATATCGAATTGATAAAATGTTCGAGCTTTGATATATACAATAGACTCATGACGTAATACTGAATTCCTTTAGCATTCGTATACTTTGATAGACAACATCTTCGTATGACGGTATGTTCAATACAGACACTTCTACGTGTATACATTCGTACTAAATTCGTGATATTGAATTCATTCAATATTCAAGCATTGATATACAACAGCCTCGCATGACGTTATGTTCAATACATACACACTTCTGTGTTTATATATTCGTAATAAATTCGTTATATTGAATTCATTTAGTATTCAAACATTGATATTCAAGTGTCTACATGTATATATTCGTAATATTGAATTCCTTCAGCATTTGTACATTAATATTCAGCAGCCTCCTATGACGATATGTTCAATACAGACAATTCTACCAGTATATGTTCGTAATAAATTCGTAATATTGAATCTGATCAGTAAAAAATTTACACATTGATATACAGCTTCTTCGTATAATGATGTAGGATAACGTACAATGCATTTAGCCGGGTAGGTTCGAATTCCACTCGGAACAGATTTTGTCAGTTTCAACGGTCGTTTCCTCCAGATACTCCAGTTTCCATTGAATCATTGAATTGACCGTCCTGTTATAAGTGAAAGAATATTGAATTGGGCGAAAAAAACTTCATTCCAATGCTATGACGATATTTTCAATACACGGTTTTATATACGCGTGCTATACACCACTGTCATAAAAGTTAATTCCCGTCCATCCAACTATACACTACTGTCATCATAGTTAATGCCCGTCCACCCAACTATACATCACTGTCATCATAGGTAATTCCCGTCCACCCAACTATACATCACTGTCATCATAGTTAATGCCCGTCCACCCAACTATACACCACTGTCATCATAGTTAATGCCCGTCCACCCAACTATACATCACTGTCATCATAGTTAATGCCCGTCCACCCAACTATACATCACTGTCATCATAGTTAATGCCCGTCCATCCAACTATACACCACTGTCATCATAGTTAATGCCCGTCCATCCAACTATACATCACTGTCATCATAGTTAATTCGCGTCCACCCAACTATACACCACTGTCATCATAGTTAATGCCCGTCCACCCAACTATACATCACTGTCATCATAGTTAATTCCCGTCCACCCAACTATACACCACTGTCATCATAGTTAATTCCCGTCCACCCAACTATACATCACTGTCATCATAGTTAATTCCCGTCCACCCAACTATACATCACTGTCATCATAGTTAATGCCCGTCCACCCAACTATACACCACTGTCATCATAGTTAATGCCCGTCCACCCAACTATACACCACTGTCATCATAGTTAATGCCCGTCCATCCAACTATACACCACTGTCATCATAGTTAATGTCCGTCCATCCAACTATACACCACTGTCATCATAGTTAATTCCCGTCCACCCAACTGTACATCATAGTTAATGCCCGTCCACCCAACTATACACCACTGTCATCATAGTTAATGCCCGTCCACCCAACTGTACATCATAGTTAATGCCCGTCCACCCAACTATACACCACTGTCATCATAGTTAATGCCCGTCCACCCAACTATACACCACTGTCATCATAGTTAATTCCCGTCCACCCAACTATACACCACTGTCATCATAGTTAATGTCCGTCCATCCAACTATACACCACTGTCATCATAGTTAATGTCCGTCCATCCAACTATACACCACTGTCATCATAGTTAATGTCCGTCCACCCAACTATACACCACTGTCATCATAGTTAATGTCCGTCCACCCAACTATACACCACTGTCATCATAGTTAATGTCAGTCCATCCAACTATACACCACTGTCATCATAGTTAATTCCCGTCCACCCAACTGTACATCATAGTTAATGCCCGTCCACCCAACTATACACCACTGTCATCATAGTTAATGCCCGTCCACCCAACTGTACATCATAGTTAATGCCCGTCCACCCAACTATACACCACTGTCATCATAGTTAATGCCCGTCCACCCAACTATACACCACTGTCATCATAGTTAATGCCCGTCCACCCAACTGTACACCACTGTCATCATAGTTAATGCCCGTCCACCCAACTATACATCACTGTCATCATAGTTAATTCCCGTCCACCCAACTATACACCACTGTCATCATAGTTAATCCCCGTCCACCCAACTATACACCACTGTCATCATAGTTAATGCCCGTCCACCCAACTGTACATCATAGTTAATGCCCGTCCACCCAACTATACACCACTGTCATCATAGTTAATGCCCGTCCATCCAACTATACACCACTGTCATCATAGTTAATGCCCGTCCACCCAACTGTACATCATAGTTAATGCCCGTCCACCCAACTATACACCACTGTCATCATAGTTAATGCCCGTCCACCCAACTATACATCACTGTCATCATAGTTAATTCCCGTTCACCCAACTATACATCACTGTCATCATAGTTAATGCCCGTCCACCCAACTATACACCACTGTCATCATAGTTAATTCCCGTCCACCCAACTATACACCACTGTCATCATAGTTAATGCCCGTCCACCCAACTATACATCACTGTCATCATAGTTAATTCCCGTCCACCCAACTATACACCACTGTCATCATAGTTAATTCCCGTCCACCCAACTATACACCACTGTCATCATAGTTAATTCCCGTCCACCCAACTATACACCACTGTCATCATAGTTAATGCCCGTCCACCCAACTATACACCACTGTCATCATAGTTAATGCCCGTCCATCCAACTATACACCACTGTCATCATAGTTAATGCCCGTCCACCCAACTATACACCACTGTCATCATAGTAAATGCCCGTCCATCCAACTATACACCACTCTGTGTGTGTGTGTGTGTGTGTGTGTGTGTAAAAATACCGCATGTGTACATGTAATCGAGTTATGTGTGTGTAAATACCGCATGTGTACATGTAATCGAGTTATGTATTCTTATATTTTACTAATTTGAACACAAAACGTGGGAAAAGGTGTTTCAGTAAAATGCCAAAATTATATATTTGTATAAATAAATTAGAATAAATATAATGTTTCTGATTATTTTAATTATTTGTTTAATTAAATTAAAGCATGATACTTATATTTATGTTTCGAAGCATTAATTAAAAGTTAAATACAATACAAACCTGCCGACAGTTTAACACTACGCTCACGAATTGCGAATAGACATCTAACCTAGACTCGATGAACCATTTCAACTAATCAAATACAAACATACTAATCCATGTCCGAATCACAATCCAGAAGCAAAGTAAAAACTTTGGAACTGACAAGTTAGGTTAGACACGTGAACTTCCACCAGGGAAGTGAGACCTGGTGGTCCGGAAGGGTAAGCACCTCCTGTTTAGCTAGCTACACCCGCCGCGTGTGTATTAAAAATTGTGTGAAAGGAACATGCAAATAAATCCAGGGCAATCCTGGACACAGAGACATCAAACTTATCAATAATACTGTGATGACGGCGATAAAACTTTTTGAAGGCCTTGATAAACCTAGAGATGGTAAGCTGTTTGGCTAAACAATAAACTATGATTCTTATCTATCAAACGTATCAGAACACTAATCACTTTTTTCAGATTTTTGCCTTCAATCGCCGGAATAATGTCTCATTTGAGCTAAAATATTATAGCTTGGTTGTAAAGTGACGTCCAAATTGCCATTTATGTAATTTTTTTTCTTAAAATCCTTCTAAAAAAGCCATCGACATGTATATCAAATATCAACAATTGTCATTGTTTGAAGGCATTTATAACAGAGAATAATATAGATGATAAGCAATAATTGACCTTCGATATTTTATTGAAATGCAAATATTTGTTTATTAGACAGGCAATTATTACGATTTTTTCGCCCTGGATATTTCATTTCTTCATTAGTAGACTTTACCTATGTGTAATGAATATTTATAATGTACCATTACATTTCGTGTTGTAAGGATTGCACATGCAAAACAAAAACACAAAAACAAACATACTACTGGTAGTCCATGTCTGAATCAAAAACCAGAAGCAAAGTAAAAACTTTGGGACTAAAGTCAGGTGAGACACGTGAATTTCCACCAGGGAAGTGAGGCCGGGTGCTCCGGGAGGGTAAGCACCTCCTGTGAAGCTGTTTATATGACATATAAGGATCACTACGGCGCCGACGGCTTCTTGTTCCTATGGCAAAGTTCCATTGATCAGGTATCACAAAAATATCCGAGTAACAGTTTTACACTTGTAGCTAAAAGCATTTATTATATTTTTGTCTTTTTTCGTCTTATTAAGGCTCCCACCACAATGTGTGTATGAGACTTCTTATTTTTTTATCATTATTTTATTATTATTCTACTTTTCGCACGGCGCTTGTCTGCACTTTTTCTCGAAAATGTCTCGCTCAATCTCAATGAAACTTTATAGAAACAATGAATCAGCCATATGCATGTAAATGTGCAATACGCATTTAAAATTTTCAACATGGCTGTCGTTACCATGACAACAAGGGAGGTGGAAGACTTTCGTCATTGTGTTTATCACAATTGTAATTCTAATTGCTTTTTGTTGTGTGGTTAAATTCACTGTTATTTTTATTAACTATGTTTATTGTTATGTGTTCTTGGTTGATTCTACTTTTGTCATAATGCATAATTTTATGAAGCTACAATGTATATACATATATTTAATCACAAATTGTTTTTCGTTGTATCTCCAGTTGATATTCTATTCTAAATCAATTCACGGTCAATTACATCGTAGATCTAAGAAAGCCCGTAGTTAAATGAAACCAGTGGAATGAACCACGTTGGTAAATAAACTGGAAGAATCTGATCACGGATGAATGAACAACTCTTAAAACGTCAGTTTTCGTTTCCAAATAATTATCACATACCGTTTTATGTCAAAACCACAATTTCAAAAGCAAAGCATAAATCATACTAATCCATGTCCAAATCACAGTCCAGAAGCAAAGCATAAACTTTGAAAACTGGTCAATTAAGTTAAACACTTGAACTTCAAACAAGGAAGGGGAGCAACAACCGCCATGTGTGAAATCAAAATAGAGAATAAAAGGAACATAGAACCGTGGGGTGTAAAATACAAATTTGGATATGGACATCATACCTGTCAACAATATTGTGATGACGGACAAAAAACGTTCTGAGGACTTTGATAAGCCTAAGATTGCAATATTCCCGAGTCAACAATTTATTGTAAGAGCTTTGCTTCGTTGGGTAAAGTCCAAGTAGTTCAAGTTGTAGGTTGACCTGAATGAGAGATTTCCATGTTACGTTAATAAATGTTAAATGTATAAAAGTACACGATAGTTCGTTCTTTCTTTTTAATCTCATGCAGTAATATACTAATCAAAGTATTTTAGTGTTTTGTTCATTGTAAAAGTTGAATAATTAGCATTGAAACGTGAAAAACTCGTGATTATCGAAGTCAAAATGGTATTTACCAATCAGACCAGAATTATAGATTTGGTGTTTTCTAAATTAATTCTGTCCCCTGACTGTCGTTAATTAAATAATTCAATTCAGTGAAAGCAATTTCATGTTTCCATTTATTTATTACGTGTATCAAGCAATTTTTTTATACGCAGATGTTAATCAATTCCTGTAACCACTTCTATCAGGGAAGTGAAGCCGGGTGCTCCGGAAGGGTAAGCATCTGTCTAGCTACACCCGCCACATGTAAAATCAAAATTGAGAATGGAATGAACATTGAACTATATAAATTTAGATACAGAAACCTAACACTTATCGCTGATATCGTGATAACGGCCATAAAACTTTCTGATGGTATTTCAAAGCCGAGGCTTGCAATATTCCCGAGACGGATATTGTATTGCATTTACTTGCAATTAATCTTTGTCAACAACTTCTTTGTAAAAATTTGCTTCGTTGCAATATTCACGAGACAGATATTGTATTGGTAAGCAACTTGCTTTGTTGGATTTAGTTCACGTAGTTCAAATGATAGGAAGAACTGAACGGGATATTCCCATGTTATGTAAATAAATATTGCATTACAGGTGTATAAAAGTACACAATAGTTCGTCCTTTCTTTTTAATTTCATGCATTAATATACTATATAAAATATTTTAGTGCTTTGTCCATTGTAAAAGTTGAATAATTAGTATTGCAACGTGAAAAATTGTGCTTTATTGAAGCCAAAATGGCATTTACCAATGGAATTTGGTGTTTTCTAGATTAATCCTCTCCTGAGTGTTGTTAATTAAATCATGTCATTCATTGAAAGCAATTTCATGTTTTCATTCATTTATTACGTATATCAAACAGTAGTTTATATACAATTGTAAATCAGTTCCTGCAACCACTTCTACCAAGGAAGTAAAGCCAGGTGTAGCTAGTTAGAATGATGCTTACCTTTCCGTCACATGTAAAATCAAAATCGAAAGTGAAAGGAACATGGAACTATATAAATTTGGATACAGAAACATCACACTTATCAGTGATATTGTGGTGACGACTATAAAGCTTTCTGATGTCCTTCATAAACTTTACAAGCCTTTACTTGCAATTAATCTGTGTCAACAACTTCTTTGTAAAAATTTGCTTCGTTGTATAAAGGTCAGTAGTTCAAGTTGTAGGATGAACTGAATGAGATATCCCCATGTTATGTAAATAAATGTTAAATTATAGGCAAACAACATTGACCAGTCCGTTTGACCTTTCATTAGGAATATTCATATAATACATGGGTAGGGTTAGGATTCACAAATAATACATATACACATTGTCCATGATTAGTGTTCACATCATATAGACGAAATATACACGTACTATCCCTATTGCTTAAATTTTTACTTGTCTATAATGAATATTTAAATCAAAGGTCAAGCAGACAGGTCAATGTTGTTTGCCTATACAGGTGTATAAAAGTACACGATAGTTCGTCCTTTCCTGTATTTCATGCATTAATATACTCAATAAGGTATTCTAGTGTTTTGTCCATTGTAAAAGTTGAATGATTAGCCTTGAAACGTGAAAAAATCGTGATTATCGAAATCAAATGGTATTTACCAATCAGACCAGAGTTATAGATTTGGTGTTTCCGAAATTAATTCTGTAACCTGACTGTCGTTAATTAAATCATGCAATTCATTGAAAGCAATTTCATGTTTCCATTCATTTATAGTCTATATCAGGCAGTAGTTCATTGATAATGATATAAATAGCCATTATACCTGAATGGAATAAAGACAGGTATTGTAAATATAGTGGAAGTAGATCTATAAAATCGGAACAAGCACAGGACATAAAACCATGTCCATTATTGTGGATGGATCGAAAACATGTGGGTGCTTCTGATAGTTAAATTGGTCTATTTAAACTTTTCGGGTTTCACTTTTACTTATTTTGATTTTATATATATATATATATAATATATATATTTAACAAACAACTGGACATGAATGCCGTTAACAGCAATGTTAACGATTAAATAAATAAATAAATAAATAGATAAATAAATAACATTATTTTTTAAAAAGACAATTGTATTGTCTAGAAATGGCGCGTTATTTGACTTGCTTTTCCCGACAAGGAAAGTTAAAGCACTATTAACACCATTAAGACAGTTCAATGGTTGAATAAAATATAACAAAGACATATTCCAAAATAATGTTGGACCTCTAAATTGTTAAATGTGAACTTTGAAACGCTTTTGTTCATACTGAAATAAAAATTTAAAAAAAAAAAAATCAAGTTTACCCTAGTATAATTTTAAACATTTATTAAATATTATTGGAACTTTACATTATACACGATTTTTATATGTGTGCCTAGGTTTAGCATTTGTTAGCATCGTTTACACCAACCCTTTAGACACCAAATGTCTACAAAAGAATATACTGAGCAGCAAACGTACTTGGTATGCAGTTGGTTTGAAATTACAGCCAGGTTCTAGATTGTAGAAGGTTTCATAATTTACTAGAAATATTTTGTTGTGAAGTAGTAGCCTGTTCCTCCAAATCCGCGAAAGAAACCTTTAACTGTACATAATTGTATTATCCACATTCTTAAGTAATTACCCCTCAACGAATAATCAGAATGAGAATTGTATTGGTGTTTTAATCAATTCTGTATATTGTAAATAAGTTCCTGTAATAATTTTGAAAGCAATTTCATGTATCGAAGAATTTATTGAGTATATAAAACAAATTTGATTATAACTCATTGGCACAAATAGCCTTTGTTGCAGACAAAGCTAAAAGCACTATACACTTAAAATACGAACATAAAATATCCATCTTAAGAAGGCAGAAAACTGGCGATCTGATCGGTAAGGAACATAAGGTTGCCTTCAAACACTACACAATGCCGTAACTCAGTAGCCTGATTGATAATGACGGTTACGTGGTGTCTTCTCTGAAGTCCGAGTAAAACATACATATCGAATGTATAATTAATTATGTCTACTGTCTAATCCTAATTCGATTTCTTCTTGAATAAAATATTGTCATCACAATATTGTTGATAAACAATCTCCGTATCCACAACTACCCTGGATAAATTTGACGTCAAACAGTTCATATTAATAACGATTTCCTAAGTAGGGCAAAGCTACCTAAACACGAGGTGTTTATCCTTCCGGATCACCCGGTCTCGCTTCCCTGTGTATAACTTTATTTGTCCGTTTTTTGTTTTTTAGGGATGTTAATGGAACATGGACGGTATGTTTGTGTTTGATTGAATTTCTGAATACCTTGCGTCTAACACATAACCATTGGAACTGTTTAAGACAAACATATATCAGAATGGTAAAGCCCATATATTAGCTGATAATGCCAAAACGTTTTAATAATCCAACACAAACTTGTCCATGTCCAGACCACAATCCCTAAAGCAGAGCTGAGTTAAACACGTATGCGTCCACCAGGGAAGCGAGACCGGATTCTCCAAAAGGGTAAACACTATTGCCTTGCTAGTTACACCCGCCACACGTAAAATCAAAATGGGAAATACAGGAACATGGAACTAATATTGAATGCAGAGACAACATACTTATCAACAATATATGATGTTGGCAATAAAACTTTTGAGGGCCTTGCTAGGCCTACACTTTATTTGCAAACAGCTTTTATAAAATTCCTGTGGTAAGCTGTAATAGAACAAAATAGTTCCGGCTTGGATGAGCTATATTCATTTACTCATTTTCATCGTGTGTAAAACGATATGTTTTTATAGAAATTAAGTGTAAAATATGTCGTGGACTTCAGACTTAACGATCTTTTTATCATTACTTTGTTTGCTTTTATTCCTTTGAGTTAACGTTTATAGTACATATCCAACGTTTTTAAAAACCTGTTTTATTCTAATGTTTGTCTGTGTGATATAAGTAATAAGTCACCTTGTTTTATCTATCGTAGCTTTATAGAATGTGTAGATTTTATTTGATATAAAACTCTATTACACCCTCGGCAGTCAAAAGTATTAATATATCAAGCTTAAAAGAAAAGATAAAAAGCAATTATAATATAAAAACAAGCATACCAATCCATGTCCAAATCACAATCTCAAAACACAAAACATAAAATTTTGAAACTGGCAAATAACTTAAACGTGAACTTTCACCGGGTGCTAAGGAAGGGTAAGTGCCTCCTGTCTAGCTAGCTACATCTATAAAATTAAAAATTAAAGGAACATAGAACTATTGGACGTCAAATATATTCAGGGTAGTGTTGGATACTGCGACATCATGGTATAAGTAATATTATGATGACGGACAACTTTTTGAGGGCCTTGGCAAATTTAGGCTTGCAATATCTACGAGTAATCAGTTTATTGTGAGCAGCTTGTATAAAACTCCCTTAGTTAATCGAGAAAAGATGTAATGGAAAAAATTAAGTCCCTTGAATTATCTAGATTTATTTTTTCATTTCATTTTTTGTTGATATTTTTATTAAAATAAAGTGTAAAATTTACCATGTACTTCACACTTTTACTATTCTCCTTGTTATAACTTTGTCTTTTTATTGCTTAGTTATATTTTTTAAAATCTGTTTTTATTAGTATTGTTTTAATGTTTGTCTGTGTGTTACAAGTATAAGGATGTCTTTTTTTGTCTGTCATAGGTTTATAGAGATTTCTACCTTAGCTTTATAGAATGCGTTAGTTTTATTTTATTACAGAGGTCGGATGAAACTCTGCTCCCCTCTGGGTAGTCTAGTCATAACTATCGAAATACCAAACTATAGACAATTAAAATAGAAAGAAATTAACTGAAACCATATAACCAAGGACGTGACACAAAGATATGATCAGATTCATAGCACACAAACTTTATTAAATGGAGGATTTTGATACCATCGCAGAACTAGTTGTAAGCTTTATTGTACAATGAAAACTATAAGGAACTACAATGTCCTTTAAGCAGTCTTTTTGTGAACTGACATACGTAGATCATCTGAAAATGACATAATCACAACAGAATTATGTAATTAATAAACTGTCACTTTAACAATGAAAATATAATTTTCAAAAGATAAACTGTATATTTCCTTTCCAAGCAATACAGATTGGATGTTCTTAGTTAAGAGAAAATTACTAAATTCTTTATTTAAAGACAGGACCAGGTATAGATGAAATGGCAAAGTTTGAACTTTGCAATATGCTCGGAGCAATTTGCAGGGATAGTTCTTTTGCATGCCACACCTAATGTAACACTACTCATTGATTTTAAGTTCTCTTCTGAAGGACTCTTTGACTTTCATTTCTAAATGCCGAGTGCATTACGAAAATAACAGCCACTATCTACTTTCAATCTGGCCAAGCCCATAGCCAGGTTTAGAGCACAGACCTCCCACATAGGGAGCAGGATTTCTACCAACTAAACTATTATAGTGGTATAACTGAAAACTGTATGAAATCGTAATTTAAATTGTAGTGTCCAAAAGCTTCTTTCAAAAATAATAACAATAATGTGGTCCAAATCCAAGAAAGGTTAACATACAAAACTTTAAATTAGAATGCAAAAATATTCAATGGTTTTTAGTTTGCTCAAACCTCTCTGATGAATACTCTTTGCTAATGGCTAATTTTTACTACTATATTTACATAAGAGATGACAATATGATAACATGCTGTTCATTTAGTTATCCTAGAACTTTTAATATTAGGTGTAGACACTGACAGACATCCTGGGGGTATAAAAACATATTTAGACTTATACCTGAATTATGACGCCCACGAAAAGCTACATTTATGACAAACGTGATGACTTCAATTTTTCAATTGTCAACTTTCCTTTTCTATGCAGTAATATACCTGCTTCTCCTGCTTATGGTGTATTTGTTTCCCAATTAATACGCTATGGTAGAGCTTGTTCCCACTACAGGAACTTTGTACAACGAAGCAGGCTGCTTGCAAATAAATTGTTGACTCAGGGATATTGCAAGCCTAGGCTTATTAAGGTCCTCAAAAAGTTTTATGGCCGTCATTACAGTATTGTTGATAAGTTTGATCTCTCCGTGTCCGAGACTCCCTGAATATATTTGACGTCCCATTGTTCCATGTTCCTTTCATTGTTATTACACACGTGGCGGGTGTAGCTAGCTAAACAGGAGGTGCTTTTCCTTCCGGAGCACCCGACCTCACTTCACTTGTCTAACCTAATATCTCAGTTCCAAAGTTTTTACTTTGCCTCTATATTGTGATTAAGACATGAATAAGTATGTTTGTTTTTGATATAGGAGATATAATTACAAGGAAATAAAAAATAAATGTAACTGCCACAAATCAATTATATGAACAGTAAAATACAAATATATCGCCACAATTTGTTTAGTCAAAGTTTAGCACTACAAAGGAGTTGAGTTGAAAAATTATGTTTAACATCCTAGTCAAGAATATTTCACTTATATCGATACATTGGCAGCTAAAGGCAAAGGTGCAGAAATTTTTCCTGTGCGTAACGCTGATACCATTTATACAGCAGGGTTCTTTATCGTTCAACTCCTATCAGGATCTTGTTTATTTTTAAGTCCCCATCCGAAAGAATTTCATTTCGTAATGGCGAATAGTTGCCAAAAGAACAGTCACTACCCACTTTCAAGTCTTTGGACAGACCCTGTCAGGGTTCAAACCCATGACCTACCACTTATGAAGTGAGCACTCTATCAACTGAGCTACTGCAGTGGTTGACACTATAAGCGGGTTTGTCAGTAAATCTAGGGAGCCCATCAAGAAAAAAACGTAACAAAAATTAATTTTGGGATGGTAATAAGCGAGGTCAGAAATGTTGAGGGGTATGATACTGAGATTTTACTTTATCTGTATTAAGCAACATACAGCAGAGTTTAGATCAACAATCCTGGGGATAAAGCATCAGGTTTTAAACTTGTAACTTTTGCATATCACTTATCAGAAGAGGTTTGGAGACAAAGTGCTTTTAAAGGTGGCTAAAAGTTTTCTGTATTGCCAGAAATATGTTTAATACCTTCAAATCTGGCCTGATAAACATAATTTTAATGCAAATAGGAGGTCCAATGGACTTAATGCTCAACAGTGAGGATATATCCAGGTCTCCAGGAAAAGTTCAATAGTCAATTACATCAATTTTAGGGAAATTCCGAATTTTCCCAAGTTTGGTCAAAATGCCAAAATATTTTGCTTTTCCTAAGGATGCTACTTCTAAAATATCCAAAGTCTAGGTACTACATATTTATGAACATCTCGATTTGTTTAATTTCAACATCCTCCCCCGTTATTGGGTATCAAGGGAGCATAACTCCCTCATTTGTGCAAATCTGAAAGCCCTTCAACAAGACATGATAATCACCAAGTTTTATCAAATTTGGCCCTGTAATTTTGGAGGATATGATGAAAATGTAAGATGTTGATACATGACACATGACAGACAATGCATTATGCACCATCCCAATAGCTCAGCTGAGCTTAAACCACTACAGTAGCCCAGTGGTAAAAAGCTTGCTTAATATGTGGATGGTCATTTGTTCCAACCCCTGCCAGGTCTGACCAAGACTTGAAAATAGATAACAACAGCTTTTAAGCCACGCACTCTGCATTTAAAAATGAAAGTCACAGGGTCCTACAGAAGAGACTTTAAAAACTGCTGTCCAGTGTCATGGCAGGCGTGGCATGTAAAAGAACCCTACATTGCCCTGAGGGCACTGCAAATATCAAAACTTCTGCCACTTCAACCTGTACCTGGTGATGCCTCGATATAAGTGAAATATTCGTGACTCGGATGTAAAACCCCATTCATTTACTCAATCAGCTGAGCTTAAAAATTAGATATGATAACTAATATTTTTTATACATTTATTATTTTTATTAAGCTTCTTATAACAACCAAATGGTTCTAGTATATTGTATATCACAAACATCTGTGCATAGAAACATAAAAATTTGTCCATATAAGCAATAATTAATACTTCAAAATCATGATAAGATACAAAAATGATTTAAATACAGTCCAACCTGCCTTTAAGGTCACCTCTATATAAGGGCCACCTGGTTAAACGACCAATAGAATTACAGTCCAAAATGCCTTAAATGCCACCTCTATATAAGGACGACCAGCTTATAAAGGCCATTAGAATTATATCCCAATTGTTTTTTATTCATATTTTTTAACCTAAATATAAAGGCAATTAGCTCATAAAGACCACTTTTACTGGTTCCCTTGGGTGGCCTTTATAGACAGGTTTGACTTTATAACAATAATAATTTTATAATTAAAAAAAATATTGATGACCAAGTCACATATATTTCTTAATTGAAATTGTCCTTACTGTAATTTAAATCTTGCAAGTTGGAAATCTGAAATCTGAAAAATTTATGAATTGAAAGTACCATTATTAAGATCAATTTCAGCTTATTTCATTTAAATTCTATGTTAGTTTTGATGAAACTTTTTTTTCTAGTACCATGAAATATTGCAAAAAGTTGCCAACTTTAAGTTAAAGAAAATCTAAGGACAACCTATGCCCGGAATCTGGTATTATAAAATTCGAAGTAGAACTTGGTGCAGCATTTGTGAGCCAAAAATATAAATATTATATGAAATATTAGATGGGGTTCAATCAATATTTAGAACACAAAGTTGATTCACAAATAAAGCACCTTCCTACAAGAAAAACGTCCTACAATATTGCAACTACATGTATATCACTAAATTGGTAAAAGTCATAATTGAATTCTTAAAAATCCTTTGACATGTTTTGATCGTCAATATTGGTCCCATGATGTTTATGTATCATTAAAAGTCTGGTGAGCCTGCTCATTTCCAAAATTGAGTCTTTGACCTTTGAACGTAACCACTCCTGTTGTAGGTTGACATTTTTTAAACCTGAAATATACAAAAAAGAGAAATATAAGCAATTAATATAGATAATATACATGTACAGCCAAACCTGTTTAAGGATCACCTGCTTGTAAGGGACCATAAAATTTTATTAAAATTCCCGTTTACAGTAAAACACATCCTCAAGGAAGCCATTGGGACTCTATTTTTAACTTTGTTATAAAGCAACTTGGTGATATCATTATATAGACTTAAATAGAGAAGCAGCCGGGTCCAGTATTTGACTTTGTACTATCCATGTATTTGGTTTAAGCATGTTTATTCTATTCATGTTTTACTGTATTCATGTTATACGAGTATTATTTCAACCTGTATATAAAGATCATGGTTCTCTTGTATGGCCTTTATAGATAAGCTTGACTGTATATGGTGTCTAAATTGCATACAAATAACATAGAGGCAAAAAGGTTATGTCATTTTCATCCAATGTTACTGAACTGACTGCCAAGATACAAGTAAAAGAATCTTGCCTGGGGCGTAATACTCCATTACTCCACTCAATGTCTGCATAGACACAATAATCATGACTTTTCTATATCTGTTGTGACTATAGTCTTAGTAAAGTTAGTCTTATCAGTCACTACCCATTTGAAAGTTGCTAGGGGACAAACTACATGTAGTCACTTTCCACTTATTGAACAGTCACTACTCATAGAGCTTTCGTTGATGAGAATTAGAATATCAATATATCAGATGAAAAATATATTGAAATATCAGAAAAGTAATTAAAATAGTTTATTTTTGTTGAATATTTCATAGACAGATTCTTTTCCACCAACATTAGGCATGTCTGGTGTCATCTGAAATGTTTCTAATATCATATGCACTCTGTTTTGTATGTCAGTTGATTTTGAGATAAATTAAAATGATGGATTGTAATTATAATACATGTTGAATGTATGTCTTATAATGCCATGGGCTGGAGGCCTTAAAGCAATATAAATTTATATAATACATTTACAACCAGTTTAATACATGTGTCATTGACTGCTGCAATCTTAGACATGAACTGGTGGCCATTTTTGTTGATATCGATACTCACAAAGTGTATGGATATATTGTATCAATAGCTTTTATCGATGATATATGGATATATCTATCTGCCAATGACAGCCATAAAATCTCATTTTAAAGTATTAATTGATCTCTGTTGAGGACCAATTAAACTAGTCACTTTCAACTAAGGAAACAGTCAATTCCAATTTAAACTATTGTATCTCTGCTGTGTTTCCACTTATGGAAAAATCTGCTGTGGTTCAAGGTATACAAAAATCAATTTAACAAAGTAAGTATGTTTGCAATAATTATTATAAACTACAAAATGCACTAGATGGCATTTCTTTTGTGTGCCATGCCTATGGTGGGAATGGGGGTTGATTTTAATTTTTTACATGTTTTGGACCTGCAGCTTTTCTTTTCCAAATAGGAGACTGTGGTGGCCTAATGGATAAGATGTAAGTCTACAAATTTAGGGTCTCTCACCACTATGTGTTCGAGTCCAGCTCAAACCACATATGGGAAAGTGAATTTTCCTTGCCCTTGGCCTTTACTTGTTCACCCGGTGTCAAGATATTTGGACTGGGGGAGTAGTGATTTTGTCTGAGGCATAGTCAGTAAGTGAGCATGTGAGTATGTGCTGTAACAACCCAAACCATTAAACACACTTGCACTTCACATGCATACACAAACTTGTTCATAGATTTATCCATAGAGATTACTAAAATAGTTCTCATCGCAAATAGCTGAAAAATTGCTGATGCGATGTTAAACAACATTCTCAAAATCAGCATATTTTCCAAATGCAGAGGGCCTTAAAGGAAAAAAACCTCTCTCCATTTTGAAATCATGGATCTTGATACTACTGATAAAGAAACCACTGCTGTAGCTCAGTTGGTAGAGTGCTCGCTCCGTAAGTGGGAGGCTGTGGGTTCGAACACTGGCCGGGTCTGACCCAAGACTTGAAAGTGGGTAGTGACTGTTCTTTTGCCAAGCACTCGGCATAATGAAATGAAAGTCAGGATTCTTTCCGACGGGAACTTAAAATAAACGAGGTCCTGTGTCACGGTGGGCTTTGCATGCTAACGAATCCTGCTGTATAATGTCATCAGTGCAACGCACAGGCAAAATTTCTGCACTTTCGCCTACAGCTTGTGACGTCTCGATATAAGTGAAATATTCTTGACTGGACCATTAAAACACCATTACTCAACTCAACTCAACTACTGATGAGGAAATGAATTTAAAACTCTTGTTGAAATCTAGTATTTTTTTAAGATACAAAGATAGTTGTACTTGGGACAACTGATTTTGTGGATGGGTAGAGGCATTAACAAACCATGTAAATAAAAAAATTTTGTGTCAGTTGTCTTTTGTTTCTGCCAAAAAGCAGAGTCCCACAGTCAGAATAAAGTAACACACACACACCACCCAGCCTGTGGATGCACTCTCTGCCCCAGCTCAACATAGGACGACCAACCTGGGGTGCTCTCTGACTCACGGGGCTGTACAATAGAGTGTATTAGTTGGCTTGCAAATATTGAATTTTTTAAGTGCAGATTTCATTCACACTCAATATCTATTGTTCATTTAAACTCAATGCAGCATGCATGCATAACATCTTGCCACAGGAAACAAGCAAGATGTTACAGTATACTAAGATGAAATTATACACTGATCATACAAACATTAGATTGATCACAATTTCAACATGTTGCAAAGTCATTACACTGTCAAGTAAATAAATTTGATTAAGTTTCCTGGCTGATCAAAGCAAACATATGCTCAATATCCTGAATAAGTGTGAATAATTTGCAAAAAATTATGCAAATAATTCATAATTTTTCAATAATTTTGATCAACATGCTCAATTTACAATAATTCTATTCTCCTTTGTTTCAAGCATTTTGATTGGCCAGATCTTGTCTGTTATTTTTGAATGGAAGAATTGGTTCATGACACCATGTTCAACAGGACAACACACACAAACATTTGTATTCCTTATTATGTATTTGTATTATTTGTAATCATTAACGTTATAAGTATTTAAAATCCACTTAAATGTCATCTAAAAACAAAAATTGAATTATAAGAAAACAGTATTATTCTTTTTTGAAAAAAAGAAAAGAAAAAAGTACATTTTACACATAATACTCATAGCAATTATATTATGCAGTGTGCAAAATGATCAATTCTTTAATTTTTTCCATGACAAAACAAAAAACAAATATTATTCTATGACAATGTTTTATAATTAATTGTTATTCTGTCTCATTTTACTATAAAATTTCCTGGTTTAATCACTAATAGGTCAATTTAATATCTTCTGAGAGAAAGAGACATATTTCATATAAGATAATGAAGTTGTTATGAGTAACAATGATATTGACTCAGTAATTCTGATATACTGTTACCATAGCAACATCAACAATTTTCTGCAAAAATATATTTTTTGTTTATTTATTTTTTACAATTTTCTTAAATAAGTGTGAAAATTTGGCATATAATAACTACAGTAAAACCTCGATTCATCGCCACCATTTGTTCCATCAAATTTTGGCATTATAACCGGATCTGGCAATAAATTGAGGGAGGTGGATAAAGAAAAACATAAACAAAATTGATTTTGAGACTTAAAATAAGTGTGGCGATAAGCGAGGTGGCAAATTTATCGAGGGGCATTATAACGAGGTTTTACTGTATACCAAACTAGAACTGTCACTTGAGAGACAAATACCCCCATCTCTAAAATCCCCCATCTAAGATTTGACCTCAAGACCTTGACAACTGTGTTTGGTATGTGTATACATTAACTTTGTGCCAAGTTTGATCAAAACCCATTCAGACAATCTGATATTGAAGTTATAGGGCAGACAATATTGGGATGAATGGACAGATGGACAGGGTGATTTCTATATACCCCACTTACTTTGTTTAAAGGTGGAGTATTATATAAATAGTGCCTTTGGTTGAGGGAGAAAATGTTCCCTAGGGGAGACAATCCTCCATATTTTCCTCAACCAAGGGCAATATTTTCTTTATTATACAGAAAACCTTTGAAAATCTCTATTTAAAATGCATAAAATTGCATAAAACTGTTTGGGTCTCCCTAATAATAAAGAATACACGGACAGAATATGATTACTCGGTAGTGTCTCCGTGATTTCCCGTGCCTAGCGAAAATATTGCAATATCCCATGGCAATGTTGACCGCTCGTTCAAACATTGTGAATTGTTTCATACCACATGATTAGAAATCGACCAGTGATAGTTTAAAAATTTTTGGTGAGGTATAATACACTTAAATATCCTTATAAAATGCAAACTGGAAAGGGCAAATATACATGTATACAAGAAAGAGTGAAATTTAACCCTCTCGCTGCCACGGAACAGTGGAAATTACGTCAGCGCTGTGCCAAGGTTAAAACGTCATCATGATTGCGTCATCAAAAATGACGACGTTCAGAGAAACGGAGAACCTGTCTTCATTCACCTGATTTCATACGTCGTAAAACATTCATTCCAAGGTCATTATTTGTCCGATTTTGATGAAATTTTCAATATTTTACGCATCATTATTCGCAGATTTTTCTCATTAAGTTCATATCTTGAAAAGTATAACTCCAGCATAAAACCAAGTTGAACATAAGAGTTGAATTTCTATTAGGCAAGTAGATCTCCCGAATTTTTTTTTTTTGACCTCGTAAAATTTATTTTTAACAAAATTGTATAATGATAATAACCAGGTGATTTAAATGAGATGCTTATTAATGTTCATGCAACATGAATTTTGAAATACTATCGAATCCTCAAGTTTTGAGCTAACAGTTTTAATTAATTTAAAAATTCACTATAAAAAAATAAGTTGGCCATGATGCAATATTGAAATGCGCATTATACAAGGAGCATTACCGACACCTGTGCCGCCTGATGAAAGTCAAGAATACCGGTGAAATAAAATCTGCACATGATGGGCAGTATTTAATATCTATTGTGTATATTATTAGTGGAGGAGAGTTAGTAATAGATCCTCCTGTAAAAGAAATAAATAATCAAACAAGAAATGCTGTGCACAATCCGCCAGTTAATTAAAGAGAACTTTGAAGATGGGTAAAATAAACGCCAAAATCGCATCTAATAGTTTCTTAAATACAAAGAGGTTATGCAATGGTTTTGATATGAAATATTTCTTAAGTGTTTATAGAACAGGTACATAGATAGATTTTTATGGATGTTTATTTATTTACATTTAAGATTCAAGTTTGTTAAATTTGATATCAAGTTCAAACAGCTGTTGTCCAAAGAAAACACCAAGCAGCAGTCGTGAAACGACGATAGTGGCAGTCAGGGCCGTTCGTACAAACCATTTTAGCACATTTCTCTTGAATTAATTTCCTAAGAGGCTTGTTTTCTATTTGGTATATGTTCTAAATTAACTGATAATGTTGCGTATAACGTGATATTTCTAAAATTATTGAAGTCTTACCAGAACAGGTATAAAAGATGCACAAATTTAGAAATGTACATGTACAGTGCACTATTTAGCAAGGTTTCTTTATCGTCAGCGACTTTCCCGAAAGTATCCGATTAACTATCTACAGAGGTCATGTATACACGTTTTATGTTTTAAGTTATTGAATATGAAAGCCGTGATTAATTATTTTCAAGTAAATTAAACGGTAATGAAAAGAACACAATTGCAAAAGTGACAATATCATATCTCAACATACATGATATTTGGGGAACATTTTCTGACCCTTAGACATATATAACTTTTATTCACACTGCCGCTGACCGTTAGGAACTGCAACATAAATAGATGCTAAAAGCATCCTGATTGCGAAATATAGCTAGCACAAATCAGATAAAAACATAACTCATTGTTAGTTATAGCTACAGCGTAGAACGATAAGGAGGTAGCATAATCCGTGACAATGCATTTTTGGATGATGATGCACAGGAAAACCAACAAGGGGCATTTTTTATAGCGCAGCGGATCCCTAATCTCTAACGAGCCCCTTTTTCCTTTTGATAGCATGCCCATATACAATACAGGCCTGTCGAAAGTTTAACACTAAGAAAACGAATTATTGCCAATGTGCAGCTCATCTCAGTTCATTTTTAGCGATAATTTTCGCCAATTTCTCTTTATCTCTCGGCCACTTTTATGATCACTAAGCCATCCATATCTCTGCCACTTAGCAGCCAAACTTAGACTACTTTATATTAACTCAGTGTTAAACTATTGACAGCTATACACTGTATAACATGTATTAATCTATACAATAATGTGTGCATGTATTCTTCAAATGTTTGTGTCTACTATATTCCGTATTTTTATTTGACCGTCCATATGAAAAAAGGTATTCAGATGAAAAATCTTTGGAAACTAACAAAAGGTTATATGAAATAGCAATAAAAGTGAATTAACCCAAAATAGTTGTGGAAAAAATGCAAAATCACAGTCATGGTTTTGTAACATACTATATTTATTGAATTCAAAATGTGTTTTCTGCATGACAATTTTGATGTCATAAGGGTCTTTTTCGCTTATGACCCAGGAACGCAGTTGTATATTGTAATCAGGTTGACCTTGTTTTGGTGTAAATGCTAAATAAAATAAATAAAATGTATTGCCACCTACATTATATCCAAAAACAACTTCATTCTTTTAAATTAAGCGATACATTACTGATATATACAATTTTAATGTTAGTTAATATATTTATGTACTCGTAGGTTTTTTTCCTTCAAATACATTCCAAACATACTATAAACCATTTCATATGACAACCAATGGAGAGTTACTTCTAGAAGCTTTCTTTACCGTCTTACGTGTCATATGTACAGGTACCCGGGCAATGGATTTTAAGCATTTCTATATATATATATATATAATTATATATATGATACGCTTTATTTTTTTTATAAAATGCTTAAAATCCATTCCCGGGTACCTGTAGTCATATAAGAGACAAATTACTTTTCACAATCAATCCAAACATTTAGTCAGGTACATTTGAACAGTGTGTGACGAAGCCTTTAAGAGGCGTTCTAATCATATAATTTGACAGACCACATGTTGTAATATTCATAATCAAATCTAAAAGTCGATTAAATGATTCGTAAAAGTTAAAAATTCTATGCGAGGACTTCAAATTATAAGGGGGTGGTTAAGGTATAGGTGACTGTAATACGTATACCTCGTGCTTATACCACACTTCCCAATAATTAAAATGAATTTTCTGAATATTTTAGAACTAACTTTATGTATGACGTACAGAGTTCAAAATATAAAACTTATATTTTAAAAAAGTTATGATACACGTTTGCGTAACAGTTAACAATTGTAAATAGTTGTGATATTCGTATACAATGTTATCTTTTCTCAACATATTGTTTGCTATGTATTAATGAAAATCAGAGAAAGCTCAACTCATTTGGAGATCTGAAAAGTACTACATCGAAAAAATATTTGATGAAAAAAATCATATCATTACGTGCTGACATAAACTTGTATTATTATTATTATTATAAGCGACATTTAATTTCTTTGATTTCAAGCATATTTCATCTCATCTCAAACTGTCGAGTGGCCATTCATCGATTTTCATTATATGACCCAATGCATTTGTAAGAAAATAAGTTTTTAATAGATCAGTGTTTTTCTCGTTGCCGAAGGTTTAATTAATTGTTTATTTGTCCTGAAAATAATTATTAATTTAATTATTTTATCAAATGAAATCGGTCCGTTAGTTTTAAGGAAAATATAACAGCACGCATGGCTGTTCAGTCACTGGTCATGGCATTTACGACTGCATTTTCTACAGTAGCAATGATGTACGACAGCAACATTTGATTACGTCATAATTACGCTATATTTACGTCATAATTTTTGTGATGACGTCATGTAACCGTTATGTCAGTTAATTACCATCTTACTTTGTTATTATGAAAATAAGATATGAAGTGGAATAATAAGAAATAGGGTTTAAAGTATTGTGGTTGGAATCATAGAAAAAAGGACATATATGTCCTCTTGGCAGCGGGCTGGGGGAGGACATATATGGTATCGTGGCAGCCAGAGGGTTAATCCCCGCAGAAAGGAGGTTGTGCGCTATGGGCCCTTCCCGGCACCACAATTTTAATAATTTTTGGAAGAGGGGAATATCTATGATATGACATTAAACACATTCCATATTATTCAAATGAATTAAATCTATAAAAGTTTTACTCAAAAAAACTTTTAAACTGCTGTCATATATCGCTAAAGTATAGGGTGTTTGTCCAATTTTCGAAATAATGACGTTTTTTTCGTTACAAATTTTCAAATTAAACTATGAGCGCAGTCGTGCTCCAAAAAGAAATTTAAACTGTAAACTGGTAATAAATAAAAGAGTTCCATGTTAAAATATCTTTTTGGAGCACGACTGCGCTCATAGTTTAATTTGAAAAAAATCGACGGTAAAATTGCCTGATGAAGTCGGCAAATAAGGGGTGACACAAATTGTGTAGCACGAACATGCTCGATGGGCAACAGTTCTTTCTTACTTTTTGTTATGTTTTTGACAAACATATCACCTAAATGTGTAATATTTATGGGTTTTTTGTTTATTAAATATATTTAAAAAAGAAATAGATTGGTAAACACCTCTTTTAATAACGCGCCGATAATCATTAATCATCGGAGGGCGTGATGCTACACTTTTTAGCAAGCGGCGGATCTGTCAGACGTTGTCAAGATCAACAACAACAACGCCGACAGCATCGTAGTCCATTATACAGCACTTTAGCCACACCTTCGCTATCTCACTGCTGGATATATATTGTGTAAGTATTACATTTCACCTGATAATATGCTCTAATATGATGAAAGGAAACGGGAACAAATATTACTCCAGGTGTATCAAAACAAACATACCTGTCCGGGTCACTCGCATTTAGGATCGTATGTACAAGACGATCCAAATAAATAAATCCATTTTATAAGAAGGTGGTATTTACGACAACACAAAAATTTCTTTTCACAGACACTGCACTTATTGCCTGATAATATGGTGAAAGGAAACGGGAACAAATATCCCATACTCCCGATTGACAGGTGTATCAAAACAAACAGATACCTGCCCGTGTCACTTGCAAAGGATCGTATGCAAGACTATCCAAATAAATAAATCCGTGTATAATAAGGGTAGTATTTACAATAACACAAAAATAGAAATGAAAGTACGTGGTAAAAACTATGACAGGTAAAATGCACCTTCAGTGTGCATGATATGTAAACAAATCAGTCATTGTAAATAAAATGACTTGGCGCAACGGTTAGCGGAGTAGACTTTGAAACTGACGACCCGGGTTCAAATCCCGGAAAAGGGTTAATTTTTTTTCTTCATATAATAAATTTTATTCTAATTTTTATGATACTGAATAAGAAAAATAATAAGACCAGGAGTTAGTTTTAGTTATTATTATTATCATCATAACTTCTAAACTTGTTCCCCCTTCTCCCTAAACCATTCAAACTTTTTTAAATTTAAAAAGGTTTTTTATTATTTATCAATATAATTATATCAGTTTCTGTTTTTAAATTTTCTCCCTCTTTCTCATTTATTTACACATTATTATTTCAATAATTTTATTGAAAATCAGATTTTTTTCTCCCTTACCAGTATTCAAAAAAAAAAAAAAAAAAAAAAAAATCAAAATTATTTTCATGAATCAGGAGTTTTTGTAATTGAGATTTATTTCTCCCTCTCCCCCACCAGGAGTTTTTATCTTTAATTGTTTTCCTGTCTCATTTATTCTTTATTTTTTAATTATTGTCAAAAATCAGGGAGTTTGTTGTTTCTTTCTCTCTGTCTCCATTGACACTTCATACAATTTTGGATTGATGCTATATAGTTTCATAATAATTTGTCCAACATATTCACTTGGATTAATATTCATTATAAATTACTTGATCTTGTTCAAATAATAACTAATTATAATCATAATAGCTGATACTTTAAGAAATGGTCAAAGACATCTGGGCACATTCTCAGGAATGAAAAACTACCAAATTAAATCCACACATTGACTGGTTCACTTATTTGCCCACCCCCACCCCTGGTACAACCATTGTAATTGTCAATTTGTCTGTTCATCTTTTTGTCTGCAAAAATTGTATCCACATCTACCCCTAAAGCATGCCTAGATTTTCATTAAACTTGGTATGCATGATCAGCAGTAGGCCTAGTAGTGCATGTCACATTATGAACATATCAGTCTGTCTAGTTGATATCCTTTCATATGTCTATTCATAAAAGTTATATCCCAATCTCCTCTTAGGAGCTTATGTGATTTTCATGTAACTTAGTGGGGTGATCAGCATAAAACTTTATTGAACATATCACATTATGAACATTTATCTGTTTGTTCACAAAACCTATACCTGCATCTGCTCCTAAACCACTGAGGGGATTTTGATGAAACTTGGTGGAAATAATAAGCATATTGCCTTTAAGTGCATGCCACATTATGCCACATGCCTGTCATTTGTCCACAGAAGTTGTATCTGCATCTTATCATTAACCACTCAACCACTTTTGATGAAAATTGAAGTGCATTGTTAGCCTTAACATTGTCATGCTTGTCACATTTTGAGCTATATCAGCTTGCTGTCAGTCTGTATTTCAGTCAATCAATACCCATCCACCCAAATTAATGAGTTTTATAATCATTGGTCCATTTTTCTTGGTTGTTAGTATGTTCTTAGGGGCTCTGGCTTCTCAAGTACATTTTTTCAGCTGCAATTACCCCTTTTTGGTTTTACTCTGCTACACAGATATATGTTATGAACTGAACATAATAATACAAATGTGATAATAAAAAAAAAAATTATCATTTTAAATTACTTTTGTAGGTTAACATAATGCCAAAACATTTTACATGTTGCCGCTGTAATAAAAGGTGCAAGTCTGACCCTGCAAATCGAAGACAAGTGCAGCCATACCTAAGAAGACAAGTAGAAAATGACCTAGGAAGACAGTTAGACCCCAGTGATGTTATTTGTTCTGCATGTAGAAGAAGATTGGCCAGAGTAAAGGATTTGGCAGCAAATGATCAACAACAACAACCTAGGAATAAAATGGATCCTGATTATCAGCCTTCATCATCATCATCATCATCATCATCATCATCTGCCTTCATCAAAAGTCCCAAGTCTATCCAGTTAAAAATTAATTCAACACCTAAAAATCATAAGAGTTGTGTGATATGCAAGAAACCATCTGGGCATCGCAACCATCATGTAGTCATTCCATCATCAGCAATTACCCAAGCTTTTATTTATACAGGAATTTTCATCAACTCTGACAGTAGATGCTGTAAGTTTCATTTAGATAATGGATTTTTTAATTCGGAAACACTGTCTTCAATAATTTCAACAAAAGAAACAGAATATTTTTCAAGGACTGACATCTCCACTCTTCTAGAAAATATTAGAAATCTCATGAGAACAAATTCAAACATAAACTTTGATATTCCATCAGCATTGAGTGATGAAGACTATAAAAACTTGACTGGCATATCAAGAGAACAATTTAGTGAGCTTGTGACATTTTTACCATCATTACGGAATACTTTGACCAGATCTACCCGTACATGCCTGGCAGTCTTCCTTACTAAACTGCGTACTGGCCTGACCAACTCAATACTGTCTTCATTGTTTTCACTGTCAATATCACAGATTCAGAGAATTGTTTCTTCTGTTTGTGACAGCTTAATGGAAAATTTTGTGCCACTTCACTTAGGTTTTCAGCACATATCACATGATGAATTTTACATGAAGCATACTACACCAATTGCCAAAACCTTATTCACTAGTAACAATGATGAAAATAAAGAAGCTGTTTTGGTTTTAGATGGAACTTACATATACATTCAGAAAAGTAGTGACTATCATTTTCAGAGGAAATCATATAGCTTGCACAAGAACAGACCACTTGTAAAACCTATGATGATAGTGGGCACTGATGGATATATACTGAGTGTGATTGGACCCTATTTGGCTGATTTTTATAATAATGATGCAAATATTGTGAAACACATGATGGAGAGCAACACTGAAGACATGAAAGGTTAGAACAATTATATTTATTCACTTAATAACAGACAGCAGATATTGATAGGGAATGGTATCAGATCACCTGGTGTCACCTCTGTTATAAGTTTGGTTGTTTTTTAAATTATAAACAATTACTTCATTGCAAAGTCTTGCAACATGCATTTATTTATAACACACACACACACACACACACACACACACACACACACACACACCTTCTGATCTATTTTATTTGTTTTTTTATATAAAACTGTAATTTTGATATTATATTTTATAGCAATTGACTGGTTTCAAAATGCATATGTGTTAATAGTTTATTCTTTTGTTTTCATTCAGAACTGTTACACTGACCCAGGCATCAAAACTGCAAAACAGGGATGCAGATTAGCAGGGTCCCAGTAGCCATTGGCTACTAAAATCAGTCTGGGCCCTTAATGTTTACATATTGTACCTATATATTACTATTACAACTTCTTTTTTGAGGTGAGCTGGGCACCTACCCGGTAACTCAAAATATTTAAGCTCCATCCCTGCAAAATCATTTTTTAAAAAACTTTTTAGATGATTGACTACCATTTTTTTAAATATAAGATGTTCCATTTATCACAATAAATAATGTTTTGTGTTCTTACATTAACTACTTTCAGATTGGTTACAAGAGAATGATGTTATGGTTGTGGACAGAGGATTTCGAGATGCTGTAAACTACCTGCAGCAGAATGGCTTTAAGGTTGAAATGCCTTCTTATCTTGCAAAGGGACAAAAACAGCACAGCACCGAGGAAGCAAATGTATCTCGTTGTGTGACCAAGGTCAGATGGGTTGTTGAAAGTGTAAATGGGCGCATCAAACAGTGGAAACTTCTTGAAAAAGTTGTCCCCAATTCACCCAACTTGTACCCAAAATTGGTGACTTTGTACGTATTGTGTGTGCAATATGCAATAGGTTTAGACCTCCACTTGCAAGTATGGATCCAGAATCTGACCTTATTGCACAGAGAATGCTGGAGAAAGTTAACCAACCAAACAGAGTGCAAAAGTTTATAGAAGAAAATAATCTTTTAAAAAGAAAAACTGCATATAAATGTGTTGAGGCAGCTGATATGAATCTGGCAGACTTTCAAAAATTAACTATAGATCAACTGCGGAATATAACAATGGGCATTTACCAGATCAAACAGTCCATCCATTACAGTAGAGAGCACATAAAAGATGATGGTTCATATGAACTGATGCTTTGTAAAGAATGTCCAGGATTACTTAGAGTTAAAATTCAGTCACGCCATTCAAAAAACACAATTCACACACTCTGGATCCAGTACAGTGTCGGAGATCAGGATGTTTCTGGATGGTATTGTACATGTAAAGTGGGTGCTCGAATAATTGGATGTTGTGCGCATATAGCAAGTGTTATGTGGTACCTTGGTTATGGTCGTCATCTAGAACACCCTCTTGTAAAGCCATCATCACTTGGTAATATACTTTGTGATGCTGTTCCATGTGTGGATAATGTTACTGAGGAGTAATGTACATTAAAAAAATATATATTGAACTATTTGATAATTAGTACTAAGTCCAAATAATTTTCAAGTATATAATGTTATTATTATGATATTTCATACTTTTGCTCCTTTGAACAAAGAGATAATGTATTTTGTGTGTATTTTGGAGACTACAAAAATGACACTCAATCCATTTTAATTCATTAGCTCACTTGCTGGAAAAGGGATAATGTCAAACTCCTAGCATGAAAGTCAGTGTCTAATATGAAAAAAAGTTTTGTGTTAAAATTGTTTTAAAGGTTAATGTTTTTTATATTATGAGTGATCACATACCTCATACAGATGATATCTTTAAGCAATGGAAGAGTTTTTGTTTGCCATTGTTATGTATATTTCCATATACAGTCTAACCTGCCTTAAAGACCACCTTCATATTAGGGCCACCTGCTTATAAAGGCCAGTAGAATTATATCCTAATTGTTCTATATTCATATTATTTGAACCTGTATATAAAGGCCACCTACTCATAAAGACTGCTTTTACTGGTTCCTTTGGGGGGCCTTTATAGACAGGTTTGACTGTGCGTTTGATGGATTGTTCCAAAAATGATAAAATGTTTGTAAAGCTACAGTGGATATATGATAAAGTTGCAGAGGCTGTTGATACCAAGGTCAAAAGTAAGAGTAGTAAACTTGTATGTTTTTATGATGATGATGATGATGATGATGATGATGATGATAATGATGATGATGATTTCTGTAGGTACATATTAGACTAGTCAGGATTACAGATTTATATTTTGAAGATATTTGGTTCCAGGTGTAGTAATAAGACATTTTATGAAAAGTTGCCATTATATTTTAAAGTACGCAGACTCTATAATCTCACTCTGAACAGATCCTAGTGGGAGAAAGTTTGTACTTGTATGTGTTAAATAATATTAACTGGACTATGAAATACCATTTAACCAACCCACCCTACCCATAACATATCCAACAGTATTTAAAGTGTATATGATTGTGTTACTGTAATGTTTCACTTTCTTTCTATTTCCAAGCTTTACTTTTTTGCACACTATGGGCAGTTAAAGTATTGATTGTTGGATGGCTTTTCAAGTGATTGTGCCTGGTCCATTGCAATATGTAATTGTATGGTGTGGCCATTGTTGTCTTTTTACAACTGTTCTTGTTCTTAATGATTAATTTATTCATATTTTATTTTGTTAATACTTTTCTCTTTTAAAATTTTTTACCTTATTGATATGATTCTAGTTGTTAAAGTTATTTATCTTTTTCATTGTTGGCAATTTTCAAACCTTGTTCAAATATTAATCTAAATCAGATGGTGTCAGAAATTGGAGCAAGACCTAGCCACCACACTTTATGTACATTTTATTGATTTAGTGTTATTTAGTTAGGTACATACGAGTTCTAGTGTTCTTTCAGCTCTGTTTTAAATAGATGATATCACTAGTCACATAAATTAATTGCTTATAACAACATTGTAGTTTGTTTTTATTTTGCCTTATATGATTTATAATTGATACTTGAGAAAGTGATTTTACCCACCAATACAAGGTGTACAATTTTACAAACTGAATTGGACTGGAATGATAAATAAAGCTTGAGCTGAAAAATGTACATGTAAAGAAACAAACAGAAAACAAAAGCCACAAGAAAAAGCCCACAAGACATGATAACACATGTGCGGTTTAATGATTATAAATCTTCCAAAGTAGGATATGCACGTAAGGGCCTAATGGCTACCAGTGGCTTTTAAAGCACTCTGTCTTAGATGTGCTACTTAATTTACATACAAACAACCCAAAATTTTGAATGCATAGAGTTCTAAGGTGTAGAGTTTTTAATTGGTTAGTGTTTAACATCCCTGTCAAGATTATTAAACGGAGGTGTCTAGGTTGACCAGTTTGATATACCATAAAAAACTGATTGAGAGAAAACAAGTGAACATCTGCAAACATACACATTAAATACCGAACCAAGTTGCAACCACTGAGAGACAGTGATTCGTAATCATGTGCTGTTGGAACCTCTGTGATCCCAGATGGGCATTAGAAGGCGTAATTTTAGAGTTCTAGTTACTAGTAATTCCACTTATTAGTATTCAACACAGTCATTTTTAAAAAAGTTAAAAGTAAAACTAGCTTATGATACGTGGAACCTATATTGGTAATTTTCAGAGATTTTTGCAAAAATTAAACGTGTAGTAAACTTTGAAGATATTTCTTACAACATTTTACAACATTTACATATTTCTAACACAATTCTGGAATCTCAGTAAATACTCAAATATAAGAATATTACACAATTATTGAGCATCTTTGAATTATTTTAGCATTCGTTGTTATGGGCACAGATGCATCCATCAAGGAGTGCATATCAAGTCGACCGTTGCTATGGGGAAATATTGTTGCCATGGTAACAAATATTCTAATATTTTAAGTTCTCAACCTTCACATTTACTTCAATTGTCAAATATAGTAATATGGACATGTTATTTGCACAAACATTTAAGAACGATGTAACATCTGCTATAATATGCCCAATTCACAATACAAAATGTGCAAAATTAAGATTTCTGAAGGTCAGTTTCCATGGGCTGTTGCTAAGCAACGGTACATGAGAACACTAAATTTTTTATGTTTTTATAAAGACTAAATCTCGGGCTGCATTCTACAGAAAATTCACTAAATTCTGATATGGGGCCAAAAATGGCCCATAGTGCACAACCTCCTTTATTTTTTTATTTCACAGTATTATAATTAAATTTGCGAATACCTAGCGCTTTAATTTGATTGGATAACTCTGTTCAATTCAATTCTCAATGAAGTTAATGATGTCATAATCAAGTCTACCTGGAGTATCTTGATGGTGTACAGAAATACTAACACAAATTTCTGTTAACTTAATGCATAATCTTGAAAAAAAAATCAGAATAATTTCAGTGTTGGTTATTTAATTTAAACGTAACAAAATTTAATTACAACCTACATGAATTGCACCACAGGGGGCCTGTAACATTTTTCTTTTAAAATAGAGTCAAATGACTGTATATTTAATCATATTTTTTTTGTAAAAAAAATTGTTACAGGTATTTGTGATTACACTGTGTACACAGTCTCTAAACCAATCAAATGAAAATAAGATTCAATGTTCAAAGTCTGTGAAACTTTGAAATTCTAGAATAAATAAATATACAGCTAATACAATTCTCCATTATTTATAATATCAATTAATTATTTCAATCTTGGGGCATCAATGTGTTGGAGTAATTCTTAACAATGTGTTGGAGTAATTCTTAACACTATATTTTTCACTTGCACATTTTTTTTATTTTACAGTATCAAAATTCTGAAATTTTAAAAATCAAGAATTTAATAATTGTACAGCTAATACATTTCTCAATTAGTTAAAATTATCAATTAAAAATTTCCATCTAGGGACATTGCTGTGTCTGAGTAATTCTTAACAATACATTTCTCAGTTTCTAGTTCATCAGAATCAGATATTGTATTGGAGAATAATGGCATTTTGTTATCTTACAATATGCAATTATTAAATGGACGAAAAAGAAAAAAGAAAAAAAGAATTGTATAGATTTTTTCTGACAGAATCTAAATGGTTATATAATTGAAAATAATTTTCAATTAAGATGCAATAATCTAATTGTTGTGTGTTTTTCAGTTTATTTACTGATGCCCAACAGAACAGTTGGAGATTCATTATATGTTATACCTCCCACTAATAAAATCAAAACTTGTATCGGCAAATAATTTGAAATCTAGACCGACTGTTAAGCGCGTTCCATGTTTTACGACATAACTTAACCATAAAATATATGTCTAAAATAAACTCTAGCAAGCTTCTCATAATTATATTAACAAACAATAAAAAGCCGAGTGTAATATGACTGACAGCTGTCTCTGACAAGACGTGCGTCGAGTGCAACGGGAAATCTCCAGGGTTTGATTAAAAATCATTCATGTTTCTTCCTCTTCTAAATAACGCAACTGGCTTTAACATCAAAAGTATTTACCCTATAATAATGCACTATATCCTCGTCTATAAAACTGCACCCAATTTACTTCTTACATTGAATAAACATCTGTTTATCCCGGTAACGATTTTAAAATAACTACCTTGTATAAACGTTTCCTATTATACTCAAAGTGAAAACAACATCGGCAACATCTTAATATCGTTGTAAATTCTCGTAAAAATTCCCTGATAATTTTTGATGATTACGTAATCAAGAGTTAATTAAAGAACTTAAAAGCAAGATTTATTATTCTATATAATAATTTCTGTACACATGACACTTAAGTACCAGTTGGAAACATAAGGATATCGCGTATCCAAAAATCCCGCTTTTTGATGAAAAGTTTGTAATTTCGTTGATATAAATATTTATCATTTTTATCATCTGGTAAAGTAACACTTCAAAAGGCGCAGTTTATGATGCAAGCTCATGTGTAAAGATCTTTTATGTTACTAATTTAACATTATCAGACTAATGGATCTAATTTATATAATTATGGTGTAATAATATCTAATAGAAATGACTCATCTATGACATCATAATATGCCAGATACTCCATTAAACACAAATATTTTGGTCTTTTTGTACCACCAACAGACTGGCATTGCATTAGTTCCTTTCGTTCTTCGTTTCAATTTCATATGTTGCAGGTGTAGCTAGAGCCTGAAAGAGGGTCTTACCCTGACCCAACTGAATTCCTGGTGGAAAAACACATGTTTAACTTAAAATTGCCAGTTTTTAGATTTTTCAGTTTGATTTTGAGATTGTGATTTAGACACAGATTGGTATGTTTCTGTTTGATTAAGACAAATTCTTTAATATACATAGCTCTGAATTAATGTCATATACAGACAGTTATGTTTAAACATCAAAAACAAGCATACTAATCCATGTCCGAATCACAATCCATAAGCAAAGTAAAAACCAACAAGTTAGGTTAGACACATGAACTTCCACCAGAGAAGTGAGGCCGTGTGCTCTGGAAGGGTAAGCACTTACTGTTTAGCTAGCAATGCCCGCCACATGTGTTATCAAAATTGTGTGAAAGGAACATGAAACTATGGGTTGTCAAATATATCTAGGGGAATTCTGGACACAAGAGACAAACTGGACCTTAGTCTGGATCAGAGAATTTTTCAGTTTATATGTGTCAAATTTCATACACAGTATCAATTGTTTACTACAAACTTCAATTCAGTTTAGACAGGATTTAGTTTACCTATGGTTCAGTTTATATAGTTTTTCAGTTTGCTCAAAACCAGTTTAGACAGGTTCTCAATAAACTTAGTGTTCAGTTAAAATAGGTTTTTAGTTTACTACAAATTCAATTAAGACAGGTTTGCAGTTTATTCAAAGTTCCATTTAGACAGGTTTTCAGTTTACTAAGTGTCAGTTTATGCACATTTCAGTTTAGAAAAGTTTTCAGCTTTAAATATTTAGAGTTCCATTTAGACATGTTTTCAGTTTACTGAGGGTCAGTTTATGTGCCATTCAGTTTGGAAAGGTTTTCAGTTTACTCAAATCTTCAGTATAGATAGGTTTAAGTTCACTCAGGGTTCAGTTATTAGACATGTTTTAATCTTATTCAGAATTTGGTTAGTCATCAGGTTTTCAGTTTTCCTTGTGGTTCAGTTTAGACAGGTTTTCAGTTTACTCGGGTTTTATTCCATTGATCCACTGTATCCTGTACCAACTGACCATGGAAAATGCTGCATAGTCATAGTTTTAACTTTACAGTATACATAATACAAATGAGACTTTGTGCTTCCATCATGTCTAGAACGTAAGAAGTCTAGATCTACAATACAAACACTTTATTAAAACGAAGCATTTATAAACTCAATAGCTAATGTAAGACTTTTTGGAATGCAATTTTTTTTATTTTTTTTTTTTTTTTACATCAAATAGAAATTTTACACAAGGCATTTGCAATTATTTTCTTAAAAGTAATATTGACAAATTCAAAACAAATTATTTGAATTTCAACCATTTTTTTTCTTGCCTATAATTGAAAGTCTTGCCTCATTTTGCAATTTTTATAAATATAGAACAACCAATGGATCACATGACTTCATAAAACCCAAGGGTCAAATAAAAAACAAACAAACCCATCTATGTCCAAGAATAATCCTAAAGCAAACTAAAAACTTTGAAACGGACAAATTAGGTTCAACATGTGAACTGCCATCAGGGAAGTGAGACTGGGTGCTCCAGAAGAGTAAGCACCTGCTGTTTAAATAGCAACACCCTGTACCTTTGTAATTAATTTTCTGAATCATCATAAAATTTATAAATTAAAATAAATACAGTGTAAGAAAATTTACAATAATTTCTCAAAAAAATGAACTCATCTAAATTAATACCTGTAGTAACATTATGACATTAATTGGGAAGTGTGTATCAATGATTTCAGGTGATCAACTTACTGGGGTTTACCCAGTA
The DNA here is from genome assembly GCA_021292105.1 of Anadara kagoshimensis. Taxonomy (NCBI): domain Eukaryota; kingdom Metazoa; phylum Mollusca; class Bivalvia; order Arcoida; family Arcidae; genus Anadara; species Anadara kagoshimensis. The sequence goes on from CM037861.1 coordinate 32,057,449, forward strand.
CACTAATTGTAAAATAATGACCAGTATCAACACTTGTGTGGTGATAATATCATGTTTTACTCTGTCTATAATTACAAGTAGACTTAATTAATTTACTTTTTTATTTTTTTACTCCCTAAATTAACTTAATTAATCTACTTTTTTTTTATTTTTTTACTCCCTAGAAAGGCAAGTGCTAATTATTTGTAGTAGGTGATAAATAAACTAAATAGCTAAGAGAAAATTGTGACAAAAGCCTTGTATCACAGTCCAGTTTCCTCTATCATACCTAAGTACAATTCAACTTGTTCATAAAGACGATGCATGGGATTTAAAAAATATGGAATTCACAGACTGAATTTTATATTCTGGGTTATTTATGGTAGAAAAATGCAGTAAAAGTAGGAACTTAAATAATGGTCTTAATGAACAAAGGTGGTTTTTATAAGAGGTTAATATTGGAGAAAATATGAAGCATAGAGAAGTTAAATCAGTGGTCCTAATAGACAGGTTTGATAGGAATATTGAGCATAAGGAAGTTAAATCAGTGGTCCTAATAAACAGGTTTGGTAGGAATATTGAGCATAGGGAAGTTAATCAGTGGTCCTTACAGACAGGTTTGGTAGGAATATTGAGCATAGGGAAGTTAAATCGGTGGTGCTAATAGACAGGTTTGGTAGGAATATTAAGCATAGGGAAGTTAAATCAGTGGTTCTAATAGACAGGTTTGGTAGGAATATTGAGCATAGGGAAGTTAATCAGTGGTCCTAATGGACAGGTTTGGTAGAAAAATGGAGCAAGTGACTCCAATCTACAGTAGAACTTCGATAACTCGAAGTGCACGGGACTTCGATGATGACTTCGAGTTATCGGGGTGTTCGAGTTTTCGAAGTTGAAGAATGACGTCACAATGTAACTTTCATTTCTTTGGGAGAAATGTTGGATGGTGTAAAACTGTTTACTGATACACTGGTGTAATATGTACCGGTATTACATAAATTAATAAATGAATTAAAATCAAATTATTAATTATGTTTTTATAAGGACTGATGGTGACAACAAACGCATACATGAAATACACAAAACGTGTATTACCAATACATGACCGTAATGCATTCAAAGAACTGAATCAGATAAACATATCCATGTACATTTTATGTTATAATAAACAAAACAAGACACACATATTTTAGAAATTATAATACTAGTTTGCCTACCACGTGTTAGTCATTAAAACAAGCTTAAATCACCTGAAAATTTATTGTTGTCGCCAGCGGCACAAAACTCAGCTTCTACTGAGGGGGTACACGGTTACACTTCATCGCCCATTACGGCACAGAGTACTAATCCTTTAATTCATACTAATTAATACTGTAGCAAAACCTTTGATCTGTACCACTTCTCCAATCATTAATCGGATTATACGGAAGTATTATAGCTAATTGTCGATTAATTACCATGTTCTCACTGAAACGATCTATTGCTCACCCATTGTTAGTTTTAGAAGGTTGTTTTTCCTATAATTTTTAATTTTGCACCTTGAAATTACTTCGAGTTATCGGGGGTATTCGAGTTACAGGAGTTTGAGTTATCGAAGTTGTATTTATATAGTTTATACAGAAAATCGGTCGGGACAAAATTATTACTTCGAGTTATCCATGGTATTCGAGATATCGAAGTTCGAGTTATCGAAGTTCTACTGTAGTGGTTTTAATGGGCAGGTAGTTAAATGTAAAGGTAGTCTCTATAAAAGGTTTTAATGTTACTCTGAACTAAAAATCATATGAATGATTTTTAAAAGGTGCATGGATGTTTAATTGAATGAAATATTGTTGTCAATGCCAATTCAACATGACAGTCGATGAGATACTACATGTTTGTAATAAACTAAGTAACATTAGTTAACATAGTTTCCTTGGCATGCAAATCATCTCAGTCCAGGTTTAGCAGAAAATGAGAGAGACAAAGGTGCAAAATAAAAAAAACCTGTGGTAAAAATATTTTATTAGAATGAAAATTTAATTAAACTTAGTTACAAGGTTTTCTTGGCATGCAAATCATATCACTCCAGATTTAGCACAAATTAAGAGAGACAGAGGGGCAAAATATGAAAAACCTTTGGCAAAATATTTTATTAGAATGAAAACTTCATGAAACTCAGTTACAAGGTTTCTTTGGCATGAAGATTTTTTCACTCCAGCTGAACGAGAGAGACAGAAAGGCAAAATGGTAAATCCTTTGGTAAAAATATTTCACTAAAAACGTAGTTAATTTAACTATAATAAGGTTTCCACAGCATGCAAATTTTTTCACTCCAGGTTTAGCGCTGAACGAGAGAGACAAGAGGTGCAAAATGAAAACCCTATGGTAAAAATATTTAATTAAAATGTATGTAAATTTAATTGGACTATATATAAGTAATAAGGTTTCCTTGGTATGCAAATTTTTTCACTCCAGGTTTGGTGCTGATTAAGAGAGACAGAGGTAAAAATTGAAAAACCTATGATAAAAATATTTTATTAAAATGAAAATTAAATGGAACTTAGTAACAAGGTTTCCTTGGCATGCAAATTACCTCACTCTAGGTTAAGCGCTGATTGAAAAAGACAGAGGTGCAAACATATAAATCTATGGTAAAAATATTTAATTAAAATGTAAATTGGTTTTGATAAACCATAAGGAAGTGAAAACATTTCAAATTTGTTAGTATAGGTAAACAACACTGACCTGAGTGCTTGACCTTTTATTTAAATATTTATTATGGACCAAAGTCTCTGTTATGGACCAGTACATTTATGTACAGGGTACACAGGTGTTTATATCAACTACATGGGGAACATTCATTATACATGTATTAACTAGAAATCTTAATTATTGGCTGGATCTTCCTGTATAAATATTTCCAAGGAAAGGTCAAGCGAACAGGTCAATGTTGTATGCCTGTAATTCAATTTGATCCTGGGCGTAATTAATCCCTCCCTGTTGGGGTTACATAAAGCTAACTACAATATGTTATATATGGATGAATGCATGTGATACATTTATTAATCAGTTCAGCGGCTGACACATGTTCGGGGTAAGTCGGTACAGTCCTCATCACCGTGACTAATTAGAACGGTATAAGTCTGCATCTCGCATCCTAAACACCTTAATATAGCACAATGGATGCATAAAAATTGCTGGAGGGAATTTTTTAACAGGGTCCATTTTAACAACAAAATATTTTTATTTATTGAAAGAAAAAAGTTTGAATTTTTCATCCTTAACACCTTAATAAAGCACAATGGATGCATAAAAATTGCTGGGGGAATTTTTAACAGGGCCCATTTTAACAACAAAATATTTTTATTTATTGAAAGAAAAAAGTTTGAATTTTTCATCCTTAACACCTTAATAAAGCACAATGGATGCATAAAAATTGCTGGGGGAATTTTTAACAGGGTCCATTTTAACAACAAAATATTTTTATTTATTGAAAGAAAAAAGTTTGAATTTTTCATCCTTAACACCTTAATAAAGCACAATGGATGCATAAAAATTGCTAAAGGGGATTTTTTAACAGGGTCCATTTTAACAACAAAATATTTTTATTTATTGAAAGAAAAAAGTTTGAATTTTTCATCCTTAACACCTTAATAAAGCACAATGGATGCATAAAAATTGCTGGGGGAATTTTTAACAGGGTCCATTTTAACAACAAAATATTTTTATTTATTGAAAGAAAAAAGTTTGAATTTTTCATCCTTAACACCTTAATAAAGCACAATGGATGCATAAAAATTGCTGGGGGAATTTTTAACAGGGTCCATTTTAACAACAAAATATTTTTATTTATTGAAAGAAAAAAGTTTGAATTTTTCATCCTTAACACCTTATTAAGCACAATGGATACATAAAAATTGATGGAGGGAATTTTTTTAACGGGTTCATTTTAACAACAAAATATTTTTATTAATTGAGAGAAAAAAAGCCTGCATTTTGCATCCTAAACACCTTAATAAAGCACAATGGATGCATAAAAATGATGGAGGGAATTTTTTAACTGGGATCATTTTAACAACAAAATATTTTTATTAATTGAGAAAAAAGTCTGCATTTTTCATCCTAAACACCTTAATAAAGCACAATGGATGCATAAAAATTGCTGGAGGGATTTTTTTTAACTGTGTCCATTTTAACAACAAAATATGTTTATTAATTTAAAGAAAGAATTCTGCATTTTGCATATTTAACACATAAATAAAGCACATTGGATGTAAAAAATGACAGAAAAAAATAAGAAATAAAAAACATGTTTATTGTGCACATAAAATTAATATAGTGTTGAAAAATACAATGTAAACTAAAATGTAATGCTATTATTCAACGTGAATAATAAATTTTGATATTTTTTTCTAATAACATTGCAGTCTTTTATATATTTTTAAAGGGGTTTTAATGTTTCTTACAAGTAAAAAATTTTTTTTTTTAAATGAAAGTATTAATCTATGTTTAATATTAAATTAAAAAAAATAAAAAAAAATAAAAATATAAACAGACTTTTTAAATTTATTAATTGATTAATTTATTAATCTATTAATTTATTTATTTATTGAAAATTATGTTGTTTATTCATCTTGAATAATAAATCCTTATATTTTGTTCTAACATCCTGCACACAATTTTTAAAAGACCCTTTTCATGTTCATTTAAACAAAAAAAATAATTTTTTATTAAAGTTAAAAAAAAGAAAAGAACACATAAACAGACAAAAATAAAACACCTTTTTATAATTTCATTTTTCATTTTTTTTTTAAAAATTTTCCCTCAAGTATTAAAACAGAATGTTCCATTGTTTACAATATTGTGTCTCACCACGTGTATGTTAAACGGGAGACATAAAGCCATCAATCCAATATTTTCCCTGGGCTATATATTACATAACACACGGTAACATGTGATGCGTAACAGCGTGATGCATATCAGTGCACTTCAATGATGCAGAGGATACGACTGATAAAACGTTCTCAGATATAGATTAATTAGAGCCAAGATACAACACCGCTTTCTTCTCTCCTCGGTAGTAACATCTGCTTCGTATTTGATAAAACACTTCCAACTTAAAATCAATAATTATAACAAATTTTATACATTTTTTCAATTTTTTTGCAAGAAGTTTAAAATAATTTTGCTCACAGTATAAGAGATTCAGATTTATGTTTTGTAATGGAAGGTCTAGGACTTTTTTTATTTTTGGCAAGTCAAATAATTACTATGAAATTATTTTTAATTTCTTTGCATGAAGTATACAGAAGTTGCACTCATGATTTTACAATGGAAAGGGGTGGAGTTAAGGAGTTTTATGCACAATCAAGACTCTTTCACTTATATCAATGCAGTCAGTTTAGAATGATGGAGGAAACCAGAGTCCTACTGGGATTCATGCCTAGGTGGTGCAGGAAATAAAACACTTCCAAACTTAAAATCAATATAATAAATAAAACAAATTTTATACATTTTTCCTTTTTTTTTGAGAGAAGTTTACAGTACTTGTGTTTATTATTTAACAATGAATTGGAATGGAGTGGAGTATTGGATTTTTATGCACAATCAAGACTATTTCACTTATATCAAGGCAGTCAGCTAATGGATGGTGGAGGAAACCAGAATGCCTAAAGAAAACCACCAATCTTCAGCAAATGAAATGATAAACTTTCTCACACATGCATCTGTCCCCAGTGGGATTCAGGCCTAGGCCATGAGAGGTGATGTGATCCATAAGCTCATGCTTTAGACCAATAGAACACCAATCAAGATTCTTTCACTTATATCCAGGCAGTCAGTTCATGGATGGTGGAGGAAACCAGAATGCCTGAAGAAAACCCACCAACCTTCAACAATCAAACTAACTAACTTATTCACATAAGTATCTGTCCAAAGTGGGATTCAAAACTCGGCTGTGAGAGATGATGTGATCCATAAGCTCATGCTTTAGACCATTTGACCACCAATCAAGATTCTTTCACTTATATCCAGGCAGTGAGCTCATGGATGGTGGAAGTAACCAGAGTGCCTGCCATGGAGAAAACCACTGACCTTCGGCAATATAACCGACAAACTTTCTCACACTAGGATCTGTGCCAAGTGGGATTCAAGCCTAAGCAGTGAGAGGTGATGTGATCCCTAAGCTTATGCTTCAGACCATTTGACCTCCAAGGTCCCTAAAGCGATTTGGTGATAACTGGAATAAGAATCAGGGGTCTTGATTGTTTTTGGGGCCGATATTCTGCCCCATTCACAATTTAAAAGCTTATGGTTTTCACAATCACTTAATCTTATGGTTTTTTCACAATCACTTTGCCAATTTTCACAATTTTGAAAATTGCCGCTTTAAAACCAGTATATTTGAAGTTTCCTATCACTTTTTTCACAATTATGGCCATTTTTTACAACTGCAAGGGCCCTGGACCCATTCACAAAAGTGACAGAGAGAGCCCTGAGAGTTATACAGAACAATTAAATTCACTAAATTAGGGCATAAAAACATTAAAGAATTCAAATTTGGTGATAAATCAGGTGGCAAAGTTATTGCAGGGGTTCTTAATTATGTTTTGGATTTGAAGGTCCAGGACTTTTTGTCTTTATTTTTGGCAAGCCTCACAAAAAAGTTTTGAAAGTCCAATATGATTATTGAAAGGTCATTTGCCATTATGTTATCATGTAGAAAAAATAGAATTATTCCCGTAAAAAATGGCAGGTCCCATGGGTTAAATATCAAGGGCCCCAATGTAAAATCAAAAGGTCCCGGACCACGGACCCAGGGAATTTTGAACCCCTGTATTGAGTGGCATTATAACACGATTTCAATATATATTATTATGATTTTTTTCACTAGTAGTACTCTTAACTTCTTTAATTAAATGAACAACATCAAGATTATTTATTTAAACTACAGAAATTTAATCTATCATAAAATTATGCATAATAAAAACAATTTTATTTGATAAATAAACACAAAGATTTTACACCCCAGAGAAGAAACAAGCAGATAAATGAAATTAACAACATTATTATTGCTGTATTACAGGTGCTGACACTATTATCCCATTGTTTGAATGGCAAAATTAAGATCCTTAAAATTTCAAATACGACTTACATAAAAGATTACAAGTATCAGGGTAACATTTTGACTTTGAAATATTCACTAATTTATACAACAGGTGACTTTAGACATGTTCAATAATTATTTAAAATGCCAAAAACACAAAGACCATGACATTATTTATGCTGTAAATATGATTCATCTCATTTAAATCTTTCTTTTCATTCAGCAATCATTGCAAGATCCCCAATCCCCTTCAGGGTCTCTAAGACTCTATTGCTGAGTGGTCCAAAGTCTAAAGCACCAGCTCATGAATAACAACCCTTCTCAAAGCATGTTTGATTTCCACTAGAGGCAGGTCCAAATTTTAAAAAGTTTGCCTTGTCGCTTGGTAAAAGTTAATGGTTTCTTCTGGGCACTCTGGGTTCCCCCACTATAACTGAAATGACCACCATGATAGCAGTGAAAGAATCTTGACAGGGGCATACAACTTCATTACCCTACTTTACTCAAATCCAGTCTTCTTGCAGTTTAAAAGTGGCCTCAGTGGTTCGAAGCATGCACATACCGATTACAGTGCCTCTCACAGCCTAATTTTGAAACCCTTAAAAGGGCAGATCCCAGGGGCATAAAACTCCATTACTTTTCTCACCTCCAGTCTCTTGCAGTTAAAAATCCATCTACACAAGGATTAATGTATCAAGGCTGATTGAGATAGGTGCCAAGAGAATTCAGCTTAAGCCATTTTATTCTTTGTAATGGGGGAATTAACTAATGAAACAACTTATAAATCTCACCTATTTTTTCCCCCAATGTTTTTGAACTTTTAGATTTTTGATAAAATACTTACAAGTGATTCCTAAGAGATTAATAACAATGAATTATATTTTAAATCTTAAGTAAATTGTCCCAAATGTAAAATTTAAAAAATCTTTACCTCTGATCAAAAAGAATATTGTGAACTCTTTTATTTAAGTAAATGGGTCTAAAGTTTTCTCTTGGGAGTTATAATAGATCATAATTCACAATTCTGTAGCAATTATGGTATCTTAATTACCCTAAATCTAACCTTGGATTTTAATCTAATACTGAATAAAAAAATCTTTAAAAATCATTAGATGTAAAAAACAGAAAAATAAATTGATATACATGTACAGTCCATCCTGCCTTAAGGGCCACCTCTATATAAGGGACATCTGCTTATAAAGGCCAGTAAAATTGTATCCCAATTGTTCTTTATTCATATTATTTGAACCTGTATATGAAGGTCACCTACCCATAAAGGTCACTTTTACTGGATCCCTTGGATGGCCTCTATAGACAAGATTGACTGTATAAAAGTATATATTTTACATATATCTCAATTATGCTGAATGTGTATTGGTATGTTAAGAAATTTCAGAACTTAACAAAAATGCCATTTGTAAAGCCAGATGCCAGATGCCTTGCAATTATTTTTAATTGGTTTGCACATAATTTGATTTTTATTGTAAAAAAATTTACCCAAAAACTTCAACATTGGAGACTGGTGCCATGATGATAAATCTAGGGTTAAAACATTAACATTTTTATATATAGTAATATTTTAGATTTAAACAATAAATGGTAAGTTCTGTGGTGAGCATTGTATAACTGGATTGTTGTTGTTGTTGTTGTTGAATGTTGCTTTACGTTGCATCAGCAATTTTTCAGCTATTAACGATGAGAACTACTTTATTAATCTCTATGGATTAATCTATGAACAAGTTCATGTATATATGTGAAGTGGGAGTGTGTTTTATGGTCTGCCTTGCAACAGCGCACACTCAATGCGACTTTAAGGTGCTAGCTCACAGATTCAGTATGCCACAGACAAGCGTACCACTCCCCAGTCACATTATACTGACACCAAGTGAACCAGTAAAGGCCAACAGCAAGGAAAATTCAGTTTCCCACATGTGGCCTGAGTAGGGCTCGAACTCACAGAAGTGAGAGACCCTGGATTTGTAGACTAACATCTTATCCATTAGGCTACTGCAGCCTCTGTATACCTGGATGGTGCATTACATTATTTTGTAGTTATTAATTAAAGTCTACTGAGCTATAAACCACTGCTGTAGCTCAGTTGGTAGAGTTCTCGCTCTGTGAGTGGGAGGTTGTGGGTTGAGCCCCGACCGGGTCTGACCCAAGACTTGAAAGTTGGTAGTGACTGTTCTTTTGCCAAGCACTCAGCATTACAAAATGAAAGTCACCGATCTTTAGGATGGGAAATTAAAATAAACTAGAAAAACTGTGAGCCACAAGCTCACAAAAAATACCCCCCGTTCCCAAAAATTCATCGGATCAAATTTTTAAATAGGAGGTGCAAATGTACATTGTATCACAAAGATTGTGTGAAAGTTTCATGAAAATCCATTGAAGGGTTTAGGAGGAGTTGCGGATAAGAGATAGGTACCCTAAGGTGTAATGGAAGGATGGAAGGATGGACAGACACACGGACGAACACCCCTATCACTATATATCCCCCACCCCACTTTTTAAGCAGGGGGTATAACGAGGTCCCATGTCACGATGGGCTTGGCATGATAAAAAACCCTGCTGTATAATGACATCAGTGCAACACACAGGCAAAATTTCTGCACCTTTGCCTTTAGTTGGCAATGTATCAATATTAGTGAAATATTCTTGACTAGGAAGTTAAACACCATTACTCAACTCAACTCTACTGAGCTATAGTGATTCTACAATAAATAGTAAAAGTCTCAGTGAACAAGTGGTTTTCAGCTCTGGTTTACAGATCACAATGCCCCTCAACATTTAGGTTCAAATCTCACTGGTGCAGATGCTAGTTTAAAAAAGTTTGTCAGTTCGCTTACTGGAGAGGTCAGTGGTTTCTTTTCTCTGGCACTCCAGTTTCCTCCACAATTGAAGAACGGACCACCTCAATCTAACTGAAGAATCTTGACTGGGATGTAAAACTTCAATACTCCCATCCCACCTCTCCAATAAATGACCACTTGGCATAAAATAACAATTTGTTTGTATCAATGAGCACAATATAGAACAAATACTTTTAAGTCTTCTAAAGAGCAATTTTATAGTACATATATAATTTTTCTAGAAAAAGTAATAACCTGAAAATCCTAGAAAAAAATCAAATCACCAGGTCACAAATTGCTCCAAGCAGTCAAGACAAAAGACCCGTTTTCCTGTGATTTCTAACATCCACAAAAAAAATCATCAAAGCAAGATCAAGTTACAGGAAAAATCTATTGCTCAAAGCAATCAGATGAAAGATTATTTTTCTCAGAGGTTTTACCCAAGAAAGACAAATAACAATTATTAGTTTCTTTAGATGAAAATACTTTCCTACTATAGAACAAGAAAAAACTGCTTAACTTTGATTATTTTTGTTTATCATTCATAAAACATGAAATGACAACCAAAAAAAAAAAGCTTAACTTGCAATTATTTTTGTTTTTCATTCACAAAACATGAAATTACAACCAAAAATAAGCTTAACTTACAATTATTTTTGTTTTCTGTTTACAAAATATGAAATTGATCACCAATCCCTTTACCGACTATGAAAATATTTACATTGCATTATATTCCCACACAAAATCTAAATTGATCTTGTAAATGACAAATAGGGCTAACAACACCTCTGTGTTACAGACGGTAATTACAGAGGGGATATGTTGATAAAATGTCAAAACAAGAATGATATTTTTTCATAAATATTTTGTAATTGATAAAATTTAGCCAAAATAGATTTCCTTGTTGTTTAGACAATAAACATCATGTGCCTTGTCAAAACATCCAATTTATAAATACATGTAACTGTATGTTACACCTGTATAATTATAAATGGCAGATACCTATAGTGTTAGAAACATGACTTGTCTACATGTATAAATTTAAATTGTGGATTAATAGGTTTTTGGAAATAATTCCTACATAATTTTATAGTGGCCAAGTGGTCTAAAGCATGTGCTTACAGATCGCAGCACCTCTCACCACCAAGGTTCAAATCCCCCTTGGGACAGGTTTTAGTGCGAGAAAGTTTGTCAGTTTGCTTGCCAAAGGTTAGTGGTTTTCTCTAGGAACTCCAGTTTTCTCCACCATTCTTGAACCGACCCCCTTGATTAGTGAAAATTAGATTGAGTGTAAAACTCAAATACACTCATATATAATATATATATATATATATATATGGGTGATATTAATAGTTTTTGCATGTTTTATTTACATGACTGGAGGGGGATAACTCTTTTTTATATGAAATGAATTAGATTTTAACATTTGATATTTGAGTGATATGTGTGTTCACTGTCATTGTGGACTGCATCCATTAACCTGTAACAGTGATTTTGCTTGAGCTGATATGTAACTATGTTGGACCAATATTGGTAATTGGTATAAACTAAATAATATTTGTTTGGGACTGGAATGATTTGACAATTTAAGTAACAGCAACTTGTCTATAATGCTGTTGAAATGACTGATTAAATGGGGTTTTAGTTCCCAGTCAAAAATATTTCACATATATCGAAATGTCACCAGCTATAAGTGAAGTTGTAGAAATTGGCCATTACAGTGCACTCAGGACAATATGCATGAAGGGTTCTTTAACATTCCAAACCCCATGACTTTTATTTTTAGATGCTTAGTGGTTGATGAAAGGACAGTCACTACCTATTTTCAAGTCTTGGCAAGACCCTGCTGGGTCGTTGAAATGAGTCATTTAAGAGAGAGAGAGAGAGAGAGAGAGAGAGAGAGGTTAATAATATTCTTGCAATGTTTTATTACCTATATTTTGTTATATATGCCTATACTGTGGTAGAACCTGTTCATTTAATAAATGCTGAGTAATGAGCCAGATTTACAGCTTATTGAAAAATTTCTTGAGGGAAAATGACATTGGAACCTCAAACATTAAGTAATTTTTAATTTATTATGGGATTTTAGAGTAATTAACTTCCTTTTCTAATCTATACATTTTGTGTAAAAATACTGTAAATGGACCATATACATGTACATATGACTGATATTGGCTATATATGGTGGAAGCATGTAGCTCAAATAGAAGAGTGTCAAACTCGGAATCCAAGGGCTGTGAGTTCAAATCCTGATGGGAGCATGTTGTGACCTTAAGCTTCACATTGCTGCTGACTTACCCAGTGTCGGAATAATGGACCAGTGGGACAGCAACCTCTGCAACTGCTGTTTCGGTGAGCTAGCACCTGAAAGTTGCCCTTGGTGTACACTAGTACATAGCAAACATACGCATAATATATACTGTCAGTTTTGGTTGTACCGGGGTAGCCTAGTGTAATCTGACTGACACTTGAACTGCAGTACAATGATTAAAATTTTCCCATACAAGCCTAAGGCTTATATATTCTTTATTCATTTAAGTATTTTGAGCTCGAGGCTCATGTTACAATCATTTAATAATAAATACAATTTTTGCATGTGTAAGATGGCAGACTTCAATGTAGTATTTATACAGGGTTTACACTTTATCATACATTCTAAGAAACTTTTTAACCAAACTTTTTATACATCTGTCTCGCAACATAAATGACAAATATGCATATTTTCCAATATCATAAATAATGGACATAGGTGTTTTTATAATTTCATAGAAATCGTGATATTTAGACATGTATATATCAATCTTACACTCATGCCTTATATCCTTATAAAGTTGACAATAAAATAAAAAATGTACTTCGTTTTCTACCTCATTTTTACCCTGAGTTAAACAATATTTGCATAGCCTATTTTCCCTTATAATTTTTTCACTTCTACCCGTTTCTATTTCGAGATTATGACTCGACACTCTAATTCGGCATAAGGCCACTCTAATAGATTTGCTCACTATATCTGTCAGATACCTTTCAGGCTCAAAATTAAGTTTAATAGTATCATAAAATTCTAACTTACTAGTATTGTTTTCAATGCAAACCATTCTTGGATATAGGTATCCTTAACTCTTTGTATAAACTCAGATATAAACAAATCAATATTTGCTACTCCTTGATAAAGCCACACATGATGAAAACCATATCTACCGGTATTTAATATATTACAAATATTTGAGGCCCAGTTACGAGTAGTTTTACCTGCCTCATGTCTAAGGCTTACTAAAGGTATCTAGTAGTTATACAGGGTTTTGGCAGGTTACACGGCCCCATGTACCCCCTTCAAAGATAAATGTACCCTGAGCCATAATGATTTTGTCACCCTTCAAAGCTGTACAAGTTTGACCTTTTAACTTTCATTTTGTCTTTTGTGTGACTTGCGTAGATCAATGTTGTTGCCATGTTTGTTTACCGTAACTAGACGTACGTGATATACAAGTTACTTCCCTTTTACCACTAAACGTCGTGTGGGTTTATGTACCCTGGCAGATTTCCAAACATATTTCCATGTACCCATCGCTATGCCAGAAATTTCTTTGAAGGGTGACAAAATATATTATTATACCTCATTAGAAACATACGATACTATCTGTAATTTGATTGGATCGTTGGATCATGTGATCAGGGTGGAGAAAACATCGTGTATCCCTCTGAAAACATCATATCCCACCTCTTCAGAACACCATGACGTCACAATGATATGACATCATTGATGGAGTATCGATCAAGACGTTCTAGCCTTGAGAGAAATAAGAGAAAAAGCAATGAATCTGGGAAGGAATGATGTCTTTTTTAAAATACTTTTGTTTCTTTGTCTTTCTTATTACAATGGCTATCTTTCGCTATAATAAACAATTTATTGCCTTTGTTTGAGGAAGATATGAACATTTGTTCACCCTTAACAAGTCACATGTCCCTAGGGCTTTGCCCTTGAGAAATATGACATGTTGCGGGTAAACAAACGTTCATATCTCCCTCACTCAAAGGCAATAAATGTATAGTATAGTATATAGAGCCATGTTGTTCTTCTACATTGCTAGTCTGCCATGGCATCATGTCATACATGACTTTTATGTGTTTCCAAGAATCATGAATAACCCCAACTATGACTTCTAGAGATGCCACACATTCTCAGATTTGCATTAGTTTTACAATTGTTAAAATGCATGTGAGGGTTGTGTCTCAGAGCACGTAAATGATTCCTTTGTATTTTTAGACAAGATTTCTATGTGTCCACTAAATAACACTTGTTAATACAATACATACATATTATATACACAGTGTGTAGGTACAACCCTCAGGATCAGGTCAAGTCCTTTTTTCGTTGCCGTATCACTATGAGTCGAGCTTGCGCGACGAGTAGTGATTCAGCTACGAAAAAAGGACAAAAAAATCTAACATTTCCAATAAGTTATTTAAAATAATAAAAAAAAACATACTTAATGTGAAAAAATTACATTTTACCACAGAAAACCACTGAACTATGTTATGACATTTGTTCTACATTCTCCCTAATGACGTCACAATGAGAACGTGCACATGCACTTTACCACCAATGTTGTATCACCACAGTGTGGTGATACAAGATTCTGTATCATGCGTGTTTGATAAAACTTGTATTTCATAGAAAAACTTGTCTAATGTTAGATAAAATACAATATTACAAACCACTTAAACATAGCAATTTAGAATTGAAACAAAAAATTTTTTGTATTTATTGAGCTACATAGTGATTTTGTTACATTTTTTGAAAACTACCATCTGCTTTTAAGATTGGGAAAACTGAAGTTCTGAGATCTAGCAAACTGCATCATTAAATATTCTGGCAATAGCTAGTACATGTATCTTTATTTCAAAGACATTATATTGTGGTACTATCTGATATTTTGCGAGTAAGGATGACTAGATTTATTTTTCATTGGATCAATGTTGTTTTGGGGAATTTTAGTGGAAAAATTAGGAAATTTTAGTTATTTTTCCTAAGAGGAAACTACCTTTATTCAGCAATAATTTAAAGCAAACAAAATCACTGACATGTAAGCTGTAGATGAAAAATGTTTAAACAAATAAAACACTCACCTACAGTAGTTACATACAGAACTCTACTTAATAGTAGTTGTTATGTTTTCTTGGTATCTTCTGTGTTTGTTGTTGATTTCTGAAAAGTTAAAAATACTTATTATAATAAACAATATAAAAATGACCAAATACTCTGATCTCTCACTAGCAAAGTGAGGAAAAAAACATCATACAAACAAGAGAAAAGTTATACCAGAAGCATTTTTCTTGAAGCCATACATTACCCTTTATACATTTTGTTTTTAAATCCAGATCCCTAATCAACCTTCTAGACCATTTTCATGATAATGTTTTACAATGGCAAAGTCAAATGTTACCTCATATTAAGCAAACAAAGTATGTTAAATCATATACTTGTAGAAAAATGTGCACTTGTTCTATATCTCCGTTACAAGGGCTCAAACACAACCATGAAATAATAACAATCACATGTCTCAATGAGGACTGGTTTTGAAGTACAGTTGCATCTCGTTATCTCTAACTTCAAGGGGAAATGAAAATAGTTTGACTTATCCTGGAATTCGAGATATCCCTATTGGAGATAATAATATAATGAGATTCAACTGTATTCAATTACTAGTTATGGAATATTTAACATATTTAGTAAATTACACATCTCACCTTCATAGGGACTGGTTTTGGTATATCTAGTAAATCACAAAGTTTATTTCTCAGTGGTTTTAATTCTTCAACTGGATCATCCCTGTAATAAATACATGAAGTTATCAACTGTTTATGTACAATACAATTATAATGGAGTTGGCCAGCATACCACATGATCAATACCTGTTAACGTTTGTGTTTTAAATTTTGGAAAATGTTACCCTCAAAATTTCCCGAAGTTACGTCATTCTTACAGGAACAAATAACTGAAGCGATTCCATCTCCAATGAAAATAATTGTTTGCAGAAACATTATGGGGTAGCATGTGGTCGCTGAAAAACCCCATTATACATGTAACATGAAAATTGTGGAAACAATGCCATTTTATCTTAGTATTGTCCAATGTTAGGTCAATCTGATCCACATATATAGCAAAGTATTTTTTGTATATGGCCAAACACATTTAAATATAAAACTTATTTAGATGTGGACTCTCAGAAAATCACTCATAAACTGTACAGATATCTTCAACATGCCAGGAAAAGGAGATCTGGGTGTATGGACACACTATTGTTCTCTGTCAACAAACCATAATGCTTCTTTATATGC
This sequence comes from Anadara kagoshimensis, assembly GCA_021292105.1. NCBI lineage: Eukaryota > Metazoa > Mollusca > Bivalvia > Arcoida > Arcidae > Anadara > Anadara kagoshimensis. Next base: position 32,073,709 of record CM037861.1, read on the forward strand.
CAGTGCTGTTTTTATAATATATCATGTTTGCCAGCTTGTTTTAAAGGTTGGTTTTTTTCTGCTTAAATGTTGGCCTTTTTCTCTGGTTTCTTCCACCATCCCAGAACTAACCATCAAAAAAATCTCAACTGGGGTATAAGTAAACATAGACTCTAGAGTGACATCTGTGCTTTCACTTTTTTTCTCCCTACAGACTAGTGGTATACTCCAAAATCAACCCAACTGGATCATACCATTTTTAATTTTGGGGATAAATGCAAAGCTTCAATACAACTTACCACTGAGTTTCACTGACTAATGTCATTATTTCATCTATATTCTCTTCAGGAGCAATATCATCATATGTGACAAATACTTCATATAACTTATTAGCCGACTGTTTACGAACCTGCAAAATGATAAAAAAGATTATATGCATTGTAATACAACTCAGGTCTGATTACAAGGTTTTACAGGGTCACATGCCATGTAGCTCTAACTAATGATACATGCTGTATAATAAGATTTTATCGAATGGAGTTGAGTAATGGTGTTTAACGTCCCAGTTAATATTTCACTTATATTGAGATGTCGCCAGCTATAGACAAAGGTGCAGAAATTGTGTCTGTGTGTTGAGCTGATGGCATTATACAGCAGGATTCTTTATCATGCTACACATACTAAGACACTGGCCTTGTTTATTTTAAGTTCCAATCCCAAAGAACTGTGACTTTCATTTCGTAATGTCAAATGCTTGGCAAAAGAACTTCACAACCCACTTTAAAGTCTTGTGTCAGACCCAGTCTTGGTTCCAACCCATGACCTCCCACTTATGGAGCGAGCACTACCAACTGAGCTACCGCAAAGGTTTTTATTGGATAGAACATCTATAGATATATCTATAGGTAAGATTATCTACTTTTAAGACAAAGACTCTGTAAACATGATAAAGGTATTGGAAATAGAGAATCTTACCCAAAGCAGAGATGCCAACGCTTAACTGTTGTCATCAGTAAAATATTTAAAACATACCCATTTTAACATATTGCATGTATTTACCACATTGGAAATTGAAACTAGAACTGTCTCTGAAAGTTCCCAACTTTTGATCTGGGGACAAAGTGTATGCATGGCCAAATTGTAATGTGAAAAATTCTGTGTATGAAAATGTTAATAATTCCACAATATACATGTGACGAAACCGATAATGGCAGGTGCACATGTTCTTATGATGCTCAATATCTATGCATAGTTTTTAAAAAATTGGATCATATATAATTAAGTAACTATATAATCAAGCCAAAAAAGGAGGTGCACATGTTCAATGTATATAGAAACATCCTGCAAAGTTTCAGACTTCTTGGTTAAAAGCTGTAAGACGAGTTGATTACACAAAATGAGTAGCCCTCATATGGAATATTGTTGAAAAATGACTAAGTTCAATTACCCGTAAAATCTAAAAAAAAAAATAATATAATCCAACCAAAATAGGAGGTGTACATGTTCAATGTTTATGGAAACATCCTGCAAAGTTTCAGACTTCTTGGTTAAAAGCTGTAAGAGGAGTTGATTACACAAAATAGGTACCCCTCAAATCATAGGTCAAAGGTCAAAGTCAAGGTCACAGTGACCTAAATTTGGTACATGACACATCACCTTCCCATGATGCATCCACATACCAAGTTTGATAATCCTAGGTGCTACGGTACAAAAGTTCTGTTCTGGACACGAAGATACACAAGGTTTTACTATCATAGAGATCAAAGGTCAAGTCAAGGTCACAGTGACCTAAATTTGGTACATGACACATTGCCTTCCCATGATGCATCCACATACCAAGTTTGATAATCCTAGGTGCTACGGTACAAAAGTTCTGTTCCGGACACGAAGATGCACAAGGTTTTACTATCATAGAGGTTGAAGGTCAAAGTCGAGGTCACAGTGACCTAAATTTGGTACATTACATATCGCCTTCCCATGATGCATCCACATACCAAGTTTGATAATCCTAGGTGCTAAGGTACAAAAGTTCTGTTCCGGACACGAAGATGCACAAGGTTTTACTATCATATAGATCAAAGGTCAAGTCAAGGTCACAGTGACCTAAATTTGGTACATGACATATCGCTTTCCCATGATGCATCCACATACCAAGTTTGATAATCCTAGGTGCTACGGTACAAAAGTTCTGTTCCGGACACGAAGATGCACAAGGTTTTACTATCATAGAGGTCGAAGGTCAAAGTCAAGGTCACAGTGACCTAAATTTGGTACATGACATATCGCCTTCCCATGATGCATCCACATACCAAGTTTGATAATCCTAGGTGCTACGGTACAAAAGTTCTGTTCTGAACACGAAGATGCACAAGGTTTTACTATCATAGAGGTCAAAGGTCAAAGTCAAGGTCACAGTGACCTAAATTTGGTACATGACACATCCCCTTCCCATGATGCATCCACATACCAAGTTTGATAATCCTAGGTGCTACGGTTCAAAAGTTCTGTTCCGGACATGAAGCGGGACAGACGGACAGACAGACAGACGGACAAGGTGATTCCTATATACCCCCCCAAACTTCGTTTGCGGGGTGTATAACAAACAAAATGTTTTATGTTAGTTTAAAAATGAAACAAATTTAGAGAATTTTGTGAAAGATAAAACTATAGTCATAGACTGGCTGTGTTTATAACTAAACTACCATGAATTTTTTTTCAAACCTTTTACACATTATATTCATAAAAATAAAATATTGAAACTTGTTCCGTTTTTATAGAAGTATAATTCCACCTACCCTTGGATATTTATGACACATCAATATGGAGATCTGTTGAAGACATTTCTTCCTAACTTCACCCTCAAACTGAAGAAGTCCACAATATCTGTAAAATAAAGAACAAGGAAAAACAGTAAAACAATTCTGTAATGCCATCATTTATACAATCAAATTTCGGGACTATAAAAGGGTTTGGCAACAGGCAAGAATGTTTCACAATAAAATTATGCTTTATAGTCACCATTTATACAATCTAATATTGGGCCTATTTGCAATAGCAGTGTTTGAAATACATAAAAAAATTTAACCAGCCTTTGTCTTGATAACTTCAACATGTTCTATTGTGGTATAGAGGAGACTATGGAACAAGAAACCAGTCCTTCCCAAAAGTTATTGGTCTTGGTCTGTGGGACTGGCTGTTATTTCCAACACTGACACATGTGTTAATGTACATATGGTCTGGGTAAAAATTAGGTAGAAAACGAAGTACATTTTTTATTTTATTGTCAACTTTATTAGGATATAAGGCATGAGTGTAAGATTGATATATACATGTCTAAATATCACGATTTCTATGAAATTATGAAAACACCTAATATGTCCATTATTTATGATATTGGAAAATAGGCATATTTGTCATTTATGTTGCGAGACAGATATATAAAAAGTTTGGTTTAAAAGTTTCTTAGAATGTATGATAAAGTGTAAACCCTGTATAAATACTACATTGAAGTCTGCCATCTTACACATGCAAAAATTGTATTTATTATTAAATGATTGTAACATGAGCCTCGAGCTCAAAATACTTATATGAATAAAGAATATATATATACATATGGTCTGCACATTTGATGACAGCCATATGCAGACGTTAGATCTGTGTCAGTTTTGGGTAATAAACAGATCACTGAATGTACTGCTTTAGGCATTGAAACTCAAAATATTAATAAAATCTATAGTTTAGGACCTGATGGTGCCTCAGTCATGACAGGGCCTTGTAATGAACTCAGAGCAGAATTGAAAAACAGAAATCCAAAACTGTTAAAAGTTCACTATGTTGCCTACAGACTGTATCTAGCTGCTTCAACAATCATCCTTTTTTACATTTTTCGATTTCTGCATATTCAAAACGAAGTAAGAACTTTACTTACACATCAGCAGCTGCCAGTAATTTATGTGGATCTCCAGATCTTGTGATTTCTTTTTTAACAGCGTCTAACACTTCAACAGGGAATGGAGGACTACAAAACACAAAAATATACTGTATAATGCTTATATTTCACTGTGGTTTTATTTTCGCTATAAGTCCAGTGTATTCCCACGCAAAAAAAAAAAAAAAAAAAAACTAAGCGAAAATACATGGGTATTACCAGCCCATTAATCTTGCTAGAGTAGTTTTCCTTTAATCAGATAAGACCACGAAAAATATAACACTGCCAATACACTAATCATCGTCAAACCGCGGAAATATGGTACCATGAAAATAAATTAATATACAATATATGATAAAATATTAAGGACAAATGAACAAAATACAGACCTGTCGAAAATTTAACACTAAGCTAACAAAGTGGCGTTCAAGTTTGAAGACGGAATAGCGGAGATATTGATAGCTAGTGTCAGACCAAAAAGCTGTCAAAAAGCTGTCAAGATATAGCTAACAAGGGGTCGAGATGAGCTGCCTATTCTGCACCAATTTGTTAGCTTAGTGTTAAACTTTCTGCACCTTCGCCTATAGCTGGTGATGTCTCGATATAAGTGAAATATTCTTGACTAGGATGTTAAACACCATTACTCAACTCAATTAAACTTTTGACATTCCTGCACTGTACATAAAAATCTTAAAGTAAAGTGTTTCTTTCTTTGAAAGGAGAGGGATAAAAAGAATCCTACACCTGTAAGAGTGTGAGACAGAAATATCTTAAACTGAAGGGAATATTTTCAATGTTAAGTTCTGTTCAGACAGGAGAAAATTCATTCATGTCAGAGATATTGTTATCTTACACAGTCACCAGTGTAGAATTCTATTACTCTTGGATGTTGAATCTCATTCTGGACAGAAAAATATTCTTTCTCCTCTGATATATCAAAAACAAACATACTAACCAAAGTCTGAATCACAATGTAGAAGCAAAGTAAAGCTGAAAATGACAAGTTAGGTTAACCACGTGAACTTCCATCTGGGAAATGAGGCCGGGTACTCCGGAAGATTACTAGTGTAGGATTTTATTATACTTACTTTGAATCGTGGAGAAAAACATCAAAACAACCTCTAGAAAACAACATATCTAACATTTTAAGCACCGGTAATGACACCCTGAAATAACAAGAGGCCCAATAGGGCCTGTGATGCTCAACTGGCAGGTAATTTACATTTTTGATAAATAACGTGCAAATCTTGTGAAATGGCATCCCCCCCTGCTTTTTACAATTGCAACTGGAACCAAAGTGGTTGGAAACAAAATCTGCATTGGTCTTTTATGTTTTTGCTATGTATAGGAACAGAAGCCACCTTGGATTTTGGCTGATATGCCAGACACAACTTTTGGATTACTGTTACTAAAGGACTTTTTATGCTGTATTGGGTTAGAATTGGCCAATTCAGGAGAAAATTTTCAATGATTTGGTTGAAACACACATCTTATTTTTACACTGCCTAAAAATTGGGTCAACGGGTTTTTTTTTTCAGGAAAGGTAAAACATTAGGTAATAACCTTCACAATTGACCTTGACCTCATTTTGAAGGTAATTACAACATGTACAATAATATTTCAAAACTGAAAACCCCATGTCATTATCTGATCAAATAGTAAAGATATGACAATTTCAGCAATTTTTTGCATCCGTGACCTTGACCTTTGAACCCATAACCTTTCTCTATACATCAAAATAGTAGTTGAATTAATATCTACAACATTCTAATATATATGCCTATAGAAAAAGCTTATAGTTTTCAAGATAATTAACCATTTCAGTATTATTTCGTATCTGTGACCTTGACCTTTGAACCCCTGACCTTAATCTATATATCACAATGATCGTTACATCAATACCAACAATATTCTAATATACATGCCTATACAAAAAATTTATAGTTTTCGTGTTAATTAATGTTTTTGATTTTGTTTTGCATCTGTGACCTTGACCTTTGAACCCATGAAATTTTTATATACATCATAATGTTCGTTGTATTAATACCTACAACATTCTGATATACATGCCTATACAAAAAGTTTATAGTTTTCATGATAATGAACCATTTTAGTATTATTTCGCATCTGTGACCTTGACCTTTGAACCCATGACCTTAATCTTTACATCAAAATGACCGTTACATCAATACCAACAATATTCTAATATACATGCCTATACAAAAAGTTTATAGTTTTCAAGATAATAAACAGTTTCAGTATTCTTTCGCGTCTGTGACCTTGACCTTTGAACCCATGACCTTAATCTATACATCAAAATGACAGTTGCATCAATACCAACAATATTCCATTATACATGCCTATACAAAAAGTTTATAGTTTTCAAGATAATGAACCATTTCGGTATTGTTTTGCTTCTGTGACCTTGACCTTTGGGGTCTTGGATGTAACATTGGCTTGTCTGGCAAGACAAATTTAATTTAAATTAGCCTAGTGGTTTCAAAGAAGATTTTCAAAATATTGATGAAATATTACACCTGATTTACAAAATTCTTGAAAATTGTGGCAACAAAACCTTCTCAGGAAACCTGTTACAAATTTGGCTTCATTTGGCTTTGTAGTTTCAAAGAAGATGATTTTCAAAGAATCGCATAAATTTAGCATCTAATTTGCATATTCGGCTAATTACAAGCAAACAGAAAAAGTTACAGAAAAATCTGTTACATATATTAAATAACTAGACATCTACTTTCTAATTCTCAAATTTGAACTAAATCGATCCATAACTAAACATGTAACGACCATTTATTTGTACAAACTTTAATCTACTCCACCTAGGGACTTTCCACACCAAATTTGGCATCATTTGGGTATGTGGTTTCAGAGAAGAAGATTTTCAAAGAATTGCCTAAATTTAGCATCTAATTTGCATATTTCGCTAATTACGAGCAAACAGAAAAAGTAACAGAAAAACCCTTGCATATATTAAATGCCTAGACATCTACTTTCTAAATCTCAAATTTGAACTGAATCGGTCCATAAATAAAAATATGTAATGACCATTTATAGGTTTTTTTTTGCTATTTATAGCAATGACGGCCATCTTGGATGCCCCATGAAGTTGATTTGTACAAACTTTAATCTACTCCACCTAGGTACTTTCCACACCAAATTTGGCATCATTTGGGTATGTGGTTTCAGAGAAGAAGATTTTCAAAGAATTGCCTAAATTTAGCATCTAATTTGCATATTCCGCTAATTACGAGCAAACAGAAAAAGTTACAGAAAAACCCGTTAAATATATTAAATGGCTAGACATCTACTTTCTAAATCTCAAATTTGAACTAAATCAGTGCATAAATAAACATGTAATGACCATTTATAGGTTTTTGCTATTTATAGCAATGGCGGCCATCTTGGATGCCGCACGAAGTTGATTTGTACAAACTTTAATCTACTCCACCTAGGGACTTTCCACACCATATTTGGCATCATTTGGGTATGTGGTTTCAGAGAAGAAGATTTTCAAAGAATTGCCTAAATTTAGCATCTAATTTGCATATTCCGCTTATTATGAGCAAACAGAAAAAGTTACAGAAAAACCCGTTACATATATTAAATGGCTAGACATCTACTTTCTAAATCTCAAATTTGAACTAAATCGGTCCATAAATAAACATGTAATGACCATTTATAGGTTTTTGCTATTTATAGCAATGGCGGCCATCTTGGATGCCGCACGAAGTTGATTTGTACAAACTTTAATCTACTCCACCTAGGGACTTCCCACACCATATTTGGCATCATTTGGGTATGTGGTTTCAGAGAAGAAGATTTTCAAAGAATTGCCTAAATTTAGCATCTAATTTGCATATTCCGCTAATTACGAGCAAACAGAAAAAGTTACAGAAACACCCGTTAAATATATTAAATGGCTAGACATCTACTTTCTAAATCTCAAATTTGAACTAAATCGGTCCATAAATAAACATGTAATGACCATTTATAGGTTTTTGCTATTTATAGCAATGGCGGCCATCTTGGATGCCGCACGAAGTTGATTTGTACAAACTTTAATCTACTCCACCTACGGACTTTCCACACCATATTTGGCATCATTTGGGTATGTGGTTTCAGAGAAGAAGATTTTCAAAGAATTGCCTAAATTTAGCATCTAATTTGCATATTCCACTAATTACGAGCAAACAGAAAAAGTTACAGAAAAACCCGTTACATATATTAAATGGCTAGACATCTACTTTCTAAATCTCAAATTTGAACTAAATCGGTCCATAAATAAACATGTAATGACCATTTATAGGTTTTTGCTATTTATAGCAATGGCGGCCATCTTGGATGCCGCACGAAGTTGATTTGTACAAAATTTAATCTACTCCACCTAGGGACTTTCCACACCATATTTGGCATCATTTGGGTATGTGGTTTCAGAGAAGAAGATTTTCAAAGAATTGCCTAAATTTAGCATCTAATTTGCATATTCCGCTAATTACGAGCAAACAGAAAAAGTTACAGAAAAACCTGTTACATATATTAAATGGCTAGACATCTACTTTCTAAATCTCAAATTTGAACTAAATCGGTCCATAAATAAACATGTAATGACCATTTATAGGTTTTTGCTATTTATAGCAATGGCGGCCATCTTGGATGCCGCACGAAGTTGATTTGTACAAACTTTAATCTACTCCACCTAGGGACTTTCCACACCATATTTGGCATCATTTGGGTATGTGGTTTCAGAGAAGAAGATTTTCAAAGAATTGCCTAAATTTAGCATCTAATTTGCATATTCCGCTAATTACGAGCAAACAGAAAAAGTTACAGAAACACCCGTTAAATATATTAAATGGCTAGACATCTACTTTCTAAATCTCAAATTTGAACTAAATCGGTCCATAAATAAACATGTAATGACCATTTATAGGTTTTTGCTATTTATAGCAATGGCGGCCATCTTGGATGCCGCACGAAGTTGATTTGTACAAACTTTAATCTACTCCACCTACGGACTTTCCACACCATATTTGGCATCATTTGGGTATGTGGTTTCAGAGAAGAAGATTTTCAAAGAATTGCCTAAATTTAGCATCTAATTTGCATATTCCACTAATTACGAGCAAACAGAAAAAGTTACAGAAAAACCCGTTACATATATTAAATGGCTAGACATCTACTTTCTAAATCTCAAATTTGAACTAAATCGGTCCATAAATAAACATGTAATGACCATTTATAGGTTTTTGCTATTTATAGCAATGGCGGCCATCTTGGATGCCGCACGAAGTTGATTTGTACAAAATTTAATCTACTCCACCTAGGGACTTTCCACACCATATTTGGCATCATTTGGGTATGTGGTTTCAGAGAAGAAGATTTTCAAAGAATTGCCTAAATTTAGCATCTAATTTGCATATTCCGCTAATTACGAGCAAACAGAAAAAGTTACAGAAAAACCTGTTACATATATTAAATGGCTAGACATCTACTTTCTAAATCTCAAATTTGAACTAAATCGGTCCATAAATAAACATGTAATGACCATTTATAGGTTTTTGCTATTTATAGCAATGGCGGCCATCTTGGATGCCGCACGAAGTTGATTTGTACAAACTTTAATCTACTCCACCTAGGGACTTTCCACACCATATTTGGCATCATTTGGGTATGTGGTTTCAGAGAAGAAGATTTTCAAAGAATTGCCTAAATTTAGCATCTAATTTGCATATTCCGCTAATTACGAGCAAACAGAAAAAGTTACAGAAAAACCCGTTACATATATTAAATGGCTAGACATCTACTTTCTAAATCTCAAATTTGAACTAAATCGGTCCATAAATAAACATGTAATGACCATTTATAGGTTTTTGCTATTTATAGCAATGGCGGCCATCTTGGATGCCGCACGAAGTTGATTTGTACAAACTTTAATCTACTCCACCTAGGGACTTTCCACACCAAATTTGGTTCCAATTGGCCAAGTGGTTTCAGAGGAGAAGATTAAAGTTTACGCACGGACGCACGCACGGACGCACGGACGCACGGACGCACGGACACACGCTTCACCATGGCATAAGCTCAGCTGGCTATAGCCAGTTGAGCTAAAAAAAAAAAAAATATTACTGACAAAGAATTCAATAATGATTGCAAAACACATATTTATTTCTTAAACATACTGTAAAGGGTATTATTTTTTGCAGGGTGAAAATTTCGTGATTTCTGAAATCTGGCATTTCGCGTGGGTGTAATTTTCACGTAACCAATATAAGTGGCTGTATATTCTATAAATTATGATATATTACATTTTTGCTAGGGTAAAATGTTCATGGTAATTTCTTTTGCGCGAAATAAGCAAAAATTTTACCCCAAAAAAATCCCCCTTTACAGTACCGTTATCAAAAGTCATCAACATCAAGGTCACAAGGTTGAAAATAAATTTACATTTATCATATGTTTGATAGCTCTGGCTATTTTATACAAGAACGAAGCAGCGTAATACCGTTTTATGCTTATAATATGATTTTCATATCTCAAAGCTGCATAAACAAGCTATAACTGAAATGGGACGTTTTTAAGTGTCCAAGCTGAAAAATCAAAGTTTTCCCAACCATGTGCATGATCGAAATATATGAATAGCCAATGCCAAATCTACTCCACTCAAAAATTTGCTCCTGTGAAGTTTCATGAAGATCTGTTACAGTAAAGAAACATTTTACGCAGACAAAATTATCATGAATGCTAATCAAATTGGTATTATTTATGCTAAATATTCAGCTATAGCCAATATCATGAAAGAAAATAATCTCAAAAAAGGCTTTTGTAGGTTTGAGAATTGTCAAAGTTAACAGTTATGAATAAAAGTTGGTTTACACAGTATATAGTTTTCCAAAAAGTGGCAGAAAAAATGTTGGCGAAAGAAATGGAGAAATGGAGTAAACAATATACGCCCCCCATTTTGGAGGCATAACTAATGTTATGACACTAATGAATTATATGTGGCACAAAAAATGGTGGTGGAAGAAATGAGAGAAAACAAGTAAACACTATATGTTTGCCCCAAGCTCATTTCATTTTGGGGACATAACTAGTGCTATGACTGATGAATTATATTGTAAATCTTACCTATCAATTTTCTGATAATCTTTAAATATTTGAATTAAAACATTTGTGAAGTCAGTCATCTGTTTTACATCTTTAGATATATCTCTTAAATAAGACTGTAAATGAGTACTGGAAAACTTCACCTAAAATACATAAACACAAAAATAAAAAATACAAACTGTGACTATCAACAAAAAATCTGTGAGCTACTGCTTACTTAGTATACCGCCGCTTTTAACATCAACTATTGACTGTAAATATTGAAAAATAAAATAAGTCGGTAAACAGGAAGTAATTGTCTGACAGACTTGAAATTAGTACCTGCAGCATGGGATCTACGCTAAACTCGCATACAAAATTTTAAGTAGCTGTGTTTAGTAGTTGCTGAGAAATCTGTTACGACATTTTTTGTTTCAGATAGACAGACAGACAAAAGGACAGAGGTAAAACAGTATACCCACTCTTCTTTGAACAGGGGTATAATAAAAAACCAAATACAAGAGCCTGCCAAAGCAAGATACACCTGTTTATATTTTGCCATTTAATTGTTGGTTAAGATCTCAATGATAGCAAACAAGTCCAAAATATGTCTGAATATATATGTAGTAAATAAATCTAAAACTTAAAACTAAAATACAAAAGTACCTTAAGCCTCTACAATTTTAATATTGTTAGTTAATTGTCAATAAATACTGGTATTGCTAAAAATACATTTAAAATGTTCAAACTTTCAGTAACTTTGTAAATCTAGAAAATGTGTCTGATGGTACCTACCAAGGACTCTGTCAGACCACCGACACTAACAGTTAAACCCAGTAACACAGAATACAGATATGTCTTGTAATGTAATAACTTTGTAAATCTAGGAAATGTGTCTGATGGTGCTCCCCAGTTTATATTATCCACTTCTGATCTGAAAATAAAAATTAAACAAATTAAGATATAAAACCTAAATAGTATATTGTTCAAATAGTCAGGTAAACAATTATGACAAGATTTCTATTCAGAAAATAATCACAATACTGTAAGATTTTAAGACATCTGGCCCCGGTTTCACAATCATTCCTTAGCTAAGATTTTCCTTAACTTAAATCTGGCAAAATTTCAAATCTTTATAATTTTGTTAATTTTGAAGATATTCAGGAACTTAAGGTGTCAATTTTAAGATAATTGCTAGAATTAAACACTTGCATTTAGTTTGACAAAAATATTCATCAGCAGTTCCAAAAAGAGATTATCAAAATTTGCTAAATTTAAGTTAAGGAAAATCTTAGCTAAGGAATGATTGTGAAACCGGGGCCTACATTAATAAAACTTACTGTGGGAAGATCTTCTCTAAATGTGTTCTATGTGGAATGTGGGGTATTTCTGGTCTGAAATAAAAAAAAAAATACATGACAGTAAAAAATATAAAGGATAATCTGTATAAGAATAATAATTATAATAAGTGGTGGAAAATAGTTACAGAATAAATTAAAATGTTAACTTTAAATTTAACAGTTAGCTGTAAAAATCTGTCAGTCAAAAAAGAAAAGCATACTGTATAAGAATGTAAGAAGAAATGTTTGCGGTAGGAAACTTTTGTGGTTTTGATTTACTAAACTACTGTATGTTGCTTTATTTTCACGGCGTCAAATTTTCGCGGTTTGACGATGACTAGTGTATTCGCGGTGTCATATTTTCGCGTCTTATCTGATTCAAGGAAAACGACTCTAGCAAGATTAATGGGCTGTTAATACCAGTGTCTATTCACGGTGGTTTAATTTTCGCGGGAAAACACTTGACCGCGAATATAGCAAAAATAAAACCATAGCGAAATATAAGCATTATACAGTATTTTGCAGGAAGAAATTTTCACGGTTCCAACTGTAGGGAAAGTGTACAAAGAGTAACTTTCCCTTAGAAGATATATCTGTAGTACAAAAATCACTGTGAAAACCTGAATGTTTCTTCTAATACATTATTCAAATTTGAAGAGTAAAAGATGGTGTCTCTTTCCAAAAATCTCCAAAACTTTCCTGGAAATGGATGCATGTTATTAAAGACATGATAAGGATTAATACTAATATCTGGTCAGACAAATTATTGTCATTACACTTTACATTAAACAAGTATATTTGTTAGCCTCATTGTATTAGAATAGTGGACCAACTCATGTGGAAACCATTTGTCTTTTTTATTGTTGCCCTGGTGACCAAGTGGTCTAATGCAAGTGTTTACAAATCACAATGCCTTCATTGCTTGGGTTTGAATCACACCCAGAAAGATTCTACTGTAGGAACCACTCTGTTTGTGACAGTGAAATACTCTTTATATCCATAGAAAATTAAATAAATTTGAATAAAGATTGATATTTTTCACTTACTTGTACCTAGTCGTAACAGGAAATCTGTTTGCGCATCCGCGATTGTCATAAAGTATGTCTGTAGAAAGGAATATGTTGGCGTTATGGGGATTTCACATGGCGAAAATGGAAAAGTTTACAATGGAAGTGATGTCCTTGGTGATCTTTTACGTCATATGCGCAACAGAATCCGTCATTTGCCAGGTTTTTCAACAAGTTAAATCCCCACAGCGTCTACGTTTTACCCTGTGCAGATATATTCTGGGATAATCGCGAATGCACATACAGATTTCCTGTTACGACTAGGTACAAGTAAGTGAAAATATCAATTTTTATTCAAATTTATTTGATTTTCTATGGATATGAAGAGTATTTCACTGTCATAAACAGAGTGGTTCATACAGTAGTATGAAAAATCTCAGTTTGATAGCTGAAGGTAAGCGGTTTCCACCCCTATCTCTGTAATGACCACCTGAATTTTCCGTAATGACCATCTCAATATAAGTGAAATACTCCACTTTTACCTTTGGCATAAAACACAAATAATCCACTCCCTCTTCTGAACTGTTTATATTTAATCTGATTTTTTGGGATGCCAGTTAATATATGAAGTGATGCTGAGGTAGCTGTGTTGTATATAGTACAGGTAGAGATTATACAGGTCCAGATCTTTAAGCCTCGTGGTAGAACTGGGTTCAATCCTCAGCTGGAGCAATCAATAAAGAAGTTAATTTTTTCAGGTGTTTACTCATTCCTGTTACTACCACAGTGGAAGTTCAGTTGGTAGAGTGCTCATTCCCTAAGTGGAAGGACATGGGTTCAAACACTGACTGGGTCTGACCCAACACTTGAAAGTAGGTAGTAACTGTTCTTTCACCAAGCACTTGGCATTTGAAAGTCACAAGTCATTCCAAAGAGACCTTAAAATCTGTGGTCCAATGTCAGGCCAGGTGTGACATGTAAAAGAACCCTCCTTGCTGTATAATGCCATCAGTGCAATACACAGGCAAAATTTCTGCACCTTTGCCTATAGCAGGCGATGTCTCGATAAGTAAAATATTTTTGATTGGGATGTTAAACACCATTACTCATCTCAACTCTCCTTTCCATTACATGTTTAATAATTTACCAAACAAGACTTACTTGTGATATAATAACTGTATAAATGTACTCCCAGCCACAGATCTTGTTCTGTCTATTTTTTCACAGGCTTGTTGTACCAGAGAACAAAATAACTTTTCACAGCTGAAACAAAATCAGTTTAAAGGCTTAAAAAATGGAGAATGAACCAAATCAAAAAGTCTTCCAAATATAAAGATTATTATTTTCCCTTCTCTCCCCAATTTAATTGTGGAATATTCTTCTTATCTTGCTCAGTATGTTTCAACCTCTTTTCGTTGTAAGTGTCTTCTGTATGTCCACAGGCGGCCTACTCTTTTTTGGACTTTGGTGTCTTTAGCTTGCACTGAGACAGGAAACCTAGGTTTTGAGTCTCATCCGAAAGACTTCTAGTACTTAAAGCTTTTTTACAGCTCTAGTATGGACAGGAGATGAATATCATATAAGAAATATATATTTCTATGTACCGAGTGGGGTTCGAACCCATAACCCTTGACTTAGAAAGTCAGTGACAGTACCACACGGCCATGTTCACCCATATTCTACTGATGAGCCATGTATAATCAAACACTAACATACTGGTCCATGCCCAAATCACAATCCCAAATGAAAAGTAAAAACTTTGAAAACTGGCAATGAGTTTTTATATGTAAATAAATAAAGATTCAAATCAGAATTGTGTCATTAATATACTATTGAAACAGTAATGTCTAATTTGAGATATGAAATTTAACCACAATTGACCGAACCACTCTAGGTATATATATATTTTTTGCTGTTTTGTGGTGTCCAATACCTGTGGTTGGGGTGGTATATTCGTGGCTTGTGATTTTAGTTTAAGGTAAGTGTGTAATATATACCATTTCACAAAAATTAGTGGTCAGGATATCCACAAAAATTAAGGATTTCACATTATATTTTAAAATTGAACACAACTTCCCGCAAATAATTTATGATATACATGTAGATGTAATGAAAAAGCATCGAATTTACTTTAAAATGTACATGTATTCAAAATACACTTACATATCTGGTGATATTAATGAAGGATCTGTACTAACAATTAAAGATGTAACTTCTAATAAACCTGACATGCTGGCTTCTCGCACCCTAAAATAGAAATACAACAGAAAATAAATTATCACTATAGTTACAGGCCCCAATTTCACAATCATTCCTTAGTTAAGATTTTCTTTAACTTAAATTAAACAAATTTTGTTAATCTTTTTTTTTGCGACTACTTTTAAATTTTGACAAAACTAAACACAAATGTTTTATGCTTGAAGTGCTCTTTAAAATTACACACCTTAATTTCTGAATAAATATTAAAAAAAAAAATTTATAAAGATTGCAAATTTTGCCAGATTTAAGTTACCGTATATTCTCGCTGAAAACCCGCACTTTTTTGACAAAAATTAAAAATTTGAGAAGGGGGTGCGGGTTATTCGTGCAGTTTTACAAAAAACTTGCTGCAGATATGACGATCTAGCGTGATGAATCGGTACTGGGACAAAATCGTCATCACAATCGATGTTGGCCAATTTATTTCAGGATTGTATATTTATTATTTAATGTCTGATGTAAAGTCAACATGTATGTAGATATTATTTTTTAATACATGTATGGATACAAACGATGAAGCTTGAATAAAACATGTACTTTTTGACTCCCGATCGTGAGATGGGGTAATACACATCTTGTTGTCACCGACAAAGGAAGTCAAAGTTTGATCATGCGCAAAGGTTGTGATATGTATTGCATGATTTGTTTAAACAAGGGGGTCGGTTATACGGTTTTTAGACTAATGTTTCAGATTTAACAATACCGGACTTTCTATATTAGGTAAAGTTGACGATATATTGCTCAAATATCACCACATTATAATGTTCAGAATGACATGTGGTTTTGCATTCGCCAGTATTGGTCAATACTAGGACGACCTCCGATTGTTTGAACTTTGTGAAAAAAATATTCGTATTTATTATTTTTGTTACGTTTGAAAATCTAACATGTCGGAATTGCAAATTAAATTTGAATAAATTTTATTAATATCCCGATAAAGCGATTGTCGAATCCTGGCACTTTTTAATCAAAACTGACAGATACGAAACCGCCGTATGACCTCTGACATAGGAATATATAATAAGTGTTTGTAATGGCGGCGCTTTCTTCTTAACATGTACACACGGGTCCCGGTAATTATGGATGATTATATCAATGAATAAGGAATCGGGAATGGCTTCAATCATTAAACAAACAAGACACACGCGAGGTGTTACCGGAAGACTTGATTAAGTTAATTACAGGTGACCAGGTATTTACTTCTTTGCCGACGGCTATAATTTCTGTTACACGTGACAACGTTACTCATACTTACCTTAATTAATTAATTATTTATTTATTTCAAAGACTTTATTTGTAAAATTTAATATAAAAATATCACAAATAATAATAACAAAAATACAATAAAGATCAAAATTTACTTTCACTTGAAAATTACCATAACTTCCGGTTTGTCGATCTTCTATAATGCCTTGAATTATCAAAATATTTCTGGGTGCGGGTTATATTCTGCGAATACAAATTTTCCTGGGATATTCAGGGTGAAATAGGGGTGCGGGTTATGCCCCAGGGCGGGTTTTAGGCGAGTATATACGGTAAGGAAAATCTTAGCTAAGGAATGATTGTGAAATCAGAGCCAGATTAAATCAACAGCTGCATGAATACATAGTTAATTATTGATTTAATGCCAACATTTGTCTTTGTTAAACTTTTGTGTTATAAAAGGTTTTGGCAATAAAATAAGTTAGACTTACAAAAAATAACATAAGAGAAAATAATTTGGGACTTTAAGGTTGTAAAGACGAGAGGTAGCAAAATTATCAAGCCATATTATAACAAGGTTTTACTGTATGTATAAACAGATAAAGAGCAGTGTTGAGTAATGGTGTTTATATACTTATATCTAGGTGGGCGGTTTAGGGATGGTGAAGGAAACAGGAGTGGCCAGAGAAAACCTCCAATATGGTAAGCCAACTGATAAAACTTGCTCACACTAGGATTTGTCCTAAATGGGATTTAAACAAAGGCAATGAGAGGCTCTGTGACGTGTAATTGAGTGCTTTAGACTATTGGGCCACAGAGGCCTTACCTGCAGAGACATTATGTGTATTCTATACTCATGATACTTGCTCTATGGCTATGTAAGGAATGTTTTCAAGTTTACAGGAAAACCCTGTAATAATGCCCCTCGATAACTTTGCCACCTAGCTTATCGCCACACTATTTTGAAGTCCCAAAATCCTTTTTGTTTATGTTTTTCTTTATCTGCTTCCCCAAATGACATATCGCTGACCACGCCCACAATGTTCAGACAAAGGCCCGACATGCTTGAATTACACGCAAAAAGAATGAAAACTTGGCCTGAAGTGTGCTGTTTAATGATGTCACTGACACTAGTACGTCATTAGTTTCCGTGACGCTGCTTTGATACTGTGATGGCAGCCTTTGTCGGAACATTGTGGGCATGACCAGCTATCTGTCAATTCATTGTCAAACCCCTTTATAATGCCAAAATTTGACTGAACAAATGGTGGTGATGAATCGAGGTTTTACTGTATATCAAAGTAATAGGGTTGAAATGATACACTTAGCTCACAATACATTATGTATCACAGTGTAAGGCCTTGGTTTGAAACTTTTCCATATGGTACAAATACATGAAGCACACAGTTTTTGAAAGAACCAAGCTCCCACATCTCCCCTGCTGTGTAGGGTATAATCTTTCATTGCCACAAAGAAACAGTCGTACAATGCTGGTACATTGTTTACATATCACCTGTGTACTAAGACCATCTGTCTATACTTACCAAGCTCCCACATATCCCCTACTGTCTAATGTATAATCCTTCATTGCCACAAAGAAACAGTCGTACAATGCTGGTACATTGTCTTTACATATCACCTGTGTACTAAGACCATCTGTCTATACTTACCAAGCTCCCACATCTCCCCTACTGTCTAATGTATAATCATTCATTGCCACAAAGAAACAGTCGTACAATGCTGGTACATTGTCTTTACATATCACATGTGTACTAAGACCATCTGTTTGTACACCAACTGTTTTGCACAACCTGTAATAAGTTAAATTCAATTCTTACATTAAGTTATCAACATTTTTATTCCAAACAGCAAATTTCTTTTTTTAATAAACAAAGTTCAACTTTCTCTTAGGAATACCTAACAATTAATTAAGTTATTAACTTATTTTATATTCAAATGAACATATTTAAATTTCTGGGCCTGGTTATTAAAGCGCTGTTAGCTTAACTAGTTGGTTAGCAAAGATTTGTCCCCTATGTATAAGGCAATATTTTGAAATTCATGTTTAAAAGTTAATGCATTCTATGAGTAAGTAGTGGTGTGCGGTATCACCAGTATACTGTGGTACTGACCAGGTACTGGTAATATCATGGTAAAGTCTTTGAACACCTGTATTTTAACAAACAGTTTGAATTTTGATGTGTTCATTTGAATTTTGTTAAAATCTTTGTTTGAGTTGAGTTGAGTTGAGTAATGGTGTTTAACGTCCCAGTCAAGAATATTTCACTTATATCGAGACGTTGCCAGCTATAGGCAAATGTGCAGAAATTTTGCCTGTGCATTGCGCTGATGGCATTATACAGCAGGGGTTTTTATCGTGCCAAGCCTACCAAGACATGGGACCTCGTTTATTTTAAGTTCCCATCTGAAAGAACCGTGACTTTCATTTTGTAATGCCAAGTGCTTGGCAAAAGAACAGTCACTACCCACTTTTAAGTCTTAGGTCAGACCCGGCTGGGGTTCGAATCCACGACCTCCCACTTACGGAGCGAGCACTCTACCAACTAAGCTACCACAGTGGTCAAAATCTGTGTTTGACAATAATCTTATGAGATTTAGATTTCAAGTTTTGAATCAACTTGGTTGAAATACAGACAATTCTGTGGATTTTATTGTGTGTTAACATCCTTGATATTCTCAAAATATCCAATGCCCAAATTCTTTAGCTTTTATTTTAGATAGGAATAGACATACTGCATGTATTTTGAATCTTAATGGATGTGTGGTATACCGTGGTAATTTTTTCTGCGTTATCCCATCTCTAATCAAGAAGTGATTTAAATGTACACTATCATACATTTTAAGATCTTGATTTTAATAACACTTTGAATTTTATATCCATTTGGTTTAGCTAACAGATCTTTGAACAAAAGGGCACTGGTGATAAAAAAAATTGAACAAATATTTTTCCACAAATAACTGTGACAAGAATGATGAGAAAATTCATGAATGAAGTTATGCCATAAAAATTGTATTGTTGTTACATCCATAAGAGGAGTGGAGTAGTTTTACTCTCCAGTCAAGATTTTCCACTCATATAAACATGGTCAGTTCAGTAATGGTTGAGGAAACCTGGGTGTCTGGTGAAAGCAACTGAACTTCAACAAGTAAATTGACCAACTTTCCAACACTAAGATCTGCCAAAGTAGATTGGAGTCAAGTAATGGTTTTTATGTCCCAGACAAGATTCTTTCAATTATATTGAGGTAGTCTGTTCAGGAATTGTTGAAGAAAACAGAATGCCCAGTGCTCCAAGCAAGTTTTGAAAACTGGTAGCCACATGGCTAATAATAAAAAAAATTTCAGTAGCCATTTCAAGATTTTAGTCACCAGGTATAACTTTTTGGTGGTCAAAACATCCGGGATTTCCCGATTTTTAGTGGCCAAACTCAAAAAAATTATTTGACATAATGGCGATCATCTGACAATTTGTAGTCACAAAATCCGATTTTTGGTCGCAAATTTTGAGTATTTACTAGGCTACTTGGAGCACTGCTGGAGATAACTATCAACCTTTAACAACCTTTGCTATTTATTTACACATATCCAGTGTTTAGTTTGAGTAAGTTTCAAATTATCTTTTCTACAAGTACAAAGGTATTTAGATTTAACTTAATACAAACCTTGCTATTGATTTTAAAGCATCACTTCTTGCCTCTGCAAAACTCAATTGTTTTTCTTTAATTGTTGAAGAACTAATTAATCCGTCCAGTATCTCCTTTAGTTTACCATGAACTTTAAACTTTGGTAGTGCACCCAGAGCTAATGCATAACCCTTCCTGTAAATAATAACCATTAAAAACAAGTGAAATATAAAAATAACCTGCATGTACACTGTATTTTGAAGAAAATTTATTTACCAGTATGCATGTATATTACCTACAAAAGTTTTGTCTAACTACTGTAGAAACCACTGTGATTGTGACAGTGAAATACTCTTTATATCCATAGAAAATCAAATAAATTTGAATAAAGTTTGAAATTTTTCACTTACTTGTACCTATTCGTAACAGGAAATCTGTATGCACATCCACGATTGTCATAAAGTATGTCTGTAGAAAGGAAAATGTTGGCAGTATGGGGATTTTACACATGCGAAAATGACGATGTTTACACTGGAAGTGATGTCCTTGGTGACGTTTTACGTCATATGCGCAACAGAATCTGCCATTTGCCTGGTTTTTCAACAAGTTAAATCCCCATAGCACCAACGTTTTTTCCCTATGCAGATATATTTTGAGCTAATCCCAGATGCGCATACAGATTTCCTGTTAAGACTAGGTACAAGTAAGTGAAAAATATCGATCTTTATTCAAATTTATTTGATTTTCTATGGATATGAAGGGTATTTCACTGTCACAAACAGAGTGGCTCCTACAGTAGTATAAACCACTGTAGAGATGGTACTTTATGTAAGTAATAAGTGCAGTTTTATTTTAGCACACAAATTTCAGAAGTTATTTATAATTGATTTTAGCACAATATTTTAGCGCAGAAGTGCTAAAATAAAAGAGCCACTAAAATTTACCTGTTTATAGTATCTAAAATTCTTATATTTTGATAAAATGGAATTACAGGTACAATATACATGTACATGCTGGTTGTTTGTGCCTAGTAAAGAGTTGAGTTGAGTAATGTCAACATTGAAGTCAAGAATAGTTCACTTATATCGAAGCATTGCCAGCTATAGACAAAGGTGCAGAAATTTCAACTGTGTATTGGGCTAATGGCATTATACAGCAGGGTTCTTTATCGTGCCTAACCTATTGTGACACAGGACCTTGTTTATTTTCATCTGAAAGAAAAGTGAATTTCATTTTGTAATGTTAAGTGCTTGGCTAAAAACAGTCACTACCTAATAACAAGTCTTGGGTCAGACCCAGTCGAGGTTCGACCTCCCACTAACGGAGAGAGCACTCTACCAAATGAGCTACCACAGTGGTGTGTAAAGAGAATATGTTGTATAAATCGAAATATATCAAGGAATTATCATTACATTATAGATCAAACAAGTATGGACACTTACCTATTTATTTCCTGTGCACTTTTCAATTCATGCAGATATTTTTGTAAAATATATTCTGTAAATAAACAATAACGATCATGGCATAAAATACAGAGATTTACATGGGTATGGGCAAACAACTTTGACCTGTCCACTTGACCTTTCATTTAAATATTTATCACGGACCAATATACATCTATGTATAGGGAACACAGGTGTTTATTTTCTATTCATTATGAGATATAATCACCTCATAGAGATCACTTGTGCACTGTGTATATATTAATTTGGATCTTAACAGCATTTATTGAGTGGATCATCCTACTGTAGATTACTTTTTTATCGCGAGAGATTTATTAACGCGTAATTTCGCGAGGACTCTCAGTCGCGAATTCAAATATCACGCGAATATTCCCAGAATCGCGAAAATTAATAAGCCAAATTTAAAATATGACAGCAAAAGACTATGACCGTAAAAGTGATATATAGCATGTATTATAAGATGCAATAAAGTACCGTATATTTCCATAGATACATCCAACTTTGCTCTTTTGCTCTATTGTATTTTTGTTATTATTATTTGTGATATTTTTTCAATTTTTGACCAATAAAATCTTTGAAATACATAAAAAAAAATTAATTAAGGTAAGTACGAGTCTTTCTTTAAAGTTGTCACTCGTAACAGAATAGCCGTCGGCAAAGAAGTAAATACCTGGTCACCTGTAATTAAATTTAATCAAGTCTTCCCGGTAAGACATCGCGTGTGTCTTGTTTTTTTAATGATTGAAGCCATTCTCGTTTCCTTCTTCAATGATATAATCGTCCATAATTACCGGTACCTATTATTATATGTTGAAGAAGAAAGCGCCGCCATTACAAACAATAATTATATATTCCTATGCCAGAGGTAATACGGCTCTTTCGTATCAGCCAGTTTTGAGTAAAAGGTGTCAGGGTTCGACAATCGCTTATCAGGATATTAATAAAATTTATTAAAATTTAATTTGCAATTCCAACGACATGTTTAGATTTCAAAGTTGAAACGTAACAAAATAATGAATACGAATATTGTTTCACAAAAGTTCAAACAACCGGAGGACTTGCATTGTCGGTGACAACAAAATGTGTATTACCCGATCTCATGACCGGGAGTCAAAAAGTACATGCTTTATTCAAGCAATCTTCATCGTTTGTATCCACTATTCATACATGTAAAAATAATATCTACATACATGTTTACTTTACATCAGCTATTTAGACAATATTTATTAAAAAGAAAACAGTAAATAACACAGATAAAAGTTCTACTTTTCTACGTATCTATTCGGGCGATGTATATACGGAAGTGGACGCGAAATTAAATATGCACCTGGACTGTTGACGCGAATACACGTATTCGCGAATTGAAGCTCAGTGTTAAGTACGCGAAATTTGATACTCGCGATATTAAAGTAATCTACAGTATATGAATATTCCTTATAAAAGGTCAAGCGGATAGGTCAATGTTGTTTACCTATAACATCACTGTTTATTATTTCTATTCTAGCATGACTTCAATCAAAAACACTGACATAAAAACTCCAGACTCTTTCCTTGGAAATACATTTTACTATTTTGTTTGCAAAAAGGTTCATTCATGCAATTTGGCTGAGTACCTCCATTGAAATAAATGATTTTATGAATTAAAATTATGTCACAAATGTTTGTGACACATACATGTAGCATGACTTCACAAGGTAAGTAAGGGAGTATGTCAGTAAAATGGAACAGCCATGGGTGTATCATTTGTTTTACTGCCATTGGCCTTTTTGATGTTTCATATACTGACCATGTTAGAATATTTAGTAGCATTTACTGTAAAGGGGATTATTTTTGCAGGGTGAAAATTTCTGTAATTTTTGCATTACCAATATAAGTGGATGTATAGTCTATATATTACTATATATTAACCTGTATGGTAGCCATTTTCCCGTGGGTAAAATTTTTGGGGTAAATTTACAAATGTACCCACAAACGAAAAATTTGCCCTTTACAGTAAATTTGTATTGTACTGACCAAACAAAAGGTCTTGACTCACCTTGTTTTTCAGGTATAGCTTCTCCAGATGACTGTCTGTAATATTCACTGAAAAATGCAGGAATTGCTGAAACTGCAGCCATCTAAAATATAAATGAAAAAATTATATACACTGTACATGTATAATGCAACAAAATACTTACATACATGTAATATGGGGTTATTGAACTGATATTGTGAAATATTGCCCCGAGATGACTCGACATTTGCAAGTGCAAATTTCGAGTCAACCAGGGACAATATTTCAAAATATCAGTTCAATAACCCTTTTATTATATAGCAAAATAAATTTTGTTTACTTCTGTCAATTATTTCATCTAAAATACCATTTTATTGTACATTACATAAATATTGCACTAGTTCTTGTAAATGGATATGAGAACTAGTGCAAAATGATAACAATACAGCGATGACGTCGACAACAACCGTATGACGTCATAATTAACAGCGTCATGTGACAAAGCATGCAGTATGAAAAAATTGACTCGGGGGAAACCTCGGACTGGACCAAAGTTAGCATGCAAATAACGATATTTATTGCACGCTAACACCTCTGAATTTATCGTTTATTTTCTGTGCAAAGCATATATTGCTATATAATAATTCAAGATATGCACTGCATTATTATTATCATTATTATTATTATTATTATTTATTATTATTCCTTACCAGCACTTCAGGATCACCATCATGTTTTAAACAATCATCTAAGGTATCTTGCCATAGATCTGAAAAACAACAAACATCTCTTGTATATCTGTACCTGTATTTGTAAAACTCAAATGTCTTGAATATTTTCAATAAAAAAATATTCCCAAATTTGTCATTTATAATTCTAAACCATGTTACTAGCTTATAGTAATAGTTAAACTAGAACTATCTCTTGAGAGCCAAATACACCACTCCCCAACTAAGATTTGATCCTGTGACCTTGACCTTTTAACATACATCCCCTAATGTTGGATTACATTTGTGCCAAGTTTAATCAAAAACTATTCATAGATCTGAAAGTTGCAGGTGGAACACATATTTACATGTACAGATAGATGGACAGACAGACAGAGTTGAATAAGAGTTGTGTTGAGTGATGATGTTTAATGTCCCAGTCAAGAATATTTCACTTATATTGAGACATCATCAGCTATAGGCGAAGGTGTAGAAATTTTGCATATGCATTGTGCTGATGGCATTATACAGTAGGGTTCTTTAACGTGCCAAGCCTTTCCTGACACGGGACTTCGTCTATTAGTTCAATTTAGAAAGAACCATGAATTTTATTTCTAAATGTCAACTGCTTGGCAAAACAACAGTCGCTACTCACTTTCAAGCCTTGGATCAGACCCGGATGGGGTTTAAGTCTACGACCTTCCACTTATAGTATGAGTAGGAACATTAATCATAAAATCAATTACTGTAGATTGGGAAATTTTCGCGTCATCTAATTTTCGCATGAACGCACTTTAATATTTATTCGCATCTTTTAATTTTCGCGTGATGGCGACTCTGTAGTTATAATTTTAATTACTGCTTATTTTTCGCGAAACTTTTATTTTTGCAACTCGTTTCACTCACGAATTTACGCCAAAATAAAACGATCAAGAAAATTTCCCAATTTACAGTAAATGATTCATAAGTGTGGTTTTTTCTTGACATTTAACATTTCCATACAAAATGTATAATAATGAATACAAGCTTTTGCTAAGCTGTGCAATATACTTACTTAACACGGGGTCTTGATGGAATGGTAATTTTGATAATGATGATTTTTCTATCAAAGTTGTAACTAAAATATAAATAGCAAAAGGTAGTTTTAAAATGTTTTACAGTGATAATACAACATACATGTGTATAATACTTGTTGAGTCCATCTATCTTCTCTAATAATAGTTTACTTTTTACTTGGTAAATACTAAATAACAATGCAATAATGAGATTTTTTAAGTACCGGTAGACAATATTCAGTTTTTTAAGTACATAGTTATTTAAACCAGAAGTAGGCAAAGTGCCATAAATTAGCTTGCCTGTGACACATCACTTTATAGGGGTTAACCCATAAATTAGCTTGCCTGTGACACATCACTTTATAGGGGTTAACCCATAAATTAGATTGCCTGTGACACATCACTTTATAGGGGTTAACCCATAAATTAGCTTGTCTGTGACACATCACTTTATAGGGGTTAACCCATAAATTAGCTTGCATGTGACACATCACTTTATAGGGGTTAACCCATAAATTAGCTTGCCTGTGACACATCACTTTATAGGGGTTAACCCATAAATTAGCTTGCCTGTGACACATCACTTTATAGGGGTTAACCCATAAATTAGCTTGCATGTGACACATCACTTTATAGGGGTTAACCCATAAATTAGCTTGCCTGTGACACATCACTTTATAGGGGTTAACCCATAAATTAGATTGCCTGTGACACATCACTTTATAGGGGTTAACCCATAAATTAGCTTGTCTGTGACACATCACTTTATAGGGGTTAACCCATAAATTAGCTTGCCTGTGACACATCACTTTATAGGGGTTAACCCATAAATTAGATTGCCTGTGACACATCACTTTATAGGGGTTAACCCATAAATTAGATTGCCTGTGACACATCACTTTATAGGGGTTAACCCATAAATTAGATTGCCTGTGACACATCACTTTATAGGGGTTAACCCATAAATTAGCTTGCCTGTGACACATCACTTTATAGGGGTTAACCCATAAATTAGATTGCCTGTGACACATCACTTTATAGGGGTTAACCCATAAATTAGATTGCCTGTGACACATCACTTTATAGGGGTTAACCCATAAATTAGCTTGCCTGTGACACATCACTTTATAGGGGTTAACCCATAAATTAGATTGCCTGTGACACATCACTTTATAGGGGTTAACCCATAAATAAGATTGCCTGTGACACATCACTTTATAGGGGTTAACCCATAAATTAGCTTGCCTGTGACACATCACTTTATAGGGGTTAACCCATAAATTAGCTGTCCTGTGACACATCACTTTATAGGGGTTAACCCATAAATTCAACATTGGAAGCTTTTTGCACTTTGTGCAGGTGAGATAAAAACAATGCCAACAAGTTATAACTGAAATAGGATGCCCTTTCAAAAATGTTCCCAAAAGAACCCCAACTGGGAAATCCTGAACAATGTGAATGATCAAAATATGAATAGCAAATGGAGTTTCTACTCCAAGATACTCCATCAAAGAATGCATCGTGAAGTCTCATTAAGAAAGGTCAAATAGTTTTCAATTTTTTAAAAGTGATAGATAAAGTATTAACAGAAAAAAGAGTAAACACCATATATTTCGGGAACAGCCATCTCCCTCCCCATTCGATTGGTGGTCAACATTATATATTAATAAAGATCTAGTAGACTTTTCTACTTGGTAACCATTCTTTCTTTGATGATGAAGGTGTCATCTGAAGATTGGATTACTAAGTAACATATACATGTATAGTGGAGTTTTAAAAATAAACCAGAGAAAATATTGACATACTTACCAGCTTTATTCATTAATTCTCCACCTAATCCTTTGAAAAGTTTGTCATCATGTAACTAAAATGTAAAAGGAAAACTTAAAGTTCTGAGTAAACACCAAAATCAATAACCTACATGTACTGTAGAAACCACTGTGGCTGTGACAGTGAAATTCTCTTTATATCCATAGAAAATCAAATAAATTTGAATAAAGATCGATATTTTTCACTTACTTGTACCTAGTCGTAACAGGAAATCTGTATGCGCATTCGTGATTGTCATAAAGTATGTCTGTAAAAAGGAAAATGTTGGTGGTATGGGGATTTTACACATGCTAAAATGACGATGTTTACACCGGAAGTGATGTCCTTGGTGACGTTTTACGTCATATGCGCAACAGAAGCCACCATTTGCATGGTTTTTCAACATGTTAAATCCCCATAGCACCAATGTTTTTCCCTATGCAGATATATTTTGGGATAATCGCGGATGCGCATACAGATTTCCTGTTACGACTAGGTACAAGTAAGTGAAAAATATCGATCTTTATTCAAATTTATTTGACTTTCTATGAATATAAAGAGAATTTCACTGTCACAGTCACAGTGGTTTCTACAGTAAGTTATTCCTCCTTCTGCTCAAATAAAGAGTAGAGTGGAGTTAAGGTGTTTTATCATGATTCTTTCATTTATGCTGAGGCTATCTGTTGTGGAATGATGAAAGAAACTGAAGTGCTTTGAGAAAACTGCTGACCTTCGTCAAACAGACTGACAAACTTTTTCAAACTAGGATCCATCCCGAGAGGGATTTGAACATAAGTGGTGAGTGGTGATGTGATCCCTAACTGGTCCTTTAAACCACTTGGCCACCAGGGCTCCCAGCTGCTCATATATAATTGGACTGGACTGAACAGCAAATGGGGTTGCCAGTGAACTATGTGATCAATACTCCTGAACATTTGTATGGAACATTTTAGTAAATGTTTATCTGGCAAATTCCTGGAAATAATTTTCTTTTTTATAAATTAGGAAAATGCACAAGAATCGTGCATTAAAGATATTAAACCCCTTTGATAGTAAAAATCTTTTTGTGTTTACCTTTTTCACTATATTCTTCAAACCATTTATTGTTTCCATATCAACAATGGATGTAACCAACCTATGAATTCAAAACAAATGAAAATGTTTGTAGTGTTAATTAATGATTATGATACTGATAAGCACATGTAAAAAATTGTTAAGATTTTGAATGACTAATTCAAAAGAAATTTTATAATTTCAAATACTGTAAACATATTTATTTTCGTGGTGTACTGCGGTAATCTTTTCCCTATTTCACTGTTGTTTGTTTTGCATGAAAATTAATACAGAGCGAAAATTATATTATGCATATTGTGTTATAGTGCATTTTTTAAAAACATAAAAATTTAACTCTGCGGATTGTCTAAATTTCATATACTGTACCTCAAAAATACATACAAGTGAAATTAAATAGGTTTACAGTAATCACCACATGTATAAAGGGGATTATTTTGCGGAAGGAAATTTTCGAGAATTTTTTAAATCTAGCATTTCATGTGTGTGTAATTTTCACGTAACCAATATAATTGGGTGTTTTATCCATGTATTAAGATATATAAAGCTGTATGGTAGACATTTTCGTATGAGTAAAATTTTTGTGGTAATTTATTTAGTGTGAAATAAGCAAAAATTTTACCCATGCAAAAATTTCCCCCTTAACACAGGCCTTAGATAGAATTTTTAATTCCACTTGGCACAGTGCCTAGTTGAATAAGAAAACCACTCAGCACTTGGAAATTTAACTCGGCACAGTCACCACAAGTGTAAAAGATAATATTGTGAAATATGTATATACTGTACTTTTACAGATGACTGACAAATATATAAACACTTGGAACATCGGTTGGATTTTACGGTAATCTAAGTGACTTCCGAATGCGAAATGGTTTGCACATCTGATGCAAACGTCAAATGATTTTTTTGATTCACGCTTGTAACAGAACAGCAAGATTTTTACAAAGGGGCCCGGATCGTTACAATTGACCTCCTTATACATGATTTTCCCAACCTACACTAAACTGTCTGTTGTTTATTAATTGTAACAAGCCCATGTTGTATATGTCTGATAAATTTAACTCGGCACTGTGACGAGTGCAGTAACAACATCAACAACGACCCAGTACACATTTCACATTGAATAATTGAAGCCCTGCTTAACAGTATTTCAGAATAAACTGTTGATATAAGGTACACTACTTACTTGTTCTGTTCATGAGCTATTTTAGCTAAAGCGTATGTAATTTCTGCTGCAGCTAGGATGGCTCCATGGCGAAGTGATAAATCAATATCTACAGTGTTTGGTATGGTTTTAGGCAGAACTGCAATTACAAAATATTTATATAATTACATTGTTTCTTCAATGTTATATGCCAAAATTCTTACCAAAATTCTAACCCTTGGGAAATATTTAAGCATATAATATCATATCAAATATTGTTCATACAATTGAAATATTGGAAGTTTTTTTCTGTTAATGAAAACGATATCTAAAATTAATGATCTAAATGTGTGTAATACCGTTGTATTTCTTGAAAAGCAACTTGCTTAGAATTTTATGAAATTTTGGGGGGAAATATAAAATTTGGAAAAATTATATTTTTCAAGAAAAAAACACTATTTAAGCTGAAAAACACTCAGCTTGAGCATAATGATTTCAACAATTTAATTTTGTGTTGATTTTGAGTCTGTTATGATAGGACCAGTTTTAAACATGTGTGGTAATTTATGGAAGCAGGATTTGACAGTCCATTTTTTGATTTATATCAGATCTGACTTACACCTACCCTCCCTCCTGTAGAACAACTTAATAAATTGGATTAAAATGAGAGTACTTTGACACCTGTCTTTCAACATGATGTGAGTATTATTACCACTGCTATGGCTTCATATATAGCCAAATTATAAAGCATTTGCTATTTCAATCACTTCATGTATTGAAATGCATATGCAAGTCTGCAAGAAACTCCTTGCTTTATTCCGGTGGTGAGAATTATTTGCAAGTTACAAGTGGAATTTCTGGTGTGAACAGCACATTCCAGGTCAGTTGAGAGCCCTGATAAAGTCGATTTATTGATTATCAATTTAGAATTACACCTACCCTCCTGTAAAACAACTGAATAGATAGTTCCAATAGACCTCTAGCAGACAGGTTTTTCAATATATATATTTCTAATGTCTACCAAAATGGCGGCTACTTTACCTGTAAAGTGGACATCAGATGATATGAAATCTACATACCTTCTTTAGACATATATTCCACTGCTTTAGGTGTCAAATTATGTAAGGCTTTCGATGTCAGTACTCTTATATCACTGAAATATATCAAAGTATACACAACTTTAAAATAATCCACAGTGAAAAAACAATCAAATGCCTCATTATAAATCACACTTTGTGCATAGTTTAGTTTGTGAAAGTTTGTCAGTTCACTTACAGAAGGTCATAAGTTTACTCCAAGCACTTCGGTTTCCTCCACTGTATCTGAATTGACTATCCTGATATAAGTTAACAAATCTTGACTGGGTGTAACACATCATTTCCCCACTCAACTCAATTGTATTTTTCACAAGAATTAAAGCAAAACTGTCTCTTGAGAGCCTAATCCCCCCCCCCCCCCCCCCCCCGAACATCTACAAGGTGTTAATGTGATATGACCTTGGTCAAGTCTTGACATATCTTTGGACCATGAAGACTTTTCATGTTAAGTTCTATGACAGTCATCCAAAGCAGCTATGAGATATGGTCCCAGACATGATTTTACACAGACAGACAGAGACATGGTGATTCCTAGTTTGAGGGGGTATAATAATTTCATTTTTACCATTACAGTTGTGTGTGATATATAGACAACTAACCTGTCCCAGTGGCCCATCTTCATTTCTACAATGTGTTCAATCATGGATACTGTATACTCAGGGTACTGGGCAACTAATACACTGAAAATAAACACAAGATGTTTCAGAATAATATGGTAAATCTTCCAAAAGTACTCTCAACTATTAAGTCTAAAAATGACAGAATGGTGACATTTAAAAAATTTCTACGAAAAATAATTTTTCAAAATATTTGACATAGTGCAAGTCACTTTTATTTTCATGTATTTATTAAGTACAATGTATTGTATAGTTGATGAATAATATGAGAAAAAAACAGAATATACAGTATGGTACTTTATATATAGCAATACAGTTAAAGTTAAAGTCTGTCCCGAGCCATTAGGCCCATCAGGCCGGAGCTTATCCCGGTTTCGGTGGCGTTAAGCGACTGAGAGTACAAGACTCTCCCCTGAATGGGACGCCTGTCCATCGCAGGGTTAACCCCCAGCATTTTGCTGGTACTCATTTATTTTTCAGCTGAGTGAACTGGAACAACGTGAAATTAAGTGTCTTGCTCAAGGACACAACACATCGCCCGGTCCAGGGATCGAACCCACGACCTTCGAATCATGAGTCAAACGCCTTAACCACTAGGCCACGTGCTTCCACATAGCAATACAGTAAAACCTCGTTATATATACCCCTCGATAACTTTGCCACCTCGCTTATCGCTTATCGCCACACTATTTTGAAGTCCCAAAATCCATTTTGTTTATGTTTTTCTTTATCCGTCTCCCCTGATTTATTGCCAAACCCCTTCATAATGCCAAAATTTGACTGAACAAATGGTGGCGATGAATCGAGGTTTTACTGTATATGCTTTGCATAGAAATTAAACGTTAAATCCCGAGGTGTTAGCTTGCAGTATATACCGATATTTGCACGCTAACTTTGGTCCAGTCGAGGTTTCCCAAATCAATTTTTTCATATCGCATGCTTTATCATATGACGCTGTTGTTTATGATGTCATACAATTGTTGTTGACGTCATCGCTGTGTTGTTTGTCATATTGCACTAGTTCTTATATCCATTTACAAGAACTAGTGTAATACTAGTAGTAATTTTGTATTGTACAACAAAATGGTATTTTACATGAAATACTTGACGAAAGTAAACACAATTTATTTTGCGATATAATAAAAAGGGTTATTGTAAATACTGACCTTAATTCTGTGTACAACTTGCTGCGTCGGTTTCCTACAGTTAAAATAATCCACATTCGTCAATACATCTATCCCATGTGGAAATGTCCCCCTGAAGACAAATAAAACACAACCAGTTAAATAACACTCAACGAATGTTGAAAACTTTACAATATATGCACACTTTACATATACACCTACATTCCGTAAAATTTATACAGTCAAACCTGTCTTTAAAGACCACTCAAGGGAACCAGTAAAGTAGCCTTTATGGGAAGGTGGCCTTTATATGCATTTTCAAATAATATGAATAAAGAACAATTGGGATGCAATTCAACTGGCCTTTATAAGCAGGTGGTCCTTATATAGAGGTGGCATTTAAGGTAGGTTGGACTGTATACATGTTTTATACTGGTTATATCACTATATTTACATTTTGTTTGTTTTCTGTCTTCTACACAAGGTTTCAGAGCAATTGTGTTCATATCGGCTATGAACTGCAAGATCTACCTTGGTGATGTCACAGGAATTCCATCCACAACAATCGGCGTATGAATATACAATATATCTATGACCCAATATATTTAGTTTTAACTTTTTATTGATTGTTTGCATAATTGTGATTATTTATTACCGAAATAATTGTTATTTAATAAAAAATTGAACAATTTAGTAGAAATTTTGTATGCAATTTGTTGTTTTTTTCCATGCACTATTTTGTCCTAGAATTTCTGGCGCCAAACTGCACAGCTGATCAGTGGATCTGCTGTTCCATCAGCTGTTCCGTTAATCGAAAAATCGTTGTTGACAAAGCGCGGAATTAAAATTTTCTAAAATGATTTTGAACCAAGAAAAAGAAAAGAAAATAGTTTTAAACGTAAATATAACAATTGAACTGTTTAGAAATGCGGTTCATAGTCGATATGAACGCAATTGATATGCAAGGCAAACTAATCATAACACGCTAACACGCCTTATTCAGTTTGCTTGCATATCAATTGCGTTCATATCGACTATGAACCGCATTTCTAAACAGTTCAATTGTTAAATATCATTATAGACTGAATATCTTCAGAATTTACATAAATTTCAATTCAAAATTCTAAGAGCATTAAATCATTGAATATTAAGAGCTTTATGTACCATAATTGGGGTCTAAAAATAATGCTCAAATTACCTTTAAAGTTTCTACCCCCTTAAATATATTAGTGAGGCAGTTAGCAATTTGGTTTATCAGTCTTTAATCAGTTATTTATTAGCCAATTAATCAACTTACTTGTCTTCCGACATTTTCTTGGAAGGCGGCCGCTGCAGCTCTTCTAACATTTACTTCTCTGTCAAAAATGGAGGTTTTTACCAAAGCTCTGTAATTCGAGTAATACAAAATTAGTCTAATATGTAAGTTATGTTTCCATTTCTGGTAGCCAAAAATCACAAATTGCTACTAATTACTGAAAACTTCTTTCAAAAGTAACCTTTATTTTAGCAAATTTGTGAAAAAATGCATTTTAAAAACTTAATTTAAACTATTTTCGAAAATTAGCTATTAATGATTTTAAAATTGTGGTAACCTAGTAAGTTTATTGGAAAATACATGTAGAAATATTGATATGATATACATATGTATGTCTGTTACATTTTATAACATATAGCTTTACAGAGACATGCAAAAACAATGGGCCAACACTAATCCATCTTGAGTGTGCAGAACAGTTTTCTGGTGTATGTTTGTAAAAGAAAACTAAGGACAGTTGTCCAACATAAATGATACTCCATCAACAACTAATTAAGCTATAGACCCACTTTTTGAAAATGAGGTCCTCTTTTTTCAAGGCCTGGGCCACAATGACCCAAATAAACCTATTTCTAGATTGAACATCGGTAAAGTTGACTTTATCATAATTACTTACATTGCAATTTTAGTAACATATGGCTTAACTTCTTGAGGGTCATATGCCCTAGCAAATGCCCAACAGACATAGCAAGCTGCATCTCGGACATGGGCTCCCACAGAAAAACTTCCTCGCTTTTCATCATATACCAGGGCTTTTAGAACCACTGGGACAACTACAAAAGAATAATTCTAAATTTAGAAAGTTATGTGACAATTTTAAAATGTAAATACAGTAAGTAGCCTATAAAGGTCACCCAAAGGAAACAATAAAAGTGGCCTTTATGGACAGGTAGCACTTATATACAGGTTCAAAATAAAATAAAGAGCAACTGGGTAAAGCTGGTAGCCCTTTTATAGAGGTGGCCATTGTAGGTCTACACAGCTGTTGACATAGTAAAAACCTGCTTATTCCAACTTTGAACTTTTATGAATCTTTTTTGGAAGAACAAAACTTAAAAACGAGATATTTATTATTATCAGGCCAATCAAAGTTTCTTCTATGTTTAGACTGCAATCATTTAAAAAACCTATCTAGCTATTAAATTAAAACAGAAGATGTAACTTAATGAACATTTATAACAGCTAAACATAGTTAAACTTTTGTTTGGTTTTCAAATTTGTGGCACTTATCATGGTTTTTATCTGAAAGAAACTTTTTGCTGACCACAAAATGTACATAGAATACTGGGGCTAGAACGATACACCTCCTTTACAATCCAATATGTAACATGATACATGACTCACTATACAATTATTTTCGTTATAATAAGATACTTTAAACATGATAGTTTGTGAAAGATTAGTACCGCTAGGAATGTCATACCTAGGCTCGTACACATTTATAAAATTGGCAAAACATTAATTTGTAACACTAGAAAATGGCATATATAGCAAGAAACTTGATTCTGTAAAGCATATTTTTCACACCAGTTTATTTGATTGTCAAAGTACCTCCACACTGAAGAACAATAAGTTACTGGTGCATTTTATAGCTTGAACAGCATGTCAATGTTGATGTCTGCAATCTTTTTTTTAGGTCAAGACTAAAAGACAAAGCAGACCGAAACAGAAACGAAATTCCGAAAATGTGTATGATGAACTGAACTGAACAAACAAATTGTGGTGAACTGTTCTTGCCTTACAGAATACACATATATTTCTGCTCACCATCTGAAAGTCTTTCTGGCAATAATAATCCTCTTCTTCCCAGTTCTGCTAAAGCCAAACAACCTGAAAATAAAAATAACTTGCTATGTAGTGGGAGGTCAATGGTCTGTACAACACCCAGGAAAAGATCGATCGATTGATCGGTCGAGAGAGAGAGAGAGAGAGAGAGAGAGAGAGAGAGAGAGAGAGAGAGAGAGAGAGAGAGAGAGAGAGAGAGAGAGAGCAAACCAAGTGACCAACCACTAACATGAAAGGACACCAAGGTTAATCCCCCCATCCAGACAGTTTACCAACCAAGAGATGGAAATGCACAATGATAGATGGCCACAACTTAGGATGTTATGATGCTCAATATGAATGAAAACATACATGTAAATAAGTAATTGGAGACCCAGTAACACAACACTAACACACAGTGCAATTAAACCATTGTGAAACTTCAATCCAGACATTGTACTGACTAAGGGATGGAATTTGCTCAATTGCATGGTGATGGATGACTGCAACTGAAGACATCAGCAGTAGAGCAGCATATCATCAAAATTGTGTGTAAATAATTGCAACCTTACCTCCATGCCAGGCTCCATCTGTCTCCTGAAGTGTAAACAGTTGTAACACAGACCCTACCACATCATCAGCTAACTCTTTTGGTAACCTACCAGTAATCCTGCCGATACTGTGTGATAAAATAGTCAAATTAAAATACACTTACAGCCAAACCTGTAGGAAGAAATTCCATTTGTAGCCCCTCCCTATCCCAAAAAAAAAAAATAAATTTTGACTGAAAAATCCTAAACTTTTAGAGCCACTTCTAAGAAAGGTAATTTTTATATAATTTTATGGATAGG
The DNA here is from genome assembly GCA_021292105.1 of Anadara kagoshimensis. Classification (NCBI taxonomy): domain Eukaryota; kingdom Metazoa; phylum Mollusca; class Bivalvia; order Arcoida; family Arcidae; genus Anadara; species Anadara kagoshimensis. The sequence continues at coordinate 32,110,177 of CM037861.1, forward strand.
ACACAAAAAGAACATGAAGACCACCCAAAGGACCCAAAAAATGGTCTTTATAGACTGGTGGTATCTATATAGAGGTTTTTTGGTAGAAATAAGTACAACTAGAACTGTCTCTGAAAGTTCCCAACTTTTGATCTGGGGACAAATTGTATGTATGGCCAAATTGTAATGTGAAAAATTCTGTGTATGAAAATGTTAATAATTCGACAAAATACATGTGATGAAACCGATAATGGCAGGTGCACATGTTCTTATGATGCTCAATATCTATGCATAGTTTTAAAAAAATTAAATCATATATAATCAAGTACATGTAACTATATAATACAGCCAAAAAAGGATGTCACATGTTCAATGTATATAGAAACATCCTGTAAAGTTTCAGACTTGTTTGTTAAAAGCTGTAAGAGGAGCTGATTACACAAAATGGGTATCCCTCATATGGAATATTGTTGAAAAATGACTAAGTTAAACTACCCATAAAATGTGAACAAAATAATATAATCCAACAAAAATAGGAGGTGCACGTGTTCAATGTATATAGAAACATCCTGCAAAGTTTCAGACTTCTTGGTAAAAAGCTGTAAGAGGAGTTGATTACACAAAATGAGTACCCCTCATATGGAATATTGTTGAAAAATGACTAAGTTCAACTACCCGTAAAATCTGAAAAAAAAAATATAATCCAACCAAAATAGTGGGTGCACATGTTCAATGTATATGGAAACATCCTGCAAAGTTTCAGACTTCTTGGTTAAAAGCTGTAAGAAGAGTTGATTACACAAAAAGGGTATCCCTCATATCATAGGTCAAAGGTCAAAGTCAAGGTCACAGCTAAATTTGGTACATGACACATTGTCTTCCCATGATGCATCCACATACCAAGTTTGATAATCCTAGGAGCTACGGTACAAAAGTTCTGTTCCAGACACGAAGATAAACAAGGTTTTACTATCATAGAGGTCAAAGGTAAAAGTCAAGGTCACAGTGACCTAAATTTGGTACATGACACATCGCCTTCCCATGATGCATCCACATACCAAGTTTGATAATCCTAGGTGCTACGGTACAAAAGTTCTGTTCCGGACACAAGGATGCACAAGGTTTTACTATAATAGAGGTCAAAGGTAAAAGTCAAGGTCACAGTGACCTAAATTTGGTACATGACACATTGCCTTCCCATGATGCATCCACATACCAAGTTTGATAATCCTAGGTGCTACGGTTAAAAAGTTCTGTTCCAGACACGAAGCGGGACAGACGGACAGACAACAGACAGACAAGGTGATTCCTATATACCCCCCCCCCCCCCCCACAAACAAAGTTTGGGGGGGGTATAAAAATGTACATGTAGGAGAGGGACCTGGAAACACTGGTCTTTATGGACAGGCAGTCTTAATTAAGAGGAGGTCATTACAGCAGGTTTTACTGTATTTGTAATTTATTCTGGTATAAGGTAGAGCAGGACTATTTATGCAAATTTACATTTATTTAAACTTTGCCAGCATTAATATTTTCTTTTTCAAGCATTCTATGTCCAAAAAAATATTGATCTGATTAATGGAAAATCATTCTTTGCTTATTTTTCATCCTCAAGTTCTGTTCAAAAACTGATGGTCTTTCATTATTTGTGATCAAGTGTACAAAAAAGCAATGAGATGACACAAAGAAGACTTACGTGGAGGTAAATAATTTAAATAAATGGAAAATTTACCCTTTAGCTGCGGACCATCTTACTATGGTGTCTTTATCTCTCAATCCATCCAGTAAGAGCTCTGTAGAGAGACAAAAATGAATAAACATAATACATGTACATGTTTTACTTCCTGTTTAAGGACAAACAACACAAAAAGTTTATACAGTGGTTTCCAATAATGATATTATTTGAAAGAATTATTTTCAAATTGCAACAAAGAAATCCCTTTCAAGTGATCAGAACCCTTAAAAAATTAACACCCTACTGATCAGTGCACATGATCAAAAACACATTTATAGTTCAATACAGAATCTATCAATCATATGCATGTATTGCACTACAGAGTATTAAAACCATCCTATTATGAAACTTTTCAAACTATGTAAACAAAAGAAATTAATTTATATTTTGTATATAAAATATGTTAATGACAAAAGTATTAAAATCTTAAAATGGTTTATGTTCAAATTACCTTGAAGTTGCGTTTCTTATGTTAATAAGAATTACATATTCTGATGAAGTCTCTGTTTCCAAAATAACCCTGGATACATTTGACATCCAACAGTTCAATGATCCTTTCGTTCTTAATTTTAATTACACACGTGGCGGGTGTAGCTAGCTAGACAGGAGGTGCTTACCCTTCCAGAGCACCAGACCTCACTACCCTGGTAGAAGTTCATGTGTGTAGCTTAATTTGTCAGTTTTTAAAGTTTCTACTTGTTTTTAAAGTTCCCATCCAAAAGAACCATGACTTTCATTTCGTAATGCCAAGTGCTTGGGGAAAGAACAGTCACTACCCATTTTCTTGGGTCAGACCCGGTCGGTTTTTGAACCAACGACCTGCCACTTACAGAGAGCTAAATGAAGAACCCCGAGGTATAACTGTAATTACACATATCTTACCTATAACATCTTCAAGTTCATCTGGTATATCATATTCCTCATCTTCATCGTCCTCCTTATTGTCTTGTTTTGATTGGTTAGAATTAGTATTTCCTTTCTGAGCCATTAAATTATCAGCCAATGAACGATTCCCTCTATCATATCTTAAACATAAAGTAAACAATACTAGCAAAGTTTCTAACAGATTTAAAATTAGTAACATGTACCGTAATTATAAAACAAAAGTCAAATTAATACATACAGGGGAAAAAGCTATTATAGCATAAATAAAATTGTAAACATTTTCTGAAAATTAACAATCACATTTTAGTCCATAACAAGTATGGGCGATTACTGCCATGGATAACTGAATAATTTAATTCCATTCAAATTTAATAAAGGGATGATACCAACTAGGTTGGTCCCCCCAATACAATGTATGGAACAGATGTATGCTGTGTCCTGTAAATTGAAGACTAACTAGTTTTGGATACTGTTAACTTTTTATCAGAGGCAATGATGTTTGACATTTGTGTCCAGTTTTTATAATAATAGTTTTTCACAATATATTTGTCAGGCAGACACTGATTGGTTGATATATATTTCATCAGATAAGTATCCTTCCTGAGAACTATTGGATTCTCAAATTTATAACACTCAAATTCTAATTATACACATCTTAATAAATGTAAATATAAAGCAAAGAAACTATGCAGTGAGGGTTCTTTAGTGTGCAACACCTACCATGACATGAAGTATTGTTTTTAAGTTCTCATCTAAAGGAATGGAAGCTTGCACTGTGCATATTTAGTCATGGTCTTACCTCCAAGTGGCAACTCTGTTCTTTAAGAATGTAAGGCCCAGTCTTTGTATAACCTTGATAAAAGCCTTTCTTAAAAATGTATTTCCAGATTCTTTCAACTTTAAGTCTTGAACCTTCTTTAAAATGATGGGTGCTATGTAAAAAAATTAACCCAAAATAAATATATTTCAAAGGTTCAATTCATTTCAGTTAACATTATACAAATCCCTTTTACCTACGACTACAACCACATGTTGTCCATGATAAAAATAAAATACATTTGTCACCCTTCAAAGAAATTTCTCGCATTGCGATTGGTTAACTTGCCAGGGTACATAGAACTATGTTCGGAAATCTGCCAGGGTACATGAACGCATGTGACGTTTAGCGGTAAAAGGGAAGTAACTCGTACATCACTGACGTCTAGTTACGGTAAACAAACATGGCGACAACATACACAAGTCACACGAAATACGAAATGGAAGTTAAAAAGATCCAACCGGTAACGCTTTGAAGGGTGACAAAAACGTTATACAGGGCTTTGGCAGGTTACACGGCCCCATGGACCCCGTCAAAGATGAATGTACCCTTCGCCTGCAGATCAGGATACATAAATCTTTGACGGGGTACATGGGGCTGTGTACCCTGCCAAAGTCCTGTATAACTTATAATGTATAAGAACAATATATATAAATGGAACAAAGAATGGAAAAAATTACATAAAAACCAGGAATGAAACATGTTCATTCAGAGTATTGTAAAAGGGGAAATTTTCGCATGGGTAAAATGTTCGCTAATGTCGCACTAAAGAAATTACTGCAAAAATTTTACTCATATGAAAATATCTGCAATAAAGATTACTATATCATAATATATAGAATATAGACCCCACTTATATTGGTTAAACGAAAATTAAACCCATGCAAATTGTCAGATAAATTGTCAGATTTCAGAAATCGCGAAATTTTCACCCCACGAATATAATCCCTTTTACAGTATACATGTAGTTACATTTTTAATGGATTTTGTTCTAAAACCCTCTGTTCAAAACCAAATGTAATTATAAATATAATTACCATCAGTATTATAATCAAAATGAAAAGTGTTTAAAACATACCATATTCTAACAAGTCTTCTCTCTTTCCTTGTTTAAACAACAGTGCCAGCATCGTCATTATACCAGTTGTCTGGGTCATCCCTTCCATTCTTGTCACTGATTAAATGAAAATGTGAGAAATGTCACTACATATTAAAATATACATGTATATTCCTTATCACTGACCAATAACTTCATCCTCATGCAACTTTGAATTATGGCTATTCATTAATATTCATAGATTATAATGGAGTGGAAATGAGTTGAGTAATGGTGTTTTACGCCCCAATCAAGATTCTTTTACTTGATGGTCAGTTTAGGAATGGTGGAGCAAAATAGAGTTCCCAGAGAAAACTATCAATATTCAGCAAGCAAACTGACAGACTTTCTCACACTAGGATCTGCTCAAGTGGAATTGGCGTATCGCTGGCCATGCCCACAATGTTCCGACAAAGGCCCGACATGCTTGAATTACACGCAAAAAGAATGAAAACTTGGCCTGAATTGTGCGGTTTAATGACGTCACTGACACTAAAACGTCATTAGTTGCCGTGACGCTGCTTTGGTACCATGATGGTGGCCAGTGTTGGAACATTGTGGGCATGGTCGGTGAAACGTCAATTTGAACCTAAGCAGAGAGGTGGTATGATCTAATCATACAAATTTAATTACTCAGCAAATGATGTTGGCATATCAATATATACAATGTAACAGTCTTCAACAACAGGTACATAACTCAAGTACCAATACAAATTTTAAAAATTATTTTGTCCTTGAGCCAAAGAAAAGATATGTTTTTGCTAATGCTCTTAGAAACATAAGTGTCGGTAGGAAGACAATTTTTTATTATTATTTAACTTTTTTAACATTGCCCATATGAAACAAAGATGTCAACTTTATCAGTGCTTGTCAAAATATTTTCATAAAAATTTAGGGGCAGCCAAGTTAGCAGAAACTCTTTATTTTTGTTAAGCCTATATAAATACATACTATCAGCTGAATTCATCACTTGTAGACTCCAATCCAGGAATTCAGGAAGACGTTGTTTCTTTACATCAGGTCTGGTCAGAAATTTAGAGGCTAGGTAGGCAGCAGCATCTCGAGATTTATCATTGACTGTTAAATATATCTGTAATTATGATAGAGGAAACAATTACATATGAAATGATTAATGACTTTAATTAAAATATAAGACCACAGCTAGGTGGAGCAAAATTTACCCATTTATATTTTTGCCATTAAACTGATTGCAAAAAACATATGGTAATTCTAATTTCAAGGGTACACAATTCTAGAAATTTGCACAGAGTTTCCTTCTCTTATACCATACACAATGTCATTTCCTGATAATCATGTACATACATTGGTTAGTAAAAATATCTTCAACAGTGTTAGAGGAGTAGGCCGGACAAACCAATATGGATGGATGGACATCACCTAACCATTACATGTCCAGTTTCTAGAGTTGAGTTGAGTAATGGTGTTTAACGTCCCAGTCAAGAATATTTCACTTATATCGAGACTTCGCCAGCTATAGGCAAAGTTGCAGAAATTTTGCCTGTGCATTGCGCTGATGGCCTTACACAGCAGGGTTCTTTATCGTGCCAAGCCTACCGTGACATAGGACCTGGTTTATTTTAAGTTTCCATCTGAAAGAACCGTGACTTTCATTTTATAATGCTAAGTGCTTGGTGAAAGAACAGTCTAGAAACAGGAGTATCAAAATTAATGAAAAACAACATTACCAGATATATTCTGATTTACATACCCTTGCCAGATCTAGTATTCTGTCCATCACTGGTCTCTGTTTTTCTCCTGTAACTGTCACTGCATTACTGTCAAGTCGGACCATATCAAATGGTATCATACACACCATGGATAACCACAACAATAAAACATACCTCGACTCCCAGGTCTGAAACAAACATCAAATCAAAATATATCAAAGAGATATTATAGACAACCACAGCAATAAAACATACCTTGACTCCCAGGTCTGAAAAAAAACCCATCAAAATATATCAAAGAATACCATCATAATCACTAGTATTAGGCCTAAAATAAAATTATGTTTGAATGCTCCTCCTGTCTACCTCAATAGTAGACACTTTCCTCCGCAAATGCCTCAGAAGAATTTTAAAAATCTACTAGCCACAGAAAGTATCAAAACGAAGATGTAAGAACAAAGAACAGAAAAGATCAGCACCATAATCAAAAGAACAAGGTGGAAATGGCTGAGCCATGTTTTGAGAATGGAAAACAACGGGTACACAAAAGTGGCCCTTACTTGGACACCAGAAGGGAAGAGGAAAAGGGGAAGACCCAAAGAGACTTGGAAAAGAACCAGCAAAAGAGAACGAAAAGAGCTGGGATACAATTCATGGACTGAGGCAACAAAAGTAGTGACAGAGAGGAAAATGGAGAGAACTTGTAATCGGCCTGATTCTCCTCATGGAGAGATGGAAATAAGTCAAGCCCGTCTAACTCATTAAAATTGGGCATACTATAAAGATTTTATTCATTTTCATTTTAACTTTCTATTGATACACAGGTAGTTTCTTCTGGTGGAAAATGACTATAATTGACTATAATTTCCCAATTTGACAACTAAACTTCCCAAAAACAACAGTGATACAATAGAAAATTAAATCCAGTTGTCCTTATCAGAAAATTTCAGATATTGCCATGCTATAATACATTGCAACGAATATCCTAGCTATTAACAGCATGCCATAATGCAGTTTATTATATTTCAGAAAAAGTAGTTTTTTAAAAAATGTAACAAAATAACTGTCTTGATTACAAATATTGTTACCGCTGATGAAATATACCTCAAAATCTTTAGGATCCTGGGCTTTAAGTAATGCAATAACTGGTTCTACATCCGCAACTTCATGTGGAAACTGTCTAACTATAATCTTATATCCTCGTAACTATAAAAACAAAATATAAACCATGACAATAGTGTGGTAACTACATGTATATATTATACCAGTTTTAATTTTACAGCATTAGATGACCGTTTCAGAATACAATTCCTCATCAGTAGTGCTTGAACCAAAATTACGAGACCAAAATTGTTTTCAAAATATTGAAAAGAAACCCAAAGGACCAAAATACTTAGTATATTTTATAAGCAATATGTGAATAATATACTTAGGCCTAAAAATGAAACAAGTAAGTTTCTGCTAACTGGATCCACCCTTAATTTTCATGCCTATAAGATATGTCACCCAAATTCCTGCAGTTGAATTTTATATGGCCACAATTGCCAGTCCAAAAGTTCTACACTGGCCACCAAACTAACAGGATGAAGAACAAAAATAGGGTCAGACTTGGACTTGGCCTCCAGATATCCCCACCATAAATTGAATTACAAATGTGCCAGTTTGGGTAGCTCAATTGATTAAAAAAAACCTAGAGTTAAAAACTACCGTAGAGTTCTTATAGCTATATTTTGATAAGTACATGTACAATTAAAGTTTGCATCCTTGTCCCATATAGTCAATGTAATTTTTTTTAAATCATTTAACTATTGACAGTTTTTTTTTTGAAGAGTGTTAGCAGAAACATAGACTAGTTTTTTATGATCCTATAGAATTTTGATTAACTTTTTTTTAACCAATTAAGCTACCCAGATTGGCACATTTGCAATTCAATTTATGGTGGGGACATCTGGAGGCCAAGTCCAAGTCTGACCCTATTTTTGTTCATCCTGTTAGTTTGGTGGCCAGTGTGGAATTTTTGGAATTTATGGTGGGGATACCTGGAGGCCAAGTCCAAGTCTGACCCTATTTATTTTTTGTTCTTCATCCTGTAAGTTTGGTGGCCAGTGTGGAACTTTTGGACTGGCAATTGTGGCCATATAAAATTCAACTGCGTGAATTTGGGTGACATATCTTGTGGGAGATACATATCAACAGTAGTAATATCATTAGTACATATAACCACTGGGGTAGCTCAGTTGGTAGAGTACTCAGTCTGTAAATGGGAGGTTGTTGGCTCAAACCCTGACCGGGTCTGATCCAAGATTTAAACTGGGTAGTGACTGTTCTTTCCCCAAGCACTCTGCATAACGAAATAAAAGTCACGTTTTTTTCAGATGGGAACTCAAAATAAACAAGGTCCCATGTCATGATAGCTTGGCAGGATAAAGAACCCTGCCATCAGTGCAACACTCAGGCAAAATTTCTGCACCTTTGCCTATAGTTGGCCATGTCTCGATATAAGTGAAATATTCTTGACTGGGACATAAAACACCATTACTCAACTCATAAGTACATATGTTGTGAAAAAAGGAAGTGGAGTTGAGTAATGGTGTTTTACCCCTAAGTAAATATTCTTGATAGTCACTGCAGGAATGGTGGAGAAAACCACAGTAACTGAAGACAAACCCTGACCAACCTTCAGCAAGTAGATGACAAACTTCCTTACACAAAGGTCTGTCCAGAGTGAAATTTAACCTTGACGTTGAGAGGCACTGTGATCCATAAGTGTGCACTGCTGATCACTTGACCAAGGTCCCTTGTGAAAAATGAAATATAAAAACTAAGTACCATACCTTAGTGACAAGATACAAAAATTTGAATGCTAAATGTTTAACTTGAGGCGGTGAATCTGGGTGTCGTACTGTGCCAAGGATCTGTGACATTAACTTCTCTGAAAAAGAAAAAATATATACATTACAAAACCATTCTCTACCATGGAAAAAGTTTTCTGCAGCATCCATCTCAATTTTTCAATGTGGGATTTTGCTTTTCCCATTTAATAAGACATGGTGTATGATTCAGTTTGTCATGCAAAGTTGTGGCATTCATATTGACTATAAACACCATTTCAAAACAGTTCTATGATTTCAAATAATCAGAATTTTATAACTAAATATTTTGACTGAAAAGCTTACTTTTATTTTCTTATTTTTTTACCTAAAATGACATAAAACTAACTTCTGCTTTACAATGTTTGTATCACAAATAAAAAAAAGTTTTGCAAGAGAGAGAGAAAGCATTACATACCCAGGTGTCTGTCGATCAAGTGTGGTTGTTCTTGGTACTGGTCAATTATAACTACAAATTAAACACGAAAATAATTATATAGTTAGTAGTAATTTACTAATTTTAAACTTATTTATCTGTATATGAAATCACCAGTAAGGGTATGTATCATGTGATACCTTACAACTTTTGTGCAAACTATCATATCTAGATTTAGGTTGTGGGTCAGATCCCCTTCTGGGTCTGACCCAAAACTTGAAATTTGAAAGTGGCTGTTCTTTCACCAAGTCATGTTTTTTTTAATTGGAAGTTAAAAGCTTAAAATAAACGAGGTCTCGTGTCACGGAAGGTGTGGCACAATAAAGAACTCTGCAGTATAATGCCATCAGCACAATGCACAAACAAATTTCTGCACCTTAGTCTATAGCTGGGGATGTCTTAATATAAGTGACATATTCTTAAGTGATACAATTCATGGACTGAGAACAGCCGAAAGCGAGTTGAAACAACTTGGGTGGTCCTGGAAGGAGATAAAGAAGAAAGCGAAAGATAGGACTGGGTGGAGAGACTGTGTGGCTGCCTTATGTGCCGCATGGCACGAGGAGACCTAAGTAAGTAAGTAATTCTTAAGTGGGGTGTTAAACACCATATCTAGATTTCCAGTGGTTATAGAACTTTGTTTTGTTTTGGATTTATGTCATATATTTATTCGGATAAGAAAAGTGTTTTTTAATGGATAAAACATTCCATTTATCCATGTGAAATTATAATTATAGTTATATTAAGAATTGAATGGTATTACATGTGTACCTATAAATAGATGAGCTGTCCAATTTATAAAATATATTTAGACCTTTCTTTTCAATCGGCAAGCTAAATATTCTACATACTCCTGCACAGTAATTCTATTAGCTAAATGGAATGTATTATAGTGGTCTTTGTAGGTAAGTTGGGTTTGCATCTGGACCGCATGATCAACATCCCTTAACTTTTGTGTGTGGTTGTTTTTTTTTTCTAAATAATTTACATTTCAAATTCATGGAAAAACATCAATTTTATTGGAAAATGTGAATTGCTGTAATTCCATATTCAATGGAAATAAATGTTTGCACAAATGTTAAGGGTATCATGTGGTACAGCAGCAAGCCATATATAAGTACACTACTTATTTAAAAACATTTCATGGCTCAATCCTGCAATTTCACAATCGTGTCAGGGCATTCATTTTCATTTGCAAAAAAAAAAAAAAAAAAAAAAAAAAAAAAAAAAAAAAAAGAACATATATGGATCAAGTTGTGAAAGAAACAAGTTTCCTAAGTTACTCACAGACAGCATTGTCCAACAAATTAAAACATCCATGCAAAATCCATGCATCACTTTTCAACACTTGATGACTCATCAAGATGTTCATGTCTAAATATAAACACATTACATACTTTGATATGAACCTGATAAAAGATATGACTCCCATCTATTAAGGGTCAGAATAAATTCTTATTCTATGCTTGATTTTGAAACAGAATATATGCGCATTTTACTAATGGTTCAGACATTATTTATAATATCAACATGCCAAGTTGAGGGGGGGGGGGTAAATAAACAAGTGAAAATCTTACACGTAAACCGTTCGCATGCTGTCTCAACTGCAACCTGATCGTTGTAAATATCTTTTAAGCTTTTAATTAGCTCGAATATTTCATCGATTTCCTTAAATTCTTCAAGAACGTGGCCTTTCCCAATGCTATCGTCTTCAGGTGCGTCCATGGCAGCAGCCATAACTGTTCATAAGTGTCAATAAAAAGTGTAGCGCATACTGTACTGATCTGTAACTTCTCCCTGTTACTGGAAAACCCTATTAACGTGGCCAGTTTTTTTTAGGTTTGGATTATACACAAGACCACGGGCACTTAAAATCACAAAGGTTATTTTATTTTATTTTATTTTATTTTATTTTATTTTATTTTATTTTATTTTATTTTATTTTATTTTATTTTATTTTTATTTTATTTTATTTTATTTTATTTTATTTTTATTTCATTTCATTTCATTTCATTTCATTTCATTTCATTTCATTTCATTTCATTTCATTTCATTTCATTTTATTTTATATGTATGTGGTTATGACCACATGTCAGTTTTACATTACTTCAAATATCGAAAACATCCATCGTCTAGTGATATGATAAACTCCATCAGATCAGATCTATTTAGAGCACATTCTTAAATATTGTGTTCACAATAAGAAAACATTGTATTCAGGTATTGTTCAACATAAAATGCATTATTGTATGCAATGTAAATATAATTAATGAATTGCGCAGGATTCTTGGATCTGACTGACCAATAAATGAACATTAACATGCAATGTAATTCCTTCTCTGATTGGAAGGAATATGTTTGATTGTTATTTTATAATTGTGATTTGACGTATCGCCGGCCATGCCTTTTATGTTCCGACACTGGTCGCCATCACGGTACCAAAGCGGCGTTACGACAACTAGCAGTGACGTTCAAGTGTCACTGACGTCATTAAATGGCAAAATCCAGGCCGGGTTTTCATTCTTTTTGTGTGTAATTCAAGCATGCCGGACCTTTGTCGGAACATTGTGGGCGTGGCCGGCGATAGTTTTCTATATAGTCAGTCGTGTTGGGGTCTTCAATGTGGCAGAAACACACAAGTAACACGTAGATCTACACATATAAAGAGACCTGTGAATAAAAAGAACAACACAACCTACTTTGGACAGTTGAAATTACATGGTATAAAGATTGTAAATTAATTTTTACACTGACCCAAATTACCAAAATGCCAGTCAATACACAATTTTGTATAGTGCATTTTACTAACTTGTATGCATAACATGATTTAATGTTAGATTCTTAAAATGACATGGTTTCTTATTTCTCGTGTTATTCTTTTAGTGTTTCAATGTGGCAGAACATGAACGACAATAAGATTCGACGCACCTAAGCTACCCATTTTAGTTGACAAACAAACTCTGTTTAGCATAATGGCGGCGATTTTAAAACCACGATCAATGTGTGTGAAAAATGAAAACATGTGATAGTAGTTGAAATCTTTGTCAAATTGCCTTCATTATGTGGTGATTTTTTTCCTGTTAGAGATTTAAAGTAACACAGAAATAGAAGAGGACGAGAGAATATCATAAAGCCGTACAAACGTTATGAAAACAAAAGAACTTGCAAGGTGGTTGTTGGTTAAAATTGGTTCATCAGCTAGTGCAGATATACATTTTTATCTGTTGTAATGATTTATTTTACCCAAATATGCCATTGTTATAAGGTTTGATGATAATGTGACCATCTGTTTTAGACCACTATGATCACAAAATTGGATGTGATTGTTCCATAAGTAGGTGTCCTTTCTGGAGTTTCTATTCTCCTTCCCAAATGATGTATTTTTTTATGTAGCAAGGATGAAGAGCTTCAGAAGAGTTATTAGCCTCTCATGGGTAGCTAGCAACACCTGCTACATGTAAAATCAATATTCAAAATGAAATGAACTATGGTACATATACATCAGATATATTCAGGATAAAACTTTGGAATATCTTCCCTTGTCGTTAAACTGAACCCCATTTTCATTTAGAAATCTAGTATCTACATAAATCAGGGATTTATCAGGGTCCTTTGGGAAAAGGCCTTAAACTGAAAATTGGGAAAAACTCAACTTTTTGCTCATTTTGGGAAAACTTTGACATCATATTTGGTGCCATTTAGAAATGAATAATCGTTTTCTGCCACTAAGTGTTTATCAGTGTTTAATTTAACTTGATGTTCGAGTTTGTCATCACATTTTTCCGGTTTACTTTCAATCTCTATGTCAGAAGTCGGTTTACTCACTTTTTGCTTGATTTTCCATCCTCCGTCTTGACGCGCTTTCTGAAATACTTGCTATTATGTGAAATTATGGAGTTATTGAATCATGATCTCTTAAGTGTATTTTCTAATTGGGAATTTTCTCAGTCCATTTTGGGAAAAAATCAATGTTTTTCCATTGGGAATGGGGCCGAATTTCGGCCCTAAATAGGCCCTTGATAAAACCCTGTAAATGATAAATAAAGAGTATAATAGTGTTTTTAATTTCTTTTGGGAAAAAAGAACATGAAAATAGGACTATTTTTCTTTTTTATTTTATTTTATCTGTTTGAGGGATAATGCTAGGTTTCCACAAATTTAAAATAATTAGTAGCCAAATTTCCAAAATTTGTGAAAATATAGTCCTTTTTAAAGTATTTTTCGATTTTGGCTACAGCAATGGAAACATAGGATAATGGTAATTTTTCACATGGAAGGAATGTTTAAACAGTAATAACAACTTTCTGCAATGGTTATTTTTATCAGAAATCGATCAACCATAATTTTGGTTGGAATATGCTTCCCTTATTTGTTAATTGTTAAGACATCAGATGACATAACATGAAGGGGGGAAATGGAGGATGGATTGAGTATCAATATCAACAAAAATGGGCACTACTGGTAGTTCTATCCAAGGTTGGATTAGTCAGTGACACATAGATTAAACTGGTTGTAAATGTATTATAATTACAACCCATCATTTTAACGTATCTGAAAACCAACTGACATACAAAACAGAGTGCATATAATATTAGAAACATTTAAGATGACACCAGACATGTCAAATATTGATGAAAAATAATTTGTCTAAAAAATTCATAGAAAAATAAACTATTTTAATCACATTTCCGATATTTCAATATATCAATTTATGGATATTTTTTCAGTTGAAATATCAATATTCAAATTCCTATCAATGACAGATCTACCAGTACCTACTGTCCCATGTTGGAAATCTCACCCCAATTCCCACCAATGGACTTTATATTATGGCTTTTGCTAGTCTATCACTTCCGAGGGCCACACTGGCCACCAACTTGTATCTTGAAGGAAGGAAAATGCAGGATCAGACTGGGAATCAAACCTGAGACATCCCATTGTACGCTATAGGTTAGTGCTAAAACAACTGAGCTACACAGACTGCTACATAAACATATATACTAGTATCCAGGTAAAACTAGTACATGTGCCAATGGCATCAAAAATATTGGGCTAAGAAATCTCCTTTCTATGTGGGGGAACCTCTGTGATCTAGTCGTGAAAGTCAGGGGCCAAATAAAAGTCCTGTTTATGGTCTGCAGGTTTGACATGATTGTAACCATGACATATATCAGTGCATTAACAGACTGACCTGTCTATCTCCAGAGCAAATTAAATATCTCTTAAGCATAATGAAAATATACAATTGTATCTTACCTTAATGCTCTCCTCGCCAGAAGGTGTTCCAACTAAAGCAGCAGTGAAGGACAGACAAAAATGGAAATATACCATTGTATATCCATTTCAAATATACTTATATTGTTTAAAATCTATGTATACATGTATATTTGTAGAGAACTAGGTTTATTGAGAACAAGACCTCTGCTGAGTTCGGGAAATGCAAGAAAATCAAAATCACGTATGTACATGTAATTATATGTAATTGGTGTAACTGTTTGTAAGGGACATTATAAGAATCTATTATGAGTATCCATGTAAGAAAATCTCACCTGAAGGGTTGAACATTCCTGGTCAGAGACTCGGCTTACCCTGAAGGTGAGATTTCCCCATCCTACATGAATAAACTCATATTGGATTCTTTTTCTCCCATTTAATGCTAATATTTGGCTTCAAATTTGATTTACATAGACATCGATGCCATGGTTGTAAAATTAAACTTTGTTATTCTGCTCTACATTAAAATAAATATCAACATAGGAAACAATGTAACTGATTTTGGTTTATACAATTTGTATACCGGTAAACTACAAAACAAAGTTATTCATTCTAAACTCCCAGAATAAACATTTGAAACACTCAAAATTTCTGATTTTGAAGACTTGGGTGTCCTTTTCCCTCAAAATGACATCATTTTCCCCACATGATGACATCATGCAATTGTCTTTTGATTATGACTCCTTTAAAGGTAGTTCCAACGCTAATTTACACACGCAATCCAAACAGGATAGAAATGTCCCTCATGAGTATCTTCGATGAAATATTTTTGCATTTCACGACTTGTCATGGGAGAAAATGTCTTTCATGTGTTGTTTGGCCTTTACATCTTGTGGATAGTTTTATCTGCACCGTTAGTTAATATGCTAGCTGAATAAAGAGATACACAAACACAGGACTTGTCTCATAAATTAAAATTTGCATAATATTCACAATGACAGCACTCAAGGAAGACTACCATGACAGCTCAAATGCAGTACTGGTAATTCATGTTAAAAAATACATCAAAGCTATATTAGCTAATATGAATCTGTATTGTGCATATTTTGTCTTGTTTCTCATGAGATGAGATTGAAATACGGAACTTCAAACTTATATGTAGTTTTTAAACTAAAAATTCTGATATGGTCTAAAACTATTAGCATTTACTATTGATCAACAATAATTTTTTTGGTCATTCTGTACTTACATATAAATGTATTGTGATATTAATATACACATGTCTTGTGTAATTCTCTTGTGTATCAGGGATGAAGCTTAACTACTTTGAGTTAGGGGCCCAGCTTACTTCAGAAAAGAAGTTGTAACAGTAATAAATAGTTAAATTGTGTAAACATTAAGGGGTCCAGACTGAATTTTAGTAGCCATGGGCTACTGGGCCCCTGCTTATTTTCATCTGTGTGTATTTTACTGCACCATATAAAGAAATGTTTCACTTTAAATAGATTATAGAATTTATAAAAAGATGTATATATATTTTTCTTGTTTATAATTTCAGAAGAATTTTCCTACCTGATCATTATCGACTTTGAATCAACTTGTTGGAAGGACTCAAAGTTCAGAACAAATGAAATAAGTAAGACTCATTAGTATCATTGTTATCTCCCCCTGGTCCCAGTTTCACAATCATTCTTTAACCAAGATTTTCCTTAACTTAAATTTAGGCAAATTTGAAATCTTAATAATTTTGTTAATCGTTATGATATTCAGGAATTAGAGGTGTTATTTTGAAGGAACTTCAAGCTTTTCAAACATTTGACGTTAGTTTTATTCAAAAATGTTTATTTATAGTTCCAAAACATATTGTCAAAATTTGCTAAATTTAAGTTTAATGAGGAAAATCTTAGTTAAGAAATGATTGTGAAACTGGGCCTTTTGTATTATTCTGACCATTGTTAGACATTTGTAAAATTCTGCTTGAATTAGTTTTATGGATAGAATTTTCATGTTCTGTGAATTGTATTTCAAAAAAAGATTTTGAGTCCTCTTGTTTTAAGTATCATAGTTGCTCAGTTGGTAGAGTGCTCACTCAATATGCAGAATGTGAAGGTTCAAACCCACAAAATTTTTTAATAGATATGACTTTTTTTGCCATTTAGAAATAAGTCACAGGTCATTCAGAAGAGACTTTAAAAACGGATGTCTTGTGTCACTATAGGTCTGAAATGCTAAAGAACCCTCTATGTGCATTGCCCAAGTGCAATACAAAGGTAAAAAATTCTGCTACTTCACCTACAGCTGATAGCATCTCAATATAAGTAAAATATACTTGACTCAGATGTTAAACTGCATTCAAGTAATCTATCTTGTTTTAAATGCATTTTGTATAAAGTCTTAATCATATACATGTAAACTTGTATGAAAAAGAATAATGTATACACAATTTGCTTAATATGTAATATTAATTGTAAGAACTTTTTCTCTATGTAGTTGAATTCCCAGCTGTACTTTTGAACACATCAAATGGACAGATAGAGAATGAGTTTCAGTACTATGTACAACCTCAGGAACATCCAACACTAAGTGATTTCTGTAAAGAACTTACAGGTATTACACAGGTATGTTGTCACGGCAACCATAACAACATAACATGTATGTTGTAATGACGACTCATGTACAACCCAAAGAACACCCAACTCTAAGTGATTTTTTTAGAGAACTCACAGGAACTACACAGGTATGTTGTCATGGCAACCATAACAACATAACATGTATGTTGTCATGACGACCCATGTACAACCTGGAGAACACTCAACACTAAGTGATTTCTGTAGAGAACTTACAGGTTTTACACAGGTATGTTGTCATGGCAACCTTAACAGCATAACAGGCATGTTGTCATGGCAACCCATGTACAACCTGAGGAACATCCAACACTAAGTGATTTCTGTAGAGAACTTACAGGTATTAGACAAGTATGTTGTCAGGGTAACACTAACAACATAACGGGTATATTGTCATGACGACCCATGTACAACCTGAAGAACACTCAACTCTTAAGTGATTTCTGTAGAGAACTTACAGGTATTACACAGGTATGTCGTCATGACAGCCTTAACACCGTAACAGCTATGACACAGGTAAGTTGTCATGTCGACCCATGAACAGCCAAAAGAACATCCAACACTAAGTTATTTCTGTAGAGAACTTACAGGTATCACACAGGTATGTTGTCATGGCAACCATAACAACAGTTTATAGAATGCTTGTATTACGTCACATGAATCTGAAAAATGAAATGTAATGAGTTGTAGCTGAACAAAATGTACTTGGCAAAAATCAAAGCTAATATGAAGAAAACAAAATATTGAATAAAGAAATAACAAACACGCAGGAAAGCAATTTGGTGAAATATATTTTGGTCCTTTAGGTATCTTTTCAACATCATGAAAAAAATTTGTTTTTCACAATTTTGGTTACCGGTAAATCACTAGTGATGAGGAATTGTGTTCCGAAATGACCGTCTAGTGCTGGAAAATATAATATATAAAATTTAATCTTTTCAGGATCAAGTTGATAATGGGATTCCTCTCCGACTTTGTCTCAAAAAGTTTTCATACTGGTTGGACAGACTTCAGAGAGAAAAGAACATTGTATTTGGTACATCACATCAACAAGCAGAATCCAGTAAACTGTGTACTTTTGTTACATGGTCAGGTAAATCATTTTATAATGATCTTTATGAAAACTAGAACAGTGACCTCTTACCTGTGCAAAGTTCAGGCTTTACTTTCCTAGTGGAAGCTCACATATTTAACTTCATTTACCTGATTTCAAAGTTTTTACTTTGCTTTTGGAATTGGGATTTGGACATGGGCTGTTTTGTTTGTTTGATAAATCTTGTACATTGTTCCCACATATGCTTCTTCTTTCATTTTAGTGTTGTTTGTATTTGACCTATGAAATCATCTCTCTTAGATTAAGCAAATGTAAAAAACACAGGGTTCAAAATTAAGTGTGCATTTGTGCTAAATTAACCTAAATTTTGAAAATTGCAACCTAAAAGACAACCCCAGGTGATATATTTAGCGACCAGTTATTTTTTAGTGTCAAAATAAAAACTTCAATTTAAAATTGGAGTCGTTATGTTGGTATTGTTGACATTATCTCCACTAAGTCTTTTCCTTTTTCTTTTCCTCTCTGGTTGCCACCCTAGTACTGTCTTGTAGTCATTTGTTTCCTCTTTCCTCAATATGTGCCCCAGCCAGTTCCATTTTCTTCTTCTGATCTCACAGTTTATGTTGTTCTCTCTGGCTGTTTCCAATATTTTTCCATTTGTGACTTTTCAAAAGGAAGGATTAAAATAAATGCTTCATAATTTAAAATGCTTCATATTTTATTTCTTTTCAGATTGGGATTTGGGTGTGTGTTTGTTCAATGAATGTAAGAGGAAGCAGCTTCTGAAACCATCACAGCTCAACAGTTGGATAGATCTTAGAGCAACATACAGGGTAAAATTATATTAAATACAATGAGTTGATTTGAGTAAGTGTGTTTAACATCCCAGTCAACAGTATTTCACTTACATCGAGACATCGCCAGCTATAGAAGAAGGTGCGGAAATATTGCCTATGCATTGCACTGATGGCAATATACAACAGGGTTCTATATCATGCCACATCTACTGTGACATGGGACCTCGTTTATTTTAAGTTCAGTCACTGCCCACTTTCAAGTCTTAGGTCAGACCCGTACCACTTACTGAGCAAGCACTCTGTCAACTGAGCTACTGCAGTGGTTAAATACAATGAAGTTCATCTTGATTAACATACAATTAAATCTGTTAGATCAGTATTTAGGTCAGCTGTGCATTAAAAAAATATGAAATTGGCAAAATTTGTCATGATCTTAGATCTTTAATGTTAGAGTTGTGGTGTCTGTGAACAGGTCTCATACTTTTATTGCAAAGTTCAAGGTCATGAAACATGTACAGAGCTGGAGAGGTGTTGAATAGTTGTTAGTCCATTTGTACATTATAATTAGTACATATACATTGTACTCTCTTCTAAGTCTGAGTTGATAGAGTGCTCACTCCATAAGTGGGAGGTCATGGGTTCAAGCCTCGACCGGGTCTGACCCAAAACTTGAAAGTGGGTAGTGACTGCTATTTCACCAAGCACTCGGTAGTACGAAATAAAAGTCACGGTTGTTTCAGATAGGAACTTAAAATGAACGAGGTCTGATGTCAGTGTGGGCTTGGCACGATACAGAACCCTGCTATATAATGCCATCAGCACAACGCACAGGCAAAATTTCTGTACCTTTGCCTATAGCTGGCGACGTCTCAATATAAGTGAAATATTCTTGACTGGGATGCTAAACACCTTTACTCAACTGAACTCAACTCTTCTGAGTCTCCTGCCTGCCAGAGCAAGGAGAACTTGCTTACCTTTTTTACTTTTTGGTTCAATTTTTTTAATGGACTGTACATACATGAAGTCACATGTAGTTGTTTTTCTGTTGACTTTATATTTTTTTTACATGAAATTGTCACTGCTGTAGTCCACCGCCACAGCAAAAACCATTGTCTATCATGTCCTCATTGAAAAATGATTTCATGGCTATATTTTCTTATTTATATATTTTAGAAATTCTATGACAGAAAACCAGCTGGTCTAAATGGTGCTTTACAAGATTTAGGTATAGAGTTCCAGGGAAGAGAACATTCAGGTGTGTGGATATTTTGTGATACTGCATTGAAAATATTTGAAATTATATACCGGTACATTAAAACCTCAATTTATCACCACTATTTGTTTGGTCAAATTTTGACATGAAAATGGGGTTTGGAAGCAAATCCTGGGAGCCTTTATAAGACACCCAAAGAAAAACTGAATTTTTGGACTGCAATATAGTGTGGCATTAAAATGAGGTTTTACTATAAAATTTGAATTTTTGACAATAAGTTAATATTTTCAGAGTATAACAAATATTGTTATACATGTCCTATTGTGAGAATGCCAAAGCTTGATGGTTTTCTCTAGGCATTCAGGTTTCCTCCACCATCCCAGAAATGACTGTCTCGATATCAGTGAAAAAATCTTGACTGGGATGTAATATACCTTTACTCCACGTCACTCCCTGGACTTACCAATCTGTCAAATATATCCTGTTTTTGATAAACCCTCTTAGTTGGCATGCATTCTCTGATAAAATTCTAGCATGATTGGAATTTATTTTCTTCACTACCTCGCTCCTGTCACCACTTCACAGTTCTTTATAATTTCTTATTGTCTAATAGTTGCTTGTCATGCTTCTTTATGTTTGTATTTTATCTTACTTTTTATACCCCCCACGAACTAGTTTGTCTGTCCATCTGTTCATCTGTCAGTCAGTGTAAAATCGTATCTGGACCATATCTAATAATTCCTTTGGTCAACAGTCATAAAACTTCACATGAATAATCTTATGGTCCAGAGATGAACCAAGGTCATATCTGAATGTTCAAAGTTGCTGGAAAACATTAAACCTTTGTATATGTTGGGGTTGGGGGTATTTAATTTTCAAGAGACAGCTCTAGTTGACTTAAACCTTGTTTTGACTATGTTTTTATCTCTTTTATTTAGGGTTACATGATTCCCGGAATACAGCTCACTTAGCCTACAGAATGATGTGTGATGGATGTAAATTAACCATTACCAAGACTATTAAAGGGGTATGACAGAAAATGTGAGCTTTATTTGCCACTTAATTGATGTTAAATTGTTTTTTACAGTCCCTCACATGAGACCTTAATTAAAAATTAATGTCATGTGTCAATGGGGGGCCTTAGTCGCCAAGTGATCTAATATTCCAGATCATAGTCTCTTGCTTCTTAGGGTTTGAAATGGGACAGCTCTAAATGTGAGAAAGTTTACCATTTTTGGCTCGCTAGTGGTTATCTTATGGCATTCTGCTTCTACAATCTTGTAGATTACTACTTGTAATAGTACATTGCAAAAGTACAAATTTCTCTGACTTCATTTCCTGTAAATATGAAATGTGTGTGCTGCTTCAAATCAAAAAGTTAAATGTTTTTCTTAATAAATTGTTACATTTTTGGTTGTACTGGTACATGTATAATTTACATGTTAACTTTGTGTAATATACAAGTTTGTGTTGATGTATAAAATCATTTTAGCACAAGTTTTGTAAAAAAGAAGTTTTTTTGTTAAACATGTTCAAAAGCATATAAAACAGGATGTCTAGTTAAATTGAATTCTTTTGTATTATAGCGAGCTGAAGAGATAAAGAATTCAACAATTCCAATCCCTGTGTCGAGTGGTTACGCACGTAGCAGCCCATCAAAAAGTCCTGCACATAAAAGAAGAAAAGGCAGTTTGAATGAACAACTTTCTTCTCCAAGTCAGAAAAGTATAGATTCTCCAAAATCTGACACGCCTGAAAGGAAAAGAAAAGTTAGAACAACGAATTCGACAAACTGTGACAAGGTTAGACCAAAGGCAAATATGAATCAAACACCAACAAAATTGTCAAGTTTTCTGTCTGGAGTTAATGGAAAAGTTCAGACTACAGACATATCTACTGATGGATGTGATCCTGCTAACAAACAACAAAAAAGTAAAATTCCTGTATCAGTAAATAATTCACCTAAAAGTAAGATAGTGACACCACAGATACCAGTATACCGTGATCCTATATCAGTAAGCAGTTCTCCTAAAAATAAAATTACGGTACCACAGATATATCAAGATCCTGTATCAGAAACGGACCCTGTCCTTACAGTTACACCAAAGACACCAAGGAAAGGACTAGTTATCAGAGACTCAAATATTCAGAGCAGAGTTACAAACACTGAATCGGTTTTTAGAAAAATTGACAATTTTGACAAGCAGAATCCTGTCCAAAGTTCCAGTGTAAAATCATCCCATATGAGTAAAGTGATTGGTTTAAATTCACCATTTAATGTTGCGGACAATGTGAAACAGAATCCAGGATATGAAACACCAACCTCCCATAATTATAGACCTGTAGGACAACTACCTTTAAGTTCTAAGGATTCAGTCTCCAATTTTAAAACCCCCTCTTCCTCTTGCCAGGGGCCATCAGTTAAGTTTTCTAGAAATTCTAGTGGACAGTCTACCTCGAGTTCTTGCAAACCAAGTTTTAAAACTCCAGTCTCTTGTAATACATCTGTTGGAAAATCTGGACTTAATCCAAGGTCTTCATTTGGTTATACAACTCCAAATAATAGTTTAAATTCAAGTTCCTTCCAAACACCAAATAGTTCCAATATATCTGTAACCAGTGATATGAAAAGTACACCACCATTGTGTAGATGTGGACGACGAGCGAAGAGAAAAATGGCACAGACCCCTGGCCCAAACTGTGGTCGATTCTTCTTCACTTGTGGTGCAGGCAGTCAACATAAACCATCTGGAAAAAATGGATGTGGATATTTCCAGTGGGAAAGTTCAGTAAATTTAAACAAGACATACTCTAATTCTGTATCAGGAAATTCATCATTATACAAACCTTTTACACCTGTGTTTAATAACAGTGTTCATGCTGGTTCAGCATCAAATCAGAGACGAAGTTTGGGTTTTCGACAGTCCTGTCAAAAATCTGGTATTAGGTGATCAAGGTTAAATTAAAATTTGATAAAGTTGAAAGACTAATAAACTGATATAAGTTTCTTATCCTTACACGTTGGAGACAGGTTAACTAATGGGTCAATTTTTTAATTCATTTACAGTAGATGTATGCATAGATTTTGCCTTTGGTGATGCAAACTACTATTATGGTAATTTCCTTTTTATTTTTTTAAAATAGAGTACAAAAAATAAGGCTGAAATCTAGGAAATATGAACCCGCAGTTTTACATATCCGCTAACTGATGTTTTACAAGCCTTACCCACTATGCTACTAATAAGTACTATCACAGTAAGTTTATACATACATGCATAGTGCATCAAGTTTGACCTGATCATTTGACCTTTAATTTCAATATTAGATTGGGCTCATAACCTGTGTTATTTAAGTAAGACACCATGTTTTATTACCATAAACACCCGGTACCCAGTATAACTAACATCCATCCTTATATATCAACTTTATATAGCCCCTAAATTACACAATGGTTCTAGTTGTTTGAATATTCAAATTAGAGGTCAAATGGTCAGGTCAAACTTAACGCACTATACATAATGTTACATTTATATTTTCTGTTTATGTAAACGCTGCTGCACTTTATCATTGTCCTATAGATTTATATGTTATACAGGAGTTATTTCCCTTTGATTCAATATAGTCAACCTTGTCTTAAAAAGGTTGTCTTAAAGGACCACCTGCTTTTAACAGCCAGTAAAATTTTATCCCATTACTTTTTTATTCATCTTATTCTAACCTGTCTTATTTAAGGGTCACATGCCCATTAAAGGCACTTTTACTGGTTCCCTTAGATAGCCTTCATAGACAAGTTTGTTTGTACATAAACAGAAAACAAAAGAACTTTAGCTTGGAAACAAAAAACCGACTTGACATCTGGCAACTTTGGTGTCATGAATATGTAGTATATGGATTCCGTGAAAATTAGTGACATGTTTAATAGTTATATTTTTCAAATTACATAAAAAATATCATTTTTAGGTTTTTGTCATTTTTGTAGGTTTTAAATCAAGTCTGTAATCATGTTTACCTTTTGTCTCTATAACAATATAATGAGAAAGGAATTTATGAATATTCATTGAATACTAGGCCATGTTTAAGGCATTTATTATACCACCTGCAAAGTAATTTGAATGGTATATTAGGAATCACCATATCTATCTGTCTGCCTGTCTGTCTGTAAAATCATGTCTAGGCCATATCTCATAAAACTTCACATTAATAATTTTCATGGTCCAAAGGTGTGTCATGATCTTGAACCAAGGTCATATTGGAAAGGTCAAGATTGCAGGAAAACATTAACACCTTGTAAATGTTGGGGGCAGAAGGTGATTTGGCTTTCGAAAAACAGTTCTAGTGTCAAATTTCTTTATTGTGTTCTGGCAACAAAGGGATCTCTAGTTCAAATTATACCAGGGAAATTTTTTTCATTATTTATTTAAATATGTAAACATTTTTTTTTGTTTATTTTCATTTTCCCTATGTTATAATATTTAAAATTATTTGATATAAATTAGTTGAAAAAAGTTAGAAATGTGTATTCCTTGATGTAGTCCTTTACATGCTGCCTATAACCCTTAATGATGGACTAAGTATTCTCCCATACTTTGCAGAGTTATTCCGTTGGTTGCTAGGTGCAAGATATCTCTGTTTTACACTCCCCTGTGTAAAACAAGCTGCACATGCTGTTTGGCTTGTTGTGACATCACTGACAGGGTAATTGATGCTGTCTTAATAATTTTACGCAAGAATGTCAACAAAATTGATGACATCTTTTTTAGAAGGCATGAATGGTGGCATGAAAATTGAACATTTGATACAAATATTTGTTTTCAAATCACTTTTTTATGTTGCAAATATGTGAGAGAAAAAATTCTACACCAATAACAGTGTAAGACAGAGATATCTAAAACGTGGATGAATATTTTCAATGTCTAGAACTCACTAAAGCTCGCTCTGGACGAGAAATAATTCATCCTCATTTGAGATATCTCTGTCTTACACAGTTACCAGTGTAAGATTCTATTAGGGATTTTTATCTGCCATTTTGTGGGCAAATGCACTATCACTTTTAAGGTCACAGTAGTGTGCACAAGTACAAAACAGCATCAAAGTCACAAACCAGTCTACCCACATGAACTTGTGTAAATCTCTAGTTATGTATGTCCAGTTGGACAAAAATTGACAATCCATAACCTGAGAGTCATAATTAATTAATTAATTAATTAATAATCCTAATTTTGTGTATATTTTTGCATTATAATTTATAATTGTACACCGGTAACATATAAAGCTGACAATACCATAATATCGTAAAAAATTGTTTAATTTGTGTTAAAGAGTCATGTGATCTTTTTAATTTTGTGTGCCATCAGGGTGTTACCAAATGCATTAATTGTATCACATGTGTCACACGTGTTGCCATTTGATGTATCATTAACTTTATTCACTGACTAATGTCTTTATACTGCACTTTTTGTAAGATTTTAAATCCTAAAAAATTCTCAATACTGCATTAGTTGAGTGGATAATGTGTTAAAGTCACCTCAAATCTGAGGATACTCGGTACATTTGTTGAGTAGGTAAGGTATTGAGGTCACCTCAAATCTGAGGATACTCAGTACATTAGTTGAGTAGGTAAGGTATTAAGATCACCTCAAATCTGAGGATACTCGGTACATTAGTTGAGTAGGTAAGGTATTAAGGTCACCTCAAATCTGAAGATACTCAGTACATTAGTTGAGTAGGTAAGGTATTAAGGTCACCTCAAATCTTAGGATACTCAGTACATTAGTTGAGTAGGTAAGGTATTAAGGTCACCTCAAATCTGAGGATACTCGGTACATTAGTTGAGTAGGTAAGGTATTAAGGTCACCTCAAATCTGAGGATACTTAGTTCATTAGTTGAGTAGGTAAGGTATGATCACCTCAAATCTGAGGATACTCAGTGCATTAGTTGAGAAGTTAAGGTATTAATGTCACCTCAAATCTTAGGATACTCAGTACATTAGTTGAGTAGGTAAGGTATTAAGATCACCTCAAATCTGAGGATACTCAGTACATTAGTTGAGTAGGTAAGGTATTAAGGTCACCCTAAATCTGAGGATACTCAGAACTGCATAAGTTGAGAGAATAATAAATTAAGGTCACCTCAAATCTGAGGATACTCAGTAGATTAGTTGAGTAGGTAAGGTATTAAGGCCACCTCAAATTAAAAGTTGAATGAATAAGGTGTTACAGTCACCTTCAAACCTTATTCTAACTTAGAATGTGTAGTTTACTACTATATGCTCAGATTTAATATCACTAATTGCTGTCTTTATTTTATGTAAATAATGGTGTAAAAAGCAGATACAAGAAACATTTTTTATGATCTACCCTTAATCCCTTGATACCATGCCATATCACTTCCAGCTGATCCCTTAGAGGTTAAAGTGGACAGTTGTTAAAACTAGAGCAGTCTCTTGAGAGACAGACACTCTCTCTCTATCTATCTCTCTCTCTCTCTCTCTCTCTCTCTCTCTCTCTCGTCCCCCAGTCAGACAGACAGACACTAAATTTGGCATGCAGAAAAATCCATCCATAAGCCACAACATTGGAATGGATGAACAGGGTGATTTCTATATTCCCCCTAAACTTTATGGCAGGTTGGTGTGTACTTGTGTGTGTATGGGGTGTTATTAAAAAGATATAGATTAAATTTTACAATAAAATATCTTTAGAAAAAAGCAGATTATTCACAGATTATTATACCAGTATATCTGTTAGGACAATGAACTTATTGATTGTTTAGGTATTGCCAATGATGTAATAAGGCATACTTTCTAACTAGGGAACATTGTTATCCACATGGGTTTATTGGCACACACAAAATGTATTACATACAGTCATATAATACTATTAAGCCATATAGAACCGTCCAAAGTTTAACATTGACCTAATAAAAAAGAGTCGAAACCTGTGGGACTGCCGAGTGGCTGTGACGTGGATAGCTAGTGACCGAAAAAGCTACAAAGAGATAGATAGCAGTTGTGGAAAGGCTGTAAAGTTATAGCCAAGGAGTGGTCAAACTGAGCTTCATTAATTTGTTGGCTTAAGCGGTAAACTTTGGACAGGTCTGTACTCTTATGTTATACCTATATCACAAACTCTCTATAAGAGCTAGATATAATATTCCTTAGTGTTATTTATCAGTATATTACAACTTGTTGATCAACATTTCAAGAAGGAAGAAATATTTAAAATCTACAAACATTTAAAATATGTCGTAAGTATAATTTTTTATATGTTTTTAAAGTGTCGGTTTATTTTATTGTATTGTAATGTTGTAAAATTGTGTATTTTTTATATATTTTGTTGATAAATTGTATGCATACTTTTTTACGATCTGCTGCCAAATGTGTTAATTGAAACAATATTTACCAGAAAACAACAAACAAAGTGTGTATGTTTTTAATGATATGTGTATGAAATAAAGGGGAATACTATAATATTTTATTTTGCATACATGTATTTTGTTAATTCAATTAATTCAATTTTTAGCTCACCTGGTCCATAGGGAACCTAGTAAAGCTTGATATTTAGTATTTTTTAAAAAGCATTTATTGATTTATTGATTGAATAGGGTTTTATTTCCCAGTCAAGAATATTTTACTTATATCAAGACATCACCAGCTATTAGTTAAGTGTTCTGGATGTTGTTATAGTTTTTTCTTCACTCACTTGACATTCAAAAATTATAGAATTAGCTTTTTGATTGTTGTTACCATGATTCTGATTTTACCAGGGGAGTTAATGAAGGCCTAGGGTCTTTTATTTTTGGCGGGGTAGGGGGAGGGCTGTTTTTTTACTTGATCAGTTTATACTAACCTGCAGATAATAAAGAGCCTATGTTATACTGTTAAACCATGTTTGTATGCAAATTAAATTTAAATTTCCTGATAAGTTATATATTATTTCCTGTTTAAATTATTTGTATGACTGTGACTGTATCGTCGTTGATTTCAGAAAAATTAAAATTACATACTACTATTATATATAATATACATGTACTAGTGATTTAATGTACATGTGATTGCACTTGACATTTAAGTTTAAATTTTTTTTATAATTTTGAATACTAAAAGTTGCACAACATATGGAAATTGACAATCAGCGTCTAATTTATTATAATACATTTTAAGGTTAATCATAAAGAGACATATCAGGTTGTAAAGTGATGGCTCTATATATGGGAGTTTGTGGGTTTGAACCTTGAACGGGGTCTGACCAAGACCTGAAAATAGGTAGTGACTGTTCTTCGGTCAAGCACTTGGCATTAAAAAAATAAAGAACTACATTAAAGAACCCTCCTTGCACATTGCCCTGAATGCACTAGTACTGCAAAAGTAAAAATTTCTGCAACATCACCTAAGTTGGTAATGTCTTGATATAAGTGAAATATTCCTGACTGGGATGTTATTCCCATTCACTCGATCAATATGAGGTGTAGCATGCACAAGGGAGATAAGTCAGAGATATCTTAGGTCTCATTAAACACTTCCAGGTCCCTGGTTCCAAATAGTACCTCTAAGACATTAAAATACTAATAATAAGGGGAGTGGCTGATAAAATTGGGTACACAAATCTTATTGGGATAAACAATATATCATTGGAAAGTAGAAGATACACCAAATAACTGTGCTATTCAAAAATTGAGAAATTATGTAAGATACATTTGTATCAGCCAAAGTAAGTATTAAAGTAGGTGGACAGCATCCGGCTGAGGTTCCAATAAACACAAGCTGTGAACACATGGTTTGCATATAATCTCATTTAGCAAAAAAAAAAAAATCAACGGTAATGGTACATTTGTTACAACTGATTATTGAAGTGTTTTTAATTCCCTTTCAAATGGTGTATAATTTATGCACCTATTATGTACAGAAACTATCAATGATGTCATAAAGTTGGGCAGTTTAACATGGGACCCTATGGGAAAAGCGGAAGTGTTTAATAAGACCTTACATGTATCTAGTAACCAGCAATAAAGACAAATATATTTTGACAAGAAACTTTATAATGCAAATATTAACATGCCAAACACCTACAGCATTTAAAAATAAGCTGCCAGAAGTCAAATTTCTGTCGGCAAAGGTTGTAATAATAGAATGACACCAAGGGGCATGTTCAATGATATTTATTGAATCTTTTTTTTTCATTCCTGGTAGCTAAAATTGCCACAGGCTACCACTAATTTTTGAAAAAAATTCAAAAGTAACAAATTTTACAAAATTGTGAATAAAATATATGTACTTTGAAAAGATACACATATTTCCACAAATTTGAGAGATTTGGCTCCTTATGTTTATTAATTGATGGAAACCGTGTTAATATTTATGATATCCATTTTCCATTCCTGTTAGAGCCATATTGCCACTGGCTATTTTTTTGAGAAATTTCTTACAAAAGTGACATATTCTAGCAAATTTGTGAAAAAATACTTTAAAAAGGGAGATATTTTTTCACAATTTTTAGTAATTTTTGGCTACTAGTTTCAATTTGTGGAACTTTAATCTTGTTATAAAATAAGCTTTGAATCAATTATTATACCCCCTGCAAACTATTTTTGTGGGGGGTATATAGAAATCACTATGTCTGTTGTTCTGTCTGTGCAAAATCGTGTCCACGCTATATCTCGTAGTTGCTTTGGTCGACTTCATAAAACTTCACTAAAAATAATTTCATGGTCCAAAAATGTGTCATGACTTTCGACCAAGGTCATGTTGGAAAATTTAAGGCCAAGGGAGAACATTAAACCCTTGCAGATTGGGGGAGGGGGGGGGGTGGTGGTGGTGGTATTTGCCTCTCAAGAGACAGTTCTTGTATGAAGTTTGGCAAGTTTGTATTTTCTATAAGATTAATAAGAATAAGATAAATCTACGGGTAAATATTAACACTTCCTGTTTAATGGTGATTTAAAAAGATAGATAAATCAGGGTTATGACATCCTGTCAATAATTTTACCCCAGGGCTGACATGACAGTACTTTTTCCTTACCAATTAATAACTACACAAGAATGTCTGCATACTAGAACAATTTATTTGAAATAAATAAATAAATAAATATACATATATTGTATATATATTAAGAAGTTGTACATCTTTCGCCTGATTATCTCTGCAATAAATAATAATTATCTATCTAATTTATTTTATTGGCATTGCTAACTTTGATTTTCTGTATGAAATGAGACCTTCAAAATCAGCATATGACAATTTATAATTTTTTGAATATTTCAGAAAATTCAAAAATTTATAACATGACAAATAGAAAGGAAAGACTTGGAAATATCTATCACAATTTAAAATTATTATATTTAGATTTTTTCTACATTAATAAAATTTCCTCTAACTTGACAACATAAACCAAATAAAGAAGTATATACAATAAGGACCTCCCACAAAAAAAAAAAAAAATGGTATTGTGTATCAAATTGAAATTTGATTTTCAGTCAAGACTATTTCTGTTTAAATGACAACTACCGGTAATTTTTGCCAATATGTTACATAGGATTTCCCTATGAGCACAAATGAAATCAAACTTTTGTTTATATAAAAGTTGATAATTACAAGACACACTGTGTTAAAGTGTAAAGTTTGTTCTTAATTTTGTTTCTATACAATCTAACCTGTCTATAAAGGTCACCAAAGGGAACCAGTAAAAGTGTTTTTTTATGGCCTAGTGGCCCTTATATACAAGTTTAAATAACATTAATAAAGAGCAATTGGGATAAAATTTAACAGGCCTTTAAAGGTTGCCTTTATAAACAGGTGGCCTTTGAACTGTATTTGCAAAATTTGTGTAAAAATGCCTGAAAATGGCATAAAATATGAAAACCATTAAAATGTGTCTATCTTTGTTTTTAAACACAATCAGCAGAGAAATACCATGTTATAGACATGTATTCTCAAAAGATAGTAGACATGTATTTTCAAAAGATAGATACTGATGTCCACTTTTGTTCAGGTTTCAATTTACATGCATTTCAATACCATTAACTTTTGGGGGCCAAAAATACCCCTTATTGTATATATTTCCTTACTATTAACTATTGCATAATTACCAACATTAACAAACTTGGTTTCTGTCTAAACTAGACGAAATACAGCCAAACCTGTCCTTTCAGACCACCGATTGAACTAGCAAAATTTGTTGTAACTAAATTACCTTTATATACAGCTTCAGAGAACATGATGAATAAATAGCAGGTCATCTATATAGAGTCATTAAGTCAGGTTTGACTGCATTCTGTTTAGTGTTTGTCTAGTTTATAAATGTCATTGTTATTTATATTCAGGTAATAACTTCATTTTGAATAAATAAATAAATAAATTTGTACATAAATAAATAAATTAACACATAAATCCATACACATCTAATCACACACCCAACAAAATTAAAATAATAGATACAGTACAGACTTGTTGAAAGTTTAACACTAAGCTAACGAAAAGGAATCGATGCTCGGCAGCCAAGTGGCCAATATGGTGATAGCTTGTGATTAAAAAGTTGCCAAGGTAAATGCTGCTGACAATCTGTCGAAATATTGCTAACAGATGTGATTCCGATTCCATACTAATTTGTTAGCTTAGGTGTTAAACTTTCGACAGGTCTGTACTATAGTGTCACATAAAAACTTAAACAAGGGTCCTTGAGGTAGAACTTGTTGTGTAGGGTAAAAGTCTCAAAATTTATGACAGTATAGCTATATATGGAGATTAAAAGTCTATTTTGGAATTGTAAGTACTACAGTAAATTAAAGATTATAATGTATGGGTTAAAAATACAAAAGGTCATTTAATAAAATAAAGTTTGCTAAATAAATAGAGACACTGGTACATGTGTACTTGTCAATGGGTCCAAGATTTTAATAGTTGAACATGTAATAAGTGTTAGTGGTTCTGTCCAATTATATATTGTGTGCAAAAAGTTGAGTTTATGTCTCGTAAACTTTAAATCTCATTTATCAAAAAATAATATTGATCCTAAAGATGTCAAAGACTTTTTTTTACATTTAGTAAATACATGCATATGTATTTTATTGCCTCTTTTCATTTGGCACTCAAAGTAATATGAAACTTTAAAATTAACAACATCACTTGAAAATTTAATTTTGCAAAATGTCTTCAAAGATTATTATTTCCTTTTTCTAATGTTAATAAGACTATGTCCAGGTTTGAGTAGAAACTAAATAAATTATAGGGTCATATTTCATAGCATGAGTCCATCATAGCTTATTTGGCATGAGATATGGTTCAATGGGGCATACCAATATAGATTCAAACAGATAGCATATCTACTAGTATATATTGGATATTTATAGAAATTATTGATGCTATTTTTGAATGAATCAAAAATCCAAAAACAGTACATTAGGTAGATTTTTTTAACAAACACCAAGTCAGATATTTAGCCCGAATCCTAGGTCAAACTTTCTGTCTTAATGATGTTAAATTACTTTTTGATATTGCCAACCTTAGTGCAGATTATTCGGCTTATCTAAAAGAATTCAGGAAATTTTAAAGATGAGGCTGAAAAAGTTAGCATGGCAGGTCCTTTTTATATCCAAAAATAGGCTGATGTACATGTGCGTTTGTACAGCTGTGTACCGGTATCTGCTTTAATGATGGTAGACGGATATAAAAACAGACTAACCATCATGAAGCAGATTGTTCGGCCTAATCAATAAATTGCCATGCATGATAATTATACTAAATAGCAGACCAATTATTAACCCAGATATCTGTTATTATAGTTACTAATTATATCGTATCGATCCCATTACCACCTCTGTATGCTGACCATCTGGTTTTGTAACACATGTCCAGTGATGTCCATATCTTATGCCTCACTCCAACTGGATGCTAGTTAAAACTAATGTCCACCTCTGTATGCTTGACCATCTGGTTATTAAACACTGGTTTTAAATTTCCAGTGTTGGTATTTTATGCCTAACTTAACGGGTAAATGTCTGTTAAAACCAAGGTCCTTTGGTCCAAGTTTCAGAAACATTTCAAAGATTCCCCTGAAGTTAAATATGGTATTTGAAATCTGAATACTTTTGTTGGTTTTGAAGTTATTAATGAATTTAAGATGTCATTTTAAAGACCACGCTATGCTCATTACATCTATATTCTAATTTTGGAGACATTATAGTTTATGTTTCTACATTTAAATTAAGGAAAAGCCTAGGTAACGAATGATCGTGAATCTAGTACCTACAGAACTTGCATAGAAATAACACTACTTCGAATTTTTTCGTCAAAACGGTCCAGTCCATTTAAAAGTAAAATAAACTTGAAACTTCTGATAATAGTTTAGTTCAGCTAAAAAGTAGCACAGTTTAATAGAGTTTAGTTATGTTCAGTTGACACCGGGGTTTTCTGAAGCGGGGTACTATTGCACTTTCCATGCTGATATTTAATAAAGTTTCTCGTATTCAACTAATGGGTATTTCTGACGTATCACAGAATGCAGACAACCATATACTGCCATTGGCACTGGGATATTTTGTATGTAATCTTGTACTTTGAGATCATTTTCACCAATGTATACAACGTCACTGTTCACTTCAGCACTTTCTACGTCTAACATGGACTTGGATTCACCTCCCAAGACGAACATGCCTTCGTTGGATATACACACACCGAAATTTACGCGGGAAAAATCGTTTATTACAGTTACCACTTTCATGTCACCATTTTCACCAAATGATATCACTTCGCCTTTCGGCGTAATCACATAAATGCGGTTATGTAGTGCGATAGCCTTCGATCCTTTGCACGGTGATGGGAGATTTATCACGTGTACGCACGTGTAAGTTCTTGTGTCGAAGCACTGGACAGCTGATGACTTTTCACCAAAACCTAACCATCCTCCAAATACATATATTTTGTCGCCTAGACACGCTGCTGAACTCGAGTCTGCGGCGTATTTCAGCTCCCCAACTTGTTTCCACGTGTCCGTTCCGATATCGTATTCCTCTACAGAGTTAAGTGTCCCCATATTATAGCCTCCAAGGACGTAGAGCGAGTTCTGAACTGCGACCATAGAATGTCTGTATCGGCCAGCGCATAGTTCTGACCTCGGCTTCCAATGACCTAGTCTTGCTGTGTATCTCAAGCACGACTTCAAGTCTTTAGTTCCCCCTGTTATAAAAATATCATCCCCGTAGGAACATACACCAAAATCTTCCCCAATGTCGCCAAGAAAAGCGTGTAGCTGAAACCATCGCTTTTTTGTGAAACTATAACCGATAAACTCCGTACTTGTATCCCCCTGTTCTCTAATTCGTCGTCCGATGATAGTTAACACATTTTCGGTGTTGACACCACGTCGAGGAGTTTCTTGAAAAACTGGCATGCTTTGGCGCCGTGCCGGAAGCGCGTGGTATTTTATTGCGCTTTTGACCTTTTTTGAACAACACTCGAAGTCGTGAACCATCGGATTGGCATCGATCACATCCAAAATGTAATCCAAACTCATTAACGAAAATCGTAAACTCGCAAACAGTTCCGGTAATGCTAATTTCCTCCTTTCTTCGTCTTTCTTAATCCATTTGAAAATCATATCGCAAACTAATTCTTCTCTAGAAACATTTAAATTTTCGTCTTGAACTAAAGACAAAATATCGTCTTTCTCTAACCGTAGAAAATCTTCGCTCTCGGCTATTTCCGGAAAGTGATCCAAGACGAAAGGTTTGCTGACCTTAACGATCATTCCGCAGTTGAGAGTGTTACCCAGCTTCCACATGTTCAAACAATTACTAGTATCAATATTATGAACCATGAATTTTTCACATTTGACTTGTAAGCAATCCATTTGCAACATTGATGACGCCACTAAAAGTTCTTCCGCTGTTTCATGATTTATTATATCTTTGCCGCTATAAACGAACGATAAAATGTCTTTGAAAGTTTTAAGACTGATATTTTGCAGCGCTATTTTCTCACTTGTTGCTTCCCTCATGCCAGAGGAAAACATGGCGTCGAAGTAACCAGAAACTGCAGACAGTATTACCTTGTGGCATGAGAGCGGTTGGTTCTCGACATAAACGGTTACATCGGTGTACCGGTCGGATTCATACAACTTCCGGATGCCGTTTAGAAGGCATTTGGATATTGTTGGTATCGAGTGATCCATGTATTTCCTAAAATAGAAAAGTAAAACTTCATGGTTAGTTTTACAATCCAAAAACAAATATATCACATTGGTGATTTTGGAACATTGGAAATAAAACGTGCACCACCGAAAGTTTAAGAAAGCTTGAATATTCACGTTTGGGGAGAAAATAAGTCGCTTTTGTCATGTGCCATTTTTTTTAGTTTTAACAATATTTTATTTAGTAAATAAATAAATAAATATACAACTCTAGTAAATAGGATTCGGGAACAAGCCAGATGCTTACATAAACTCGTCCCCGTACCATTTAAAAAATTATCATTAAATGCATTAAAAATGGCATTGTTATTTTCGTTCTACCGATTGACTTATGCATGTGACTGCAACTTTTAGAACATTTTCCTTGAAGTCCGGCCAGTGGGTTGTCCAATGCTTACTGAAAGTTCTTGTGATCTTTTTTACAACTTGAAAGTTATCTGTAAGAAAGATTTAACACTGAGGCTACAAGTCTCCGATGTTTCAGCCTTTTCCCAGCTGTCATCAATTTATAATAATAAAAAAAACGTTCATTTTAAAATTTTAAAATTTTAAATGTCAAAGAACTTACGGTTCAGGTGCATGCATACATGCAAAAATATGTTTGTGTTATCAATGATAAAGTTTCATTATGACTATCACAAGAAGCAATTTTACCCGCAAGCTAATTTTTGGCGAAACAATGCTTGTACTCAAGATAAAAGATAACTTGTCTTATATCAGCAAAATAAAGATCTGATAATTTATGACCTTATGTGATGACTCATTTACCTATAAACATTAGCTTTGGGGTATAATCATATTTATTTTTGATCTCTTACTGGAAACATATCTTCTCTTCCTGGTAAAATGGTAATGAGCAAGATTTGGTAACACACACACACACACACACACCGCGCCTATATGCATATACATATATTCCCTATGAGAAACATTTGTTTTCATAGACTCTCTCTCATTCTCTCTCTCTCTCTCACACACACACACACACACACACACACACACACACACACACACACAGGCAAATACATGATTTTTTTCTCGAAAAATGACAGAATAACAAAATTTGTAGACTTAACTCGCAGCCTCAATATTAAAAATCATATTGCTCATCAAATACATACACTCATATCAAATTTTCTAACCCTGATGGATGATTCGCTATAATATATGAATGACCAAATGCATTTGTAATAAATTGCTCAATCAATAAATCTTGTTTCAATATTTTTTTCCTTTCCTGTCCCATTTTTATACCTCAAAATCTACAAATATAGCGATATGTTTTTCTGGAGAATTTTTAAACCTCAAAATCTACAAAAATATGGCGATACCTCAAAGTCTACTATTTTACATAACGTACTCACCTCTGCACACTCAAAAGCTGCTCCACAATCTGCAGGAAATATATATATAGATAGTACACACGTCTGTGTGTATCCAATTTCAGAAACTAACCATGTGTAAACGCGTAAACATATGCTATCAGACTGTATATATGTATTGATCTTCGATCCTACTTAGCCCCCGCCAGAGACGTACAAGTCAAGTCAAGTCATACCTAGTTACGTAATGTTACCAGTGATTACCTCACAGCTGATCATACGTGGACACTTAATCAGATATAGGTGACGTAGCTCATTGTTGTATTTAACATATCGGTAAACCTCTAATATGATCAATAAATCCATATAGGCAAACAGCATTGACCTGTCCGCTTGACCTTTCCTTATGAATATTCATATGCGATAATCCATCCAATATATGGGTAGTAATTAATAAGATTTGCAGTTTTCCCACGATACATACGAATTAAATATGCGTGTGTCCTGCACACAACGAAATGTGCTGGTCCATAATAAATAAATGTATTCAAATTAAAGGTCAAGCGGACAGGTCACTATTGTTTGACCATACTATTTACATGTACATTATATACATTTTATTTCTATCTAAATGCCGTGTAAATATAAATTTAAAGTAATATTCCTTTGTATTCAAATTGTGTTCAATTCCGCTAAGTCAGCAATTTTAAAAAGAGGTCATTTGAATGTAATTTAAAGTTTATGAATTAACAATAGATCACCCAATATCGTTATGATCTGCCCGGTCACTGGAAAAAAATATATCTTATAATGTAGACCAAATTTTATAATATTGACTTGTCCTGGTCATATTTATTGTCTATATTTTAAAACACAATAACAATTTATAAATAAGTTTTTTTTTTTTTTTTTTTTTTTTTTTTTTTAATTAATTAATAATAATAAGTGCATTACCAACGATTACTGAATCTGATAAACTATACTTTTGAGAGAGAGAGAGAGAGAGAGAGAGAGAAGAGAGAGAGAGAGAGAGAGAGAGAGAGAGAGAGAGAGAGAGAGAGAGACTCTTTCATTTATATTGAGACGTCACCAAGTAAAAGTGACAGAAAGTTCAAACGTTTGCCTTTACGGTGCGGTGCATTCAAAGTCATGTAGATGTATATGTACAACAGGTAGGCTTCTTCAGCATCAGGAGGTATGCCTACCGACCGGGTCTGACCCAAGCCTTGAAAGTGGGTAGCGACTGTTCTTTCGCCAAGCGCTCGACATTACGAAATGAAAGTCACGGTTCTTTCGGATGGGAACTTAAAATAAACGAGGTCCCGTGTCACGGTAGGCTTGGCACGATAAAGAATCTTGCTGTATAATGCCATCAGCGCAACACACAAGCGAAATTTCGGCACCTTTGCCTATAGCCGGCGACGTATCAATATAAGTGAAGTATTCTTGACTTAGACGTTAAACACCATTACTCAACTCAACTCCTATCGTGACACATGACATCGAAATGACCATTTGGCTTTCATTTCTAAATGCCAAGTGGTTAGCAAAAGAACAATCAATACCTATTTTCACGTCTTGGTCAGACCCGAACAGACTTCGAACCCCGATCTCCTACATACGGAACGAACACTCTACCAACTGAACTACCGTAGAGAGAGAGAGAGAGATTTCATTATATAAGAACGAATTTTCGAAAAAAAGATATGAGAAAAAAAAGAAAGGCAGAATAGAAATGAATTAGTACATGCTTGTATTTTTTCAGAACGAAATGACCATTAACTTTGTTGTGCTCTTTCGTCGATTTTTGCAATTTCTTTCAACATCAGTCATGATTGAGAAATCTATTATTTTTTTAAAAATTAATCGCGTAGAAGTTTGTAATTTTTCGGGCGAAATTACCATTGTCCTTGTTCACGGTATTCATATAATAAATTTTCGTAAGGCGATTTTCCAAATGTTATTGGTATATTGATTTTTAGATATCGATCTATATAGATTGCACATACACACCAGAATTAAATTGTTAAAATTAATTACGTACACGTTTGTAATTTTTTCGGGGCGAAATGACCATTGCCTTTGTTGTGTTCCTAATGTTACTCTATCGCCGATTTTTTGCATCTGTTATTGGCATATCGATCTTGAGAAATCGATCTATATTTACACATACTAGTATCGATTAGGATATCCTAATCACATTACAGTATACTGAAGACAACCACGGAGTCTAAAACGATCCTAATCAATGGCACAGCATGCAAGACTACTCATGCAATCACAGCAACTACTGAAAATTCCCCCATCCTGAACAAAAATCTATAGAAAACGAGCCGTGAATTATTATACTATAACTGTCATGTGCTACTTTTGAATTTTTATGAAATAATTATAATTGTCCTGTGCTACTTTTGAATTATATTATTTCATAAAAATTAAAAATTAGCACATGACATAACCATTATCATTAAGACCCCGTTTTTTTTAGATTGTGGCCTCATTTTACAAAATTGCCACATTCAATGTAATCAACATTAATTCCGCGGCATGTGCGAATTTTAATATTTTGTTTTATATAAATAAATATTTTTTTTCAAAAAATTTTCAGGGAAAAGGAAAAGTTTAAACCAAAAGTAGAACTTAACTTTTAAGTTCAAAATGTTATTAAAAGTTTCAAACGTTATTTTAACCTTGAAGTTTTTCTCCCTTTTGTCTTTGCACTAGAAATCCACACTCGCAGAATGAAAAGGCAAAAATCTATAGAAAACGTCACATTCGACAAACCTCCCAGTACCGATCTTTATCCAAAGTTTCAAATAACAAATATTCATATGCAGATCTATTCCCATTTAGGTCCAATGGGGTTTCTCTTATATCGAGACGTCACCGGCTGTACGCAAAGTAGCATAATTTTTTACCTTTGCAATTCGCCATGGGCAGTGTGCAGGTAGGGTTCTTTAAATGGCGTTCTACGCGTACGCCTACGTATACCCTGATACAGGGCATCGCTTTTTAATGTTTCTTCCCAAGCATACTGGGAGCTCCCACACCCGAAATGGACACTCTAGATACCAACTGTGCTACCGTATTAGTACTGTAGTAGTACTGTTTACAGTTATAAGGTAGAAGGAAGGCTCATATTGTAATTCCCGTTGTGTAATCTATTGAACTACCAGTCAATGATAGAGTAAAACAGTCATGGTATAGTCAAACCTGTCTATAAGGGCCATCCAAGGCCGTATAAGTGGTTGTATGGACAGGTGGTCCTTATATACAGGTTCAAATAACATTAACATAGAGCAAATGGGATAAAATTTTACTGGCCTTTAAAACCAGGTTGGTCCTTATAAGAGGTGGAAATTTCACCTTTTATTTATTTAAGGCGGGTTGGACTA
Source organism: Anadara kagoshimensis (assembly GCA_021292105.1). Classification (NCBI taxonomy): domain Eukaryota; kingdom Metazoa; phylum Mollusca; class Bivalvia; order Arcoida; family Arcidae; genus Anadara; species Anadara kagoshimensis. Next base: position 32,150,483 of record CM037861.1, read on the forward strand.
TATAACAATATGTACAAAACCCGACGGATCGATTTTCAATTCGCCCCTCATAGCAGTGGCACTTCTTCAAGTAATCGTTTTACTTATCAAATATACATTACACTTGCCAATTAAAATAGATTCTGGGAGTTTGAAATGAGCCAGAATGACGTCAATGTGAAATGATCGTTTGATGAGTTTAGTAGTAATAACTAGTAGTTATTATGTAAAATTCATTACTTATCACCATCAATACACTACAAGTACTACTCGTGTAAATTAGTCTGTGTATATCAGTACAGACCTGTCGAAAGTTTAACACGGGCTGATGAATTAGTGCCGATATGACAGCACATTTCGGCCGCTAGTTAGCTTTATCTCGACAGCATCTATTTTGGTTTTGACAGCTTTGTGGACAATAGCTATCCATATCTCGACCACTAAGCAATTTATGTTCGTTAGCTCAGTGATAAACTTGTGACAGGACTGTAATGTACCTGGCTGCCAAATCGTCTACTGGCTTCAAGTTAGTTTGCAATAAACATCGAACACGTTAGAAAGTTACATGAAATGGAGTTTAGTTTAACTAATAGAATAAAACAGTTATAATGTGCAGTTTTAAGGTAAGCATCAGGGATTAATGCAGCCTGTTTAAACTCTTAAAGGTCATTATTTCTATTGTCATTAATTTTACTATTATTATTATTTTTTTTTAATTTTACAATTTTGCATATGCATTTGTTATCTTAGTAAATTCAATGTGTTTATTTGAATGTTGGTATATTTTAGTTTCCGCCTGCAATTAACCTTTAGTGCATTTTTTGCACTTATTTGAAGTATATACTTACCAATAAAGTAAATCGTGACATGGTGTTCAACCCATCTAAGTTTATGTTAAATTGTGTGCTTATTGAGCTGTGCAGAACCAAAGGATTTTAATTTTAGTGAAATATTCTTAAAACAAGAGATATAGTTGGAACAGGGACGTACATGTATATAGCTTTAATAAATAACATTTGTCCTTGGCCAGCTGACTGGTTTTCATGTCATGCATGGCTTGTTTGGTTATTTTCCAGTTTTTGAGCAGAAGGTGAAGGTTTAATGTTAATGATAAATGATGATGATGATATGATGATGGTGGTTATTATTATTATTATTATTATGATTAATTTTTCTCAGTTGGGTGGGTCCTGTAAAGTTTACTTCATCACGCAAGATTACCAGATTACTGAATCAATATAAAATTATTTTCTTGACAGGGGTTTGGACAGACAATTAAAATACGCAGTGTATTCTTGATATATAACCTGGTGCTAGTTACACTTTTATAACTGCACACAACTGCTTCAAAGCAGTTCTAAGTTTAGTCAAGTGAACATAGAAAATGAGGAAGATTTGCTCAGGTGGGAGAAAATGTACAATTATTTATTTATTTATTTATTTATTTATTTATATTAGATTTGTTCATTTATTTTCAGGGTTATGTATTTTGGCAAAACTCACATAATGTTGTTCAACGTTCGTAAAGTGCATATTGCATTATCTTTCCAGGGGACATAACTCCAAATTGTGAGGTCGCTTTAAGAGGTCAAGAGAGTTCAACCCACAACAACGCAGCTGAGAGCCACTCAGGCGGAACTGTCAACAGAACGACCGTATAAAGCATTTTCGCTACAAATTCTATATGAAATTGTTAGATTTCTTTCAACGAGTGTGTATTAATGTGCAAATAACAATAAAAGGATATGGGGTAAGTGAAATTTTTCATTTATTTTGCAAACGCAACGATCAAAATTTCACAATGAATGATCGATCAATGACATTCGAGATGTCCCTTTCTTTACGATCAGCTGATCGGTGATGTGGTGTTGCATTGTTTCAGTATCTCTTGATTCATAAGGTAAATACTAATTTCTCTATACAATGGTGTTATATTTTATTATTATATTTTTACAATTAAATTTATATTTTTTCCAAGGTCGAACACATGTGTTACATAACGTGGTATCGCAGATGAGAGAAAAGTGAATCTCGTGTGGTTACTATGGTTTTAACATTTAAGATGCAATTTCACCACACCACCCAGCTTAGGACTAACATATAATACCGCCAGTCGGGTAATCATATAGCCGCTAAAGGGAAAAATATGCAAGATAGGTCCGGGGATCGAACCGGGGATCACCCACACTATAGACGAGTGTTCTACCAGTAGGGTAATAATGTAGATTCTAGGCTAACATTAAGAAAAAATGCAGGATGGGACCGGGGATCGAACCGGGGACCTCGATCGGGACAGCGTTAGCAGACGAGTGTTCTCAATACCAATTGAACTACCCATGTAGACCTCTTCAATAATAACCCGGCAGTTACACGGGGGTAATCCTGATACACCGTATTTCATTTACGTCGGAGTATTCCGTCGGTTTTCATTTACGTCCGAGTAAAATGATACATTTTTTGGTCGTTACGCTTTACGTTAAAGAGCAAAGAACACGGTTTTTCATATAACTTCACAAAAACGAAACTTTAAAAGAAAGCAAAAGTTCATTCGCATTATATTTGATGGTACTTAACTGTCTCATATAAAATCTTGCAAGAAATAGTCATATTTTTCACGTTCCTGTAACATTTCCATTTTTAATCGGTCCCTTTGTTTAGCAGCTGATTTTAATTAAGCGGGTTTGGATTCAAATGATGTTTCTACTCAAAATTATCAAGAAATGTCTATATTTTCATAAACTTGCGAAGACAGAAGCTTTACTCTGCTTTTGCGAAATTAATGTTTCGTTTAAGCTGAGTAGCATAAATGTTACGCTTTCCGACCAGCTGTGTTATGCTTTACGTGAAGACATGTTACGCTTTCCGTTTAATATGATTCGCAATTGACAGAGCACACGCTTCATTATAACTTTAGAACAAACGTCTTTATCGATTAAATCTTAACTGGTTGTTTCAGAAGTGATTCAGAAAGCAATGCAGAACATGATTTTATTTTTAAAAGAAAACATGCAGAACCATACAGTTCGTAACTTGAACCAATAAAGAAAAAAAAACAACAACATACAATGCACATGCTATTCTCCGAAAAGGAAACACTTGCGAAAGGGTAAACCGACTTAGAGATAGTTATACTAATTACACAAATAAAACTACAGTCAACCCTGCTGATAAAGGCTACTCAAGGGATTATGGGTAGGTGGCCCTTATACAAATTTCGAATGACATGAATAAAGAGCAATTGAGATACATTTGTATTAACTTTTAAAAGCAAGTGGCCTTCATATAAAGGTAGTCTGTAAGGCAAGTTAAACTGTTCGTGTCAAATACCATTTTGAAAAGGAAAAATGTAGTTTATATATATGGTTTCACCTGGTCCATGGGCTCAGTTGAGTTATTGCAATCTATCACCGTCCGTCGTGTGTCGTGCGTCGGTCGTAAACTTTACATTTTGATTATCTCTTCTAAAACTATTTGAAACTTTGTGATTATCATGCCTTGGTAACAGGCATTTACAATTTTGTTCGGGATTTGGCCACGTCTAAGAAGATGGCTGCTGTTACTACATATAGCAAAAAAGACAAAAAATCTTCTTCTCTGAAACCAAAATGTGCAAGCAAATTTCGATTTGATATTTGGATTCAGGATAACTGGGAACATGAAAATTGTGTTTTTTCATGAAAACTGGACGAAAATAGGTAACGTGTGTTTTGCTTAAAGTTCATAATTTTTAAAACTCAACAAAGGTTTACTGTATGGAGAATTCACTGTTGATCTTGTCTTGCTATTTTCTTCGAATTAATGTCAGATCAAAGCTGCAGGCCATGTCCAAGTTTGTGACCTTTGATTCAAATTGTTAATTTTTTAAACATTTCTGGTGATAACGCATGGGATTTCAGTTTATTGTAGGTATTTACATGACGATCATTTTTATACATAGATGTAGATCAAGGACATGGGTTCAAAAGTCAAATTCAAACATGTACAAGTAAACCAAAATTGTTAATTATCTGCACTGACTATTAACTTGTTGTATAGGCATGTATGTTAGAATATTGTAGGTATTGACATGCTGATCATATAGATCAAGGTCTTCAGTTCAGGGTCAAAGGTTACAGATATAGGAAGAATAAAGAGGGTTAGGGTCTAGGTTACAGATATAAAAAGAATACTGAAATGGATACAATTGTTATAACTTAACTAATCTATATAAACAGATAATGGCATCACACTACATTTTATCTCAACCAACCTGTAATTGTGTTGGGACGGTCATTGATCCATTGTATATAATCAGGTGAGCGTTAAGGTACATCTAGCTATTGTTTAACTTTTTGATCTAAGAATATATTTGAGTTGGGTAATGGTGTTTTAAGCCCCAGCAAGATTCTTCCACAGATATCGAGACGGTCAATTCATAGATGGTGAATGAAACAAGTGTACCCAGAGAATCCGCCGACCTTCGGCAAGTGAACTGTCAAACTTTCTAAAACTGTCCCGAGTGAGACTCGCACCAAGGCGATGAGAGGCACTATGATCCATAAGCCCACCCTTTAGACCACTCGGCCACTCGTAAAATACAATTTCACTTGACTAGGGCGTAAAAAAAATTACCCAACTCAACTACATTCCCATATAAAAAAGGTAAAAAAAAAAAATAAATGAACTACATTTGATCCTTTTCAAGGCCCGGTCACACAGCGCTTTACGGCTTATCACGGCCATAACCCGTCAAAAAGTGGTCTCCCGTTAAGCAGACGATATTGTTCGCGTTGATGTGGAGTTTAAGACGAGCTCCAGTCGATTTATAGACGTGACAGGAGGCGGCGAAAAATCCGAACGGCGTCGGACGCGGCAAAAAGTTTTGAACTGCTCAAAACTTTAGTCCGCGGACAACCACGGGTGACACGTGGTAAAGACGTGAAACATACGTGAAACGCAGGTGATAATCAGCGTTCCGGCAGTGATTAAAACTTGGTAAGACGCGAAAGCTTAGCGGTCTGTCACGGGCAAAGCGCGGTCATCGAACGTATGTTACACATTGGTATAGCGAGTGATTAGCGGCTTATCACTAAGAAATGGATTTTTCCGTACAAAGCACTACCTTAACCCGTTAAACGATGTCTCAAACGACTGATCACTGCCTTTATGAGGATGCCTTCTGCGATGTACGATGCAATTGTGCAGAGACTAACACCAGCACTTACAACGAGACTACCAACTGGAGAGCACCCCTTGAACAAGGCCTGAAGGTTGCTATCGCCCTGAGGCATCTTGCTTCTGGCTCCAAGTACCGTGAGATGCAATATGCCTGATGGGTCCCCCACAACACCATAAGTCTAGTGGTGCGTGAAGTCTGTGAGGCAATCGTCCACGAGTATGCTCATAAGATGCTCTCCCCGCCAGACACTGAGGTCCAGTGGCGCCAGGAAGCTGATGATTGGTACCCCAGGTAGAATTTTCTACATGTCATTGGGATTATAGATGGGAAGCATATTGCGTTTAAAGCTCTTGCCAACGCTGGGTCCGACTTCTTCAACTATAAAGGTCTCTTCAGTGTTATCCTCCTGGCATTTCTGTCTTCAGACTGTTCCTGTGGATAGACGAAAGCGGCAAGGGCTGATGCCCACGTCTACAATGAAAGTTAGTTCAAGGAGGGTCTACAGAACAATGACATCGCCGGGTTCCAACAGCCAGATCCTCTGCCAGGTGACACACAGGATATACCCTACTTCCTGGTAGGTGACGATGCCTTCGGGCTCAAGACTACATGATGAAACTCTACGCTAACAGGGACGTGCACAGTCAAATGGGTCTGGGGGTCGTGGGGAGCCTAATCCTCAGCTAGGGCCTTGGCCTTGGTTTTCCACGGCCTCTTCTTGGCAACGTAACCCTTCTTCCTTGGCATGATGAAATAGAAAATTGCGTGGAGATGTGGACTGCAGAAGATCTGGATCGGCAATTGTGAAGACCAGCCGTGCGCGGGGCGCTTTTATATGCGCCGCAAGCCAAGCTTCCGACGACGCCGAGCCGCTGTTACCCGTGATTGGGCAGTGCTATGGCAGTGGAGTGCCCGTTTTACGTCCGCGCTCAACTCTTGATCGGCAGTGCTACAGACGCGATGCCTTGGTTACTTGCCCCGCGTTCGAACACGTTCAAAACCATTTTAGCCTTATACGTGGCTAGACGTGGTTAGCCGTGCTTAGGTGCTTCAGTAGTGTAACAGCCGCCGACGGCAACCCCGTACAAAGCACGACCAAGTCAAATTTGAACAAAAATTACCACTTACGACTACGTCTACCAGATAATCATAAATTTTTGTACGTGATTTAGACGTGGAGTATAGTTTATGTAATTGGCTTAACTATCAATAAGTCGGTTTACACTTTCGCAAGTGTTTCCTTTTGGGAGAATAGCATGTGCATTGTATGTTGTTGTTTCTTTATTGGTTCAAGTTACGAACTGTATGGTTCTGTTTTCTTTCAAAAATAAAATCATGTCCTGCAATGCTTTCTGAATCACTTCTGAAACAACCAGTTAAGATTTAATCGATAAAGACGTTTGTTCTAAAGTTATAATGAAGCGTGTGCTCTGTCAATTGCGAATCATATTAAACGGAAAGCGTAACATGTCTTCACGTAAAGCATAACACAGCTGGTCGGAAAGCGTAACATTTATGCTACTCAGCTTAAACAAAACATTAAATTTCGCTTAAAAGCAGAGTAAAGCTTCTGTCTTCGCAAGTTTATGAAAGTATAGACATTTCTTGATAATTTTGAGTAGAAACATCATTTGAATCCACACCCGTTTTATTAAAATCATCTGCTAAACAAAGGGACCGGCCAAAAATGGAAATGTTACAGGAACGTGAAAAATATGACTATTTCTTGCAAGATTTTATATGAGGCAGTTAAGTACCATCAAATATAATGCGAATGAACTTTTGCTTTCTTTTAAAGTTTCGTTTTTGTGAAGTTATATGAAAAACCGTGTTCTTTGCTCTTTAACGTAAAGCGTAACGACCAAAAATGTATCATTTTACTCAGACGTAAATGAAAACCGACGGAATACTCCGACGTAAATGAAATACGGTGTATCAGGATTACCCCCGTGAGTTAATAATTTTGAACCATGAAGATAGTTGGTTCGTTCGTTCCGGCCGTGGTGATGAAAAGATTTTAAATAAGTTTATTACATTTGCTTAGCTCTAACAGTATTTTTTTTAAAGATTTGTCACTCGTTCATAAACTCATTATAATATGGGGCATTGAACTGTAGTTTTTAGTATTGTATCGTCCACTAACTTTTATTTATTTAATTATTTATTTATTTATTTATTTATTTATGTGAAGCATGTATGATTGGGGAAATATGGAACGTTTATATTCAGTTAATTTTTGCAGGAAGTGTTGGTAATTTTAAACCTTCATTCATTTTCAAATTATCAATGTACTGTTTTGCTGAAAATCTTGTTCCTTTTTCAAATTTAAGTCCTGTGTTTATTTTGATTTTTCGTTGATTCAAAATTTAATTTAGAAATGTTGAAAAAAAATCGACGTGATTTTAACAGATTGTATAAATGTATATTAAAACATTTTAGTTCTTGCAGTTCAGGTTATGCATTCCAGCATGAACATTATATACCATGTTATCTATCAAATTGATCTTGTTAATGTGATCTGTTATACTTACTGAATTAAAAAAACCAAAACAATGTGCATTCAAGTATGGCCACATATGTGTTGATTACTAATGCACTAAACACATCTGACATCAAACATTTATAAACACTGTCATGTGTTCAGTACAGTTTTTTTTTTTTTTTTTATAAAATAATGCATTAAAAATATCATATGATAATTTAATTGTCATGTGCTACTTTTGAAATTGAATTACAAAACAGGAAAGAATTGTTTGGAGAGAGAGAGAGAGAGAGAGAGAGACCTGTACCATGGAGAGAGATGTACTGTAGAGAGAGAGAGAGAGAGAGAGAGGGGAAAGATTTACTGTGGAGAGAGAGAGAGAGAGAGAATGGTTATTTGTCATTGATGGGTGATAGGAATTCCGAGAAGCAAACAATACAATGATGTGTATTGCGTTAAGACTATTTTTTAAAACTTGAAAAATATGGGCAATTAATTAAAAAAAAACAAAATGGTATAAAATATCTCGAAATGATAAAAACATGAAGACTGAACAGACTAGAAAAACTGTGAGCCACAAGCTCACAAAAAATACCCCCCCCCGCTCCCCCACATAAAAAATTCATCGGATCAAATTTTTAAATAGGAGGTGCACATCTACACTATATCACAAAGATTGTGTGAAAGTTTCATGAAAATCCATTGAAGGGTTTAGGAGGAGTTGCATAAGAGATAGGTACCCTAAGGTGTAACGGAAGGACGGACGGACGGACGGACACACGGACGGACACCCCTATCACTATATACCCCCCACTTTTTAAGAGGGGGTATAAAAAATAACTAAAGCTATACAGTCTTTATGCATATGTGTGAGGTCACTACGCATCGATATTGTTAGTTTGCATAATAAAAAAATATTGACAACTCCTGTATTTTAGATATATTATTTTATTCACGGAACAGAGCAAGTCATCGGAACATGAGTCCCTTCTTAGTTAAATATTCACACCGAAACATCAAATCCTTTTTTCTATAAAGCTCAAGTTTAAACCCAAGAGAGATATTTTGATATCGGATAAAATACGAGGTTTCTTATCTGGCCTACAATTTATAGGCCTAAGAGGGCTTGATTTATATCAAGAGTGCAGTTGACATTTTAAATTCAGCTATTCATGCAATAAACCATTTTTAAATTAAATTAAATCTTTAAGATACAACCATTTGTTCATATGGGTTTGTGCTCTTTATAATAATGTTATGATCTCTATAAAACACTTATGCCTATTTAACAGAATTGTGAATTTTGATGGAAGATTGATATACATCAATCAATTAATTTTATGTATGTTGTATTATCACCTGATGTACCACATATGTGGCTCAGTGAATAAAGAATTGAATTGAATTGAATTGGTATATTAAAACAATCAGAAATGATCCATTCTTTCTGAAACACTTTATACGTACACTACGCGTACTCAGGGTTGTATAAAGCCTTTTTTGCTTCATTGGTACCCCCGGCGCCGGTTTTGTCGCTCAGCATGGTTGCCCCCAGTGGCTATCCGAGAGTTCTAATGAAAATACTGAAGACTGAATAATGAAAGGTTTCTGTGACCTTATAAGGACTGTTTGATACTAAAAAATAAGGCGCAAAATTTGAAATGCTGTTTATACCCAAGATCAGAAATGTTATGATACCATGATGCTTTTGACTTTGCTATTTACTCCCATTTCGGGAATCTGAATTCTGTTGATATTATCATTCCCAGAATTAACTTTCAGGCTAAAAAAAAACTTTATTAGTATTTGATAATTGCTGCCGGAGTTTAACTTAGAACTACATGTGACATGTTGCTTTCCATATTTCAAAACTGACTAATGTATCTTTTTACCTCTTTGATGTAGATCCAGATGAACCAAACAACAAATTATCAGTGACTTAGTTTTGATTGTACTTTCGAACTTTCTTAGCTTCAGCTTGACTGGTTAATTTTTTCTCTATTTTCAGAGTATTCCCCCCGAAGAGGAAGTGCTGCATGGCTAAATATTCTTGGGACTTTTCGCTTTGCGTTACAAGCAAATTACATTTGATTCGACCAATGACTAAACTTTGTCTTTCATCCATATTTTCTATAAGTTTAGCTGAGTTTTTCAGTAGTAATAATTTATTTAATAAACATTTATCAGAATGGAACAAGAAAATAAAACTTATATTAAAAAGAGAAATGAGTCAAGTGCCTCCAATGACACCAATATATCATCGACGACATCATCTTCCACTGAGGATGGATCCAACAAGTCTTCGATCCACATGCCACAAGCTCCTGATGGCGGGTATGGTTGGGTAATCGTATTCAGTGCTTTTTTAGCCAGTGTGATCAGTGATGGAATTTCGTTTTCTCTTGGTATTTTATATACAGAACTTCTTGAAGTTTTCCAGGAAAGCAAAAGTGTGACATCATGGGTACCGTCTTTATTTTATGGTATGTCTTTGATGGGAGGTCCTCTTGCAGGAGCGCTTGTGTCAAAATACGGATGCCGTAAAATGGCAATATTTGGCGGCGTGTTGAGCAGTTTCGGTATTATTTTGAGTTCCTTTGCGAATTCAGTTTTGATGTTATGTTTCACTTTTGGCATAATCGCTGGGTTTGGTATTTCGATTGAGTATGTTACGTCATTGGTTGTTGTTGCGTTTTATTTTGAAAAAAAGCGTGCTTTGGCCACTGGCTTGGCCGTTTGTGGTTCTGGAATAGGCACGTTTGTCTTTGCCCCTTTGCTGAAATACTTGATGGATGAATATGATTGGAGAGGCGCATTGTTGATTGTTGGGGGTGTGACTTTGAACCTTATGGTGTGTGGCGCTCTCTTTCGACCTCTTGAATTTACACCCCAGGAACGATATTTAAACAATCTCGAAACCTTCGAAAAAATGTCAAGTTCTGTTTCAAGGGCTAGCTTGCGGGATAGTTCTGCAAATCGTAGTCGACATGTAAGCAATTCTGGAGAAATTGAAACCGAGGCTGATGATGAAGAAAGCGGATTAGAACATTTGTGTCATTCTCAAATCCAGTTGCCGACATTTGTCAAGACACAAATCGGCGAAATACCGGAAAAGTTGTTAAGCGATTCTAGAAGAAACGGAAGTAATTTGCAACAGTTAGTGCAAAAATACCATATTAGTTTGAGCGGATTTCACGAACAAAATGAAGCAATTAAACCAGAACAAACAATTGTTGCTGAAGCCAGCAGCGAAACCGTGTTCGATAATAACACGTATGGATCAACTGATGGAATTGAGCATGTAAATGGCGATTTAAAAACGAAGCGACCGAAACGAAGAACAAAAAGAGTGTCACAATGCTCCAAAAACGAACAAACCATTCCGATTTTGAAGAAAGATTTATTTTACCGTGGGAACTTGATGAAAGTTGTGAATTTCAAAATGACGTCCACCAGTTGCCCAGAATTGTACAACGTTAGCTTCTTTGATGAGGATGATGATAGCTCTGATGACGAAGATGATGACGAATGTCTACCGAAATTGTTACATTTGTCCAAGAGGATGAAAAAGTTTTTGAAAACAATGTTTGATCTGAGTATAATGAAAAATCTCGTCTTCGTTCTATTTCTTATATCAAACTTCTTGTTATATTTTTGGATTGATATCCCATATGTTTTCATAGTTGATAGAGCAATTGAATTAGGAATATCAGATTTTTGGTCATCATTTTTTGTGTCCATCATTGGGATCCTTAACACAGTTGGTCAGATAATCTATGGCTTTCTTGGCGACACGGCTTTGAATCTGGCGATGCTGTATGGAGTATCGACCAGTTTATGTGGCGTATGCCTAATCTTAATGCCATTGTTCGTTGAATTTGTACCTATTGCGGTCTTGTCGGGTGGATTTGGGTTTTTCATCAGCGCTAATTACGTCCTGTGTACTGTTATATTGGTTGACTATTTGGGAATGGACAAGCTAACCAATGCCTATGGTTTGACCATGCTGATGCAGGGTGTTGCAAACATGATAGGACCACCGGTTGCAGGTAAGTAAAAGATTAATTTAAAACACAATGAAACTAAATTTTATTAAAGTTATGATAAAGTACAGTTCAAACCTGTTAAAAGTTTAACATTGAGAGTTATGAAAAAGAATGTGAAGCTCAATTGCCGAGTGGGCGAGATATGATGGACAGATATTGACCGAAAACTGACTGCCAAAAGATAGTAACCGACCAAAAGGTTTTCGAAGGAGCTGGGGGTAAACTGCCGATTTGTTGGTTTAGTTTTATCAAGTCTGAATGTAGTGTCTTTTTCCTAATTGGTAATTATTTGAAAAACAAATTTCGAAGCCAATGACGGCTGCGACTTTCTTTTAGGAATGGGTATATAGCATAATTTTATTTGCTTAATGAGTGCTAATGTTTCTAAACGTCCTAGCTTGTTTTCAATACTTTGGTAAGTTAGACGCTCTTTAGGACAACCTTAGTACAAGTGTATTTGTATCCTTGGAAGATAAACGAACGTATACCTTATTTGGTAAGTCGTTAAAAAAAAAATCGGGCCGAGTTTTAACACTTGCCTAACGAATTGGAAGTTGAATGGAAATCGCATCTCGACCCTCGTGATCTACATTACGGTAGATTTTCGGCAGCTGCTATGTTTTTCTACCACAAGCCATCCGTTTCTCAGCAGTCTCTTATCGACTTTTTGCGAGCTCAGTATTAAACTTTCAACAGGCATGTATTGTATGTTGCTTCATATTGAGCTATTTAAAGAATTACTGGACGTCAATGTTCCATATTTCAGGCATAGTACTAGGACCTGTTTAATTCTGCATTCATTTTAATTGTTTTTCAATTAAAATTCCTTTTTTAATTAATCAATTTATTGTGTCATATATTCACATGTTCGCACATCTGTTGCATGGTTTAGATTAACTTGATACTAGTATCTATAACACTGTCCTAAACTTAATAATATATTGTATGTTATTAAAATTAGAATAAGGTAGGGCTAAAAGGAATTTTAAGCCAAATTCATTATCACTTCTCAACCTCGTGTGCACTGCGCAGTGTAGTGTTACGAGATGGTCGTCCTGAATAACCTTGTGGTGGCCTATTGTCCTTTAACTATGGCCCATGCTGTTTTCTGAAGTACATGTAAAAGTTTTACATGTTTAATGTTGACGTGCTATATATAACACAGGTCCAAGCCGGTATTACATACAGTCGATCTGCCTTAAGGCCACCACCTCTATATAAGCATCGCCTGCTTTTAAAGACCAGTAAATTTTTATCCCAATTGCTCTATATTCATATTATTTGAACCGGTATTAAGGGCAACATTTCCATAAAGGCCACTTTTAATGGTTCCCTTGGATGGACTTTGTAAAACACTATATATTTGTTAGAAAAACATATGATTATCAAAACTGTCTATATGCCCGTGTCTTGCTTTCCAAACGAGTGGAATGAATGAAGACAATTTTACGGCCAATTCTAGATTCTTTCACTATGTTGAGGCGGTCAAAACCACCAGCCTTCAGCAAACTCGGCCCCGCCTTGAATGGAAACCTGAGACGTGATGTAGTCTGTGAGCAACTGTGCTTTAGAGCATTTGGTCACAGAGGACCCCCCCCCTTCCAGTGTGGGAATAGGTATGAGAGCTCTTCAGGGTTCTCTGTTTTATCGGCATCCTGTTGACACTGTTTCGGAATTGCTGCAACCATTTGCCAAACATAAACGTTTTGTATACACATGTAATCGATAATATGCAAATGGCTCTGGAAATATTGGGCGACATCGGATTTCACCTACTACGAATAGTTGCACCAATGCACCTGGCCTCACTTCCCTGGTGGAAGTTCACATGTTTTACTAAATTTGCCAATTTACAGAGTTTTTGCTTTGCTCTTGGCATTTTGATTTGACCCTGTATGATTGTGTTTGATTTGACATTTATTTATTTCATTTTATTACAGGAAGTTTGTACGATGCTTCCGGTAACTATGACAACACCTTTTACGTCAGCGGCGTATCGGTGATTGTTTCGGGACTGTTGCTGGTGTTTGTGCCACTGTTAAAATGCATTATGAGGACTCGTCGACGACAAGCGTTGAAAATGAGAATAAAGAAAGATCTTGTGAATGTGACTGTGGAAATGGATAGACTTGTTTCACCGGAAAATGGAGCACCAGCGACAAGTTTATAACTGGATTGGTCTTCTTTATGCTTGGATGCCAAGGATATGGCCAACATAATTTGTACATTCGAAAAATGCCATAATACATGTGTTAAATTGTACCATCTACAAAGATTAATTTAAAAGATTTATTTTACTTAGGCTTAGATAATGCAAAGGTCCCCTGTCGAATTTTACAAATCAAAATTATATTCTTTATTTAGGGGCTTCCTTGGCTGAGTTGTCCAAATTGCTTGGTTACAGATCGCAGTGCCTCTTACCAGCTAGGTTCAGATCCCATTCAGTACAGATCCTAGTGCGAGAGTTTTTCAGGGCGCATTCCTAAGTTAGTTAGTTGTCTCCGGGTACTTAGATTTCTCCACCATCCTGGAAATAACCGTCTCGATATAAGTACTGAGAAGTTAACGTCATTACTCCACTCTACTCTATTATAGATCTTTAGTTTTGCTTTATGGTTTTTCTTTTTATTTTATTTTGCTCAAATCTTGTTTTCATTTCTTAATGTTTTATAATATTGAATTTTATCGCATTTATATTATACCCGTATTTTACTTTGTTACCTGTATTGGTTCCAGCATTATTTTCAAAGTTCTTTGTTCACCGTATACATATTTTTAGCTCACCTGAGCCAAAGGCTCAGATGAGCTATTGCAATCTATCACCGTCCGTCGTCCGTCGTGCGTCGTGCGTCGTGCGTCGTCCGTCGTCCGTCGTGCGTAAACTTTACATTTTAATCTTCTCCTCCAAAACTACTGGGCCATATTTGATGAAACTTGGTGATTATCATGCCTGGGTAACAGCCTTTCAAAATTGTGTTCGGGGTTTGGCCACGCCCAACAAAATGGCCGCTGTTACTAAAAATAGCAAAAAGACAAAAAATCTTCTTCTCTGAAACCAAAAGGTGCAGGCAAATTTTGATTGGATATTTGGATTCAGCATACCTGGGAACATTAAAATTGTGTTTTTCATGAAAATTAGACGAAAAATAGGTTACGCGTTTTTTGCGTAAAATTACATAATTTTTAAAATGAGACATTTATTGTTATAACTTCATAACGGCTGAAGATAATTGTATGGAGTTTTCACTGTTGATCTTGTCTTGCAATTTTCTTCCAATTGATGTCAAGGTCGAAGGTCAAGGTCATGTCCCAGTTTTTGACCTTTGATAAAAAATGCTATTTTTTTAACATTTCTTGTGATAATGGCATAGGATTTTCAGTTATTTGTAGGTATTGACATGACGATCATTTTGATACATAGATCAGGGTCATGGGTTCAAGGGTCAAGGTCACAGATGTCCAAGAATACCAAAATAGTTAATTATCTGCAAAACTATGAGTTTTTTGTATAGGCATGTATATCAGAATATTGTAGGTAATGGCACAATGGTCATTTTGATATATGAATAAAGGTCATGGGTTCAAAGGTCAAGGTCACAGATGTAAACAAGTACTGAAATGGTTAATTATCTCAAAAACTATAAACTTTTTGTATAGGCATGTATATTAGAATGTTGTAGGTATTGGCCTAACAATCATTTTGATATATGAATGAAGGTCATAGGTTCAAAGGTCAAGGTCATAGATGCAAACGAATACTTAAATGGTTAATTATCTCAAAAACTATAAACATTTTGTATAGGCATGTATATTGGAATATTGTAGGTATAGGCCTAATGATCATTTTGATATATGAATGAAGGTCATAGGTTCAAAGGTCAAGGTCATAGAATTGAACAAATACTTAAATGGTTAATTATCTCAAAAACTATAAACTTTTTGTATAGGCATGTATATTGGAATATTGTAAGTATTGGCCTAACGATCATTTTGCTATATGAATGAAGGTCATAGGTTCAAAGGTCAAGGTCATAGCTGCAAACGAATATTTAAATGGTTAATTATCTCAGAAACTATAAACTCTTTGTATAGGCATGTATATTAGAATATTGTAGGCATTTGCACAACGATCATTTTGATATATGACTGAAGGTCATAGGTTCAAAGGTCAAGGTCATAGACACGAACGAATACTTAAATGGTTAATTATCTCAAAAACTATAAACTTTTTGTATAGGCATGTATATTGGAATATTGTAGGTATTGGCTTAACGATCATTTTGATATATGAATGAAGGTCATAGGTTCAAAGGTCAAGGTCATAGACTCGAACGAATACTTAAATGGTTAATTATCTCAAAAACTATAAACTTTTTGTATAGGCATGTATATTAGAATATTGTAGGCATTTGCACAACAGTTATTTTGATATATGAATGAAGTTCATAGATTCAAAGGTCAAGGTCATAGATGCAAACTAATACTTAAATGGTTAATTATCTCAGAAACTATAAACTTTTTGTATAGGCATGTATATTGGAATAAGGTACGTATTGGCCTAACAATCATTTTGATGTATGAATGAAGGTCATAGGTTCAAAAGTCAAGGTCATAGACGCGAACGAATACTTAAATGGTTAATTATCTCAAAAACTATAAACATTTTGTATAGGCATGTATATTGGAATATTGCAGGCATTTGCACAACAATCATTTTGATATATGAATGAAGGTCATAGGTTCAAAGGTCAAGGTCATAGATGCAAACGAATATTTAAATGGTTAATTATCTCAAAAACTATAAACTCTTTGTATAGGCATGTATATTGGAATACTGTAGGTATTGGCCTAATGCACATTTTAATATCAATGTTTTAGCTGTTTATAAATAATATATTGTAGCTAGACTTTAAATATGTTATATATAGCATACTTATATAATAATTATTATAATTAATTTGCAAAAATACTTGCATATTATTGGCCCTTACTGCTGAAAATTTTGATATTCTCTTTTATTAATGTCATTGACCATTGAACCTCTGCATAAGATATGTACTCTTTCTCAGGTGAGCGTTAAGGCCCATGGGCCTCTTGTTAAAAAATAATTTGCATTTTGTTACATGTTAACCTATAAGATCTGCTCATTAGTAATCATGGTTTTACATGGGGCGAATTATCTCCCTTAACTACCGTAATTATAAGTTATTTACTGAAAATGCTACTATATCAATTTAAAATAAAAACAAATTGCCATCGTTAAGGTAGATAGTTCGGCTAAGTTTTACACATCTCTAAAAGAATTTCATTTTTTAAATAATAATTCATTATTCATATAAATTCGTGAAAATTGTTATTTTTGTTATTTTACTTATAAGAACATATTTTATAGATTATTGTTTATTTACAAACTGTTACTAATGTTTCATTTTTCACTGTTGAAATTTTTTTTCCCATTTTGGGATAAAAACGCAAAATTTCACTGAAACTCATTTTTCACTTTCTAGCCATATCAGATACTGTGCAGACCTGTTGAAAGTTTAACACCAAGCGAAGTGCTGAATCACCAGCCCATCTCGATCACTGGTTAGCTTTATCCCGATAGTTTTTTGGCAGCTATTTTAGCTATCTATTGGCAGCTGCTTGATGTCACTTGACAGCTTTTCGGCCACTAGTCACCAATTTCTCGGCTACTTCTTTTTGTGCGGTGTTAAACTTTCGACAGGTCTGTAGTGTAGGGTGTAATTAATATATAGTTTGGATCGGGACTCTTGTTGGATGAGCTTCATATGTTGGTAATGTTTTGATGGTCAGCAAGGAGTGTAGGCATTTGTATACTGCGTCAAGTTTGACCTGTCCGTTTGACCTTTAATTTGAATATCCAAACATATATATCCATTGTGTAATTTAGGGGCTTATCACAGTTACAGGATATAAAGTTGATATATAAGGGTATAGGATAGTAATGTTGGATATCTGGTTTTTATAATAATGAAACATGCTGCCTTACCTAAATCACACAGTCCATTGGCCCAATCTAATATTCAAATTAAAGTTTAAACGGTCAGTTCAAACTTGACCCACTATAGATACCCACTATACATACCGTTATCTTTACATATCATTCCATTAAACTTGAAAACGTCATAATTGCTGATGTTATGAAGGAGATATCCAACCCGCAGCACCTTCAAGATTATATGAATTATAGTTACTTATTTCCCATTCTTACCTTTGTTTATTCATATAAAATTATACTATGTGTTGTTGCTATATTTGAAATACATGTGCATGTATATAGGATCTCTGCCAATGTTTTGCCACCTATAATAGTTTATAATAGAATATTTTTGCATGGTTGTTTATTGTGCGTGCCACAAGAATAATCAACAGTACAGACTTATCGAAAGACACTGAGCTAAGGAATAAGTGCCAAATTGGCGGCTCATGTTGGCCTCTCATTAATTATATATCGACTGCTTATTAGCAGTTTCTATCTTTCGCGCAGTAGCTTCTTCACCACTAGTTAGCCATTTCTCGACAGCCAAATCTTGACTCCTTTTTGTTAACCCAGTGTTAAACTTTTGACAGGTCTGTACTGTATGAAAATATGCTTTGGGTGATCACAATGTTTAAAATTTAAATTAGAAGGATGAAGATTATGTAGCATGTTACTTTCTGAGAAATTGATAATAAGTTACTGTCAGTGTATAAGTTTTTGCAGTGGGCTTATGTTTTAGCGACTTTTGCGATGGTACAGTTACTGTAATTTAAATCCACCGTCAAACGTACAGGTGATCTATGACATATACGCCAATTGAATTTACCCGATTTTGTTATTTGCTTTAAAATTTGAACACGCTAAGATTGTTAAAGTTTCCATATTTTTCAGTCGCTCTCCTTTTACTATAAGCTTGTTGTAATTTGATGTAAACAACGACGTTGTCATGCCTAAATTTTCTTTATACAATTTACCACGTGCTGTTTATTTTATCCAGATGCAATCATGATGTTCATGAAACATTTCCATTATTATCAAGAATCTTCTATTGGTCTCATCAAGTTTAATTAAGTAAACTGTTACCTTGTTTAACACAACTTACAACAAGTTGAAATGTATGACCTATTTTTGCATTTTCTATTAGAAGCACCATCTGTTGTTATATCAGGTTTTTAAACATAAGACCGTTATGTATTTATAACCCATGTCAAAGATAAATGGTTTTTTAGAGTTTAATAATTATCTTTTTTTGAAATTGCAATTTATATATATACATAACACAGGATTGTTACAGTTGTTATTACTTGAATTGAACACTAGTATTATTTTCAAGAATTCAAAAATGGCACATTTACATGTAGGGTTCGTCAGCATTCCACGTGGTATCCCCTTAACGTTTGTGCGGAACTACTATTCACATAACCCAACGTTTTCCAGTAAAAAAAACTACATTATCTCAGGAACTTTGATGTTTTTAAGTACATTATTGCACAAGTCGACTTCCCGTAAAGCAACATTACTTAGGGAATTAGCGACATAAATCATTCAGAAACGTTATGCATAAACGTCAAGGGTATCAACCACGCGGTGAGATGACGAACCTTATTCAGTTACTACCCACTTTTAATGTTTATGTCAGTGAATAGTCTTAGTGTATTTATATACTAATATTGTTTTTTAGATGTAATTAAGTTTTTCCTTTATCGTGATTTTTACAATTTTTCCTCATTTTTGTCTAATATAAGTGCTAGTTATGAATCCATTTATTCAAGTCTGTGATTGTGTGTATACGTTTTTATTTATCTATTTTTATTTTTTGGTGAATCAATTTTTACTTACTTGTTATGAATTGTTGTAGTAGATATAGATGTATATATGGTGAGTTTTATTTATCTATACGTTTAAGAATTGTAAGATATACTGTTTATGTTATTGTTGTTATGGTAACCAATTTATATTTGTAAATAGTTTGGAAATAGGGTCTATAGATCTCGTCATGTGACCAGCGTCAATTTGCGATTCCCGGGTTCCATAACAGCCGGCGTTGTTAGAAACTGCTGTTTAATGACGTCATGTGACATCGTTTTTTGACGTTATTTACGGCAGCGTTTTTTCCTGACGTAAAATGGGGTTCGCCAGCGTATTGCATGATGCACTCTAACGTTTGTACGGTATCATATCAGTTCATGTTTTTTCCGTTAAAACGACGTTATTCCGGGAAATCATGAAGTAAACGGTTTTCAAAAACGTCCCACAGAAAGATTAAGGGGTGTCGATCACGTGGTACAGCGGCGAACCTCGTTTTAAGGATTATTTGCATATATGGGTATAAAATTGAGATTTTTAGACGAGATTTATAGATCCGATTTGGTTTTGTTTTTTACACAAACACACAAAGCAATGATTTGTATATATTTCATACCTATATTTAAACTAATGTGTTTTTTGTTTCACGGTTTAAAAGAACAATACAAAATTATGAAATTAAATTTATGTTATAAAAATGAATACCTATTCAAATAAAGATATATTTCCATAAAATGTTATTTAATTTGCATATAAGTTTAGGTATTTACTACAATTTGGATGAAAAAAGCTTAAATAAGCCTATACAAAAATGTTTTCAATAAAAGAAATGTTTGAAATCAGTGTATGTTGTACTTCATCTATATCCAAGTTTCTTATTGGCTCATGGGGCCGAGGATGAGATAAACGTCCCATTGGGATTCCCAATATTGTTTTTTTGTCATAATATTAATAATTTTATATCCCATTGATGGATTTCAATGCAACTACATGTAGATGTAAAAGCAAACCAGCATAAAATAATGTCATATTTTCTAAAACCTTAAAATACATGTAAAGATAAAAAAGGATTAGCAGAGCGTGGATTCGAACCACGGACCTCTGGGTTATGGGCCCAGCACGCTTCCAAACTGCGCCACTCTGCTGTATGTATTTTATACACAATTCTTCTTTTTATATCTTAGAAATATCAAAATATATTTCATCATATTTTATTCTTAATTTTATACAAGAGTTATCCCCCTTAAGACCAACTTCAATAGTTTGAACAATTTCCTACTTTTTCTAAGCCCAGCTTTACAATTTGAATCGATTTAGATAATAATTTTTTTCAGTCTTTTATTCCAATGTTTATATTTCTCATGTACCTGTGCATTATTATTTTATGCAGTTTGGAGCAAGAAAACTCCCGCGTGTAAAATTGTTTTCAGATATTATTGTTCAGTGCTACGAAGTTGGTTTAGTTGATTTGTGGAAAATATTTTATTTTTACTTCTATCGTATATATGAAGTCAATACCACTTACCACTTCAGTTTACACATTTCCTTTATTTATGGTCTTGGTGGCCGTTTGGACTCTAATTTAGAGCGCACTTGCAGATCATAGTGCCTGTTGTCGACTAGACTCGAATCCCATTCATGCAGATCCTAATATGAGGAATTTTTAACTCGCTCGTCAGAGGTCGGTGGTTTTTTCTGAATACTCCGTTTTCCTTCTCCATTATTGGGCATGAAACAGCAAAACTCAACATTTCACTGATTTATTTACACCAAACAATATTCGTTTACTACTAAGTCTCTTACTAAATAAACATTCCCAATCAAACCGGGGTTGCTAAATGATAAGAAAAGTTTTATGCGCATGATTCTGGTCCTGCAAACTTTTCTAAGAATATGTACATGTATATACAGTTGTTGGTTTCCTGTTTCAACTTCATCCACTGCACCATTTGCAAGTTCAATTGTTGGTCGCATACATTTGAAAACATTGTAGTTAAAATTAAGTGTTACTTTGATGCAGAAGTTAAACAAACATGGAAAAGGAAAAATATTAGCAGAGCGTGGTTTCGATCCACGGACCTCTGGGTTATGGGCCCAGCACGCTTCCACTGCGCCACTCTGCTACATACATATATTAATTTCATTTTTACAATTTATGTCGTGGAAATATCAAAATATATTTCATCATATTATAATCTAAATTTTATACAGGAGTTATTCCTCTTTACATCATAATCAAACGTTTTTCTTGGCCGCCTGTGTTACAATAACAGTCGGTTCGTGAAATTTTTTTTCAGTTTCAAAATTTTTTATTTTATATTTCGCCAGTTTATTTTATGCCAATGAAACTAGATTCCACTGTGCCAATCTGCTGTATAAATTTATTACCTATATTTCTAAAATGGCGTAGAAATATCAAAATATAATTTCATAGTCTGGGTGACCAAATGGTCTTTAAAGTGCGTTTGTTTATCACAGTGCCTCTTGGTCACGACTTAACCCACTCGTGCAGATCCTAGTATGAAAAGTTTTTCAATTCGCTTGTCAAAGTTCGGTGGTTTTTCTCTTTACACTCCGTTTTTGTCATTATTAGGAATAAAACAATACTGTACATTTCACTAATTGACTTATACCAACCAATCAAAAACAAACATACTAATCCATGTCCGAATCACAATCCAGAATCCACTGCACCAATCATATAAACACTTTTCTTTTGAAAACTTTAAAGTTTTAATTATGTGTTACATTGATGCAGAAGATTTACAAAGATGAAAAAAAATATTAGCAGAGCGTGGTTTCGATCCACGGACCTCTGGGTTATGGGCCCAGCACGCTTCCACTGCGCCACTCTGCTACATACATTTATTACCTACATTTCTCGATTTTATGTGCTTGAAATTACAAAATATATTTCATCATATTTTAATTTAAATTTTGTACAGGAGTTATTCCTCTTTACCTCATATTCTTGACCGCCTGCGTTTCAATTACAGTCGGTTAATTTAATAATTATTTTCAGTTTCGAAAACTTTTATTTAAAATTTCGCCTGCATTATTTTATGAAAAGGTATTTTTTGGTGATTAGAATGTGCATGGTTCTGGTCTATTTCACATTTCTTATAACATTTATATTATATCCGTGGATGTTTTATCCATAAAAACAATTTGCACATTTCATTTGACGATCAACACTTTTTCAGAACTGTAAATAAGCAATTTCTTTCATGCTAAATTTATGAAAATATTATAAAATGATTAGCAGAGCGTGGATTCGAACCACGGACCTCTGGGTTATGGGCCCAGCACGCTTCCAAACTGCGCCACTCTGCTGTATGTATTTTATACCTATATTTCTTCATTTTATATCTTAGAAATATCAAAATATATTTCATCATATCTTATGCTCAATATTTCATACAAGAGTCATTCCCCTCAAGATTTGCTTCAAAAGTTTCAACAATTTCTTACTTGTTCTAAGCCCAGCTTACAATTTGTAGTCACAAACCTACAAAACAGTTTATACAGTCGATTCATATATAATTCTTCTCAGTTTAAAAAAAATCTTTTATTCCAATGATCATTTTCCCCTATGTATATACATATAATTTTATGCAGTTTGGAGCAGGAAAACTTCCCCGTGTAAAAGTGTTGTTTTCAGATATTATTGCTCAGTGCTACGAAGTTGGTTTGGTTGATTTGTAGAAAATATATTTATACATATGTTAGTCCATCATATTGAAACTTCATTTTACCACTCCAATTTTACATTTTTCCCTTATTCATGGTCTGGGTGACCGAATAGTCTTTAGAGCTCTTCTGGGTCACAGTGCCTCTTACCGACTAGACTCGAATCCTACTCATGTAGATCTTAGTATGAGTAGTTTTTCAATTCGTTTAAAGTTCGGTGGTTTTCTCTGAACACTCCGTTTTCCTTTCTTCACTATTATTGGGCATGAAACAACAATACTGTACATTTCACTAATTAACCACACCAAACAATATAAGTCTAGAACTTAGTCTCTGATTAGATGAAGTTGCTAAGTGATAATAAAAGTTTTATGCGCATGATTCTGGTCCCACAGACTTTTCTTAGAATATGTATACATACGCGGTTGTTGGATTACTGTTTCAACTTTATCCACTGCACGAATCATTTGCACGTTCACATGTTGATAATATTAACACTTTTCTCTTGGAAACTTTAAAAAGTTTTAAATGTGTTTCTTTGATGCAGAAGTTATACAAATATAGAAAAATTATTAGCAGAGCGTGGTTTCGATCCACGGACCTCTGGGTTATGGGCCCAGCACGCTTCCACTGCGCCACTCTGCTACATACTTTCAGTGACTACAGGTAGATTTCTTTAATTTATGTCGTAGAAATATCAAAATTATTTCATCATATTTTAATTTAAATTTCATACAGGAGTTATTCCTCTTTACATCGTATTCAAACGTTTTTCTTGGCTGCTC
Source organism: Anadara kagoshimensis (assembly GCA_021292105.1). Lineage (NCBI taxonomy): Eukaryota > Metazoa > Mollusca > Bivalvia > Arcoida > Arcidae > Anadara > Anadara kagoshimensis. The sequence goes on from CM037861.1 coordinate 32,174,430, forward strand.
ATGTACAACAGTCGGTTCATTAAATAATTCTTTTCAGTTTCAAAAACTTTTTTTAATATTTCGCCAGTATTATTTTATGCCAATGAAACTGGATTTTTCGGTGATTAGAATGTACATGGTTCTCGTATAACAAACATTTCTGAGAACATCTCTATCATATCCTTGTTTAGTGGTTTGTTTATCCATAGCAACGGTTTGCTCATTTTATTTGATGATCAACACTTTTTGATAACTAAATATGCAAAATTTATGAAAAGATAAAAGAAAAAGATTAGCAGAGCGTGGTTTCGATCCACAGACCTCTGGGTTATGCGCTTCCACTGCGCCACTCTGCTACATACATTTTTACCTACATTTCTGTCATTAATGTCGCGCGTTTTTAAAAGGAAAACAAATCATAGAAAACCTCAACCGTAAATTGTCGAGTTTTCAAAAACCTCGTATTTGTTTAACAAACTCTGCCCCTTTGCACTGTTCTATGACGTTGACTATATTGATATCTTTTCATTTTTTAAAATTAATTCGTTATACAAGGTGTAAACTATTTTCCCCAACACGTGTATTTTTGCACAATTTCCTTTAAAAAATGCAACAAATGTTTTAAAAACTCTTAAATTATCGATTCCTACTTTATTTTTATTTATAAATCTCCACACTTGTGTAGGTAATTTCATAATTATACCCCTCTTTCACGCTTTTCAACCAAATGGTTTTCTCTTGAATTTTCCTACTTAAATGACCCTTAATATAAAAGTTATAAAAATATTAAAATAAAACATAAAAAAATGAATAGCAGAGCGTGGTTTCGATCCACGGACCTCTGGGTTATGGGCCCAGCACGCTTCCACTGCGCCACTCTGCTACATATATTAATTACCTAGTACATTTCTACAATTATATCAAAATATATTTCATCATATTTTAAATCTACATTTCATACAGGAGTTTTTCCTCTTTAACATCATATGTACATGTTATTATTTTTAATCATCAGTGAACACCTTCAATCATATTTCAAGTATCTCATAATTTTTTCCCAACATCATGTGCATTTTTTAGTCAAACATAATAAAAGTTTTTTTAAATAATTATTTTTAGTTTAAAAAACCTTTTATTTTGATATATTATTATTTCGACTTTATATGTGTTTTATTGTTTTATTTTATGCTGTTCAGAGCAGGAAATTCCCTGGCTTACCCTGTTTAAGGTTATTAAAATTTTTTGCTTGTATTTTTTTTTAAAAAGTGCTATGGAGCTGGTTTGGTTGATCCGTAGTACCAGTACAGTCCAACGTGTCTTAAAGGCCACCTCTATATAAGGACCACCTGCTTCCAAAGGCCAGTGGAATTGTATCCCATTTGGTCTTTATTTATATTTTTTGAACCTTTATATAAAAGCCACCTGCCCATAAAGGCCACTTTTACTGGTTTCCTTTGGTGGACTTTATAGACAGGTTTGACTGTATATGGATATAATTCATGTTTACCTCTAACGCATTTTGTAAGTCCAAACTTATACTTCATATACCACATCAGTTTGTTCATTTCTCATATATTTACGGGGTCTGGGTTGCCGAATAGTCTGTGCAGCACACATACGGAGTAAAATGACTCTTACCGCCTAGAATCGAACAACACTTCGGCAGATTTTTTCAGTTCGAAGATCATTGGTTTTATCTGGCCACTCCGGTTTCCTGCATTAATAAAGGATCCCTGACATGAAATAGCATTACACACATATTCAATCGAAAGAACACAAACAAAAAGATAAGCGAGTTTGTTAAACATCGGAGGTGGAAATGGATGAACATACAAGGATTGCTCTGCAATGGACACCAGCAGAAGGAAAGAGAAGAAGAGGGCGGCCAAAGGAGACCTGGTGCAGGACTGTTGAAAGGGAAAGATCGGATCTTTGACTTAGGATATGGAGTGAAGCTGCTAAAATAGCTGCCAACAGAGATTTTTGGAGGAGAAAGATATCTGGCCTTATTCTCCACAAGGAGAGATGGACATAAGTCATGAAACACCATTACACACATATTTCACTGTTCATAATCAACAACTAACATACATTAAATTAGTCAACTACTCCGTCTTTTACTAGATGAACAATTCCAATAAAATCGGAGTTCTAAGATAAAACGAATGTACATAATATTGATCCATGAAACATTTACGAGTACCTTTTTTATTATTATCCCTAGTTGTTGGTTTCACTTCATCCAGATCACCAATTTGTATTTTCCATTTGTCAATATTCCATCATATCATAAAAGAGTTATTCCTTCAATATTTTATAATTTCTTATATTTCTTACCTCCCAGCTTCACAATTCTCAGTCAAACACTTACAAAATAGTCAATTTCTTAAATATTTCTTTCAGGTTAAAGTATTTATTTAAATAAAATATGCTCATATTAAAGCGATTCCTGACAACAATTTAAAAGGAAATTTTTCTAAATTAAAATTGTTTTTTGGTTGCAATAAAAGATTAAAACTAAAGTTTTATATGTTCTTTTTTTCATATTGGCCAGATGACATCTTATGAGATAAGAAAAATGAAAAATAATTAGCAGAGCGTGGTTTCGATCCACGGACCTCTGGGTTATGGGCCCAGCACGCTTCCACTGCGCCACTCTGCTGTATACGTTTATTACCTAGATTCTACAATTTATGTCGTAGAAATATCAAAATATATTTCATCATGCTATATTTAAAATTGTAAATTTCTTACAAGAGTTATTCCTCTTTTATATTAAGTTACGAGTTTTATTTTGCAGTAGGCCTAACTGGCTCCGGTTTCACAATAATTTCTTGACAAAGATTTTCCTTAACTTAACTATGGCAAATTTGATACATTAATGATTTTGTTAATTTTTAAGATATTCAGGAATTAAAGGTGTCAAACAGAAGATCAAGCAAAGAAAATAACTGTTATATTTTAATTTTGTCGAAACTTTTTTTGTAGTACCATAAAATGTCGCCAAAATTTACCAGATTTAAGTTAAGAAAAATGTTGGTTAAGGAATGATTGTGCTCCACGAATTTTCCCAAAAGTTCTTACAAACTATTCTAAGGCAATGTTGAGGTGCCGTATAAAAAGATAAACAACATTGACCTGTCCGCTTGACCATTTATTAGGATGATCCACTCAATAAATGGATAGTCTTAAGATACACAGTGTTCAGGTGTACTCTATGAGGTGAGCAGATCTCATGATGTAGACAAAATAAACACCTGTGCTCCCTATACAGAGATGTAATTGGTCCGTGATGAATATTTAAATGAAAGGTCAAGCGTACAAGTCAAAGTTATTTGCCTATCGCAAGATGTTGTGAAGTTTGTTTTTGTGTCGCCTGTAATACTTGGGTCACTACAGCCTACAATTCTTGTTAAGCATACCAAAATTCGATGGTGGAGCAAAAACTGTAAGGATACTGCAATCTGATTGGTCGATGGTTTCCAAATGATAGCCCCCTGTACTATTGATCGGATTTGGAACCATGAAACGGCACTTGTTCACTGTACAACTGTCAGACCTGCTTAAAAGATCACCTCTATATAATGGCCACCTGTTTATAAAGGCCAGTAAAATTTGATACCAATTGCTATTTATCCATGTTATTGGAATATGTATATGTTGGCCACCTGCCCATAAAGGCCACTTTTACTGGTTCTCTTTGATGACCTTTATAGACAGGGTTGATTGTATTTATTACCCAAGTATCTCTGTCAAGTTAATCTCATTAAGAATTTCGTTGAACCAAGTGTGACATTGCATTAGAATATTAGAAAAAATGAAATGATTAACAGAGTTAGCGTGGTTTCTATCCACGAACCTCAGAATTATGTACTCAGTACTCTTCCACCGCCAATTCGGATGTAAATAGGTTTTACAGACACTTAAAACTTTGTCTACATGATTTGTCTCTCTTTGAGAGTTTTCAATCTTGTTCAAGATACTTTATTTTATTTTCGGGTTGTTTTTTAAATACAATTTGCACAAGGCACATTACGGAAACATGAAAATCTTGGTTCCATGTTTTGTTGTATGAAAGAAATATATTTATTTATTTATTTATTTATTTATTTATTTACTTATTTATTTATTTATTGAATACGTGGGGGTATATTCAACAGCATTGGACCATTCAGTTTCTACGTACCTAAACGCATTAATTTTAACCGAGTCGCATTTTAAGCATAAATCCACACCAAAATGTACCCAAATTATAAATTCTGCCAAAAGTTTTCGATTTAAATTAATACATTCACAGTACACGATGCAGAGAGCTGACTTAATTACAGGCAATAAAGCATGTATTTATTTCCCCTAAATAATTAAGCGTTTATAAGCTTTGTCAGCAGACGGTGAAACAATCAGAAAAGCAATTCAATACACACTAAAATTTAAAATAACACTCCGAGACTTCAAATTACAAGATTATTAAAAATTATAAATTATTAAAATTAAAATTTTCACGTCGTGCCAAACAATTCAAAGCGTGACTATCAAACAGTTTTTATGGGATTTAAATAAAGTACAGGCCTGTTGAAAGTTTAACATTGATCTAGCGAAATAGTGCCGAATATCACCCCTTCGTCAGCTTTATCTTGGCAATGTGTTTTTGGGAAAAGCTGCTACCGTTCTTTCGGCAGCTTTTCGGTCACTGACTACTTATATTTTGGCCGCTTAGCAGGCCCAACTTTGACACCTTGTCGTAAACTCAGTATTAATCTTTCGACAGGTCTGTACTGCAAATATTCTTTACGTAAACCATTGTTATGATTTTTTAATTAAGGTTGACTAATATAAATATAGTAAATTCGATTCAGCAGAAAGGATCCGTAGGCATATTAAATAAAGCCGATTTTTTCTCTTTGAAATGCATACCTTTATTAAACCTAAACAATTTTCAATATCTGTTTAACATCAAGGTGAACAAGATAAAATGGTGTATTTTCTATTCCATTACTTTTAAACAAATATTTGCCAAATCCACATCTTTTGTAGTAAAATTATTAATATACCTCTGTAAAGACCGGTAAAAAGAACAAGAAGTGGACAGCTACTCCGAAAGGAAACACTGCGTTGTATTGTATATAGTGTTCTCAGACAAAAGTTAACAGTTTTTTTTTCAATATATAAATCCGTGTGAACGGGAACAAAACCAGGGACTATATAGAACCTCTTGTATTAATGGATTATATGAAATATGAGAATAAAAATTTGAAACGATTTCAATATTAATATATATAATTTTTCATATTGAAATTTAAAACATGGATTTTGGTTTTCGAATGGACAAAGTTAAATGTGATTTGTCAGAGACAGTTTTAAATAGAAAGGCCGTATGGATAATTTTTGTCTAATATTAAAGATAAAAATGTTTAAACTAAAAAGAAGTAAAACACGATTTGGGAAGCTGACATCAAAATGCAACATCTAACTGAGCCGCAATTTTGGCTTTAAAATTGCGCGTTTTAACGAGAAGCCAACATCAATATACAACAAATTGAGACGGACTAAAAAACAGAAACGGAAATAACATACTAAGCTACAAAATGAGAATATGTGGGGATGCGCCAGCTCGGCTAAAGTTCGGAATAGTACTCATGGTAGTAGGACTTGTTGTTTTCATAGGCGGTTTTGCATCAATAAACTGGATGGTTTCTGAAACAGTAAGAGAAAAGACGGATCTGACAGTAGGACTCTTTAATATGAAAAACTGTTCAGATTCTACTGCTTGTGTAGAGATACCTGTAGACCATACTAGTTATGAAAATGGTAAGTTGAGAGAGAGAGAGAGAGAGAGAGAGAGAGAGAGAGAGCGCAAGAACGAGAGAGAGATGTGGGATATTGTTTCTTCAACATGTTTAGGGTATCTAAAATCTGGAATCTTATTACTTATACCAAGGGACCGCGAAACGCGAAATTTAAGCATTCTTAATACATGTTTAACTATAACGTTTCTATTTTGCGCTAGTTTTTGTAAATAAGTTTTTTGCATGTATTTGTTTTTGTTACATAATGACTTCTCGAACCGTTTCTAGTATACAAGATAATTTTTAATATCACGCGGTTTTCATGTCATTTGATTTTTTTTATCAACTTGCTCGGCTAGGGCGCGTAAAATGCGCCCGACTATGTTAACACCTCTAATCAAACGAGGGATGGCAAGCTATTTATTTTCACATTATTAGCTATGATTTTTGTTCATGAAACATTTTTCAGAATAATATTTCTTAGGTATTACTAATTGATACATGTATATGCAAAATAATATACAATGTGCTTATAATGAAGTCTAAGCAAAAATCTGGAAATACGTTTTTATTTTTTTCAGATGTTTTCAAAGCAGTAAAGTATATGGAGTGTATCCTATTGGTGTTCTTCACAGTAATTACGGCTTTTTATGCGGTATATGTGTGTGCGCCAACAGCAAGAAGTAGGTGCCTTGCAATAACGATCATCGCATGCAACTTTGCTTTGAGTAAGTGAATTTTGTATTTTTTTTTTAAAGTTTCATTAATTCTTTAGGATTAAGTCATTGTGCTTAAAAATGTTTTCATACACTCTGTTTTAAGCTTTTAAGGCTTAAAATTCTTTAAATAACAACTATCTTAAACCAATGATGACTTAATCGGCATATATTTTTCCTTATTGTACCTCAATTGTTGTATATTCCAAATTTTAAACTTCAAGAAAATGACTGAGAATTCTATCTCCTCAATTACAGTTGTTCGAAGCGCGATTAGTTTCTTCAGTGATTAGCACAAATACAAAACATCAATAACAATTAACATATCATTATTGAATCAACAGATTTAAAACATAAAATTAAACAATTTAATGAAATTCTATACAACTTTTATGATTCAAGTAAAATGAAAAAAAATGTTTGATAAAAAAAAAAAAAAAAAACCCAGACTAATCAATAATTAAAATGATCAAGCTTCGACACACTTGGTCCAGATGTCAGTCTATTGTTTAGAATTGATGAAATATAATGTACTTGGTCAAAGTAAAACACAACTATTTCATATGAAAATAATGATCTACGCATCTAAAAGAGTTATTGGGTTATATAAAAGGGGCTGAGTAAAGGACTAGTCTGTATCAAATATCTAAGTATCAATATTTTCAAGTCTCATTTCCGTGGTGAAAGTTTAACCTGCCTTGTCAGTTTTTACTATGTTTTTGGATAGTGATTCGGAAATGGATCAGTCTGTTTGTTTTTGACTCTTTTATCATGTCGAAGAAAACTGAAATATTGATACTTAGATATTTGATAAAGGATAAACAAAACATACGGACCTCTATATATATGTGGAGAGATAATCTCATCGCTTGTAAAATTTAACAGAAATTAGAAGGTTTTAAGGAATTTTTAAATTAAAATATTACATATACACGCAGTGTCGTGTTTTTAAAATTTAATTTTTTTTTTTGCATTTTACATTTTATTCTTTTGACGGGGACAGTTAATTAGCCAGTATAATAATAACCCATACAATAATCGTAGATAACGAATCTTTAAAGGGTATCTAAGGTTCCATTTTACGGTATTATTATTATTCTATTTGATTTCGTTTTGGTATTACAGAGTTCAATTTTACCATGCTAATGTATGCCAATTACTTTGTCAAATCACCAAATATCTTTTCAGAAATACATTTAATTAATCTTTAAATTTAAAGAAAAGTGTTTCATGTTGTTTCTTATCTTAAAAGTTTGCTTAGTTTCGTATGAATTTTCTTAAATTAAAGGAAGCTATTTCATATCATTAAATACTTGGACACAGAATGAAATGCTGGATGTACCATTTTTTCATTTCACTTGTAGCATTTGTTTTAATTAAGTAAAACATTGTCACTCGATGCGTAATTTATCTAGATTCCGATAATACGATAGAATGAGGGTTGCAAAATGCGTTGGATTTGCCTACGTGTCTTCCAAATCGAAAGAACGTAGTACATGTATTAATAATAAACCAGGCTGCTTGAAAATAAATTGTTGATTTGGGGATATTGCAAGCTTAAGCTTACCAATGCCCTCAAAAAGTTTTATGGCCGTCATCACAGTATTGTTGATAAGTTTGATGTCTCTGTGTCCAGGATTGCCCAGGATATATTTAGATATATAAAAGTTCCATGTTCTTTATACACAATTTTGATTACATACGTAGCGGATGTAGCTAGCTAAACAGGAGGTGCTTATCCTTCTGGAGCGCCTGGCCTCACTTGCCTGGTGTAAGGTCAGGTGTCTAACCTGACTTGTCAGTTCCAAAGTTTTTACTTTGCTTCTGGATTGTGATTCGGACATAGATTAGTATGTTTGTTTTTGATTGATACTTCATGAGACTTGCTACATAATGCATGATGATGATCTTATATGCAACTAATTTTTTGTTTTCTCAGTTTAATTGTAATTATATCTTGCGTTATATTTCTATTGAAATGAGCTAATTGTTAATTGTTTTGTGTGTATGTGCTCATTATATGTTTAAAAACGATAGGTACATCATTTAATATTTTCCAAAGTGGTATAAATGATTTTTCAAGTAAAACCTAGTCATGGTGCCCCTCTATGACTTCACCACCCTACTTATCCTACAATAATAAGTGTTTTGAAGTACAACAATCTGTTCCTGTTATGTTTTGATTCATACCTCTCCTTCGAAGTATCGCCAAACCCTTAATAACGCTGAATCTGACTGAAGAAATAGAGGCGATGAATCGAGTGAGTTGAGTTGAGTAATGCTGTTTAACGTCTAAGTCAAGAATATTTCACTTATATCGAGACATCCCCAGGTATAGGCGAAGGTGCAGAAATTTTGTGTTGCGCTGATTGCATTATACAGTAGGGTTCTTTATCGTGCCAAACCCACCGTGACACGGACCTCGTTTATTTTAAGTTCCCATCCGAAAGAACCGTGACTTTCATTTCATGATACTGAGTGTTTGGCGAAAGAACATTCACTACCCACTCTCAAGTTTTGGGTCAGACCCGGTCGGGGTCTCCCACTTACGGAACAAACACTTTACCAACTGGGCTACCGCAGTGGTGATTTATCGATTTACGGTACAACCTGCCTTAAATGCTATCTCTATATAAGGGTCATCTGCTTATAAAGGCCAGTAGAATTGTATCCCAATTGTTCTTTATTCATATTATTTGAACCTGTATATAAAGGCTACCTGTCCCTAGAGGCCACTATTACTGTCTCCCTTGGGTGGCCTTTAAAGACAGATTTGACTGTACTATATACATGTAATTGCTATTCTTAAGCTTTACTGAAACTTAGTATTTTATTCTTGTTTTTCAGTATTTTTTCAGGTGATCTGCATGATTTGTTGGCTAGTTCAGATACCGAGTAACTTTTTCCCATCGTTTTCCCTTGGTATAATAATATTATCAGTAGTATTGGCTCTGGTAGCTGCGACTCTGCTCATGAAGGACGTTCGAGCACACGACTCTTACTATACCCAACACATCAAACCAGTTCCAGCGCCAAACCCTATAAAACAACTAACGGAAACCTCCTTTAGAGTTGGACCGAGTCCTGCAATACATAAAAAGAAAATTCCCGACTCGCCTCAAATGCCACCTTCACCAATGTTTGGAGGGGCACACACAAAAAGATGGCAGAAATATCCAGTAACCCCATCACCGCCTGACACTCCGTCGACCATTACAAAATTTATGTTTGAGGAAAAATTAAAATCAAAAACATACCGGTCACCTCCGCCATCGTATCATTCTACGTCATCAAGGAGATATGGGACTCCGAAATGCGTCACTCGTTACGATAACAAGGCCAGGTGAAAACTGTAAACATGACATTGGAGATGGTCTACATAGTATGAATTATTTAATTGTAAAATAATTTTGTTAAATTTCCATCACTAATTGTTTTATTTAGTAATTTTACCGAACGTGGTTTACAGTTGGTCAATTTTGATGTCGTGACTATTGAGAGCAAAGTCATTGTCATTGCAATAATTTCACATGCGCGCGTTATTATTAAAACGTTAATTAAACAGGACATTACATGTATATTAAAAACCTTGAGAAGAATTATGAAAATAAATGTTCTAATTTATAAATTGTGTAAAAGCCGTTTTTCCTGGTTGATAGAACAATAACTAAACCTTACTGCTTTTTTTATTTCTTTTGACTGTGTCTTTATGACAATATGGGAGAAATGCAGTTACCCCATTCTCGCCGTATACATCGGCGACCATTACATAATTTATGATGAGAAAAAAGATTAAAATAAAAAAAATACCTGTCACTTCCGCCATCGTATCATTCTACGTCATCAAGAAGATATGGGACTCCGAAATGCGTCAATCGCTATGGTAGCAAGGCTATTTAAGAACAAAAGCTTGACATTGGAGATGATTTAGACAATGTTAATTATTCAGATGTAAAATAGTTCTGTTTAGTTTCAACCAGAAGAATTTTAATATTTTAGTGAACATGGATTACAGTTGGCCAATTTTGATGTCGTGATGAATGAGGGCAATGTCATTGTCACTGCAAACAATTTTATATGAGTTTTAATTAAAACGTTAATTAAAAAGGAAAAACATGATAAAATCCTTGAAAAGTATGACAATTATGTAATATGTAAATATATGTTCTAATTTATGAATTGTGTAAAGCGCTGTTTTTTCCTGGTTGACAGTACTAAAACTAAACCTTGCTTGGTTTTTATATCTTTAACCCGTGTTATTACGCAAAATCTATAATATAAATATCAGTGATCCTATTCCAACCTGAAACGCTGTCGACTGTTACAATATTTAAGTATGTGGAAAAAATAAAATAAAAACATACCAGTCACATCCGCCATCGTATGATTCTACGTCATCAAAAAGATATGAGACGCCGAATCTCGTCACTTGCTATGAAATCAAGGCTAAGTGAAAACAAAAACTTGAAATTGGAGATGATTTAGGCAATTTAATCATTCAGTTGTAAAATAGTTTTGTTCGTTTTCATCAGGAAAATTTTAATATTTTAGTGAACATGGATTACAGTTGACCAATTTTGATGTGATTAATGAGGGCAATTTCATTGTCACTGCAAACGTTAATTAAAAAGGAAAAACATGATAAAATCCTTAAAAAATATGACAATTATGTAATATGTAAATAAATGTTCTAATTTATGAATTGTGTAAAGCGCTGTTTTTTCCTGTTTGACAGTACTAAAACTAAACCTTGCTTGGTTTTTATATCTTTAACCAGTGTTATTACGCAAATATGATATAAATATCAGTGATCCTATTCCAACCTGAAACGCTGTCGACTGTTACAAAAAAAGTATGAGGAAAAACTAAAATAAAAACATACCAGTCACCTCAGCCATCGATGATTCTACGTCATCAAAAAGATATGGGACTCCGAAATGCGTCACTCGCTATGGTAGCAAGGCTATTTAAGAACAAAAACTTGAAATTGGAGATGATTTAGACAATTTAAATTCTTCAGTTGTAAAAAAGTTTTGTGTAGTTTCAATCAGAAGAATTTTAATATTTTAGTGAACATGGATTGCAGTTGGCCAATTTTTAAGTCGTGATGAATGAGGGCAATGTCATTGTCACTGCAAACATTTTCATATGCGTTGTAATTAAAACGTTAATTAAAAAGGAAAATCATAATAAATATTAAAAACCTTGAGAAGTATAATTATGTAATATGTAAATAAATGTTATAATTTAAAAAAAAATGTGCAAAAAAGTTTTTTCCTGGTTGACAGTACTAAAACTAAACCTTGGGATTTTTTTATCTTTCAACTGAATTATTACATTTATATTAATTTATATAAAAAATCAGACAGCTTAGGAAACATAGACAGATGGCAATGAACACAAAATTAGTATCTTTAAGAAATACTTTATCCCAGTAAATATAGTATTAATCATTTTGCTGTAAAATTGTTTTGTCAACATAATATGTATATAAAATGTACTTTAGGAACATTTTCTATTGGAACCGAATGATTAAGTGTTTGTATGCACATGTATGGTTTAAAAATAATTCTGTCTGGGACAGCAAATCTAAGTATTTATTGTATAATCAAACACACATTACCGATATGTCCCAAAGTCCATGCAATTAAGCCATGCAATAATAACTATGAAAATATTAGTATTATTGTCAGAAATATACTTAAATTTGCTGCTAGTTAAAATTTGAAATTTCTCAAAAACTAAGGTAAACTCCTTCATGCAAAGTTATTTGAGCTGATTTTGATAGAATAAATTTTGGTCCTTTGGGTTTCTTTTCAACATCTTGGAAAAAAGTTTTGTTTCATAATTTTGGTTCAACCACTACTGATGAGGAACTGTATTATTGTTTTCTAAAACGACTGTCTAGTGCTGTGAAATTAAGACTGGTATAATATATGTTTAATATCGCTGTGATCTTGTATGTCGCCTTGTTGTTATAACATGGAATGACTCCATCGTTCCTGTTGTCCATAATTTACTTCCTTTACATAAATATTTCTGAATAATACGATCTTACATCAAACACAAACATACCGAGCTATTTTTAAATCACAATCCCAAAAGCAAAATTTTTGAAAACTTGCAAATTAAGGTAATTACATTAACTTTCACGTGCAGTCAGGTGCTCCGGAAGGGTAAGCACTTCCTGTTTTGATTACTTTACACTTAGCCAACATTTTGAAGTTTTGTACCTCCGGAATCAAATGTTGGTTACATGGGAATTGCTGTTATTTGCAATATGTACCTATTACACTCGTTGAAAAAAGGAACTCTTTAATAAGTTTAACATTACATGACTAGATATGCAAGATATTCTATATAATGTAATGTATTTATTATGACGGAGTGGGTGTAGCTAGCTAGGCAAGAAGTGTTTATCTTTCCTTATCATCTGACCTCATTTCACAGATTGAAGTTCACGTGTTTAAATAAATTTGTCAGTTTTTTAAGTTTCACTTTGGTTTTGGGATTGTGATTTGGACATGGACCGGTATATTTTTGTGTGATGTAAACATGCCAGTACAGTCTGTACATAATTATCTTGCAGTTCTATTGCCATGCCTATAAATAGATGGTTATAGGATACTTTATGTTGATATGATGTTCCGGGATGTAGTTGTCTGGGTTTTTTGAATTACATTGCCTTATGTTTAATGTAGTTTTATCGACTACTTAAGTTATTATTTTATTATCAACCTGTTGTACACATAGGCAAACGACACTGATCTGTTCGCTTGACCTTTAATTTAAATATTTATATCTATTATAAACAAGTATACTTATATATAGGGAACGCACGTGTGTATTTCGATTATACAGTGTATAATTATAAATACTGAATACAATAACTGTTCATCTATGAACTCCGGACCCTAATACTACCCATGTAATGGGTCGATTCTCATATATGAATATTCTTAATGAAAGATCAAGCGGACAGGTCAATGGTGTTTGCCTTTACTTATATTTATGAAAAAATTATGTTGTGTTTATGATGTTGTTAGTTTGAAAGTTTGAATTCTATTAAAGCTTTAAGGTTGTTGTTCAAATAAATTATTATCTTGAAAATTAAGTTGCTTTAACGTAATATTTTTTAAAATATTTTTGCCCGGAAAAATATATACATGTACTTGACTTGACTTGGCTTGTGTGAGAGTCAATTAATTAAGTTGCAATCTATGATTTCGTACCCTGCCATTTGACATCAGAGACCATCAGTTGTGTCATCTGAGGCGGTTTTTCACGAATGTTGTTCTTGTAACCGCAAATCTCAAATTCACACTGATCTGGTCAAATGACGATACCTTCTTGCCCTATTATTCCGACTACAGAGTAAATACTTATCTTTTGATAGAGATATCCACCGGCCTCACTTTTCTGTTGGGTGTCAGTTTTGAAGTTTTTACTTCGCTTTGGGTGTGAGTGATTTGAACATGAAGAAGTATGTTTGTTTTTGATTAACACAAATAAGATACGTCCCAGAATAAGTTGAACACATTTATAGTGTTTTTGGTCATTTTAATTCGTGTACGTTATAACATAAAACTGGTTGATTTAGTTTTTGTAGTATTATTCAATCTACCTATTAATATATGTTCGTTTGAAAAAAGTACAATTCAGGTTCAAGACTTTTAAAAATCATGAAACATGTATCTCACGCACTTCAAAGACTAGAATTTCTTTGCTCATTTTCAATATATAACCTTAAACATTTACTTCAATAAATTGGGAACAATTATGAATTTTATTATGAATATTACGTGGTCTAAATTCGTGACTTGTATAATTTGTTCTATTTACACATGGAATAAGTTGAATTTATTCGGAAGATATTTTCAAATATTTGCTATCGCTAAAATTTCCTATAGGATTGTTGCAATTGGATTTTGTATTTTATCTAGACAAACTAAAATCAACACCAAATGTATTCAAAACCATAAACGTTCTTTTGATGCTCGGAAACGATAGATTTTTTAATATTTGATCAATTTTAATTTGGGTAAAAAGCAATAACGTGTAAAACACGTGTAAAATGTGTGCTAATATTTAAATAGGTAAAATGTTTAAGTCTGTTTCATAATTATTAGTTTGACCTTTTGTTATTATTATTTTTTAGATTTCAAATAATGCTGACCTTGTTTTACAGCATGTTACCCGACAAAGTAGAAGTACATTTAACTATGTTGCGGAAGTGTGACAAAGCTTGAACCTGTGAACAATGGTGAAATAACTAGGGGTGCCCTTATACCCTTATATAGCTGAATATTTATTTCCTAATTTTTATTCCTTTGTACCTGTGTACTCCAAATAGTTTCCAATTTACATGAATTTGATAATGGTCTTTTGACACACCACTTAAAAGTGCAGATCTTGGTTTATATAAGAAACAGGTAATTTCGTTTTTTACTGTGAACAAGTGGAATATAATGCTTGGTTATATACTCAATCACAGTGGAATCTTCAACAAAACGTCATTCAAATTAGGGAATATATAATGATAGGCTGACAGATTTTTTGTGTACTCATCATTCCCCCTTTATTTTTTTAAATATGTTTTTAAAACTAAAGCAATGTTAGGTGTTTTTTTTGGTAAAACACATAACCCTTTCCTGTAGGTTGACATTTTAGTGACGAGATATTTAAAAATATTACGTAGTGTCACAATAGTGTCACAATAAAGTGCAGTTAGGAAGACTGTGTAATTACATAGATGGTTTATTGAAAAGAAAATCTGCATAGTGCCATTGAAGTTCAGAATTACTTTACAGAGAAACTCACTCGATGACACAAAAAGTTAGGTATACACTGTAGAATAAATGTGATCTTATACAAAAAATATTGAAAACTATTAAGAACAAATTGGCCGTTTTACACAAGAAGCTTTGAAATACCCTGTGGAATAAATTAGCTGATAAGGTGTAAAGAAGCAAATTTCTAATGAATAATGCATTGGAATTAAGTATGTAATTGAATGTAAGGGTTACAAGCATATTTAATCATTTCGTCAATAGAAATCATAGCTGCTAGCAGCAATTATGCATGCCATTGATGCATGGATCAAGTGCTGTTTGATATGTACTTTAATCAAAGAAGTGCCACTTTACAAACCATTTAATGTAAATAATCAGTGTTATGACATATTGCATGTAAACATTGATAATTATATAGGGTTATTGTACAAATTGTATAACCTAATACCAAAATTAATTTTATTACTGATTTATATTTGATTAGAGGAACAGAAAATTATTCAAACCTGTATAAATCAAACAATTACCTAATCTGAGCTAAATCTTTCTGTCACTTTTGTGTTCAGATTAAAGCATTGATTTAGTAGCTCTAAACTACTGCCATTAGCTGATTTTGAATTTTTTAAAATAATGCATTCAAAATCAGCACATGACAACCTTTTGAATGCATTATTTTAATAAAAATTCAAATCAGCACATGACACTACAGTAAAACTCGATTTTAATATTCTTAATAAAATTACTACTTCGCTTACTGTCATAGTGTTTTAAAGCCCCCTATTAATTATTATTTAGTCTCCCTAAATTTATCACAAACCCCTTTTATAACGCCAAAATTTAACTTAAATGTGGCAATGAATTGAAGTTTACTGTTTTTTTCACATAGGTACTCAACGTTATTAAAAGATAATGATTTCTTTATTCAAAGTGAGCAAAAGCTTAATAGAGAAATAAAAAATGTGAGGGTAAACATCAAACAGAGTTCATTTATTGAAATTTTAATTAGGCTTCCCTTTAGCCAATCAAAGTGATCAAAAGTTTAATAAAAGAAATAAAAAAATTAAGTTAACCTTAAACGGCGTTCATTTAGTGAATTTTAATCATGGCTTGGTTTAAATTGATCAAATTGGCTAATAATCTCAATATTCAATCTTCAAAATTACTTAATTCCGGATCCCACAACCGGATTCACGACAGAGAAAACAATTTCCGGTATGAACAAACACAGGTGTATGTAATATAAAAAAGTATTTACAAGTACAACATACAATCCACGTATTCATACATATTTGTAATTTCAATAACGCGCTTTTTAGATAAAGTTTAATATCTTTCTAACAGGACAATTTACGCCATTTAATTGCATCAAACTATGATAACACAAAATTGCACAAAACTTACACAAATTAAATCATGGATAGAATGTATAAGCTTAAAAATGCACAATCACGGCGTATAAGTCTCACTTCCCTGATGGAAGTTCACATGCATGTTTAACTGAATTTTCCAGTTTTCAAAGGTTTTTACATTGTTTTTTTGATCGTTTGATTGTGGTTTGAACATGGACTAGTATGTTTGTTTTTGAAAAAAGAAAACAATACTGTACAAAAAAGCTATGATGAACAAAAATCCTTTTTACTTAGAGAATTTAATATTATTTATGGGTCACTACTAAATATAAAAGTGTTAATCATTAAACTAAGTCCACAAACGTCATATATGACAAATCATGGGGCTTGAGCCAAACGCATTAGTTTTAATAATTGATTAAATAAGCAAGATGACAATAAAAAAGGAGTCAAATGATTTTAAATATATCAGAAATAAGTATTTATACGCCTACCCTGGTATATATCACGACTATTAATCTATTTCATATCAATCAGACTAAGGTTCCCTTTCGGGAATTATCGATATTATGTGAGTGGTCATATTTCGTTTTTGGACCAAAACAGGTCAATATTTGAAAAAAAATTCTCATAAAGACAGATATTTAATTAATATGAATAAACTTTTTGATGAAATATTTAAAGACCAACGTAATTTCACAATCAGCCATTGTCACTTTTGAATTTCTCTTTTGTCCAGATATCATAACTATTTAAACGCAGCAATACCTCTTTGGTTAGTTTTAAGGTGACCTTCATAAAACATTATATCACGATTATTTGTATTTGAATAAATATTGACATGGTCTGTATTACATCTCAAACAGACATACAAATGACAAAAAGAACAACTTTTATATATTACAAAAGAACTTTGTGAGGCCTATATAACAACTTGATGGTAATTAATATGTACATGCAATATTTATTTACTTTTCTTCCGACATTTTGCATGCGATATAAAAATTTAGTAAACAAAATTGTAACATTTTGGTCAGTTGTACTATATCGATGGATTTTAGACATAGAAGAAACTATAATGTATTTGGTGTCCAATTGCGTAGCGGATGTAGCTAGGTACTTTCCTTCGGGACACCCGACCCCAATTACTTGGTTGAAGTTCACATGTTCAACTTAATTTTTTTTACTTTGCCTTAGGATTGTGAATTGGATAGGAAATGGCATATTTCTTTTCGATCAAACACACATGGCCTACATATCTTATCATCTTGTCGGTCACGACAATGGATGGTATATTTTATGGTAAAAGTAGCAATTCTAACTATGCATCAGTTTATTTTCAAAGCAAAAATATAGTATTGTATTCAATTTCTTGAATCATTTTTGCAATAAGTTAGAGGCCAAATAACTCCGACATTGCTGCCTATGCAGGACGAAAAATATTGACAATCTTATGGTGAAAATGAAGTGTGAAATGGACCTCACATATCTAAAGTGAACACAATAGTTACTTGTGAAATCAAACTGGGAAAGAATCAATGAAATAGCATCCTGAAAAATGGACAACTTCTGTAACCAATTGTAAAAATACAAACGTATAAATGATTCATGCTTCGTATTTAAGTATATCCAAAGAATTATAGTTTAGTATAAAATGTTATAAGGACCAGAATTACACAGTTTTCAATGATTGTAAAGACCCAACATCATGGGATTGATGTAATCACATGAAAACTACCCATAGGTCTCGGAAATGAATTATACAGCATCTTTATACTTTATAAAAATAGAGCAAAAGTATGCATTTCAAAACTGAAATTATGAAACTACTGGGGATCAAGGAGATCTAACTTCAGATATCAACAACAAATATACTGGTCCATAGTCAAATCACAAATCCAAATGCAAAAGAAAAACTTTATAAAGTGGCAGACTGTTAAACGGGTGACCGGTTCACCGTGCTCCGGAAGTATATAACTGATAGTTGCGAGCACTGAATGTTGACATCACTAGATTTAAATTTGAACATTACAGAGTATTTCCATCCTTTTCTCCTCTTGATATGTTATATATATTTGGAGAATTTTTAGGTAGTCCCAAACGAGTTTTGACTTTGCTTCGTCATTTCAAGATGGCACAATCCAGAGTAGCGCAGTCACTTAAGCTTGCAATATGGTTGTGTAAGAAAACAACTATAAAACAGCATAAACTAACTGACATGACCAAAGAAATAAACAACATTTAAAATAAATAATAAATCAGTGATCCAATTATATCTACTGACCTTAAAAAAGATAAATAAATAAATAGTTTATCATGATTTTTTAAATTTTCATACAAACAATCATTATTTGATGACTTTTCATAAGGTATTTAAATACAATATAATTTAAAATTAACCTTTTGTTGCTTTTGTTTTCGCGCTTTGTCCCCATATCATAACCGTTTTTGTTTAGCATACCATTTTGGTGATTTTTAAGGTGACCTTACAAAGTATTGTATCACGATCATTTGTATTTGAATAAATATTGGCAAGGGCTGTATTCCATTGAACAAAGACATATAAATGCAAAAAAGAACAGCTTATATATCATAAAAGACTTTTGTAGATACCTATATCACAACTTAGTGGTAGTTCATTTACATATCTACGCAATGTGTATGCGCTTACCGTTCAATGTTTGGCATGTAATATTAGGAATTTTTGTTTGTTATGGATCACTTTTGCTATTTGAATGCAGTTTTGGACTTTAAGATCTAGTCAGTCACTGAATTCTTCCATATCCATAAGAGACATTATAGACCTCAAAGAATATAAAGCTATACTTTAAATCAGAGAATTGTATGAAAATATTGCCAATGTCTTAACGCTTTTTTAAATTTTATATGAAAACAAAGTTACGCAAATAAAAATTAATCAAAAAGTACGGTTAACAGTGGTTATTGAGGAATAAACACAATTTTTAATTATATGGTAAGAATGAAGCGTAAAATTTAACCATAAGCTGCCGTGTATTTTATAATAACGTTGTCCATTTAAGAGATAAAATAAGTTGAAATTTACTTTTCAATCGGCAAATTAAAACATAAAGCAAACCTACATTAAAGAAATTTTGAAGAATAAATTTGAATCAAAATTAAAAATGCAATTGATTATTTATCAGCAGTGGTCGACAGCGACTGCTAAAATATCTTCAATTAGGTCAGAACTTTCAGGTTTCTGCTCTGCTTTCTGAAATGCATATGAAACTTGCCAGTATACACATACAGGATAAGACTTGGTTTGCTCAGAACAAGGGAATGAGATCGTGAAAAATCAGAGCAGTTAAATATAGCTTCTTTAAAAACAAACATATTCAAAATTAAAAGGTATAATATTTTTATTGCATTATCAAAAACAATGTTCATTTACATTTGTAAAATAAATGAAATCTTGAATCTTAGCCGTAAAGTTATATTTGAAGTATAAATCACATACACCATTAAACAATACTTTATACAAAGTAAAAATGAGGAGAAATCAGCTCCAAATTATAAGGTGAAATCTGAGAGAAATCGCTACCAAAATCATACACGAAATCATTATTTTCATGGTGTTCCAATTTTCAGTGTTACCGTGAATACCTGCCCACGGCTTTACATGTAAATGAAATAGTTAATAGTAAATTGACCTATTGAAACAGAAAACTACAAACCAAAATTTACAGCCCATAATGAGTATTTTTTACACCGAAAATATATGATTTCATAGCAGACAATTTAATATGATATAACATTTAAACTAAGACAGAGGATAAAATTATAAATAATGAATAACAGGGCATGTATGGTGTAATTTAGACAACTTCATTTAGTGCAAGATAATTTGATAAGTGTGTAAACTCTGAATGTATCAAAAATGATTTATCTAACATTAGACTAGTTTTTCTGTCTGTATTTGATGAAATACAAGTTTTATCGAACACGCGTGATACAGAATCTTGTATCACCACACTGTGGTGATACAACATTGGCGGTAAAGTACACGTGCACTTCTCATTGTGACGTCATTGTGGATTCTCCGATTTGTCAAATGTAAACAATGACGTCATTACTACAAAACATGTCATAACATAGTTCAGTGGTTTTCTGTGGTAAAATGTATTTTTTTCACATAAAGTATTGGGTTTTTATTATTTTAATTATCTAATAGAAAATGTTAGATAAAAATATCATATACACAGTGTGTATGTACAACCCTTCGTATCAGGTCTCGTCCTTTTTTCGTAGCTGTATCACTACTCGTCGCGCAAGCGCGACTCGTAGTGATACGACTACAAAAAAAGGACTCGACCTGATACTGAGGGTTGTACATACACACTGTGTATATAATATGTATGTATTTATAAAAACGTCAAACGGAATAAGATTTTATTGGTCCCAAATTAATACACTCAGTCCCAAATGCCAAGCAGAACAGAATACACATTTTCTACTAGCAATCAACAATGTCATCGATATGGAGTAATCGAAATTCATTGTTTAAATACACAATGTAATTAAACAATACAACAAACCTGTTAATAAGTGCATTAACAAGGTCAAACAGTCATTTCAGAACGGTCATTAAGTTTATCGCATGTGTCAACCGTAATACCATATATCAAAACTAGTTTAAGTTTACTGAAGTATAAAAAACCTAAATTACCAATGATTGACATGACCAAATGACACAATATACAATCTCCAAAAATCTATTCTTACAGAAACCAAATACCAAAATAAGTGAAAAGTGAAGTTCTAAAGTTACTCATCTTTCAAGGCAACTGAACTTAATACCTATAGGTAATAATTAATAAACGATAACCGCGAAATAATTGACCAAACAAAACATTATACACGATTTAATCATAACCCGTAGTTTAGAGTTTGCCTTTAAATGTTTTTTTTTCACTTAGTGCAAGTGAAAGTTATAAGACACCAACACTCAAATACCTCTCTAATATATTTCCCACGAAAACACTGAAAAAAAAAACAAAAGCACCGAGTACAAATATCCCGATTATCAAATACGATACCCTAAATATAACATTTATTTTATTTACAATTACCATAAATATGTATAATTTATCCACCTTTGTTCAAATTCTAGATTTTGTGTAGAGCTTAACATGTGGTAGCTTATTTCTGACATCCAGGTAATTTTGGTTGAAACAAATTTATCTCGACATGTTGACTTATTATCATGGCAAGTCGAGATAATATGATGGAAAGTTGCGATAGTAAAATAAAAAAGTTGTGCTAATTAACATGACATGTCGAAATATTTACCTTGACTAGTCGACATTAGTATTTCGACATGTCATGTTATATATCTCAACTTTTCATTTTACTAGCACAACTTTACTTCATATTATCTCCACTTGTCGTGATATTGTCAACATGCCGAGTTAATTTTTTGTCGATCGAAATTATCTGGATGTCAGAAATAAGCCACCATGGGTTAATACATGGTTCATATACTTCATGTACAGTGATGCTGACGTGATATACATGGCAGTCACAAAATGAAATAGACATCAATTCATATCTGACATTTGTGTCAATAATATGTCTTATTTTATACCATTCATTAATACAACATTCTCCTGGTAAAATTTAATATATATTGTAATATTATAGCTTTATACAAAACAATAAATAACATAACAAGATAAAAATAACTGGATTTCTCAAAAATAGCACTTCCTAACAATAATCCACAATAAAGCAATTATCATTACCTCGGATCGGTAACCTTTTAATAGTTTCAAGAACAGAAATGCAAAACACAAAATCAACACATTTGTAGAAGAACACAAACTATTGTTTTACTGGGTTTTTATTAAAAGGCTTAATGCTAAGTAAGTTACAAACGTTCATTCTTTACCCACAATAAAGGCAACGAAAAAACGTACAGTGTCAATATGTCAAGGTCCACACCATTAGACTTTTTCTGGTTTTTCTTTGGTTTATCTGAGTGAAGTGCAAAAGGGTCTACAAGATTTGTATATAATTTTTGATACTGCACCCGAATATAAAAAAACGTTACCTGCAATTTGACAAACTCTACTGCCGATTATGTAAAATATTTTGTGACATACTGGAGGTGTTTGTAATCATGCAAGGTGTTTTTGTACCTAGAATGCACGCAGGTCACATGATGGGCATTGCCAATCTTGCTCTACTCCACAACGTAAAGCCATACCTGTCCTATTACTACAATATAGTCCCCATGCACATCCAAAACATTTACAGAAACAATGGGCACGAGAATATACAGGCAAAAAAATGATAATATTTGCACTTTCTCTAATTGGCAGTATTTCATCAAACAAAAAATAAGAAAAAATAGATATATCATAAATATTATATAATATATTTATGCAGTTGTAAACTCATAAACTATTGTGATTTCACTTGATGACAACGTTAAGAATGCTTCAGTTAAAATTTTTAAGGGGATGTTAAATGACATCATTGTAATAAGTCAGACAACAAAGGCAAGTCCCTTACTCTGTCAACACCTTACATAGGCTAATAACCTAGTTAGGACACATCTACAGACTGTGGTTAGAGCATGGAACATTCCTTGTGAGGACATGAAACTTCAATTGGTTAGGCCATGTCACTATCTTTCTTGAGGGCATGGCATTACCTCTGCTGAGGAAACAGCATGGAAGTATTTAAGCCCATATCAATTTTTTGTATCAGTTTGGGCAAAAGGAAATCAATTGTAAAGCAATCAACTGGCAGATTCTATCTAAAAGCTTAAATCAGTTTATATGACACATTTATTTTCCATATTCCACTCTTCATCTTGGATGTTTTTCCAGTTAAGGCACGCTATTTTTATTTCTGAAAATACTAAATTTTCAATAAACAAATCCATGTACAAAAACCTCCTCATATGATTTCAAATCCATACTACACTTACAACAAACCCATGCACACATACTATCAAAATTTACCTAGCACTTTGTGAAATCAACTTATAAAATTTTAGCGCCAGTAACAAACCATTTTCACAGATTTTTTGTCAAAAACACTGTTGTTCATATCGTATAGTAACGATCATTTGTAAAGTGTCTCCATCACATGTTAAATACTCTTCCATGTGTATCTATCAATTCTCCATCCGTATAAACATATATCCCATCGAATAACCGCATTTTTGACATGGAATATTGTTTGGAATTTGGAATGCATTTGCCATAGTTTGAAGCCACTGTGATTTGGATTCATTTTATCTATAAGACACGAACGTAATATCACCGGGCCGATGATTCTATAATTTTCTTTTCTGCTGCAATAAGTTGTTGTGTGTCCATATCATCAGCAACCACAAAGTCACTATCCCATTCTAAGTCATTTGAATGAGCAGGGCTATCTCTAGGCTTTCGATTAAGAGCAGCTAGCAAATTTTCTTCTGTTGCTGATCTTTGTTTTTTCTGAGGTTCAACGCCTGAAATATAAACGTGAAAACTTTTGTAAAGAATGTTGTTCATAATACGAGTATTTTCTTAAATAAAAAGGCATCGTTATGGATACAATATACAGACGTAAACCTGATTTCATTGCAAGATATCAAAAAATGGGAGAACTCCTAACAGTGCCCTTAACACTATGAGAATTTAGTTATAATAAAGTAGATTTTATGTTTTAAATCAAAAACAAACATACTAATCCATGTCTGAATCACAACCCAGAAGCAACGTAAAAACTTTGGAACTGACAAGTTAGGTTAGACACGTGAACTTCCACCAGGGAAGTGAGGCCGGGTGCTCCGGAAGAGTAAGAACCTCCTGTTTAGCTACACCCGCCACGTGTGTAATCAAAATTGTGAGAAAGGAACATGGAACTATGAGGCGTCAAATATATCTAGGGCAATCCTGGACACAGAGACGTCAAACTTATCAACAATACTGTGATGACGGCCATAAAACTTTTTGAGGGCCTTGATAAGCATAGGCTTGCAATATCCCTGAGTCAGCAATTTATTTGCAAGCAGCCTACTTTAATTTGATTAAAATAATTGCCGATAACTTACATTCTTTGTCACACATTTTTTAAGATAATATAAATAGGCAAATCATGTTACATAAAAAAGAATGCCCAAAGAGGGTGAGGGGAGAAATATCTGATGGTCTGAATACATACAAATAAATAAAGCAAGTCCCTTTTATTAAATACAAAAGTAAAAAGGTCATGACCTGAACCTCATTGTGAGGGTCATCTGTAGAACATGAAGCATGATAAAATGTTATAAAACAGACCCCACCACACATAATATAAAATATTCCCATTAAACAGCAAATAGAAGAATAAGGATAAATATTCGGAATTATGGTATTGTCCAGATCAGACAGATTTTGCATGTCTATTGCTCTTCTCATTTCAAGACGTCAGTCCATACAATGCCAGAATTCTGAAATGGAGCTTAACATGCAAATTCCTACATTGCTACGTCAACTCTAAAATTCATGCTGTGATATTTGTTTCACATACTTCAATAAAAGTTTATGGTTTAGATTTAATAAAACACTTATTGCCGATTCATTAACTTTTGTGGCATATTTATCTTATATAAAAAGTTTGAAAACTTTAAAGTCAAAGGAAAATCAAGAAAATTTTATTTAAAATAAAACACTGGTATGTTGAAAAACATTAAAAATTGAAATATAAGCCCCACCTGCATGTTCTGATGCAAATCGAAATATTACACTTAAAATATTAGGACATAATAATGTAACCCAACTCTATAATTTCTGTCTCCTATACGCAATTAGACTAAATTTGTATGCAACATAAAAATAAAATTACATCGTTTTATTGCTTTTTTGTAATATAGTTCAGGCGACATACAATAAATAATTTGAAGTGCCATATAATTAATTTTAAATACTTGAATGTAGTTAATTTTTCTTAATTAAAAAGAAAATTGTAAATATAAAATATCTTAAACCATTAGTTATCAGTATCGCCTCATCTTTGACACATGAATTCACATAAAAAGAACTTCTATAAACTCTTAAATAAGTTTAATTTACACAGACCCATTCAAAGTTCGAACACCTTTGTCAGTAAACTACAAAGAAGGTTTGTATATAATCTAACACCATCACGTTATCAAATAAAAAACAAACAACAAACAAATGGTTAGAGTGGTTAACTTGATAAAAAAGAATGTTATGTTTCATTTTTTCCACTTAATTGATACTGGGTTAAAATATAACGCCCCCATTTAAAAAAGAGAGCTGTGTTAAACGCAAATGCTTTCTAAACTGAACAATGTCATCAATGTTTCTACACACATTTTAAAGGCAAATGAAAAAGATTTAAGTACTTTTTTTGGTTTATTGGTGGCCTCCATAGTCGAAGTGGACTAAAAGGTGCTCACAGATCAGAACCTTAAAGGCCACCTAGGTCTGAATCCCACTCTGAGAGATCCTAGTGTCAGTTCACTTTTTCCGAGAACTTGGATTACATCTCATCTCTGAAATGACTGCCTCGATTAAAGTGAAATGCTCTTGATTGGGGCGTAAGCTACCATAACTACATTCCAATCTCTAGGGGCTACTAAAGGTAATTATACAAACCTTCTTCATGGTCCCACTCTAATTCCATTGAAGAACCTTCTGTTTGAGATCTATCACGTGTTTGATTTGTTCCAGATTGAGAGCTATTGGAACTATTTTGTCCATCGCCTGAACCTGCTAAAATACAAAATACTACGTGAAAAAGCATTATTAAATACGTTTTTAATATGAATTCAAATTAAATAAGACTTACCAGAACAAAATGATAATAACTGTAGAAAGATGCAAACATGCATAAGGTGAGCACATCATGGGAACAATTATCAATATTTTTTACCTCATTAATGACTCCTTATTTAAAATTATTGTCAATTTTAAAAAAACATTTTTGCGTTGATGTAATAAATTTGTTATATTTTGTTATTGACGTAATCAAACATTTTTATAAGAATATATAAGCTATGGACTTTGGCAGAATACGGTTAAAAAGTGATCTTAGTTTTTTCTAAAACCTGCATTTCGGCATGTTCTTGGTTGAAGTGGCTGTTGTCATGTACAAGAGTTAAGGTTACAAATTTTTATTCTGATCGTGTCTCATAAATAAAAGAATTTGGTCAAACGGGAGCCACTGGCTATTTAAGATGCAGCTTACTGTTAAAATATATAGTGTATCTATTGTCCTCGAGTGAGATATGATATGTTCACCATTAACAAGCCAACTTATTCATGGTCAATAAATTGTTTAACACAGGGATATTGCAAGCCTAGGCTATATCCAGACACTCAAATTTTTATGGTTGTCATCACAATATTATTGTTGATAAGTATGATGCCTCTGTATACAAAATTACGCTGGATATCTCGGAGGTCCCATAGTTTGATATTCCTTTCAATCTCAATTTTGATAACATAAATGTTGGATGTAGCTAAAAGGGATGTGCTTTCCCTTCCTCAGCACCCGACCTCATCTCACTGGGTAAAGTTCATGTGTTGAATTCAATTTGTCAATTTTCAATGTTTTTGTGTTGCTTTGGGATTGTGATTTCGACAGTAATTAGTATGTTTTTCTTAACCATGCCAAATGAAATATCATGTAAATAAATCAGTAAGTATTCAGTGTAATTACTTGAGCTTTAACACATAAGTGACTAATTTTATTTTGACGTTATATGATTGCAACATTATGGAATATCAAGATGAAACTAGATCACACGTGGAAAGATGGAAATATATAATGGTAGTGTGACTACTTAAACATATTAAGGTGATTAAAGTGAAATATTGTATTAAATTAAATATTTTAATGTATAATATAAAATGAAATTTAGGAATGGAGAAAATTTACAATATTTTGTTGGACCGAAGTAGGTATATGCCAGAAGGAAAGCTTACTTTTTCGCAAATGGGCTGTAGCTTTCATAGATCTTGCTTTAACACTGGCTAGGAACATTTCAAAATCGTCTTCACCACCAGCCCTAAAATACAAACAGATCTATATTAAATATTACATCAATACAGAAAATTATTACTCAACACATTTATCAGTCAAAGAAATGAGTAAATTGAAATAATAAATGAATAATATCTCCAACTGAAATGCTTACTGAGTTTGAAGAAAAACCAACTATATATATATACAATAAAGTAATTTATGTAATAAATTAGGCTAAAGTATATTAAAAAGACTTGATATGTCAGTTAATCTAAAATTATGAGGATATGCCTCAAAAGAAATATTCAATACGACAGTTCTCAATATAAACAGCCACGGGTAAGACTAAATATATTTAATATTGTGTGTCGTCTATAATAGCCATAACCAAATTACTGAAATAAAAAGCACTAAAAGGAATTTCAAAGTAATTTTCATTTATAATCTGAATTCAAACATATACATCATCAATGAATCAGCTATTTTTTTTAAACAGTATGCATGACTTAAAATTTACAAAGATCTTTTGATAAGCTTGAATAAAAACTATGATGTATTATGAAGCAAGCCAAAAGGGACGAGTTTTTTGGGTTTTTTTTTTTAAATTTTGATATACCAAAAATACCTCCAAATAAAGAGATCTTCATAAATCTTGGAGTCGAACAGTTTAAAAATGGAGCAATGTGCTAGACGTTTTTTTTGTTATTAAATTTAGACTAAATAAAGTCGCATACAATATATATTTGGTGCCTTTGAGTGAGGGATATATAGGAACATATGTTCAACCACGAGCATATTTCCGAGGACTATGTGACTTGTTAAGGGTGAAAAATGTTATTATCTCTCTCACTCAAAGGCAATAAATTGTTTATCATACCAAAATGAAAGATCGCCATGGTAATAAAAAAAGAGAGTTTGTTTTGTCATCATTAGGAACGACGATTAATCTATCTCCCAGTCATTTTTGCTCATATAAAACTCATCGGAGGCAAACGGTAGAATGTCAAGATCAACTAAATATCAATGACGTGATAAAATTATGACACTACAGTGTGTTTCGAATATCACAGGAAACTTCGATCGCATAAGAGAGATATAATATTTCTATCCTGGCCATGTGATTGCGCTGATCCAATCAAATGACAATATTGATGATTAAGGTATAATAATGTCAATTAATGATAAAGTGCATGGCAAATGTCGATTAAATTACTTTTGTTTTACATAAATTACTACACTTACACATCCCATTCCGTTTCATCATCTCCGAGCCATGATTTTGTTCCTTTCGAAGAGTTTTTCGATTTGGCTGCATCTTCTTTTGCCTTTTGAAGTTTGGCTATCCGTGCGGCTTCCCGCCTTGCTTCATAATATGCTTCTTCTTCTTTACGGATTTCTTCCTCCTGCTCTGCCAGCTAATAATTTGATGAATCACAAACATAAAAGTCAAATGGTGCAAAGTAAAACGGTTTTGGTTAAGTTACTTATCAAAACACAAACCTAATGTAAAACTAGAAGGTTCTCTTGAGAGCCAAGACAAATATCCCCGCCCCCAACATTTATTGTTTTCCCGCGAACTTGACCTTTCTAATATGACCTTGGGTCAAGCTCATGACACACCTTTGGACCATGAAGTTTTATGGCAGTCGTTCAAATCATTGATGAGACATGACAATTTTACACGATTTTACAGATGGACAGACAGACATGGCGAACTAGTTTGCAGGGGATATAATGAAGTGAAAGAATTATTTTCTGAAAATAGGCTTAGAAAAACGTACCAGCAAATACCGGTATGTCGATGTCATAATGAAGTAATCAATGAAGTCGCCTTCACAAAAAGAGATTGTACAAGTACTGATGCGTTGTTGTTGCCAAGTAAATATTTCTTAATTTAGAACACAGCAAACAAGAAACAAATTAAAACTTCTACTTTAGCAGATCTTTCATTTTTAACTTTTGATGCATATCATATATATTATATATATATTATATATATATATATATATATATATATATATATATATATATCAGGTTAAGTAATATAAATACATCAAACACAAATATATCGCTTCAATAAATTACGAACGTAAAAGAGTAGGAAATACATTTGGCATTTTGTTTTAAGGCAATCAAGCTTTAATTAATGAGCAATAAGATTATCCAAATCTTAATTTCAGACCAAAAATGGAAAAAGAAGATTTTCAGAAGCTAAGCTATCGTTATCAAAATGACACACTTGGTAATATATATGACTCTATACCACGCATTTACATGTACTTGTACACTTAATATGTACTCCAAAAATTGATAACTACGAAATATGAAAAGTTTCTACAATAAATGTAAAAAAAACCTACAAAGCGTAAAACACACTTATGAAATAATTTGCTTGAGTGGTCATACTTTTCTTTCATTATGTAAAATTTTAATTTTTGAAATTTTAACATGTCAAAATTGAACAAAAATCTACCAACCATTTCGAATTAAGTAGCGAAAGTGTAATAAATTTCACATAAACTGTTACTACAAATTCCAAATATTGCCTGCATGAAACATTAAAATTTGCACATTAAAAGCTTTTAAGTACAAAATGCATAAAAATAATTACAGTAATATCAATAAAGCTTGTTTAGTACAAGTAACCATACATGTATATATAATGTGTCACGAATGAGAAAAACACGTAAAATTACTAATCTGAATAACGTAAACAAAGCTATCAAAGTGAATTAACACAAACACAGGTGGGGTTGGTTTACAACAAATTATGAAACTAGCAACATAACAACGGGTGCAAATAAATTTTACTATTAAATTCACACATAACATATTAAAACAGTAATAATATGAAAGAAAAAACTAATGTTAGGACCTGTCTACACACATAAACTACATGGCAACCAATAAGTCAATGGTTAGTTATAAAGAAATTAGCGAAAACTAGCTGTAGTAATTTTTTTTTACCTTTTTGTCTAACTCATTGTCTAGTTTCTTTTGTTCGTTGATAAGTTCGGTGTACTGTTTCGAGGACAATAGTTGTCTTTCTCTATCAGTCACCAATCTAACCAGAAAATATACAAAAATGCTCAAATAAACACAGTCAGCTAAAAACTAAAATATACAATAACATGCTTATTTCATTTACATTTGAAACAAAGATACAACATCTGAATCACTTCAGCTTTTTAACCATGATGACTTGAATTTAAAACTTAAATCAGTCTTGTTTCATTGATGGTATCTTACAAATTCATATACATATAATGTCGATCACATTTGGTCACTTTTAACGGTGCCTGAAACTAATTTTTCTTAAAGTCAATGAAATGAAAAAAGTAACAATCTGTGAGGTATTCTGCAAAAATGCCGACTCTCTATCTATAAGAATTTACAAACATGAAGTTGTTTTTAAATCAAAACACTTGCAAGTTCTGCTACATGCGAAGTTACCAAAGGTGTTGCGAATCAGTTTCTAACTAAATTGAAGTAATACAATAAACAACTTGTAACGAAACTGTTGGTGAAAAGAATGTATACAAGTAAAACATTAAATTGAAGTCGATTCTGTATTGACTTTTGAATAATAAATATTATTTTTCGAATGTGTGTAGATTTTAGAGATGCAAATTAATTAGCTAAAACTGCAGCTGGATATAAAGTTCAAAAGGTAATAAATGCATGTTAACAACTTAATTGATTTGATTGAATGACGGCCAAAGTTACTTACTACAAATTCAATGGGGATCTTTTTTCTTCCCGAAATATTTCAAATACGATTTAGAAGAAAAGGAAAGGAAGAAAGGGAAACTTCTTTACAAACAAGATCCTATTTACCATCTGGATTTTATATTCAATCAATTTGGAGAGCGACATTGGTACTTTGTGCGTTGCGCCGAATACCTGCATACCTTTACGCGCCCTCCCTGTTCATCAGAAAATTGTACGCAAAAGAGTTTAATAATTTAATAATCAGTTGGAATTTTATATTGAGCAACTGCTAAAAATTTAAGTTTGACGTCATGAGTGTATGTTATAAATGGTTCATTTTGGTATGAATGTACTAGAAATATCGTGTCCTGAGCAAAATTAACATGACAATATAAAAAACTGTAGTCTCCTTTATATTACAAAAAGTTAGACATTTAACCTGTAAACAGGGAAGATGTTATTAGTAAACAAAAATAATGTTAAACACCCGGTGATTATCAGCATGAAAGCCTGCTTCTATTTAAAATCATTCAAATTATTTTACAAAAAAATCAATTTAAAAATTTATATTTTATATACTTAATAAAAGTTTGCGTTTACGTGTAAATTCTTTTTCGAATGACGTGATTTTAGGATAATATTATATTTTCATTAATAATATAGTATATATTCAACTTTAAAAAAATTCAATAAAGCCATGATATAAAATCTAATACACCTTTTTTCATCAAAGTTGTAAACAGTCAACATTCATCTATAAAGGTTAATATATATTCGTATACATGGGTAATTGGTTAAAATTAAAATTTAATTCCAAATCAAAGACTGTAAAATGTTTTTGCTATTGCATTTAAATCAATATTTGCATTGCTACGCACGAAAAATTCACATTCGTTTTATCACAAAAACGAAAGACAAACTGGCAGAATCGCACTTTTATCTATTTTTATATTCTACTAAAAAATTAATATATTAAAATTAAATTATTTATAAACAAGTTTTATGAGTTCTGCCAAAATGTAAAAGAAAAGAATATTTTTGAAAGCAAGAGTACACATATATTAAAGGAAATCTTTCAGACTCTTTCATCTTAAACGTTAGCTTAGTGTACATTGAAAAAAGTCATTTTACTTCTCAAATCTACATACTTAGACATAAACAAATTGGATCTATTTGTGTTACGTAAAAATTAGTCAATCATATTTAAATTTGAATCGAATTCAATTTTCGGCTCTAAACATTTGAGGATGCATACCACAGTGCAATTGTAGTAGTGGCATATAAAAATGAGCTTCAACATCGTCTAAAAATGCGACAACACGCTTCGCACACAATTAGATAGTAGGTAACTCGAATGACAGTGGTCTGGCATATTTTTATATTCATGCAGTGATTCATAATGCATGGTTTTGTAAGCGTCAGTGATTTCGAAGTCGTATCTTTGTTGAACTAAAAATCAAACACAAAATAATACACATTATCATGAAGTACAATAAAATATATAGTGTGCATATGTCGACGTTGTTGACCTACCAATTTTACATATGATGACACTGTGAATGGTCCACTGTCCATTTCAAGTTGACCTAATCTGCAATTGATAGCCAACAATAACGTACACAATAAATGATGTGGTTCACAGCGAGGTTGTTTCTTGAACATTTCGTAGTGAAGGACCTAGGTGGCTAAATGATCTTGAGTTCGGACTTACATACTCTTATCCCACTAAGATGGATTCTCAATCGAATAGATCCTAGTTAGAAGGTTTGTTGGCTTGTCAAAGATCGGGGACTTTCTTAAAGTTTGTTTCCTCCACTATCCAAGAATTAACCTCCCCGATGCAAGCGGAATATTTATGACTAAAGTGTAAACACCACCACCATTCATTCAACATATATATTATATTGATTGAACAATGACAAAATTATACCATGATATAAAATATTCACAATACATTATCTCAAATTATCTGTGAATATGTTTATCAAATTTATCCTGGACTTGATAATATAGGCATGACAAAATGACAACGGATTTTTTCAGATAACTTTAATCTTTCCTTATTCTTACGCTGCCACAGCAACACTGGGAAAATCAAACACAAAAATACCGATCCAATACCAAACCACAATCTTAATAGCAAAATTAAAACTTTGAAAACTGAAAACTAAAGTTAAACACGTGGACCATACAAGTAAGTGGTGCCGGGTGTTCCGAAAAAGTAAGCACCTTCTGTCTCGCTAGCTTCACCCGCAAATTGTAAAATTAAAATTTAGAATGACAGGAACATAAGTCTATCGGACCTCAAATGTTTCCACATATATATATATAATTTTTGATATCGTACTAACACCATACAATAAACTTTTACACTTTTTTAGGGCCTTACTATCCATGATTCAATAGTTTATAAGTAAGAAGCTTGCTTCGTTGTATAAAGTTTCAGTAGACGGAACAAGCTCTACCATAGCGTATTAAAGATGTTAGAAAAGGGAAAATTGACAATAGAAAACCTGTCATCAAAATTACCATACAGTTTCTTATGTAGCCTTTTGTTAGTGTAATAATTGAGGTAACAGATAAACATACCTGATTTCTAAGGAGGTCAGATGGTTTAATTGAAATGTCAAATCAGCGTCATCAAAAAGTATCTTTCATTGGTCATTTTAATGTGGCACATTTAAAGCAAATTCGGTCATACTTATTTTTTTTTACAATCACCATAACACATGCTTCCATATTTTAACATTTTTTTCAAAGTAAATCGAAATGTTTTATTTATAGAAGGTTTTGTTTAATAGTGCTACATTACTATTTTCACGATTTATTTAAAATATAAAATTTCAAAGCTAAAAATATTCTTTTCGTATGAAATATATTTTATTGAATGTGATGGTATTGACGATGTATTCAATAATATTCATATTTCTTATTGAAACTGGATATACTGCTTATAGATTTTTATAGAGTTAAACAAACAAAAAGAGACATGTAGAAATTGTTATTACATTCAGCACATACAATAGTCCAAGTGTAAGGTTCTTCAACACAAGAATATTAGACTATATAAATATATCTTTAAATCAAGAGGTATTTTATTTCAAAATTTTTTCAATTAATTTTGGTAAATGAGTTTTAAGTATATTGTTAGGGTGTAAAACAGGAACGAAACTTGTTTAATAGTTAGCAATTCAACTCCTAAGTGATACCGAAAACACGCTGACAGCATAAAGCACGATTTTACTTATGTACCTGTTCAATCAATACATAGGTGTTAAAAGTCCTTATTGAAACAGATACCCCCTTCAGATACTTTAAGATTAACAGAGTACAATACTCTGACACAATACATCACCTTTTAATGCATTCAAGTACTTTAATTACATTTGCACGGATATTATACTAAATATTCATTACTAAACAGTCCGAAATCTATTTATTTAAGATTTGTCAATGCGTTTGCCAACTAAATTTGATAACAGATTAATTTGCGGCTTCCTTCGCCAAACCGAATGAAATGGCGGTTTTTTTTCTGGGTAATGATTGAATATTATATAAAGTGGTGCTGTAAATTGTACAATAGGGGTGTGAACTGGGGCGTAGACAGATGGCTGTTTATATTTTACAGCAATCTGTGTTGATAAAGATCCTGTTCTTTAAACTGCATTGGAAAAAAATCAATTATATAAATCCTAAAGTCCAAGTTAGTTCCTTTGCAATTTGTCTTCGTAATTAGTCAAGTCGTCTGCCATGATGATAAGAACGGTGTTTGTCTAATCAGTAACTGACACAAAATGGCGGATTCTCGGATTTTAAGCATAAATGTGGAAAACGCAAAACGTTTTAAAAAAGAATTAATTTAATCGATGTAACAAGAAACTTGTCACTTGTGTTTTAAGACGTTTTCTACGATAGCTGTTTCCGCTGTATTTGTGACCTAAAGGAGAATCCATCATCTAGTTATCAACACATGTATCTAGAGTTTTCTCTTTATAACTTGACAGAAACTTTAACGTGGAAAATCCCTTTTAGTAAAGGATGATTCATTTGTACCATTCATTTTCATCAAAGCAGAAGAGAAGAAAAGTTTTGAACAGCTATTTGTTTTCAAATGTATTTTGCTGATCATTCGTGTTTTAAACATCGTATCAAATCATGCCACCATTCTTTTTCACTAAAGAAGAAAATGTTCAATATATATGTTAGATAACCCCTCGGGTGAGATTTCCCTATCATACATGGATACACTCATAATGGATGCTTATGTGCATTGGACGATTCTTTTATCCAATAGTAAATATTCATAAATCCTTTGCAGTACATATAACCAATTTACGGAAATTGGTATTGTTGCTCAAGTGTATATGAATATACTGTATGATAAATACGAAATAGGAAATAAAACTTGCGTGTTTTGAGATGTACTTTTACAACAAGGCTATATTCAACTGAAACAAGTAAACTGGAATGGAATAATATGGCGTTTTGTGTCATAAATTATTTTAAATATTTGGGATTTTTAATATTTTCAGAATAAACATTTAGTCTTCTGCCATAATAAAGACACCATTCGCCAAACAACCGTTAAATTGTTTTGACAAACAAGAGATTAGAGAATGCTTCACAAAATGAATCACAAAAAAGTGACCCGATTTAGGGACGCCCAATAATCTTTAATAAATCAATTCTTCCTGGTGGTATACTACAGACTCATTATCTATATCGTGAAAGATTTGAATAAATATGATTAAAATGAGTTTAATATAAAATGGAATTATTAACAAAAGATGACATCTTTACATTATAATTATATTGCTGTCACTTGTATAGAGAACATGACCGCTATATGAAATAAGTATACCTTTCTACATTTAATCTGTTCATTCTAAACGCTAAAATTGTATAGAGAACATGACTACCATATAAAATATTCGTGTTTCTACATTCAATTCTTTATTTTCCAAATACTGAAATTGAGATAATTTTTTCTGAATGTTTAATATGGTTTTTCATTCCTTACCTGCTCATTTCATCCACAGTGTTATCCTGCATAAAAAGATAGAGACAAACATAATGAAAAGCCATTGTATTCATAGCATAATAACATAACAATAGAAACATAAATTATAGGTGTAAACTAATCATATCTTAAATACGTGTTTTATAGGGTTCTGTTTATTTCTTTATCAGATTTTATTGACAAGAATCTTGATTTCTTTCAAATTGTCAATGCACAAGAAATAATTATAAGGGTTTACATCAATCAACAATTGTGTTTCAAACAATAGTTGTTTAAGAAACCTGAATGGTCACATTAGGATATACAGATGAAATTGATGGTATTGTATACAAAATGGTGCCCCTTTATCATACGAAGAATCCACATCGACACGTGGTTGAACCAATTTCTATTTGACTCGCATCTTCGTAACTGTAATGATTAGTAAACACCCTTTTTAACCAATAAGCATGAACCCTTACAATACATATCATAGACATAGAGATAACTGAAGACAGAGGTGTCACCTTTAAGAACTTCTGTGTGTCCTTTTATACGCTTATTGGCTTTGGTGCAAATGTACTTGCACAATACTGTACGATTAAGAAGCAAGTCGCCGGAAGCCAGAGGTCAGCCATATGGATTAAGTGATCTCATGAATGGCGCATGATTTGACAATAATCAAAAGAATAATTTACACACGTGGCGGGTGAAGCTAGCTAAACATGAGGTGCTTACCCTTTCGGAACACTCGGTCTAACTTCCCTGGTGGAAGGTCACGTGTCTAACCTAACTTGTCAGTTCCAAAGTTTTACTTTGCTTCTGGATTATGATTCGGACATGAATTAGTATGTTTGTTTTTTATTCCAAAGCACAAAATTGCACATGCGCATTTTGTTCGTACACACTCAGCCTTCACAAAAGTGTTTGAAAGAACATCATTTATGTATAAGAAGAAACATTAGCGGTTAGAAACTAATCACGGTTTTGATCTTCTAAAATATTTAGCGGTAAGAAATTTTCACGGTTCCGTCTGAAGGAAAATGCATCAAGGGAGTTAAGA
Source organism: Anadara kagoshimensis (assembly GCA_021292105.1). Taxonomy (NCBI): domain Eukaryota; kingdom Metazoa; phylum Mollusca; class Bivalvia; order Arcoida; family Arcidae; genus Anadara; species Anadara kagoshimensis. The sequence goes on from CM037861.1 coordinate 32,211,814, forward strand.
AGATATATTCACCGTGAAAATCACGAATATTTTCCTGCGAATGTTTCTTCTTATACAGTATACCGTTTTGTAATTTTTATAACATGAAATTCATTAAACAATGAATTCTACGAAGGTATAACCATTCATGTATCACACTACGTTTCTTGCAGGTATTACACAAGTTTGGAAAATTAAAAAAAAAAAACAACAACAAATACTTACATCATTCATCAAGTTTTCGAACTGTAAAATGTAAAAAATAAATAAGATTCTAATTTAATCGCAATTATTAATTCTGATACAATATAACAACAAAACCAAGTATAGGCAAACAACATTGACCTGTACGCTTGACCTTAAATTTAAATATTTATCGTGGACGAGTGCATTTACGTATAAGGACCATGTGCTTATTTCGACAACAGAATGCCAACACTAATCAGATGACTTATTATACCCCCGCTTAAAAAGTGGGGGTATATAGTGATAGGGGTGTCCGTCCGTCCTTCCGTTACACCTTAGGGTACCTATCTCTTATCCGCAACTCCCCCTAAACCCTTCAATGGATTTTCATGAAACTTTTACACAATCTTTGTGATATAATGTAGATGTGCACCTTGTATTTAAAAATTTGATCCGATGGATTTTTGGGAGCGGGGGTATTTTTGTGAGCTTGTGGCTCACAGTTTTTCTCGTGTATATATTATAATTACCTGTGAATACTAATACTATCCACATATTGGGCGGATCCTTCTATCTGAATATTCTTAATGAAAGGTCAAACGGATAGGTCAACGTTGTGTGCCTATACTAGTACTTGACAAATCTAAACATGACCCGAGATGTTAGTTGTAATGCTTTAAAAAAAGACCTAACATTTATTGCATACGCGAAGGGTGTATCTGGCTAAACAGGAGGTGCTTACCCTTCCAGAGCACCCGGCCTTACTTCCCTGTTGAAGTTGATCTGTTTCATTCGAGATATTAGTTGCAATGCTTTATAAAAGTACAAACGTGGAAGGTGTATCTAGCTAGACAGGAGGTGTTTACCCTTCCGGATCACCCGGCCTTATTTCCTTGAAGTTAATCTGTTTCATTCGAGATATAAGTTGCAATGCTTTATAAAAACACAAACGTGGAAGGTGTATCTAGCTAGACAGGAGGTGTTTACCCTTCCGGATCACCCGGCCTTACTTCCTTGTTGAAGTTAATCTGTTTCATTCGAGATATAAGTTGCAATGCTTTATAAAAACACAAACGTGGAAGGTGTATCTAGCTAGACAGGAGGTGCTTACCCTTCCAGATCACCCGGCCTTACTTCCTTGTTGAAGTTAATCTGTTTCATTCGAGATATAAGTTGCAATGCTTTATAAAAACACAAACGTGGAAGGTGTATCTAGCTAGACAGGAGGTACTTACCCTTCCAGATCACCCGGCCTTACTTCCTTGTTGAAGTTAATCTGTTTCATTCGAGATATAAGTTGCAATGCTTTATAAAAACACAAACGTGGAAGGTGTATCTAGCTAGACAGGAGGTGTTTACCCTTCCAGATCACCCGGCCTTACTTCCTTGTTGAAGTTTATCTGTTTCATTCGAGATATAAGTTGCAATGCTTTATAAAAACACAAACGTGGAAGGTGTATCTAGCTAGACAGGAGGTGCTTACCTTTCCGGAGCACCCGGCCTTACTTCACTGGTGGAAGTTCACATGTTTTACCTCATTTGTCAGTTTGAACATTTTTACTTTTTATAGGATTGTGGAACGGATTAGTGTGGAATGGAGCAATTAGTTTGTGTTTAGTTCTCACTTTAAATCCTTTAGTTACAAGCGAAGTATGATATTGGTAAAAGTGTGAAAAGCGGATAAGGTAACATACACTGTTATAGAAGTCACGTGACAAACACTACGTCATAAACACGTCATTTATGACGTATCAGTTTAATTTGTCAATGAAGGTAGTGGAAAAAGATCTCTCAATATAACTCAGTATTTGTCAATGAAGACAGTGAAAAGGATCTTGCAATATAACTCAGCAAGTGCACGTGTGATGTGCTGGGATTTTGCATGAAAAGCTTTATTCTACAAAACTTGCCTCCGTATGCCCATACTGGTGCGATCCCTATAAATTATATGCAATGAAAAATTTATAATAAAAAACAAAGTTAATATCACAATTTTTTATAAAAAATTTGAAAAATAACATGATAAATAATAGTTTAATGCCCTGAATATGGGCAATGATTGGTCGGGTGAAATGTAGGTACTAGGATAATATTAAACTGTGATTTTTAAAAAATTTATTACACTTATATAAATACATTATAAATTAAAATAACACGCACAATAAAATAAACACATTTAAAAATATCAAAAGGCAATATTAAAAAATAAAAAACATCAAAATATGAGAATAATTGTTAGGAAGAAATGTTTATTGACTTTTTGTCAAAATAAAATAAAACACAAAAGAGTATACGGAAACAAAATTGACCGTAACGGTACTGTTTTGACGCCATCTGAGATTATACCATTGTATATATAGAATTCCGTAACATTTAAATTTCAGAAATATTTTTGTCAATAATTTCACACAGTTGACAAAATTTGTAATTTCATGAGAATGTAAACACGATTTGTTTACAATTAAATTACCTATTTCAAATATTTTTCTGATTTTAAGGTGTATAATTCACCGAACATTTAACATAAATACGGCCTATTCTCCCTTACAATCACAGTATATTATGCGCTAAAACGTCACAAAACATTCCTTACAAAAATATTAAGTGTATACATCAATCGTAAACGACTCCATTCATCACAGTCAAATAACCGTACACAAGCAATTCAAATATCCGTCTCTCTTGTCATAAACGAACTTTTCAATTGCAAAATTATTCATATGAATTCATGGATATAAGATAAGAGTTCTTTAATTCATTTTAATTTATGCTTTCTTAAAAAACATAACGGAACAACAAAAAACCCGTCATAGTTCAAAAAAAGCAAATACGACTCCTTCACACACGTGGTTTTAAACGCTAGGATATATTCAATTTCTTTAAAGATCCTTTTTTCACCATTTGAAACCAACATATCAGCATATCGAATTGGATTTCGTAATTCTTAGTGCATTTCTAACACAGCATGTCAGTCCGCTAAAAGATTCTTAATTGAATTAAATTATGACGTTGAAAGTATGAATATAGCGAACGAAAAATGAACCAAGTTCAAGTGTTAGTAATAGCTCTGGAAATTATTGAAAACGGCTGATTAAACTTGTGAAATCCTAATTTTTCAACAAATACCGAAATATTTGAAGAACTCGAAAAATGGTGAGGTGATTTTTTTTTATTTGATCCAAAACTACTCTGATCGTTATTAATTTATATTTGAAATCAACATGGCGATTTGCGGAGAAGCGTCTATTTGGGCGAAAATTGGATTGTGTTTTAGTATCGTTGGATTAGGTATATTAATTGGAGGATTTGCTACAAATAACTGGATGGTTACAAAAACTGTTTTAACCAGGATTGATCTCTCTATTGGATTATGGAAAATGACAAATTGTACAGAGTCTGGTTCTTGCTACGGCGACAATGTTGAAAGTTCATATCTGACAGGTGCGTAACCTTGAATATTATACATATCAATTTCATATCTTACACAAAATATTGAATATCAATTTCATATTTTACGTGAAATATTAATATAACATTCTTTCTGAAGTATATTCGGTGCTAGAGCACGTACCACCCCAAATTCTTAAGTTTTTAAACATATAAAAAAATAGTTATTAATTAAACCGACGCCTTTTCAAATTCCATACTCAGTATGTAATACATGACAGATAAATTACCACTGTTTTTGGTTTACATATTAATTTTTTGCAATTTTAACTCAGTATTTCTTGTTTTAAATTTTAAAAATCGTGTCCGATTATTAACAAAAAACACAAGATCTTGTATCACGTTGACAGGTGCATAATGGCCAAAGAATGTATGTGCTTCGTTCCAAATTTTTTCTTCTTTTTTTCACGGGGCCAGACGCAATATCAACTTGCATGGTGAAGTTAAAAATGTTCTTATGGGTGAACAACACAAAACAATTTGAAAGTTTCTTCTTATAGAATATGAGCTCCGTGTTTCATAAATAACTTTCCCGACTCAAACGTTTCAATTTCATGCAGAAACTGTTTTTGAAGGAAATCTGTCTTTAAATTGAAAACGATAGTTACCAATCTCCTACTTAAATCAAAAGTGTCATCAAAGTCATTAGATAATAAAACAATTTCAAAAAAGTGTAAATTTATTACACAGCGAAAAACGAAATTGAAATACTATCGTAAGGGTCGGGTGCGGAACATGCGATGAAGAAAGTACACTTTGTTAATTTTTATTACATGTAATTAAAAACAAGCAAACCGGTCCATGTTAAAATCACAATCCAAAAAGCAAAAGTAAAAATTTGAAAACTGGTAAATGAAATTCAATTTTTACAAGGAAAGTGAGGTCAGGTGCTTCGGAAGGGAAAACATCTTCCTGTCAAGCTAGATACATCCAACACGTCAGAAAATGAAAGGAACACGAACCAATGGGGCGTCATAATTTGGATATTAAATTATGCCATTTGGTCGCATGAAATAATCTTGTCAAAAGTTTTAAACAGATTAATCCGAAGTGTGCACAATGGTGTTCCCATTTGCAAACCTTTTCTAGTTAATTTCGGCCATAATGATATACCTCTAACCACACATATAACAAGAGCTCCATACAGTACAACGATGTATTATGACAATGGCATGTTTGTCCACACATTCATTATGTTATACTGTCTTTAACCTTTTACTGTGCAGACAAGCAGCATTTTAATGTGGCATTTGTGAAACAAAAAGCCACCGATGCCCACATGTCTTAACATCTCAATATGAAAAACATTCATATCCTTCCGGAGCACCCGGTCTCACTTCCCTCGTAGATTTCCCACGTGTTTGGCCTAACTTTTCGGTTTTACCTTTGCTTTTACTTTGCTTCTTGTTTCTGTTTTAGACTGTTTGTTTTTTTATTCATAGTAAATCCCAATAAAACCCTTGTACTGTTCAATAGTTTAAGTTTCGAAGCGGAAATTAAATGTGACCTTAACATTTAACTCAGACTTCATTCTGCACAGGCAGCGAATCAAAATAGTTCATTCTGTTTTAAAATATTTATGAAACTGACATCGAAATGTGTTAAAGAAACCCTAAATTTTAGTTATCTGCATGGTTTGGCCTTGACATTTGACATGACCCTCCGTACAATGTAATCTGTACATCTTCTAGAAATAAGTAAACATTAATGACTAGTTTCATTAAAATGTTTCATGCAGTTTATAAGTTTGAAGCGGACATAAAACAGTAATCAAACCCCATTATTCCATAGTTTTCTATATGACGTGACATTGACCTTTGACCAAGACAGTGCAGAAAGTTAGAATCCCCACTGTAAAACCTGACGGCAGACCAATTATTCTCTCGCCAAACATTGGTTGAAAATATTTGAATATTTTTTAAGTTGTTAAATAAGCAGTGTTTTCGCAATAAAAGTGTAGAAATCTAACGGCAAACCAATCATTCTATCATCATTGGGTCGACATATAATGCATATTGCTTTATTTTCGCGGTGTCAAATTTTCGCGGGTTGACAATGCCCAGTATATTCGCGCTGTCATATTTTCGCGGTATGAGCTGTTTAAAAAGATGGAAGTGGAAGAGAAACTAAAACGTTTACAGAATGCCTCAAAATGCTATATTTTCGCGGGAATACACCGGATCGCAAATATAGCTAACATAAAACTACTGCGAAATATAACCATTATGCAGTATAAATTAATAAAAAAAGTTGTTGAAATTACCAAAGTTTTCACAATCAAAGCGTAGAGACTCAAGTGTAAAATTTAACGAGGAAACACAATCTCTGGCCAAAAATCCTCATTGGTTAACAATTTTGAATTAATTTTTTTTCAAAGTTGTTGAAATTAAAAAATTTTTCGCAATCAAAGTGTAAAATCTTACGAGGTAACACGATCTATGGCCGATAAATATGGAACCATAAATTAGATTCCAGTTGTTTTTCGACCCATTAAATCTTTAATGAATTAAAATTCATCAAAACAAACATGCACAATGCATTTTAATAATAAGTTGACAGTTAATTGAATAAAATTCTATTACTGTGCAGGTTGTTTTGATGAAAACAAAAAGATAACATTGTTTATAGAAAAATATGAAATTATTTTTCAAGGTTTTAATAATTCAGTTTAATTCTAAGGACTGGATTATTAGTGAAAACGCAGAAATAATTACTGTAAATGGATATTATTGTCTTATTGTTTAGTAAAACGTGCTGAATTTCACGGTAATAAGAATACGCCGCGTAATAAGACAAATGACAGATTAGTTTGGATGAGTGGATTGGAGAAAAGTGATTTTATGCCCCCAGTCAAAATTCTTCCACGTATATCGGGGTGGTAAGTTTTGGATGGTGGACGAAACTAGAATGTCCATAGAAAATCAATGTCAAAATTCTTTCACTTACACAGTGAAAATTTTCACAATTTTGGTCCGACTACTACTTATGAGGAATTTTATTCCAAAACGACCGTCTAGTGTTGTAATACTAAGACAGTTTTAATAATAATTATATCGATGTGGATAATTCTAGATAGTGGAGTAAACCAGAGTGCCGAGAAAACTACTGACATGCACCAAGCGTTCTAATTCTAAGATCTAACCCGAATAATATTTTAAACTAGGCAGCGAGAGGCGCTGCAATCCGTTAGCGCCCTCTAAAGTGGGACACTCGACCACAGTTTGGAGAGCAGTTTTAATCCTGTGACAACGACAATGTTTGAAGCCAGTCTCCAAGAACTTGATCCCTCTTTTAATGCAAAAATCGAAAAAAGACTAAATTTTGTCATGAAAATCAAACTTTATCTTAAGCTTTATCAATTGTTTTTGTGCAAGTTAATGCTCCATTATAACATTACAGTCAAACCTGTCTATAAAGGGAACCAGTAAAAGTGGCCTTTATACATGTAATAATATTAATAAAAAACAATTGGGATTCTACTGGTCTTTATAAGCAGTTGGCTCTTATATAAAAGTGACATTTAATGCGGTCGGACTGTATTTGTTTTGACTACGATGCTAAAATGTATCAAAGTATCTATTATCCACAAAAAATGGATTATGTATTTTTATATTTGACGTGTTATTTTCAGATGCATTTGTTGCCACACAGGTGTTTGAATGTTTCGTCTTGATTGGAAGTATCGCTACCACGGCGATGATGATAACTTATGTAGCAACGAAAAAAGTGCGGACTAGATGTATGATTATAATGACCATCGTTACATGTACAGGAACAGGTGAGTAACACATAAAATCATAGGGACGGTGATAAAAATAGATTACTTTGAATTCGCAAGTATCACATTTCGTGTGTCGACTCCTGAGCGTCACTTTGCGAATATGTAAATTCGCTGCCACAATCCGTGTATATATAAAAATTCGCGATCGATAGGCAATTTTCTCCCTTTTTAAGACGTTTCGTCATGTTTTATACAATATAACTTCCCCGGTCATAGTTGATTGTCAAGATATTTTACAATTTGGCTTTTTTTTTAATTTTCGCTATTCTGGGAATATTCGAGTGACAAATAAATTTGCGAGTCCTCGCGAAATTACGCGTTGATAAAAATCTTTAGCGGAAAAAAGTAATCAACAGTATGGTAAAAACTGAAATCGGGAAAATTTTACGTCATATAATTTCAAGACAGTCAAGAGTTATTCAGCTGTTTACGCAATTTATTATTTCAGAGACAGTGGGTAAATGTCAGTTTAATTGTACGGAAATAATAAAATATTTGCAAAAAACTTTCGCTTCTTATACTCTCGTGTATTTACGCGAAAACAAAACAATTGCGAAAATTTCTCGATAGATAGTAGGTAACATATGACACAACAAAACTTTAACCAAAGACCAAACTGTAGAATACTGTTTAGCTGAATTGAGTAATGGAGTTTCACTCTCTTATAACGAGGCGTCAGTTCTAAGATGGAGAAAGCCGGAGTGGCCGGAAAAAAGTCGATCTTCGGCGAGTTAACCGACTCGTTATACGAATATTATGTCTCGCTCATTAATGTTTAATAGTCAAGCTCTTATGAAGCAACTCTGAAAATGCCACAACGAGTATTGTACTATTCAAAGATGTTACCCGCGGGTGGCGCAAGTAAAGTTACAAAATATACAGTATGTTGGCTTACAACAATGGCTGACATCATTGTGGTAAACAATTATAATATCTTAGGCAGTTTAAACAAGAGTATCTATTAAATACTTATAGAAAAAATAGCTTAGAAATCACGTAACAATAAGCGCAAGATTAATTGCCAACTAGATCTAGACAAATTTCGCAGTCCGCAAAAGATTAACTTTTCAGGTTAAATGACATCAGCACAAACATTAATAAATCTGTATTTCTTTTTTCTATTTCAGGGTTCTTTTCACTGATTGGGATAATAATTTGGTTAGCAACGCTTCCATCGTTACATTATGTATCCTACTCGGCTGGATTGGCCGTATTTGGTGCAGTGCTAATTTTAGTTTCAGGATACTTCTTATTACCAGACTACAAAAAGATAGACAACTACAGTACAAAACCATCGAAAACCAGACCAAAAGCACCTCCACCGGCTAGGACACCGTCACCTATATATTACAATCCACCGCCAAAAAAGCACCCTACCAATAAACCTCCAAGAGGTAGTCCTATTTTATACAGGGACCAAAGAAAAGTCTACCATTCAAATCATTATAAGTCGAGAAAACCTCCGGAATCACCGACAACTCCAACAGCATTACGTATAGAAGTGCTCTCACCTCCGCCATCTTATAGGTCTATGCCGTCGTTCAATAAACATTCTAGAAGATACGGTACGCCAAAATATTCACAAAGATATGATGCAAAGGCACGATAATGTTGGGAGTTTATTTAAATCGCACCTTAATTAGTCATGAAAGGAAACTCTTCAGCAATGCATGGTATGACTGTTAGTGGACATTCGGCGGTATTCACGCGTTTCTGTGAATGCGAAGGAGTGTTCTTAAAGTCAAATATTGTCTTCAGCAATACGGTCCGCATATTGACCGACAGGTCACATCTGTTAATCTGTGTGTCTTCAGCAATGCATTGCATGACAACTAATATTACTGAACAATTCAGTAACAATGCATGAATAGAGCACTTCTGGAGCAAACTATTATCATATCCAAAAACCCTACACTTAGTTAGTAAGGTAACATCGTCAGATGTCTTTCTTGAAGGTACACCAATTTATGTTACAAGTATGTGTTGAACATGGAATTAACACTGTTTTGACTTCAGGTTGTTTTTTTTTTCTTTGATACAGCACTATTCACAGATCAGTCCATTCTAAAAGTATGTGCCAAACATGTCATTCACATCGTTTTTGACGTTGTTATTTATTGGAGTATTCGGAAGATAACTTTCTAAAACAATTTCAAGTTTTCTTGAAGATACAACACTATTCACGGATCACGTTGATTTTAATATATGGATAATGAACTATGCTACAAAACAATTTTCTTGAAAATACACCACTAATTAGCACTTCGTGTTCATTTTAATATACGGATAGTGAACTATGTACTAAACATGGCATTAAGTTTTGACTTTGTTTGTTGATCGGAAGATTCGGATATTCGGAAGATGGATTTCTAAAACAATTTCAAGTTTTCTTGAAGATACAACACTATTCACGGATCAAGTTCATTTTAATATACGGATAGTGAAATATGTTTTATAGTGAAATATGTTCTAAACATGACATCTACACTGTTTTGACTAGGTTTGTTAAGCGGAGTATTCGGGAGATAGATTTCTAAAACAATTTTCTTGAAGATACACCACTAATTGGCAGATCGCGTTCATTTTAATAAAGGGATAGTGAAATATGTTCTAAAATGGATGAATCTATAAAACTAATTTCAACCATCTAAGGCACACATTAATATCATGAAGACTGGTCGACAACGTCATAATAAACACAAAATGAACTCATTGAAACTGAAAAATATCTAGTTTTATGTTTAAATTATCAAGTTTTAATTTGTCATATTTCAACATTTGTACACAATTACCAATGTACATACACCTTAGTTTAAATTACCATTTCTCATGTTTCATCTATGGTGCAGTAAATTACATAACTTTTACGGAGTGGAATAAACCAATGTTTTCACTTAAAGAAAAACAGTGTTGTGGATTTTGATAATACATTTAAAGTGATATGGAACACATGACTGATTAGAAGATTTGAAACCTACATGTCCACCCAATAAACTTGTCCTCCAAACAACCGAGAATAACTACTAAATCAAAAGACATATTTATGACACGTATTTATCGATCGTGTCAGAGCTTGCTGTGAACGGCATTTTTGTTGTGTTTGTTGAATTTTTTATTTATTTCATTGTTTTTAATTCTATAATTTATTTCTATTTTGTGGCGATACGTGTTATTTATTTTAAAGCTATGTATGAGAAAACAGGCTCAATGGAACAATTTTGTTACTTCTTGTGTTACATGTGAAATTTACACTCACAAACAACGAAATGAACATGCATCACAAACAAATGTGGATGTTCTGAGTACTCGGATCTATTGTGCCTTGTGTCGCATTCCTGTTTTCTGGAATGTAGGGTTATTGGACACTACTCGGATCCATTTTGCCTTGTGTCGCATTTCTTTTTTCTGGAATGTAGGGTTATTGGACACTACTCGGATGTATTTTGCCTTGTGTCGCATTTCTGTTTTCTGGAATGTAGGGTTATTGGACACTACTCGGATGTATTTTGCCTTGTGTCGCATTTCTAGGGTTATTGGACACTACTCGAATGTATTTTGCCTTGTGGCGCATTTCTAGGGATATTGGATACTACTCAGATATATTTTGCCTTGTGTCGCATTTCTAGGGGTATTGGACACTACTCGGATAGATTTTGCCTTGTGTCGCATTTCTAGGGTTATTGGACACTACTCTGATAGATTTTACATGGTGTCGCATTTCTGTTTTCTGGAATGTAGAGTTATTGGACACTACTCGGATCTATTTTGCCTTGTGTCGCATTTCTGTAATGTAGGGTTATTGGACACTACTTGGATATATTTTTGCGCTGTGTCGCATTTCTAGAGTTATTGGTCAGGTTTTGCGTGGTGTCGCATTTCTGTTCTCTGGACACTTTGCAACTGATAATTTATTACTGTGATAATTGTTAACTTAAGTACCTTACCTTATATTTATGTAATTAATAAGTTACTATTTATAGACTTAGCGGTATGGTACTACATGTAATTTGTATTTATAATATGTTCATGTCTTTCATATTTATTCACGTTTGTAAGTTAAAACTTGTTATCATGATCTATCGTTTTTGTTTGTTTTCAAAAGAATGTATTCAAGCGCCGAAAGACATTTTGGTTGGTTGAATGTTGCTTAATGTCGCATCAGCAATTTTTCAACTATTCGCGACGGGAACTATTTTATTAATCACTAGGTGAACCAGTAAAGGCCAGCGGTAAGGAAAATTCTCTTTCCCACATGTGGTCTGAGCGGGACTCGAACTCACAGCCGTGAGACCCTGGATTTGTAGACTGGCGTCTTATCTATTAGGTCACCGCGGCCACCGGAAGACGTTTTGCAGCATAGAAATGCTGAATACTTTGCTTAAAAGCATGAGATATTTGGTACGGTTTCAAATGACAAATGACAAAAGGTTGACAGTGTGGTCAGTTCTAAAAATTTCTACAATCACCGGATTCAAAATATTATAAAACATTTTCGAATTCTTACATAGACCTACCGTTCTTCAAACGATTTATCAGTGAGGTGAGTTGAGTAATGGTGTTTAACGTCTCAGTCAAGAATATTTCACTTATATCGATACGCCTCCAGATATAAGCGAAGGTGCAGATATTTTGCGTGTGCGTTGCGCTGATGGCATTATACAGCAGGGTTCTTTATCGTGCCACGCCTACCATGACAGTGTACCTCCTTTATTTTAAGTTCCCATCCGAAAGAACCGTGACTTTCATTTCGTAATGGAAAGAATAGTCGCTACCCACTTTCAAGTTTTGGGTCAGACCCGGGCAGAGTTCGAACCTACAACGTTCCACTTATGGAGCGAGCACTCTACCAACTGAGCTGCCTCAGTGGTCGATTTGTCAGTGACGAATCCAGATGAACTAGTCAAGTATTGAAATAAAGTCATGATTTCAACACATTTGATTTACTCTTGAAGAAATTGACAGTTTTACTTTTGCATTCAGAATTTAGCTTTTATTAGATACACGTTTTCAACACTAATTTAGCAACATCGCCAACTCCGTTGAACATTGGATACCGATTTCTTTTTACGTTACTGTAAATGTCTTGTCATTGGCAACAAATGGTTTACCCGAAAATCTGTACTTGGCAATAACAAATGCAACAAACGATTCACGAAGGATACAACAACATGAGACCAGATAGATAAATACAGTGTGATCACTTACTAAAAACTTACTTACTTACTAAGAAGCTCAATAGGGCCTGTCATGCTCATCTGGCTGTATTCATTAAACCATGATGTAACCTTTTGTTCAAATGGCTCTGGGGAACTAAATCGACCAGAAAATAAGCTATATCGGTTTAGTTTTAGACAACAATTTTAAAGAATTTGTTACGTGTGGCACATTATTCGTTGATTTTGCTTATAACATGCCATTGGGGAAACTCCGTTACACATGTTAAATGGCTAAACGGCTACTTTCTATGAGTTAAGTTTGGACAAATAAAGCTGTATCAGCCATTTTAGCTATGACTAGTGCCATGTGCTGCTTTTGATTTTCAATAACACAATTCAAAAGTAGCACACGGCGCTAGTAACGGTGTCCATCTTGGCAGCAGGAAGTTAAGACGTGCAAAATCTAATCTTTTCCTACTAGGGATTTTCAAATCTAAATTTGGTTCAAATTGGTCTAGTGGTTTTAGAGGAGAAGATTTATTCTTAGAACGCAAGAACGTTATGCTATAAACTCTATTATTTATAACTAAACTAAAGACTCCTGGCTTTGGATGGGCACTGGAAATATCAGCATACGGTGTTCAATAGAGTAGTTTCAGAACTGTTGGAGGGTTCCGATACTTATTATCTTATTTTACAGTAACCGTCAGTCGCCAAATGCGTGTCGAGTAGAATTTCAAATTTTTACCAAAAGACTTTGGATAAAATACAGGATTTTAAATACTAAGTATTTCTTTAGGTAAAAATTTAAAAATTCTGCAACTGACACATGGACGAAGTAAGTCTTATTTGACTGAATAATGATTCCAAATACACATTTTTCATATTCCTATTCTCAGTAATAAACATGAACTTTACAGATTAACTATGTTTTTGCTAGTAAACAATCACAGTACAACTTAGTTTGAAAACACCCGACTGATACAAAGAGGCAGTGAGTTCAATGAACTGGTGTACACAGTTGCTTTGATGTTGACTGAATCAAAGCTGTGTACCTGATTACTCGATTTTGCGAGTTTTTATTATTATTTTTAAAAATTTTATTTCAATTTTTTGAATTTTTAAAAACCCCGATCACGGATGTATTGGCATACATTAATACCTATTTTAACACAGGTATATAACCCCAAAGTTGTTCATAAAATCGATAAAATAGAATTAAAATATTAAAATCGCATTCAATCATATTCCATATTAAAAAGAATCCTGACCATTATGATCATAAGCGTAAATTTTTCTTTTATAAGGCGGGTACTTTGGTACCTTTATCGATAAAGAGGGAAATCTTAATAACACATTAATAATACTAAACATTACTAAAACCAACCCTTAACTGGCGTCTTTTACAAACATTAATTTATATCATTTATAAGGTTTTTGTAAGGTGTTCAATGTTCCGTGGAAACTTAAAAATCAAACATATTTATATATTGCCTGTCGATAATCTTTTTAACGTCATTTCTCATTTGGTTTTTTTCTTTTGTTGGTGTTGTTGTTTTTTTCCTAGTGAATAACTGGTGATCTAGATTCACCTCGTAAATTTTAATGTCATTCCACTTTTAATGTACTATCCCAGGATTTAGATGATCATTGATTTGACATTATTGCCTTAAGTTTAAGTGCTTTATCAATCATGTGGCACTGTTGCGGTGGCGTTGTCCCTAGTTTAATTGCTGGATCATTGGTTTGACACCATTGCCCTAAGTTTAAGTGCTTTATCAATCTTGTGATACTTTTAAGTACTTGCTCATTGATGTGATACAGTTGTTTGATCTTCCTTGGTAAGCTGATATACCAGTGCCATAGTTGCACAAAGTTGAATTAAAGTTATTTATAAATTAAACCATAAATAAGGCAACACTATATGATATGCTAATTATGGTTTAATTCATGATTAACATTAATTAACCCTCTTGCAACTGGGTCCATGTTTTGAGTGATCATGATCTGACACTTTTGTCCTAATTCTAGTGCTTTATCAATCATGTGACACTGTTGCCCTTAGTTCAATTACTTGATCCTGGATGTGATATGCATACTATTGTCCATTATAAAGTGCTTAATAAGTGCTTTGCTTTAAATATGTTTTTATATTTATAGTAATAATAACAATACTATAGAAATTTATAGTAAAAATCTAACATTTCCCTTAGAAAACAGTTAATACATAAATAATAAATAAAGTACACTTGTAGTTGAATGAGTGGAATAATGATGTTTCACCCCCAGTCAAGAAATCACCAACATTAATGTGGTTATAAGTTCTGGAAAGGTGAAAGATATTGGAGAAAATCATAGAACTTTTGGAGCAAACTGACAAACTTTCTCATTTAGGATCATTCTTGATTGAGATTCCAGATAATGATAGGTGCTGTAATTGGTAAACTTGTGCTTTAGTTCATTTGGTCACAAAATTACCACTGAGGTAGCTCAGTTGGTAGAGTGCTCACTCCAAAAGTGGGGGGGGGGTTCATGGATTCAAAACCCAAACTAAGTCCAACCCAAGACTTGAAAGTAGGTAGTGACTGTATTTTCACCAAGCTTTCAGCATTACAAAATGAAAGTTAAGGTTCTTTCCGACGGGAATTTTAAATAAACAAGGTCCAGTGTCATGGTAGGTGTGGCACAAAATTTCTGCACCTTCGCCTGTAGCTGGCAATGTCATGATATAAGTGAAATATTCCTGAATACAATATTTAACACCATTACTCAACTCAACTCAACTTGGCCACTAGACTGAATGATACATAATTCTTGATAATAGCCAGATGAACCAAGACCATGTCACTATCTAAATACAGGGAATAAAACCAAATCACAATTTCAATACATATAAATTAACATAAATACTGACTTTGTATGGCAACTGGACAAAATGATTACCTGACATCCAGCTGTGTGGTTAAAGTACTTTTATAGAGCCATGCAGCAATGACACATATTTTACCGTGTTGGACTTCATAAAACTCTATGTAAAACTTTTCAAAATTTATTTTTTCAAAGAAATGTTCCAAATGACTTGATTTGATATATTTCATCATGTTTAGACTTTTTCAGAAAATGTTTTAGTGAGGGTACAAATGGAAGTACTTCCTTTTACTGTTGTCTCTACAAAACATTTATAAGTAAATTTAAAAATTTTGAAAAAAAAATAATAAGAAAGGTTGCTTTACTGAAGTAATAAGTCAGACAGAATTCTCTGGACTGGTTATAAGCTTCATAGTATTTAAGTATATCAGATTATTAAGAAAAACAGTTGATATATGAATAAAACATAACCAACAGTCACTGTTGTGTTCTATACATCTATTCAGCCATTCTGAAAACATTTCAATAACACCTGTCATATATTTACTGCACATCAAACAAGATAATTATCATTAAAGCCTGTCCAATTAACAAACACAGTAAATCAAAAGAGAGAAAAAAATACATATTTTAATTATTTAAATTTTTACCTTTGTTATTATTAAGTTATGTCTTCATGACTTAAAAAATCATATTTTAATTATTTAAATTTTTACCTTTGTTGTTATTAAGTTATGTCTTCATGACTTAAAAAATCAAATTTTAATTATTAAAATTTTTACCTTTGTTGATATTTAGTTATGCCTTTGTGAATATTATTACAAAACCAACCAGACTGTTCAACTTGAACTTATATGTCATTTTTTAATTGTCTAAATTTTCCTCATTTCACATTATATGAGGGCGCGGTGGCCTAATGGATAAGACGTCAGTCTTCAAATCCAGGGTCTCTCACCGCTGTGAGTTCGAGTCCCGCTCGGAGCACATGTGGGAAAGTGAATTTTCCTTGCCGTTGGCCTTTACTGATTCACCTGGTATCAGTATAATGGACTGGGGGAGTGGTACGCTTGTCTGCGGTGTACTGACTCTGTGAGCTAGCACGGTAAAGTCGCCCTGAGTGCGCGCTAGTACAAGGCAGACCATACAACACACTCTCACTTCACATGCATACACAAAATTGTTCATAGATTAATCCATAGAGATTAATTAAATAGTTCTCGTCGCGAATAGCTGAAAAATTGCTGATGCGACGTTAAGCAACATTCAACCAACCAACCAATCATTTCACATTATCCTTGTTACAAGATAAAGTACCTGGGTGTTTGACCTGTGATTACAGGTGTTTTGGAGCATGAGTGAATTTCTGAAGGTTTCACAACAATACATCCAAATTTTAGCTCAATATTTAGATTTAATATGCTTTTTATTCAAACAGAACATTAATTGAACAACAAATTGAGTGAATTAGGACACCCCCCTCAGTAGGTACTTTTTAGTTAAAGGGCTAAAACTCCCAGGAAAATGAGCAAACTAACTTGAGTCACTGATATGCAAATTTTAGAACAATGTTGATACTTTGCAAAAAGTTTTGTAAAAGAGTGCTTTATAGTTTTGGAGAATTATTCTGGATTTTACAAAAATTACTGAGTATACATAAATGATTAATACCATCAAACCTTATGAAAACTTGTCTTTTCCTGAAAGTTATTGCAAATCATTTTAGACATGCTTGTTTGGCCATGGCATTGCTAAGAGTGCTTTGCCATGGTACTGCCAAAACATAAATAAGTTTACCGGTATATCATTTTAGACCAGCTTGTTTGGTCATGAAGTTGCCAAGAGTGCTTTATCAAAGTACTGTCAATTCATAGATAAGTTCAGATCAATCAGACCAGCTTGTTTGGCCATGACATTGCCAAGAGTGCTTTGTAAAGGTACTGGCAGTTCTTGGATATGTTCATATTATTTAAGACCAGCTATTTGGCCATGAAGTTGCCAAGAGAGCTTTGTCAAGGTACTACCAGCAGTCAACAGATAAGTTCAGATAATATTAGACAGGCTTGTTTGGCCATGACGTTGTCAAGAGTGCTTTGTCAAAGTACTGTCAATGCATAGATAAGTTTACCAGTATATCATTTTAGACCAGCTTGTTTGGCCATGAAGTTGCCAAGAGTGCTTTATCAAAGTACTGTCAATTCATAGATAA
Source organism: Anadara kagoshimensis (assembly GCA_021292105.1). Classification (NCBI taxonomy): domain Eukaryota; kingdom Metazoa; phylum Mollusca; class Bivalvia; order Arcoida; family Arcidae; genus Anadara; species Anadara kagoshimensis. The sequence goes on from CM037861.1 coordinate 32,229,437, forward strand.
GTTCAGATCAATCAAACCAGCTTGTTTGGCCATGACATTGTCAAGAGTGCTTTGTCAAGGTACCACAAGTGGTTTATCACAGATAAGTTTAGATCATTTTAGACTGGCTTGTTTGGCCATGATGTTGCCAAGAGTGCTTTGCCATGGTACTGCCAGAACATAAGTTCAGATCATTTTAGGCCAGTTCATTTGGCCATGACGTTGCCAAGAATGCTTTGTTAAGGTACCAACAGCAGCACACATAAAAATTAATCACCTGAAAGTCATGTATACTTTATAAACGATCTATGCGATCAAACGTAACTTTCGTAGGGGGTAAGATATATGATATTTCAGCTATGGTTATGTAAAGTTCACACTTAATTTGTCAAACATGATGTTATGTTTGTATTCACTTCATGTTCAGACATTTATGGTAGATCTAATACCCCTACTCCAATTTTTATGTGCAAATTTTATTTAATTTTCTTTTAATAAGATCTTTTTAATTTCAAAATCTTAATACGTTTTTGAACTAGTACAGGGCAATTATACAAAAATAATAAAAGAATTTTCATATATTCAGATCGATATTAAACACTTCAGTTATAGAACCCTTAATAAATTTTAATTATTGCAACAGATTTTTTTGTTCACTCCGCATTCAATTAGAAAACCAGCGATAAAATCGGCATTTGCACAAATTCATGATTAATTCAATAGAGATTTTTAAAATCTGGATTTCAATTAAGACTGATTAATTCAAAAAGTTTATTTAAAAAATATTAATGAGTTTGAAGTTTTTATCATGTCAATCTATGTAAACAAGTCATGCAAAGCTTTTATGATATAAAAACAGTAAAACGATGATACTTGGTTATACCAAAATTTGTCAGAGTGGGAAAAAAATTATTTTTTTTTTACATAAGGGAAGTAATATTTGCTAAATATATTGCTATTTCTGTGTAAATAGAGTGTACTAGCCTTATGTAAACATGTTGTATTATAAAAGCTCAAATAAAAATCACAAATTCTGGCTTATACAAAGTTAAAATTCTATTTTATAAATTTCATATTTTATCTTTTAAAGTAAATATAGAACCGTTTATTATTTCAAAAGACATTTTTTATACAACCTGGCATGAATTAATTTGAGTTGATTTAATAAATTGATGTATTATATAATGCCAGAAAAATAGATATTTGAAATTACCTCAAAGAACCCATTCAAACTAGCACAGTAGGTTAGATTCTTGATAATGAAGTATTTGACTGGTATATAAATTATGAAGCGGGTTTATGCAAAAGTGTGCACAATAATTTTTTTCAAAGTTTGAATAGATCAAAAAATTATATATTTAATGTCAATGCTTATAATTCAATTCAAATAAGACAAACACATAAAACACATGAGAAAAAACAGGGACATAAAGGCCCTAGATGCTCACCTGAGACTAGTTTGCATTCAATAATGCAACTTATGAAATTTACAGAGTTCTTCAACAGTTTGACCCGATGATCTACTTATTTTTATTATCCAACATGACCAATATGTATACTTGGTCTAGCTAATAATTGGTAAGTTTGGTGAAGATTGGCCAATACATATATGGCTTCGAGAATGATATACTGTAAATGGGATTATTTTCACCAGATTAAAATTTCACAAGTCATAAAATCTTGCATTAGCCAATATAAGTGGGTCTATATTCTACAAATTATGATATATTAACCTGTATGGTAGAAATTTCCGCTAGGGTAAATTTTTCATGGTAATTTCTTTAGTGTGAAAAAACCCCGAAAATTTTACACATACGAAAATTTAGTTTTGAAACTTTTTTTATATCCTACAAAGCAAAATTGTTAAACATGCACAAAACCAAGTTTTGTTTATTTCTGTAAAGACAGAAACAGTTTTACAGCCAATTCATAAATAAACAACTATATTCAATGATAAATGTTTTGTTCTGTTGTTGTGATTCAACATCAGAAAAATCATTAAAAATAAAATATTATTCAAGTCAAGATTTGGTTATTATGATAAATATTGAAAATTGAAATTAAACACTTCATTTTTTTACAGTACTTTTTAAATGAGGATTCCACAGTGATGGATTAGATGAACCTCTCCAATCAAACCAAAATAGTAAGCTTATTGATTCACTGTCAGAGTTAGCTCTGGCTTGCAAAAAGTTGGAGCCAAAAAAATAGCCAGTTTTAAAATTTAGGAGCTAATTTATGTGTTAAAGAGTTAGAAAAACTAAGAAAGAAAGAAAATGAAAGACTGAAAGCACATTTTCTCAAATTAAAGTCCTTCTAATCTGCTTTACAGGTTATTCTTGATTAATAGTTTTTAACACTTATTTATACTTGTGTATAAAATAATAAAATATATTAGCAAAATGCTATTTTTGGAGTCAAAAATTATAAAAAAAATTACCAATTAGCTAAAGGGCAGAGGTATCCCTGATTGCATCAAAGACAAAAGAATGGTACTACATTGTCATATACAATTATACAGTAAAACCTGTCTATAAAGACCACCAAAAGGCACCAGTAAAGATGACCTTTATAGACAGGTGCCCTTTATATAGGGGTTCAAAAAAACATGAATAAAGAGCCATTGGGATAAATTTAACTGGCTTTTCAAAGCAGATGGCCCTTATAAAGAGTTGGCCTTTAATGCAGGTTTGACAGTACAATGATATTTCGGAATTACAAAATAACTTACCTCTATAGATATATCTCTTTCTACACTATATCTAGTTCTGAGATACTTCCTCCTACAAATAGAAAAATATACTAATCAACGTTAAAAAAAAGTCAAAATGTTCAACCAGTCCTTGTTTTGACAATTTCAACATTTCATATTGTGGTATATAGGCTATGTTTCCATTCCTGGTAGCCAAAATCGCCATTGGCTACTAATTTCTAAGGAATTCTTTCAAAAAGTAACCTATTTAAGTAAATTTGTGGAAAAATACTTTAAAAAGGAATATATTTTCACAAATTTGGGAAATTTGGCTACTAATTATTTCAAATTTGTGGAAACCTAGTAAGAGACTATTTTTTTTACCAGGCTCATATTGTTGGAATGACTGTTATTTCAAACACTGGTCACCAATATATTATATTAAATCATTTTAAATTAATACACATGACTCCTATGATTTAGGGAAACTTATGAATGGTTATTTTTAGTTCTACATTTTAATAGTTTACGTTATAGATTCTATTGTATCTTTTACTTTTTCTAGCCGCTTATAGCTGCAATAATGCTGATGCGGCTTTAAACAATAGTTCACTCATTCACTCACTCACTCCTATGATTTAGGAATACATATATCTCAATTTGTATTTCATGTGTGGCAGATGTAGCTAGCTATACAGAATGTGTTTTCCCTTCCGGAGCACCCGGCCTCACTTCTGTATAAGAAAGTTTACATGTTCAACATTAATTTGCCAGTTTTCAAAGTCTTGACTCTGCTTTTGGAAATGGATGTCACATTTCCACTTTTAAAAGACAAAGGGAAATAACTCTTGTAATCTTTGGTCTCATTAAACACTTCCAGGTCACAAAAGGTCAATTGGCCCTGGTTCCAAATAGTACCTCTTAGACATTAAAATACTAATAATAAGGGGTATGGCTGATAAAATCGGGTACACAAATGTTATTGGGATAAACAATATATCATTGGAAAGTAGAAGATACACAGAGTAACTGTGTAATTAAAAAATTGAGAAATTGCGTAAGATACACTTGTATAAGCGGAAGTAAATAGGTGGACAGCATCCGGCTAAGGTTCCAATAAACACAAGCCGTGAATACGTGTTTTTCATGTGGTATGCATATAATCCCATCTAGCGAAAAAAATCAACGGTAATGGTACCGTTTTTACAATTGATTATTGAAGTGTTTTTAATTCCCTTTCAAATGGTGTATAATTTAATGTACCTATTACGTACAGAAACTCACAATGGCGTCACAAAATTGGGTAATTTAACATGGGACCCTATGGGAAAGGGCGAAGTGTTTAATGAGACCTTAAGTAGCCACAGGCTATTTTCCTAAAAACGGAGTGTTTGTACCTCGGATTCAATGCTTAGGCCAAATTTATGGAAAAGCATGCATGGGAAGTTTGAGTTACGGTTATTTATGTTCTTTAATACTAAAATTCCGATGTTTGGACATGATTTTTACAGAAATATAACCATAAATCCAGCATTTTAGCCTGTTTACAAGTGATAAATATGCCAAAGTGTCTTTTCATCAGCTCTAGATGGAAAGCTGTATGCATTTTCCACATTGTAAATCAATGGGCCGTAGGATTGTTTACGGACCTTACACATAACGGCATTTTGGCGTTATAGTTTAGTACTCTTACATGAAACTATAGCAGCTGTGATGCATAATGGCAATGACGTCATAGACGATTATGATGTCATAGTGATGGTAGACAAACACAATGGATACAAATTATTTGAACAATTGACCAATAGATTTCAGAATTATTTTCATGTTGCGTATGCGGAGTATGCGTATGGAATTAATGTCTATTTAATTGTATTTGTGAATAGCATAGGCCAAAGAACAAACAAATGCTTTTCATAATAATGAGAGAATGATTTTTGTTCTACAAAAGGAGTTACCTCCCTTTGACAAGATAGGTAGCTTTTCACTGGTGACCCTTAAGTTTTCAAAGTTGTACTGAGTGATAATCGCGTGTTTGCTTTAGGTAAAACATACTATTTGAATGCAAGTTTCTGAATAGGCCATGCAAGAATGATATATCACATCATTTATGAAATGGTGGTTTGGATTTTCGTTGTCGTTTATCTCTTATTAACTGCAATCACTGTCAATTCAGCGATATCACAGTGATCTGTTTTTGGGCATAAAAATGGTTTAAGTCAACGGAAATGAATAAATAAGCATTTGTTTAATTTGTAATAAGTCAAACTTTGCAATGGTGTTCAAAATGTAAAAGTTACAAAACATGTCAAATTCTTAAGTAGCCACAGGCTATTTTCCTAAAAACGGAGTGTTTGTACCTCGGATTCAATGCTTAGGCCAAATTTATGGAAAAGCATGCATGGGAAGTTTGAGTTACGGTTATTTATGTTCTTTAATACTAAAATTCCGATGTTTGGACATGATTTTTACAGAAATATAACCATAAATCCAGCATTTTAGCCTGTTTACAAGTGATAAATATGCCAAAGTGTCTTTTCATCAGCTCTAGATGGAAAGCTGTATGCATTTTCCACATTGTAAATCAATGGGCCGTAGGATTGTTTACGGACCTTACACATAACGGCATTTTGGCGTTATAGTTTAGTACTCTTACATGAAACTATAGCAGCTGTGATGCATAATGGCAATGACGTCATAGACGATTATGATGTCATAGTGATGGTAGACAAACACAATGGATACAAATTATTTGAACAATTGACCAATAGATTTCAGAATTATTTTCATGTTGCGTATGCGGAGTATGCGTATGGAATTAATGTCTATTTAATTGTATTTGTGAATAGCATAGGCCAAAGAACAAACAAATGCTTTTCATAATAATGAGAGAATGATTTTTGTTCTACAAAAGGAGTTACCTCCCTTTGACAAGATAGGTAGCTTTTCACTGGTGACCCTTAAGTTTTCAAAGTTGTACTGAGTGATAATCGCGTGTTTGCTTTAGGTAAAACATACTATTTGAATGCAAGTTTCTGAATAGGCCATGCAAGAATGATATATCACATCATTTATGAAATGGTGGTTTGGATTTTCGTTGTCGTTTATCTCTTATTAACTGCAATCACTGTCAATTCAGCGATATCACAGTGATCTGTTTTTGGGCATAAAAATGGTTTAAGTCAACGGAAATGAATAAATAAGCATTTGTTTAATTTGTAATAAGTCAAACTTTGCAATGGTGTTCAAAATGTAAAAGTTACAAAACATGTCAAATTCTTAAGGTCTCATTAAACACTTCCAGGTCACAAAAGGTCAATTGGCCCTGGTTCCAAATAGTACCTCTTAGACATTAAAAATACTAATAATAAGGGGTATGGCTGATAAAATCGGGTACACAAATGTTATTGGGATAAACAATATATCATTGGAAAGTAGAAGATACACAGAGTAACTGTGTAATTAAAAAATTGAGAAATTGCGTAAGATACACTTGTATAAGCGGAAGTAAATAGGTGGACAGCATCCGGCTAAGGTTCCAATAAACACAAGCCGTGAATACGTGTTTTTCATGTGGTATGCATATAATCCCATCTAGCGAAAAAAATCAACGGTAATGGTACCGTTTTTACAATTGATTATTGAAGTGTTTTTAATTCCCTTTCAAATGGTGTATAATTTAATGTACCTATTACGTACAGAAACTCACAATGGCGTCACAAAGTTGGGTAATTTAACATGGGACCCTATGGGAAAGGGCGAAGTGTTTAATGAGACCTTTTTTTATAAGCTTAACTGAGTCATGTAAGTTCTTACAGTGAATGCTAAACATGGATGAAATATGTAAAACTTATTGTTGTTTTGATTGATTGATTGATTTATTTGTTGTTTTTTGTGTGTGTTCAAACTTTGGAAATTGAGTTTCCTAGCATCTATAGGAAGTGCTTGAATTTTTAAATCACTCTATTAAAATAAAACCTTTATTTATGCCATCATTTGTTCAGTTAGATTTTGGCCTTTTAAACAAATTTGGCAATAAATTTAGGGCTACTCTTACATGGAGGAAATAGACTTTAAAACTCCAATATACTGTGACAATAAGTGAAGTGACAAGTTATTGAGGAACATTATAACAAGGTCTGACTATATATCTACTGTATACAATTGTAGCCGTCTGGGTAGCTCAGTAGTAGAGGGTTTAATCATGGTCTGACCCTGAATTTTTTCTCCTTCCTGTTACAGTTTGGTGGCTGTTTGAATAACGGGCTAAATATAGTCCATCTGAGGGAATTTGTGTGAGATTTCCCACTTGGGACCACAGGAAACTCAAAAATAATAGGGAAGGAATGTAGCAGTCTGGGTAGCTCAGTGGTAGAGCACTCGCCTATAGTAGTTGAGGTCCCAGGTTCAATCCCCTGTCTCACTATGCATGTTTGCTCCTTCCTGTTATACATTACTACTACAGTCAACTCAATTCCTCTACATACTCTTGTGCTATCTTTAAGATTTCTAACCTAAACCTTACAATAGTGACAGACAAGGTTCAATAGGTACATTGAGTAGTATTTGGAAGGTCCATTGTTTGGGTACCAGTTAGGCCTCTGCATTTTTCCCTTTCCTGTTACATGTGGGTGTGGGTTCCAACCCTGGGAAGTGGTCCCAGGGTGGAACTTGGTGGTTTCAAGGGAGTTGAATCAAAAAAAAGGAGAAGAGGAATGTGGATGATTGGGAAGCTCAGTGGATTGAGTGTTGTGCTTGTATTGGATAGGCCCCTGGTTTGAGTCCTGGCTAAATGTCTTTTATATCCGAGAGATGGTACATCAGAAAAAATCTATAGTAACCTGGAGTGCCTAAGCTGAGAGCTAAACCAAGCTTGTCCAGCAAGAACTCTACCATAAGCTAAAATCCAGACCAGAAAATCTGGTTGTTAATCTGTAGATGAAGCCTAAATCCAGACCAGAAAATCTGGTGGTTAATCTGTAGATGAAACCTAAATCCAGAACAGAAAATCTGGTGGTTAATCTGTAGATGAAGCCTAAATCCAGACCAGAAATTCTGGTGGTTAATCTGTAGATGAAGCCTAAATCCAGACCAGAAAATCTGGTGGTTAATCTGTAGATGAAGCCTAAATCCAGACCAGAAATTCTGGTGGTTAATCTGTAGATAAAGCCTAAATCCAGACCAGGAAATCTGGTGGTTAATCTGTAGATGAAGCCTAAATCCAGACCAGAAAATCTGGTGGTTAATCTGTAGATGAAGCCTAAATCCAGACCAGGAAATCTGGTGGTTAATCTGTAGATGAAGCCTAAATCCAGACCAGAAAATCTGGTGGTTAATCTGTAGATGAGGTCTAAATCCAGACCAGGAAATCTGGTGGTTAATCTGTAGATGAAGCCTAAATCCAGACCAGAAAATCTGGTGGTTAATCTGTAGATGAAGCCTAAATCCAGACTAGAAAATCTGGTGGTTAATCTGTAGATGAGGTCTAAATCCAGACCAGGAAATCTGGTGGTTAATCTGTAGATGAAGCCTAAATCCAGACCAGAAAATCTGGTGGTTAATCTGTAGATGAGGTCTAAATTCAGACCAGAAAATTTGATGGTTAATCTGTAGATGAAGCCTAAATCCAGACTAGAAAATCTGGTGGTTATTCTGTAGATGAAGCCTAAATCCAGAACAAAAATCTGGTGGTTAATCTGTGGATGAAGCCTAAATCCAGACCAGAAAATCTGGTGGTTAATCTGTAGATGAAGCCTAAATCCAGACCAGAAAATCTGGTGGTTAATATGTGGATGAAACCTAACTATTTTGAGTTAGGGACCCAGCTCACTTCATAAAAGAAGTAATAAATAGCTAAAATGCATAATATTTAGGGGCCAAAATTTTAAGAACCCAATAGGCTAAAGGGCCCCTGCCAATATTAACCCCTGCTCTACTTACTACTATATACATTAGTCAGTTCAGCTGTAAAAATTTTCCTAGATCTTGTCCATCAAACAATATGTAACAGAAAAGGTGAGAAGCTCAGTGGCCAAACTGGTACTGGAACCCAGGATCTTCACAATACTAGTAGGATGCTCTACCTACTGAGTAACCAGGCCACCTATCGAGTCCAGCCCACTACATTCTTCCCTTTCTTATTTTCGAAGCAACCTGCTTGAATCCAAACCACCAGGTTCCATCTTGGAAAGCCACTTCCCATGGTTGACAAGCCCCAAAAATGTAACAGGAAATGAAAATAAAGCAGCTGCCAAACTGGCACTCGAACCTCTGACTTTCTTAATACTAGTGGAACACTCTACCCACTGAGCTGCACCTTTTCATGTACAAATATAGATTTCAAATAAAATATTTAAGACCATGTGCAGCAATAAAAGCTGCTTTCCTATATTATTTATCAATCTTTTAAAAGCTGTTTGTTTAGTGAATCTTTCAAAATCATCTTCTCCTATGTATGGAGTGGAGTAATGGAGTATTACACCCAAGTCATGATTCTTTCACTTAAATTAGTTCAAGGATGGTGGAGGAAAATGAGTGCCCAGAGACAAACACTGACCTTTGGCAAATGAACTGACAAACTTTCTCACACTAGATCTGTCTCAAGTGGAATTAATTTATAAAAATAACAATCAATTCTGTGTCTAATAAAGAAAGCTTATTAAAATCAGTACAGGAAGAAATTTAGAATTAATTCAATAAAATTGTTTTTGGGGTAAAATTACATAAAATTACATAATGTGACAGACTTTTTGCATAGTACTGTACAAAGTCAATGACAGAGTGATTTATGCTTGACAAGATCTCAATTAAGCAACTTCGTAAGCTTTTGATGCCAGCATACTTATGAGCCAGTATTTGTGGTATTACTCAACATGAGAGATTTATTGTTATATGTGTAATGATTACAAGCTCTACTGAGCTTATGTTGTAATGTAAATCATATTTGATGTCAAATAAAGATTCTTGTATTGTAGTTGTACTGGTGGGACAACATTATATGCAAATGATGCGATAGTGATCATTACCAAAACTTTGCAATGCATGCCCACATCAGTGCCTGATCAGGAAAGAGAGAGAGAAACAACACTAGCTATAGTTGAAGTACCACAGACTTATCCCGAGTGTCAGAATAATGTACAGACTGGTGAGATAGTATCATATGCAAATGGTGCATTAGTGATCATTACCAAAACTTGTCTTGTTGCATGCCCACATCAGTGCTCGATCAGGAGAGAGAGAGAGAGAGAGAGAGAGAGAGAGAGAGAGAGAGAGAGAGGAAGAGAGTTTGACTGTTTCAATGGGGTTGTATTTCCAGTAATTTATATCAAGACATCACCCAGCTATAGTTTAAGTGGTGAGAATTTTACAATTGCAATGTGGTCAGGGCATTTGTGCAGGGAGGGTTCTTGACATGCCACCTCTGTTATGATACCAGTATAAGTTTTTAAGGTTTTTTTCTAAAGAACCATCTTACGTTCATTTATAAATGCCCACTCGGCGACTGCAAGTTGAAAGAACAGTCACTACATATTTTTACGTTTTGGTTAGACATTGACTGTACTGTACCCAAGACCTCCAACATACAGAGTGAGCATTCTATCAACTGAGCAATCTTATTGGGGAGAGAGCGAGAGATAGAGTTTTGCACACACACACACGCGCGTGTGTGTGTTATTGCCTTAAATCCATTTGAGTAAACTGTTATCCGGTTCTGGGTTTTTCCCCAACCCGTAAAAAGTGGGTGTGTGAAAATCGTCATGTTTGTACAAAATTTAACAGATCAAATTAAATTAAAAGTTGAATGACAAATCTCATATACCAAGCCTCTTACCTTTTATCTAATTTCCCAAAACATCTTCCGAGACAATTGCCCATTTTACTGGCAAAACCTTGTTGTACAGGTGTCAGAGTCGCATGACTTTTTTGTTGTCGTTGCAAGCAGACAATCACTTCCTATTTGTACAGGAAGTAGTATTCCAATCGATATCAAAGGGTGACAACCCGTGTTTACAAGTGCTAGCTTTCAAAAACACGCACTGTTCTCGAAATAGCAGAAGAAATATTTTAAAATCGTAATTATACCATGACAATTTGTATAAATTTAAAATACCTTCCAGAGTTTTGCAAATTATAATAGTCTTGCCTATTTTTGTTTTGCGACATAGAGAAGAATCATTAGGTTTTAAATAAGCCAACCGTAAATAATCCCTCGGAATGGTAGTACCAACAGTGCCTCACATATCACGGATTTGCTGAATTGATTATGCAAAATCACACTGTAGAACAGCGTTTAAAGGTGTGATTCTATATACCATGCGCCTGTCTTTTGACCCATAGTGATTTGTTTAGGAACAGGATTTTTTAAAATGTTTCAGTATGACATGCACAACTAAAACGTTAGCCAGAAAAATTATAAAAAGACGAAATCATTATTTATTTATTTTTATTTATTTATTTATTTATTTATTTATTTATTTATTTATTTTGGAATACAGAACTGATGGCGTTCTGTCTTTATACCACCAACATAGCAATTCGATTCATTATTTATATCGTGGATTCCAAAATAATTGAAATTCAAATAATTAAACTTTGATCTTCGAATTTTTCGAAACCAGGCCAGCACAAATATGAATATATCAGTCCAGCTGTACCTATCGAGCAAGACAAGGCTTTCACTTCTGCGGCTCTAAAATTTGTATGGTAATATTCACGGCACGACGTCCATAAATTAACCAATTTCACTTTTCGTTGAACAGAATAACTGTCCATCAATTTGATAAGTTCCTCTGGCTCCTCTCGTGTTAGACACCACTACGCCGAGTTGGGAATACTCGTTTTTGTATACATGTGGGGTCTGTGTTCGAATTCCAGCCCGGTTTGAATAAGACTGGAACTGAAGTTGGACTAAGACTAGAAAGTTCGTTGTGACTGTTTTTTTCGCCAATCATTCGGCATTTAGAAATAAAATTAATGGGGACCTTTAAAAGAGACCTTAAAAAAAAACCGACCACCGACGTATCAAGGTAGGCGTGTCACTTTAAAGAACTATCTCTGCATACTGTCCTTAGCACACTGCAAAGATCAACATTTTTGACACATCACCTATAGTTGTCGACGTCTCGATATAAGTGAAATATTCTTGACGGGGACGTGAAATTGGCCTATTAATTCAATCAATTTATCACATCATGGGTAGGCAAGGCCCTCTCATCCAGAGTGACGTGACTACAAGATGTACACCAACTTTAGTTTTAAACAGCAATTATCCTCAACCTTAGGGCCATGATCACGCGACGGAATAATTTACAAAATATCTGGAAATTCTGGAACTCTGAACCATTGTTGTTTTATCTTGAAGTAAAGTCACAGGGTCCATATATTGATTGAATGGGGTTTTACGTCCAAGTTAAGAATATTCCACTCATTATTGTGCTAACATGTCCATGTATAAAAATACCTTTTCTCCTGCTAATGATGTATTTTTTCTTAATACATGTAGTTAATATGTTATTATAGAGCTTGTTCTTGTTCTTAGAACTTAAAAGCAACAAGGCAAACTGTTTATAAAACTGAATCGGCAAGTCTACTTCAAAAAGTTTTATGGGCGTCATCCCAATATTGTTGATGAGTAGTGTGTCTCTGTATCCAAATTTATGCTTAATATTTTTGACGTCCCATATTCTTTTTCATTTTACACGAGCGGGTGTAGCTAGCTAAACAGTTGGTGCTTACCCCTCCGGAGCACCTAGTTTCACTTTCACGCGTTAAACTGAATATGCCAGTTATCAAAGTTTTGCTTTGGCAATTGCATTTGGGATTGGGAAACGGACATAGGCCGTTATGTCTGTTATTTTTTAAGTGGGGTATTGAACACTGATTTCAATGGCTGACTGAACGTCCGTTGGGGTCCGCAAACACACCACGTGTTGCCCCATAATGTTCTATGGAACTAATAGTATTTATGTCTATTGGGTATATTTTATGAAATCGCATCTGTTGATGTTTCTTATAAAACGACATTGTTTTGCAGAATGTTTGAAACGTAAATATTTTTCAAAACCTTCTTGGGATACTGATCACGTGGAATGCTGGTTAACTGTACGCGGAAGTAAAATGATACCCAAAAATTAACAGCACGGCAATTGCATTGGAGTAATAGTTTACCAGAAATTGCATTCTGAAAGAACAAAATAGTTACACAATTATATATTTAGAATTTTATACGTGCTTTGGCAACATTTACAACATATTTATACAAGAATAACAAAACCAAGTACCAAGTTTTAACTTGGTTACCATAGCAATTAAAAGCCCCATATATAGTTAAAGGGTGACGTAATATGTATAAAGACAGAACACAGGTCGCCATGCCAATGAAAAGTCCCATATACTTAAAGGGTGGCGTTACATTTATAGAAGACAAAACACTGGTTACTATGACAATGAAAAGTCTCATATAGTTAAAGGGTGACATAACTCGACATGCATAAGAAACAGAATACTGGCTACCATGACAATGAAAAGTCCCAAATAGTTAATTTTGACGTAACACGTGTATAAGGCCGACCACTGGTTACCATGGCAATGAAAAGTCCATAATAGTTAAAGGATGAAGTAACATTTATAAATACGAGACAGGACACGTATAGACTATCCATTAACTTTACAAGTTACGAAATGGCTTCATTTCGCCTCGCTCTCCTTCTCCGTCTCGCTTCTGGGTCTTCCGACTCACTTTCACTAAATGGCTTCATTTCGCCTTGCTCTCCTTCTCCGTCTCGCCTCTGGATCTTCCGACTCACTTTCACTCTCTGTTGGCATTCTTGATTGTTTGTCTTGTGCTTTCTTTGTTCTAACTTTTCTGTCATATTCAGCCGATCTCCACTCATCTTTTGGTTTCCCTTTACGTCGCGGATAGTCATCGTCGTCTTCAAAACGGTTTCTTGGTCTACGCGCATCTGCTCTTGGTGGTGGTTCTTCGTCACTCGATGGCAAATCACTGTCGCGCGGTTTACGACGATTTGGTTTCGCTTTGGAATATCGCCTGCCGCTGTTAAAAAATAAAAAGCAAAATGGAAAAGCATTAAAAAGTGACATCAGTATTTCAATCTGATGAAAACATGGACTCCAAAACTTTGTTAGGTTTCCGTCTTTTAAAATCAAAGTACCTAAACCAAAACTAGAACAGTCTCTTGAGAGTCAAATATCCCCATCTTCAACATCTAATTTTTCCCCGCGACCTCGACTTTTCCGATATGACCTTGGTTAAAGGTGATGACACACCTTTGGACCATAAAGATTTTGTTGTAAAGTTTAATGACAGGTACAGTCCAACCTGACTTGAAGAACACCTCTATATAAGGGTCACTTGGTTCTAAAAGCCAGTAGTATTGTATCCCAATTGTTCTTTATTCATATTATTTGAACCTGTATACAATGGCTACCTGCCCATAAAGGTCACTTTCATTGGTTCCCTTGGGTGGCCTTTATAGACAGTAATACTTTCATTCCAATGGAATAAACTCATAGTTTACCAAAAACTACAGTTAGCTTATAGAGTAATTTATTTCCTGGAAACTTTACACCAGGAAATAATTTACGCTTACGAATACATACATACAATACAGTACTTGTCGAAAGTTTAACACTGAGCTGACAAAACTGAGGGGTCGAAGCCTAGCTGTCGAGTGGCCAAGATGTGTATAGTTAGTGACCGAAAATCTCCTGAGAGACAGATAACAGCTGTCGGGAAGCTGTCAGGATATAGCTCAAGAGGGGTCGATATGACCTGCTGATTCGGCAGTAATTTTCGTGAACAGATGCTTAAACTTTCGACAGGCCTGTACTGTATAGATAAAAATCAATACGAAGCCAAGAAAACAAATTATCATATACAGTACAAACCTGTCGAAAGTTTAACACAGAGCTATCAAATTAGTGTCGGGTCGGTAGCTCATCTTAGCCCCTACACTTTACTATATCTCGGCAGCTTTTTGGCAGCTAGTCAGCTAATACCCTATCTCTCGGCAGCTTTTCGACCAGTTGCTATCTATATCTCGGCCGAGCTTTGACCCTTTTCGTTAGCTCAGTGTTAAAACTTTCGACAGGTCTGTACAGTATCTCATCTAATCTTGTTTGATTTGATTCTAACTTCGTTAATTATTTCCTAACAGAGCGGGTCATAATGTTATAATGTTACAGGACCCAATAAATAAATTAGCGCGCCATAAAATAAATGAAGTGACAGCATAGTTAATAGCCTAGGAAGATACAGTACTGACCTGTTGGAGGTTTAACACTTAGCTTACGGATTGGTGCAGAATCAGAAACTCATTTCGACCCCTCGTTCGCTTTATCTCGATAGCTGTCATTTATCGATCGGCAAGCTTGTCGGTCACAAGCTATCCATGTCTCGGTTACTTTGGGGCAGCGGAGCTCCGATTCCTTTTCGCTAGCTCGGTGTTAAACTTTCGACAGGTCTATACTGTACAACAAATTGCTATAATTTTGTTTGCAACGATGTTTTTAATAAATATTCGTCATTGATAAGTTCTTTGTCTAAAGAAGCAATTTGTTTTAATAATGACAATGTTTATATGAATAATTAAATGCATCCCTATCTCCAATGCTGTGAAATGAGTTCATTAATAATCACCTGTCAATCATTTACACGCCTTTTGGTGTGAAACTTCGTTTATATGCGTGTATCGTTATCAATTCCTCTTGGTACAAATATGACAAGGTTCGTCAATGTTTTCAGTAATTGGATTCAATGCATGTAACGTTTAATTGTTATTTTCTATAACTAAGACAATAACTTCTATTTTTAATCTGAATATATATATACGCTACGCGTGTGTAGCTAGCTAAACAGGAAGTACTTACTCTTCCGTGGCACCCGATCTCACTTCTCTTGTGGAATTTCACATGTGTAACTTAATTTGCCAATTTTCAAGTATTTTACTTTTATTTTGGTTTGTGATTTCACCATGGACCGGTGTTTTTGTTTGATCGATATTTACGGTTTAATGTTGTGTTCTTGGTATTGACAACGGTGCTTCCGGGTAGAGGTGTTAGCCAACAGAAACATTACTATGTGATAATTTAATTCCAAAAACAGAATGGTCAAAATCTTTTACTCAGCAGTAGTCAAGGCACTCGTGAACACGACACAACAAACAAAAACAATAAAATCAGTCCATATTGATATCATTGTTTATAACACTCCAATGAACTTAGGATGGTGTCATATCGATGTACAGTATGACACAGGTCTTGGATTGTAAATACAATGACAAAATGGTATTTTTGCATGTGGTGTAATTGAAATATTTGATTCAATGATGTTAATTTTCGAAAGAAAATTGTTTTACAATACTGACTAAGGTTTGTATTAATACTTTCATATTATCAAGATCAAATACTTCAAAGGAAACAATGGGTATGTGGACCTTAAATTGCTGTCCAGCAGGTTCTAAACTTGGTAGAGCATCTTTAGGTTCATGTAAATTAAGCGGAATGACAGGCAGATATTTCAGCCAACATGGCAGGACAAAATGTCTTGATTTTGTATGAAAGTACATGTGAGCTTTTTGAAGTTAGTAGAGCTTCATGATATTAAATAATTATGAAGTTTCAAGCTTCTAGCCCTTTCAGTTCTTGGCAAGATGTTTGATGCTTTCAATAATACAGGTCACTGTAGCTTTGATATCAAGCTTTGTAAACTTGGTAGGGCTTGTATATGAAATTCCAACCTTCTATGCCTTTCAGCTATGACACATGTTTTTGTACTTCAGGTCACTTTGATAGACAAAACCATGCAACAAGCTTCATAGATTTGGTAGTGCCTTTTACACTAGTGCTATATGTTGTTTCAGTTTTCTACTCTTCCGATCATGACCAAATACTTTAAGGTTTTACTACTTCAAGTTACTGTGACCTTGAATGCAGATCAGATCAATCAGTTTCACAATTTTTGTAGTGCTTTATGCATATATGAAGATTCAATCATTTTGGTTCATGTCAATACATGTATGTTGTTTTTGAAGTTTTATTACTCAGGTCACTGTGGCCTTGAATAAAACTCAAGGTCAACCAGTAGGTCACTGTGGCCTTGAATAAAACTCGAGATCAACCAGCTTCACAAACTTTGTTAAGAATTCATCTGCTTATTCTAGTGAGCCTCCATATAAACCACAAGCTGTTTCTACAAGTCACTTTTGACTATGAACACAGGTCAGGCTCAGGTTGGATCTAGGTATATCCAGAGGAAAAATGTTTGAGTATAAAACAAGTTCTGTACAACCAGCGATTGCACAGTGTGTCAGGCCATTAAAACTGTCTAAAATTTAATATACACCTATTGTAAAATCATTAATATTTGTTGCTTTACTATACCCTGATCCGATACCATATTTATATTTAGTACATCACATGTAAATTTGCTGAATAATCAATATTCATTGGATAACTACATGAATACTATTTTATGTAGAAATCATCTGTCCTTGACAACGCATAGCAACAGGACTACCGGTATACCTAGGTATAGTCCCTGACGTGAGGGAATATACTTTATTGTTTTTAAAGAGGTATACATGTACATTAATGTTGAGATTTGTTGTAGACTTATATGTTTATTACAGTTAAAAATCAATAATGTTGAATAAAATTAAAATTAATTAAAACAAAGACATGTGATGTACTAAATCTATTATTAACATCTCTCTCGGGAACAGTTCTTCTAGTCCATAATAGATTAATATGTATTTAGTCTAATCTAGTGGCTTTACTCTATCCTTCATTATTGTAAAATAAAACAATATTTTCTGATTTTCCGTTTAGTCATTATTTAATATTGGACGGATCTTATAAATAATATTCATATATAAATAAACAAAGTAATTACTACATCATTATAATTTAAGTCATCTAACCTAACTAAAAGTTAATGGAGATTCCTAAAATAAAATGTTATAAAAGACAATAAAAATAAATAAAAAACACAGTAAAAATTCAAGTTTTAGCACAGATTTCTTGAAATGTAACCCTATATAGGCAAACAACATTGACCTGTCTGTTTGACCTTTCATTAGGAATATTTATAAAGAAGGGTCCACCCAATACATGGGTATTTATACCCAGGGTACCTGATTTGTGCTTGCATTATGTAGACAAAATAAACCAACATGATGCATTTACATAAATGCACTGGTCTATAAGAAATATTCAAATTAAAGGTCAAGCAGACAGGTAAAAGTTATTTAGCTATACCTGTTACATCCATAGATGTTTGCCAAAGTGAAAACTATTTTCTTTATAAAAGTTTTAACTGTCTTGAGTTGAACAAACAATAGAGCTCGACTCATTCTGAATGAAAATAATTTTCAACTAACAACAGGTTGGGTCAAATGGTGTTGTAAATTCATACAAAGTAATTCTTAAACTAATGAAATTAATAATAATGAATTGCTTGTACTTTCATTTTATGGGGCTCACCAGCAAAACACATGGCACCTTATAACATGTGTACAGAACATTTATTTTCCTTGGATTTGAAATCATATTTTCTCGTAAAAATTATTTTATTCTGGGAATTTGGTATGTATACCTGTTCTAATGTTCCGAACAAACGTTACAGGGTATTGATCAAATGGTTAACTGGTGTGCCCCATCCTAAAACAATTTATGAAAAGAATTCTGAATAACGGATTAAAAAATTTTCAGTTCAGATAATATATGAAATGGACAATGATGTTTAAAAACTTGAATAAAAAAGACAAATTTTAATTCAATAGTATCTGCTTCAAGAGACCATACCTACCTAGATCTATGATTAATTACTAGTAATTTAAATGTCTAACTAATGAATTACAAAAATAATTAATTATAATGCTCTACCAATATCACAGATATATAAATATGGCAATGTAGAATATATATACAGGCCCTAGGAGCTTCATTGTCAAAGCATAGCAGACGTCATGACTAGGCAAGGAGTGAGGATTAACTAGTGACACAGCAGTTTGATGGTCAGAATACCTAAAAAATTGTGGGAAAATAAACCATTTATGTATGTGTATACATCACTGGAAATTAGAGAGTTGTATAAAATGTTTTAGTGCAAGGCAGTTACCCCAAGACTTATAAAAAAGAAACTAGAACTTGAGAGCCAAATACCTCCCCCCCCCACCATCTACTAATGTTGTCATGTGACCTTGACCTTTCCTATATGACCTTGGTTCAAAGTCATAACACGGCTTTGGACCATGTAGATTACCAGTATTCATGTGAATATTTATGACAGTCATCCAAGGCAATTACATGTATATAAATATAGCATGGAAATTATTGATCTTTATTCATGTTATTTGAACCTCCATATAAGGGCCATCTGCCCAAAAAGGTCACTTTTAGTAGTTCTCTTGGTGGCCTTTATAGACAGGTTTGACTGTATGTTCAAGAAGAGCACCTGCATGTTTTTTTTTTCTATATAATAAAAGGGTAAGAAGGTATTTTATTATATAATCATACAATATTTTTCTTACAAAAGGAATGATAACGAAATAAAAAGCAGGAAAGAGCCAAAGCACCATATTAGCTATCAAAATTATTACATGTAGAGAAAAAATAAAATTAGACTCCAGACATATGAAGCTACATATTTATATATATTTATCACAATATCACATCTGTATCACCACAATGGAAGATCTATTTGTCTTGCTTAATATAAATATCATCTTCAGTGTGTGTGTGTGTGTGTGCATAACTCTATGTATGCATAACTGTGTTCTTGCATAAATGTATGTATGTGCATGTGTGTGCACAAATGCATAACTGTGTGTGGGGGGGGGGGGGGGGGGGGGGTACAATTGTTTAATTTTTTGCATCTGAACCCAGACACCATTTTGCTGGAACTTGCATGGAACATGTGATACACAGCGCTTATAAAATATAGGATATAAACAAGAAGAACTGTTGTTGTTTTGTTATTAATTCGCATTAATAATCTGTTACTTTTATGTGTTTGTTTGTTGTGTATTTGTGTGATGCTGTTGGAGTCATGGACTCTTGCACTGTAACTTGGACAAGTGATGTATGATGTATTTTAAGTTTTTTTTTTTTGTTGTGTGTGTGTGTGTGTGTGTGTGTGTGTGTGTGTGTGTGTGCACAATACTGTGTTTGTGTGAATGCTTGCATACAAAAGTGTGTGTTTTCTTGCATGAATGTGTGCGTGCTGCTCAATTCTATATTAATCTTAATTATGATTTGATTTTTATAACAAAAAAATATATAAATCCTTCAATTATTAATGTAATTATATAAAATACAATTAAAGTCATGTTCGATCGACAGACACGTAACATCATCAATGTCTGCAAAATTCACCAGGCGTAATTCATTATTACCTTCAAGTTGGCATATAAACATGCAGCAATTCCTGCATCTTGTTAAAGGAACTTGAACTTTCAATAAAGATGACCAAACCCGTTTGAGAAGCTAAAAATGCCACAATATGACAATTTAGTAGGCTAAATTTAATGAATGATATACAGTAATTATAATGCATTATAGATCATGCGAAACAATATATTTGTCTGTTTGATGAAAATGTGAACAGCATCAACCAAACTTTAATAAGCACGACCTACAATATCCATTTAATATACCAGGTAGTACTTTGAAGGTCCAAGACACCATAATCATTGTGTTGTCTGGTACAACTATTATTCTAGGCTGAACTTTCTGCCTTAACAATGGAAAGTTACTTTTTTGATACTGCTACCATTGTTATTATCATTGCTACCATGGTAGCTGCTGCTATTGTTGTAACCATTGCTACCATGGTAACAATTTTTTCACTTTTTCTCCCAATTTGTGGCCCAAAGGAGACATAACCTCTCATTTTTGCAAATTTGAAAGCCCCTCACTACAGATATTATTACTGCGAAATATAATGCAATTTTGCGCATTGGAGATGATTAAAATGTGAAAAATTTACATGGGATGGACAACACACACAGCAGAGGAAGATAGATTCCAATAGCTCACATGAGCCAAAGGCCCAGGAATAAAATAACCTCCCAGCATGAAGGCAGATAGTTTGGCCTACTATTATTCCTATAATGCTATTGGATATCATTAAAGCTTTAAATCAGCAGTAATATACCAGTAATGCTACACCTCATATGTGTCAAAATAAAATAGATTTTTGTGAAAAAGACGTTTAGGACAGACAAATTCTAATGCATAATGATCATAAAACATTCAATTAAACATATCAGCTGAATTCAAGGCACTAGGTAACAGTTATTCAAAATAATGCTACAACGAGTTAAAATAACTGAAATGAGATGCCATTTCAAAAATGTTCCAAAACGAACACCAACTGGGAATTCCAGGTTTTCCTAACAATGAGCATGATCATAATACGAATAACCAATGGCATGTCTACTCCACCTAAAAATTGTTCCTGTGAAGTTTCATAAAGATCTGTTATCAAGTTTTTTAAGAAAAGTTGCGGAAAAAATGTTGACTGAAGAAATGGAGTAAACACTACATGTCCCCTCCACCTTTGGTAGGTAGACATAATGATTCTGTCATGCTTATATTAACCCCAGAAGACATTTTCATTTCAAGAGCCTGACTGACAAAGATGATCCAGTTACAATAAACTCTTAATAACAGAATGATACAAAACTGAAATAAAATTTCTTTTGAAACCGGAAGATTAGATTGGATTTTGATTTCATACTTTCAAAAGCACATAAAATATGTTCATATCGCGGTCAAAAATCTATTTCTTTTACAAATCTAAACTGCACTATTATAAATAAATAAATACATATCAAATCTACATCACAGTAGAATTCAATCAAGATTAATCCCAGTTAGTTTCACTTTCACTTTTTTCAGCATTATCCGAATTTTTATTATTTTGACCAGAGTTCTCTCCCTTTTTTGACTGTGTGGAGGGAGGTCTTTGACCAGAGTTCTCTCCCTTTTTCGACTGTGAAGAGGGAGGTCTTTGACTAGGTGATTGCCTATTTTTCGACTGAGTGGACAATGGCCTTTGTGTAGGTTCAGTTTTGGTTTTGGATGGAGTTGGTGAAGGCGGCTGGACATTCTGTTGTTTTTTTGACTGATTAGAGGGAGGTCTGCTTCGGTTTGTGTTGTTTCCTAAGAAAGAGTTAGGTCTGGAATTTGATTGGGGGTTCTCTTTTCTAGCACGGATTTGCCACAGGATATATGTCAGCTTAGACTTCCATTTCAACCATCTACAAAAATTAAAATAAAAACACACTCAGACTATTGTAACAAAAGATAAAACATAAAACACTAGTCAAATCAGTGTAAACATTCTATGTGACAAAATTAAATGTTAAGTGGTAAGGCAAACAATACAAATAAAGCAATTTTTCATTTTGAAAGCACGCTCTTAATTTTATCAAGATTTAAAAATTTGAAATTTAACAAAAAATGAAATTGTTTATTATAAACTACCATACATTTCTCTTGATATCAAATGAACAAATTTTTATAAATTTAAAATAGTAATGAAAAACTTAAATATGAAGCAATTTTTTTTTCAAAGCAAACTTTTTATTTAATCCAGAATCAAAATTTAAAAAATTAAATAACAAGAGGCCCATGGGCCTGATACGCTCACCTGATAACTAATGGCTAGCTGATAGATTTAAAGAAAACATAAATACTAAACCCCAATGACTTTTTTTTTTACATCATGATAACCGTTGTATCAATACCTACAACATTCTAGTATACATGCCTATACAAAAAGTTTATAGTTTTTGAGATAATTAAACATTTCAGTATTGTTTCGCATCTGTGACCTTGACCTTTGAACCCATGACCTTTTTCTATACATCAAAATGATCGTTGTATCAATATCTACAACATTCTAATATACATGCCTATACAAAAAGTTTATAGTTTTCAAGATAATTAACCATTTCGGTATTGTTTCGCATCTGTGACCTTGACCTTTGAACCCATGACCTTTTTCTATACATCAAAATGACCGTTGTATCAATACCTACAACATTCTAATATACATGCCTACACAAAATGTTTATAGTTTTAGAGATAATTAACCATTTCGGTATTGTTTCGCATCTGTGACCTTGACCTTTGAACCCATGACCTTTTTCTATACACCAAAATGATCGTTGTATCTATACCTACAACATTCTAATATACATGCCTATACAAAAAGTTTATAGTTTTCGAGATAATTAACCATTTCGGTATTGTTTCACATCTGTGACCTTGACCATTGAACCCATGACCTTTTTCTATACATCAAAATAATGGTTGTATCAATACCTACAACATTCTAATATACATGCCTATACAAAATGTTTATAGTTTTCGAGATAATTAATCATTTCGGTATTGTTTCGCATCTGTGACCTTGACCTTTGAATCCATGACCTTTTTCTATACACCAAAATGATCATTGTATCGATACCTAAAACATTCTAATATACATGCCTATACAAAAAGTTTATAGTTTTCGAGATAATTAACCATTTCGGTATTGTTTCGCATCTGTGACCTTGACCTTTGAACCCATGTCCTTTTTCTATACATCAAAATGATCGTTGTATCAATACCTACAACATTCTAATATACATGCCTATACAAAAAGTTTATAGTTTTCGAGATAATTAACCATTTCGGTATTGTTTCACATCTGTGACCTTGACCTTTGAGCCCATGACCTTTTTCTATACATCAAAATGATCGTTGTATCAATACCTACAACATTCTAATATACATGCCTATACAAAATGTTTATAGTTTTCGAGATAATTAACCATTTAGGTATTGTTTTGCATCTGTGACCTTGACCTTTGAACCCATGTCCTTTTTCTATACATCAAAATGATCGTTGTATCAATACCTACAACATTCTAATATACATGCCTATACAAAAAGTTTATAGTTTTCGAGATAATTAACCATTTCGGTATTGTTTCACATCTGTGACCTTGACCTTTGAGCCCATGACCTTTTTCTATACATCAAAATGATCGTTGTATCATTATCTACAACATTCTAATATACATGCCTATACAAAAAGTTTATAGTTTTCGAGATAATTAACCATTTCGGTATTGTTTCGCATCTGTGACCTTGACCTTTGAATCCATGACCTTTTTCTATACATCAAAATGATTGTTGTATCAATACCTACAACATTCTAATATACATGCCTACACAAAATGTTTATAGTTTTAGAGATAATTAACCATTTCGGTATTGTTTTGCATCTGTGACCTTGACCTTTGAACCCATGACCTTTTTCTTTACATCAAAATGATCGTTGTATCAATACCTACAACATTCTAATATACATGCCTATACAAAAAGTTTATAGTTTTCGAGATAATAATTATAATCAGAGGTAAAAAAAAATTAGGTCACGACCTTCACAATTGACCTTGACCTCATTTTGAAGATACTAACTAGAAGATGTCAAAACTGAAAACCCATGTCATTATCTGGTCAAATAGTCAAGTTATAACAATTTGAAGCTATTTTACGATTTTTTCAAAATTAAACGCAAAAACGCGTAACCTATTTTTTATCCGAATTTTACAAAATGAACAAACTATAGGCTTAAGACCATAGAGAAGCCAAATATCACATCAGATTTTTTCTCCAATCAGTACTTTCGGAGAAGAAGATTTTTTAAGATTTTTGCACCCCTAGGTCACCTTGACCTAGTTATGGTAGCCATGGCAATGCCACGAACAAATCTGAATTGCACCGGCCCATATATACTTCTGACAAAGTTTCATTAAAAACTGTCCAGTAGTTTTAGAGGAGAAGTCGAAAATAGGTGTTAACGACGCACACACGCACACACGCACACACGCACACACGCACATACACACGCTGCGCTATGCCATAAGCTCACATGACCTTCGGTCAGGTGAGCTAAAAATGAAATTAATTGTTTACTTAGACCTACATTTCTCTAGATAAGAAAATTAGAATATAATTTTCATAAAATCATAGATATATTCATGCTTTCATATTACATGAAATGTGTATACAAGCAAATACATGAAATGTTCGTACCACCAAAAACATGAAATGGTCATACAACCAAACACATGAAATGTACATTCAACCACAAACGATAAGCTTGTGTGATGACATTGCATTACTTATTTCACATTTAGGGCATCAATTCTATTTCATTATGTTCAATATTGAACTAATAACTTTCATTTCATGGTCATTTATCAATAATGATTTCATATAAACACCCTAGCTAACACTATACACACTGAACTAGAAAATCTAATGATGCTTATCTACAAACTGAATGTATGATTATCAAATATTTAATAAAGCTCTCTATCTCTCTCTCTCTCACATACATACACACACACACAGGTCATAAAGCTGTAGCTACAATAGCACAGTTAATACATGTACGAGTATATTGAAAAATCAAAACAGCCCATCTTTCTATCATTAAGTTGTAGAAAGCAATGCTTTTTTATTGAAAACTTTGTCTCTCAAACTCTTTCTCTCTCATTTATCATAAAATTGAAGATAGAAATGCCATTACGTGTTTAATAAAAACAACCCCCCCTCCCTCTCTATCTCTCTCTCTCTCTCTCTTGCGATTCTGTTGATAGCTATGCTATATTAAAATATAAACCCCCTTCTCTCTATCTCTCTCTCATCGTTATTCTGTTGATAGCAATGCTATATTAAAATTTAACCCTCTCTCTCTCTCTCTCTCTCTCTCTCATGAAGCTGCAAATAGTAATGCTACAACACGTGTATTGAAATCTAAAAACAAAATTATCTAAATTAAAAGACATATAAATTAAGTAATATTTAAACTTAAAAAATAAAAAAGAACACATAACAAATGAAAGTTCTACTTAAAATTAAGAAGTCCAAACATCAAAATGGAATCCATGCAAAACAACTTAAGCTTGTATGTAGGATCAGGGAAAAGTGAAAAGATGCATGCAATTGTTTGGAGGCTTCATACTTAAGTGTAAATAAAAAATATGTAGTGAACATGCAATTATTCAATAAAAGAAGGAATGGTTTCAAATTTCAATCCCTGTCTTATGTTCTCAGGGCTCTCTTTAGACCAGAAATGTATGGGTTACACCCAGAAATTCAACTTATGATCTGCAAAATAATTTTCTTTTTCACTTTTATGCTACCTTACTCAAGGGGAGACAACTAATCATTTCAATGAGGTTGTCTATTTCATATGAACTACACTTGAAATAATCACCATTTAAATCATTTGTAAATTGGACATAACCTCAAAAGATACATTTAAAGGCTCTCTGACAGAGCCATCATAATTGTTGTCTTATGGGGAACAGTGTCACTCACTGCCCAAGTATCCCACTAAGGAAGATCTTAGTGCGAGTTTGTCAATTAGATTTGTGAGGTTAATAATTTTCTCTTAGTCTTTCAGTTTCCTCAACCTTTTCAGATCTAACCACCTCCATATATGTGCAATATTCTTGACTGTTGTGTTAACACCACTCATCCACCCAACCACCAGTGTTGTTTTTGTGGCAATACACTTGTACAAATGGGTTGCAAAGTCCAAAAGTACTTCTTACTTGTAAAAATCTCTAATCTACCTAACATCAGTTAAATAATCTTTTGCCTACATTTCAATGTCATTTACCAAAGATGACTCAACTACAGTGGAGCCTATCTTAACTAAACACCCTCAGCATCCAAGATTTTTTTCAGATTAGATAGGGTTTTACAACCTTGACTAAACCATCTAGAGCAGTCGCTAAGAGACAAATACTCCCTCCCCTATTATTGCAAAGTTATTTCTAAGATTTGACATTGTCAGCTCAAAGGTAGGTGTTTTTTTCCAGGTATTCTGATTTTCTCCACTATTCCAGATCTTAACTCCTTGATTTAAGTGAAAGAATCTTTCTTGTGCTGTAAAACAGCCTTACTCCTCCAAACTCATTTCTATAAGTATGTTGCGAAAAGGGTTCATTTTTTCAACTTTGCCTATAGTTGGTGATGTCTCAATATAAGTGAAATAAACTTGATTGAGATATAAAACCATATTCATTTACTCACTCAATCACTCACTCTATTTTTTACAGTCTTTCAAATAGTAATGTGAAATTTCATGCATAAAAAATGGAATTTAAAGAACAAAGTTATGAAAACAACAAGTAAAGGGAGACAACACATATTGGAAATAGGAAGTAAAAAATCTTAACAACAAAAACATGATAAGATAAATATATACTGAACAACACTGAATTATACCTCTCTCATGTACTAGCTTAGAATATAAAGATATAAAAAATGTTCATGAAAAGCTATAACTTAAAATGATTTTTTAAAATTTAGATTTTATGGGGATTAATTAAAATTAAATACAAGTACTCATTAAATTGGTAAAAAAGATTGGAATCCATACATGACATGTATACTTATCATATTGTTTAAGGATAATAAATGTTTTATCTAACACATAATCAAAATGTTTTTTTTTCATATTTGAATCATTATTCCAATTATTAGTTATATAATATAGAATATATTTTTTCAACAAAACTTTGTCATCTTTCAGCCACTAGCTACAGTCAATGTAACAAAGAACATGAAACAATAATTATAAAACTTTATGAAAGAAACTTTCTAAACAAGAAAAGAAAAGACAAATATGTATAGAGACCATTAATTATAAAACTTTTTACTTTTAAAGAGCAAAATAATTCCATTAGACTTGTTAATGATATAGTACTTTTGGATGGTCCCAACTATGGGTAAAACCAGTGGT
Organism: Anadara kagoshimensis; assembly: GCA_021292105.1. Lineage (NCBI taxonomy): Eukaryota > Metazoa > Mollusca > Bivalvia > Arcoida > Arcidae > Anadara > Anadara kagoshimensis. The sequence continues at coordinate 32,256,949 of CM037861.1, forward strand.
TTATAATTACACATTTAAGAATTGAAAATTAACCCTTATTTTTCTAAGCAATGAATCAAAAACCCCTACATCATCACAGTATGTATAATCCATATTTTTCTAACTTATTTATGTGTAATGTCATTATCATGTCTGCTGTCTCTAATGTTTTTCTTTCAAAGCAATATAACATTTTTTTCTTTTTCTAAGACAACATTAACAACATGCAGTAGATGCAAATGGCTACTTATTAAATGCATAACAATTGTAGGATTTTATAGAAAATCATGTGGATAAGACAGGACAACATGGGAACTAATTATCTCTTCCTGCAACAAAAACATCCAACTAGTTGCTATAATGTTGTCAACACTCCAGTAGAAACACCCAGTATCCCATCTAAGACATGTTAATAATCATCATAAAAATATCAGTAATTTGTTTAAGGAATATCATTGTTCCAAAAACATTTACATAGAGGATCTTAGACGAGTGAGGGTTTAATATGAAATATATTAAACAAGTTTAATAATTAAATATGCCACGAGCCTTGGCGAGTGGCATATTTAATTATTGAACGAGTTTAATAAATTTCATATTAAACCCTCACGAGTCTAAGATTCTATATATCACATAACTCAAAATACCGAGGCATAATGACATGTACATATTATTTGATGCCATATAGAAACAGTCGATTTCTATCTAGGTCAGACAAATCACCTCCAAATTAACTGCGCAAGTAAGAATATAGTTCTATTTAGTTATAGTAAAAGTAAATTAATCACCTAGAAAAAAAGACATAATCAGTATGTAAGTTTAAATCATAATATTTTTCCGAATGCATCAAAATTATTTTTCAAAGAATCGGAAAGTCTTCAAAAGTCTAAAAATAAAAAACAGACTGACACAGTTTTCATGTGACGTCATTATAGGCACGACCACTACGTAACTCAGAAGCATGATAACTGATTACGTCACAATCAAGTAATATTACATGCGTACCTGTGTAATACGAAAAATATTACACCGTTTTATTCCATCAATAAACAGGAGGGTTATGTGATATATGTATATATTACAGATCCTGTCAATATAAGTTTTACAGGAATTTGGCAAGTTACACGACCCCATGTACCCTTGTCAAAGGTTTATGTACCCTTAGCCAGAGCCAATCACCATGTGAGAAATTTCTTTGAAGGGTGATAAATATTAATATACATATCCAATATTGTTTGAAATAAATTTTTACACATGGTAAGAAATATTGAAAATAAGTTTTCAAGCTTGAAAGTCCTTAGAAGGGTGAAAACTTTAGCAATATGTCACCAAAATTATTTACTACTGAATATATATGACCATCCAAATGCAAAAAGGGCCCATTTGTAAAAAAAATTTAAAATTTCACTTTTTGTTATATTTTTGAAGCACCAACTTTGGGTTATACAAAAATAGTTACAAAAGTGATATCACTCCAATAGTTGCGGAGAAATTATCAAAAAAATACAAAGCCATGTCGTCATAACAGACTGTAGTTATTTTCTTAATTTCCTGTTTTCTGCATTAAAACTTGATTGCTCTAAGGACTCTATCACCACGGAAACATATACATGTATGTATATGTATCTTCTTAAAATTGAAAATAATATTTATTGTATAAGTGCTATTATTTTCTTCTTTTGTTTTTACATTTACTCTAGTATTAACACGCAACTCTAGCAATCATCAGGAATCCCAGAAATCAATAATAATAATCCACATCATACTATATGGCATTGTTAATGAAAAGGGAGACAATTCCAATATAAAACAAGGGAAGTAATTCTTATTTTAAGTAAAGTTTGAGCGAAAATAATTTGTATGCCATATACTTATCACAGACCACTTACCTGTATGCATTATCTACACTCCATTTATTAGCTTCAGGGGTGTTCTCTTCAGCATCTCTACGATTTGGCCTATCAGGATCTTTGACAAAAGTTCGAGGTAGAGGTTTCTTTACTAAAGGTTCAATAGCCGTTCTTAAAATAGCAATTTCTTCCTGAAGTTTTTGAATTTCTTCTGTTCTCTATAGATATTAAAATGTTTGTTAAGAGAAGTTTGATGTTAGAAAGGAGGAAATTCACCCCTTTTTACGCATTTTACCTTTTTTAAAACTGTATGAATTCTCTCCTCCTGTTAATTAAGAGATCAGCATCCAGGAGTTAAAATTTGAAAGATTTCCTTCACAAGATTACCAATGGATTTAATCAACTCACTACAAAAACTGAATTGTTTGTACAATAGATTAACCAGAGTAAAACTTGTCTATAAGGGAATACAGAAAATATGCTTTAACAAGCTATGATAAATGGGTTTCCTGTTCCAGTTGGATTTGAATTTAATCATATCAGAGTCCTCTGTGTAAGGTGTAGGGCCGAGATAGATAGGAATTTTGTACCCAGGTACACAATGTACTCAAATTACTGTTAATGTTAACCCCCCACCCCCACCCCACCCCACCCCTGAGTACCTGTGTAACCTAGTTAATACCTTTTGTTATAATGGAAATTGGACCCTTTTTACATATATCAGCATGTCCTTGCAAAGTACAAGCCAATTTTGACAACATTTGAGATTTTTTAGTTATCAATCTTGTATATATCAGATTACCATAATTTTACTAGCAAAAATATAAGGGCTTAGGCACTGTGAATAATACTATTTTACAGAAACTACTAACGGGAGGTAACTAACCCTTGAGTTATGAGTATCGGTAATGATTTTGTTCCAAGATGCAAATGTTACTGTAACCGATAACCTGGTAATCTTGATTCAGAAATCTTTCACTATTTAGGTAGAAAACCAAAACCTGAAACAAGACAGAAACCATTAGAAGTTAGTTGTTAACAGATTAATATCTACATCAATCACACTTCAGTCTTTGTTAGTTCAGGGTATCTACAACCAGTCAACCTGTTATATAACACTAGGACCTCGATATTCAAAACTCCATAGTTTAACCAAATGGTAAGTGAAAATTATAAGTTTTAATTAAATTGCAGATATTTATTATTTCAATACCGTTTTGACTTAAATTGCTTCTAATCATATTAATTGATGTACCGCCCGACCACACCTTTCATGTTTTGACACTGGCCGCCATCACTGTACCAAAGCAGCATTACGGCAACTAATGACATACTAGTGTCAGTGACGTCATTAAAGGGCGCAATTCAGGCCGAGTTTTCATTCTTTTTGTGTGTAATTCAAGCATGCTGGTCCTTTGTTGGAACACTGGGTGTGGTTGGCAATCCATCAATTGTTTACATTCACTTATGAATAGAAATTTTTAAAATATTGTCTTCGAAATCAGATACAAAATTTCACAAGCCAAGTTGTAGTCTAACAAAGCTTTGAACATCTAGGCCCGAAGAAAATACACACCATTAAGATTAAATCATTATCATCTACAGAACAATTAACATTTGATCACACCTGTAAACATGTTAGATTTGTTTTAGGACAATGATGAAGATTGTTTTTATAAAAATTAATTTCTACCACACCACGGCATAGAGTCTTGGTTAGTGCAGAGTCACTACAATCAGCTGGCAACCTGATATAACACCAAATATTATACATTTGATCACATCATAAACATGTTAGAATTATGGTTTAGGACAATGTTGATTTTTGATAAACAATTAATTTAATGTCTACCACACCACACAAGAGTCTTGGTTAGTGTGAAGTCTCTACAACCCCTGTTAAAATGAAAGTAGGAAAACCCACACATGTGAGTAATTGTTAAATGATTAAATCGTTAATATCTACATCATTAACATATCATCACATCTGTAGAGATGTTAGAATAAAGATGGTATTTAATGATGTATTTTTTGAAGACTTGTGATGTATTTTATGAATATTTTATGAAGACTTGTGATGTATTTTATGAAGATTTGTGATGTATTTTATGAAGTCTTGTGATGTATCTTATGAAGACTTGTGGTGTATTTTATGAAGATTTGTGATGTATTTTATGAAGATTTGTGATGTTTTTTATTAAAATTTGTGATGTTTTTTATGAAGACTTGTGATGTATTTTATGACGATTTGTGATGTACTTTTTTGTATATCATTTGCAATTCCATGAAGAGAACAGAGGGTTTTATGAAGAATATGTTTTTTTTTTTGTATAGGAATTATGAAATAATAGAATATCAATTAAGTTTCTTTAGGCCTGCCTTAAAGGCAGTTTGTTTTCAGTGTATTACTTCAGTAAGTGTAGTTTGAACTTGTAAATATGAGTTTTCTTCTAGTATAAGAAATTATGGAGAAGATTTTTTTACTTTCTTGTATAAGTATTTACAATTTCATATAGATGACAGAGGAATTATAATTTTTGGAAATATATGGTTTGTATGTGTTGAAAGAGTATGGTAACAGGAATATTCATAGACAAAGTAAAGTCTTAAATGTGAATAGAGAATGTTGAACACAGACAGTCTGACTCTGTTGTAGGAGACAAAAGACTTAAGTAATGTTTGATTGATTTAAAGAGGGTTTTATGTCCCACTCAGGAATATTTCACTTATATTGAGATGTCACCAGCTATAAGTAAACTCTAGCAGTGTACTCAGGGCAAAGTGCAAGGAGTATTTCAATGTGACACTCTTGCCATGACATGGGACATCGGTTCTTAAGGTCTCTTTCTAAGAACCAGAAAATGTTTTGAGCTAAAATATGAAATATGTTAATCTGTGCTGTCGTCATACTAGGATATTCAGTCAGTACAGAAAACAAATCCAATGTTTTGTAGCTTATAATATGTAGACAGATTAAAGGATTAACTACATTAATCTAGTTGGATTAGCAGTGTATTGATGATTGTACCAGTGTATGCCACTTAGTGGTATTGAAATAAAGACAACTGTTTGAGTTGAACATGTTGAAAGAAAAAAATTATTGAGTTGAGTAATGGTGTTTAACGCCCCAGTCAATATTTCGCTTATATTGAAAATTATTGCCGGCTATAGATGAAAGTGCAGAAATTTTGCCTGTACGTTGCAATATACAACAAGGTTCTTTTTTTGTGCCATGCCTACTGTGACATAGGACCTCATTTACCTTAATTGTCACATCTAAAAGAAGACTTTGATCATTAATACCAAGTGCTTAGCGAAAGAACACTCTCTCCCCACTTTAAAGTTTTGGGTCAGACCCAGTCAGGGTCCAAACCCAGGACATCCCACTTACTGAGCGAGCACTCTATCTACCAACTGAGCTACCACAGTGGTATTTGAAACTAAGCATCAATGAAATAAAGACAACTGTATGAGTTAAACATATTGAAAGAGAAAAGTTATTGACCTACAGTGGTCAAGAGATTGGTATAATGGATGATACACATAGAGCCATTGGAATAAAGACAATTGTATGAGTTAAAACAAGAAATTTGTTGACCTACAGTGTTGACGGTAGGTATGCATAATGTTGTACGAATATTCAGTCTGTATAGAAAGTAACATTGACGTCTGTAGCTTATATGAAGATAGATTAGAGGATTAACCACATAAATCTAGTTGGAGTATGTAGATTATTGTAGAATAATGTTATTTCAAGATGTTGAGTTATATACAACCATTTACAAGATGTAAATTACATACAAGTTATACACAGCAAAAGTCGAGGTGTCAGTCATTTGATTATTTCCACGATCCACAGTGTTAATAATAAACATTACACTCTAAGGGTTAGGGTTAGACAGCATCCAATACCATGCATTTATCTCTCTAGAGAACCGTGATGTGAACATTACCACTAGGTGTTCATCATTCCAAAGTAGGTGAACATGCCATGACAGCGAGAGTAAATCTACTATGTGAATCCCGTGATTGGGACATTACTAAATAGTGAATCTATGTGAACAATTTTACAGACAGCCATTCCATTCCTCCTCTACTTCTGTGTGAAAGATTCCTCTACTCGGTGCATTGTTACTGATCCTGATGTACGTTACGAGCATTTCACTGATCCTGATGTACACTACAAGCATTCCATTGATCCTGATGTGCATTACAAACATTTAATTGATCCGGATGTGCATTGGGAGTATTAGGGGTAATTACTTACCAGTTTCTGCAACAGTGAATTAGTGACCACAACATTACTCTTACCTATACAGTAAATATGTCAAGTAGTTGACCTAGTTCTGGTCGTTATTTGTTCTTGCAGTGTCACTTTTATCAGGTGTTTGTGCAGGTGTAACTGTTCCATCAGCTTTTTTAGGACTGGGTGTTCTTTGTGTTCCACCAGGAGTAGCTGTTCCATTAGGGGTTGTTTTTCCATTAGGTGTTTCTTTTCCAGGTGTGGGGGTTTTGTTTTTCACAGGTGTAGGTGTTTTGTGTTGTCTGGTAGGTGTTTCTGTTCCTGCGGGTGTTTTTGCTGTCTGGTCTCTGGCTGTATTCTGTGAAACTGCATCTTCTTTATCTTCCCTTATAGTATCCATCTGCTTATCTGATGCTGTGTCATCCCAAGGATCAAAAGGTGATGTAGTTTTAGCCCTTGCTGGGTCCTCAACTGATTTTAGTCCCCTGTCTTTTCCTTTTGAAAAATCATCATTGGACGACCCATAAGTGTTTCTGGAGAAATTTTTTGCTGTACTAAATGGGGTGGGATCATCAAGCATAGACCCAAAGCCAGTGTCTGGCTCGCTAGGTTGTAGGTAATCAGGTCGGTGTGTGGTCAAGTTTGAATGTAGGCCACTGTTGACACGGATTTGATTCAACTGTGTTTGAATATCTTCCAGACCCGAAATTCTCTGCAATTTGTACCAAAAACAAATTAAAGATGATGAAATAAACGATAGAAGAAATCTAAACTAAATCATAACTCAATATTTATAATGAGAGATATGTTTCCTAAACAAACAAAAAAATTGACTTTAAAATTAAAAATAAAACCAAACTATGATAGTTATGAATTTAACAAAATATTTTCAGACCTATATTTCATAATTGTACAATTATTCTATGCCAGTTTTTTTTTGGAAATTTAATCATGGTTGTCCGTCAATATTATTCAACAAATATTTTAACAAAAATAAATCATAAGTGTGGGTGTAAAATTGATCCAAGTCATTTGAATTTTCAAAGTTCAAATCTCAGTATTTTATCTATCTGTAATAAAATAAGTAATTTTTTACTGTTGATATTACCATAACCCTGCAAAAAAAGCCATATAATGTACTACAGAGTCCAAAGAGTAGCCACAGAGTAGCCATAACTTATTTTCATCGGATAAACAACTATTTTACAGTAAAACCTCATTTCAATGTCCCCTTGATAACTTTGTTCCTTGCTTATTGTCACACTATTGTGAAGTCCAAAATTCATTTCACACTATTGTGAAGTCCAAAATTCATTTCACACTATTGTGAAGTCCAAAATTCATTTTACACTATTGTGAAGTCCAAAATTCATTTTACACTATTGTGAAGTCCAAAATTCATTTTACACTATTGTGAAGTCCAAAATTCATTTCACACTATTGTGAAGTCCAAAATTCATTTTACACTATTGTGAAGTCCAAAATTCATTTTACACTATTGTGAAGTCCAAAATTCATTTTACACTATTGTGAAGTCCAAAATTCATTTCACACTATTGTGAAGTCCAAAATCCATTTTACACTATTGTGAAGTCCAAAATTCATTTCACACTATTGTGAAGTCCAAAATCCATTTCACACTATTGTGAAGTCCAAAATCCATTTCACACTATTGTGAAGTCCAAAATTCATTTCACAATATTGTGAAGTCCAAAATCCATTTCACACTATTGTGAAGTCCAAAATCCATTTTACACTATTGTGAAGTCCAAAATCCATTTTACACTATTGTGAAGTCCAAAATCCATTTCTACGTTTTTCTTAATAAGCCTCCTGCTATTAATCACCAAACTCCATTATAATGACAAATTTTGATGGAACATATAGTGACAATGAATCAAGGTTTTACTGTATTTGAAAATGTCTCATGAATTATGATTTACATTTGTGATGTTTAAATGTATTAAACTTTGTTTAAGAACAGATGGCAGTTATAGGAGTATAAATGCCATTGCTAATGTGACGTCACTCATCTCTTCCTTGCAGCTATATGCTCGACATCATTGATTGGCTGTTCCAGCAATTGGAAATACATGTCGTACACGACAGTGTTTCAAAATTTTTTTAGGATTAAAATACCAACATAAGATTTTCAAAAAATGGGAAATGTAAATATAACCATTGAACTGTCTATAAGTGGTGTTTATAGTGCTATAAATTCCATTGCCATGCAAAATAAACTAATCATAATGCACTAACGCGCATTACTCAGTTTGCTTTGCACGGCAATGGCAGTTATAGCACTATAAACACTATTTATAGACAGTTCAATGGTTTATTGTTCTTGGTGTCTGCTTTGGAGTAAGTTATATAACCAGTAAAGGCATTTGTATATATCACAAAATACATTATCATAAATGAATGTTGAACCTAATTTGGTTTTTTTTCAGGAACTCAATCCTGTATGGCCAAGGCACCTTAGTGGAAGTGGGTCTGTAGTGCCAACTATTGGACCACAGTGCCTATCGCCACTTAAAACCCGCAAGAACAGAAACTAGTGTGAAAAAGTTTTCGGTTTGTTTGCAGAAGATTGTTGTTTTTCTCAAGGCACTATGGTGTCTGCAAACATCCTGAAAAACTTTTTGTTAAAGAATATATATATCAATCCTTTCTCTTTAGATGCAGTTTAAAATAAAATTATAAAGTATTTACGAAGACTAAGACATATATTATACATACCAGTTTTTGTTCGGACTGTATTTTCATACCAAGAACTGTTTTAACTGTCTGTATAGAATCTGCGAGTTTACGAACACTGGCTTGTACCTAAATAATAATAAAAATAAACAAATAAATTAATAAATAAACAAACAGTAATACAAATGTATAGGCAAACAACATTGACCTGTCCACTTCACCTTTGATTAGGACTATTCACACAGGAGAGTCCACCCAATAAATGGGTTGTGTTTATATCAAAGTTAATGTTTACACAGTGCACAGGTTTACTCTAAGAGGCAAGTATATCTCACAATGTATACAAAATAAACACCTGTGTTCCCTATACACAGATGAACTTGGTCTGTGATAAATATTTAAATGAAAGGTCAAGCAGACAGGTCAAAGTTTTTAATGCAGATATATTTATTTAAACACTGAACAAATTTTAGTGAAAATAATTTGGGTAAATTCACATGAGCTTGAACTAGTGTAAATCTTGTGAATTAACTTGTGCATTATACCGGTAATCATATTCAATTTGGCAATGGATAAAATTTATATGTTTACAGTATATAGTTTTGCTGATGTTATAGTGTTTTGTTGTGATTGTGTATCTTTATTGGCTCCATAGCACTTTGAATCAAGTACACCTTTGAAGATTCAACTTATTCAGCATTTATAACCAATGAATCACTAAAAGCACCACCAGGTTAAATTCCAGAATTATTACATTCTACAAATGCCCAGACCAGAGTCATAGCAAAAATTGGACCGGTAGACCAAATAGCTTACCATCTCCTGTTTGATTGGAGATGTTCATCTAGGGAGTAACTAATAAATCTTCAATACAATTCAGTGCATTGGAAAACAGACCAGACAAACATAAGGAATGCCTTTCATATTGAAGTGCAATTTGCTATGCTGCTCATCTTCATATTTCATTTTTGTTAAAATATTTTATGAATGAGTGAGAAAAAAACAAAAAGTTGGGGTGTTGTCTGGTAAACAAATTCTATCATGTGATTATAACCATGTGAGAAAACTAATTTTTAAATACTGGCGTATACTATACACTATACCCCCATAATGCATGTGTGGAAAGTAGATATCGAACTGTATAAGTTGAAGTTTTCGCATGAAACAAACTTATGGGGGAATTAGAAATGAAAAAATTTGCCTAAACTTTCCAAACAAACATCATTGGGTATTTAAAATGTGATAGGTTGGAGAACCCAGCCATTAACACTATATATATGTACAGTGTTCAATACCAATAAATTGTCTGTGGGCCAAAGTTGACCACCTTTATTAGTCTTAGTTGAGTTTTTAAAATAACTCCAATTTTTTTTTCTTTATTTTTTTTTTAGAAGTAATTCTGATCTTTCCAAATAGAATGCATCAAGTTATGTTATCTATTTCAAATACATACTTTTTTAATTTTATTATTTATTTGTGGATTTTTTCTTTAGCAAAGTAGTCTAGGATGATCCCATCAAATACATTTCAGGATTGAACACTGCTATCACATAAAAACTTAACTGAATATAATAAAATCATATCAATGTGTGACTACTTTCACAATTTATAAATACTATTTTCAATATTTTATGTTCTTTCAACTTGAAAATTAAATATTGCAGATATATTTTAAATCAGACATAGAGCAAATGATATAAAAACAAAAAATGAAACATAAAAGATACAATAAATAAATTAAAGTTTGAACATAATTCTGAGTTACAAGCTAAAATACACACAATTTAATCCTAAACAAACCTTAGGGTCATCACTTCCAACGGTTATCTGATAGGTCAAAGGTCATAGCATAATTAATTGAAAAATTAATACAACAATAAGTTACAAAGATGGAAAACAATCAAAAGGTTTGATCAGGATAAAACACGTCTATACTGTATAACGAGAAATATTCGCAATGCACTAATATTCTCAAATTTTATGGTCAAGTCTCAACCACAAAAATGCAGTTAAACCTGTCAATAAAGGCTACCCAAGGGAACTACTAAAAGTAGTCTTCATAGGCAGGTAGCCCTTGTATATAAATTGGGATAAATTTTACTGGCCTTTGTAAGCAAGTGGCCCTTATATAGAGGTGATCTTAAACAAAGGTTTGACTTTAAGTACATTGTGAAGTTTTCTAGATGTTAAAAAATACATATGGGCTTACTTACCAACTTGTCAACTGCAAACGTAAGTACACCTGAACATGTAAACCCCCAAAGTTTCTACCCGCGAATATTTCTCGCTATACAGTATATTGAGATTAGTACAGAACAGCTTACAACATCAATACAATAACTAGGATTGTACATGAATCAATCTTACTTGACAAAAAAATTCATATAGGCCTGCCAGGTTCAGTTGCCAAAAGGTTTGGGAATTTTTTTTACAGGTACAATATGAAAATATGAATGGAATAGAGGAAACTAACACCCCTAAGGTAACAAATATGGTGGTGTTTCTTCAAGTGGATAACAATTGGTATTCAACAGAGTTCCATAATTTTGTTGATAATTGATCTCAATAAATGGATCTCAACAAGATTGGTCATAATGATGGTAGCATAGCTTTTGAAACATGTAGACAAAATGATAAACCATACCATTTATGTTTCACCATGTGTTGAGATTCATTTATTGAGTACCATTAGGTACAATAAAAGCACAAGAATCTTAGGGCAATAAACATTTAATAAACTGCCAGACTCCAAACAGGAGCTGCAGTGCCGAAGTGGTCTAAAGTGCCAGGTTTGTATTACAGCACCATTCACTGCCTTTGTTTGAATAACACTCGAGACAGATCCTAGTATAAGAAAGTTTGCCAGTCTGCTTCATGAAGGGTGGTGTTTTTCTATGGGCACTCCAGTTTCCTCAATTATCCAGGAACTAACTGCCTCAGTATATGTGAAAGAATCTTGACTGGAGTGTAACACTCAACTTGATTCTCATACTGATAACAAATCTGAAATCCATTATAAAGGTGGGGGAGGGTGGTGACATAAAGCTCGTCTGAGTGTACCTCATAATGGTTAGCTAAAGAATTGAAATAACATGCATAAACAGCCTTTTCAATAAAGATGTGGTACGTATTTCCCAGTTCTTAATTTGAAATTTGAAATTCAAACTTTTTTGTTCGTTTCAAAAGAAAAAACACCAGTAATGCTTTCACTTTTTAAAAAAAAAAAAAGGTTACGAAAGGCTTAATTTACCTTTTTAGAAAGAGATTCAAAACCTTTGTTGTTTTATCAAAGTCACATTAACACAACGAGTTCATCACAACAGCAAATAAATGGTTAAAAATTAAACTATGAATGAATAATTCTCATATTAAACACTCTCATTAAAAGTCCCATACTGAAGCATTAACGATTTATGTTACTTCACAACACATATAACCTGTTTACAACAACAATAACTACACATAATATAATCGAGAAAAATTACAAAGTAATGAAGAATCAACATCTGAAAAACTTATTCATGTTGACCAAGTGACAATGACTTACATTTTCTAAATCTTGTATTGTAGCTGGTTTTGGCTCTCTTCTCATCTTTAATGTTTGTACATCTTGTTTTAAGTTCTCTATATCTCTCAATCTAAAGTATAACAAGAGTAAATAGTAAAGTCGATTCAACTTAATTGCATATCAGTTAATTTCATAATTTTTCTCTGCACCAATCCATTTCTTATTAAAATAAGCGATTATTTGCATAGGGAAAGTCCCTAATTTTGTTTAAATGTGTACAGTAAATCTTACAACTACATTATCTTGGACTGAAAATGTTCTATTTTAAAAGAAAATTGCCCAAAAGTAAACTGGAATTTCTGGCCAGTTGAGTTTTTGCATTGCACTACATGGGTCTTTACCAAAAACTGCATCTGTCTAAACATATGTATCAGTCACCCCCCTGTCAACCTCTTGTAAAGTCTGATTTTGGGAAGGGCTAGATGCATTTAAAGGATGAAATGATGTCAAAAAGGTGGGACGAAATGCTCTGAAAGGATGAATAATGCTGTTCTATTCACTGGCAAAACCAGCAGATAAGAAATGAAAACTAGTGTTTTGTAATATTAAATGTTTGGCTTTTTGCAAATTCAAGCACTTTGCAATTTTATAAGAGTTGCCACTTTCAAAATCTTGTTTATGCCCAGTAAACCACAAAAAATTGATAGTTATTTCTAAATTAACGTTAATAACATGTCCGGTCATGATTTGTACCTTGTATCAGCTTCAGCATTCATCCTTGAGTTTACTTCTGACTTTAACAATGTCTGTTTCTCTTGTAACCCATAAATCTGTAATAATGTAGAAAAAAATTACATAAAGTTAACTGATGATTTGATAATAAGACTTCTTCTTTGTCTAGAAACAGAAGTTACAATGAAGTGACTTTAGGAAACTTTAATGTGTGTGTGTATATGCATTAGTGTGTTTGTGTGTGTGTCTGTCTATGTACATGTGCATACATATGTTATGTGTGTGAAAATGTGTGTGTGTGTGTATGTGTGTGTGTGTGTGTGTGTGTGTGTGTGTGTGTTGGTGTAGTAGATAAATACAATTATGACTTGCCTCATCAGGTAATTTCTGTACGGTTAATTCCATCTCCCTGAGTTTTTGACCAGTTGTATCCTGCCACATGGTAATAGAATCAACTTTCTCCCGTAAGTTCTCAGCCAGCGCTTGTGATGCCTACAAAAAGTTAAGTTATTATCAGAATGCCAACTTGTGTCCTTAAATTCAAAATACCGATTTAAAATTTATGTACAAGAAAATACTGATTTAGCATGCAATAGATTAGCTGAAAATTAAATTAAATTAAGAAAATGTTGGTTAAGAGTTAAATCTACAGAAAATTTATTACTAACAACACAACATTAGTGTGGTTATCTTTTTCTACAGAAAACAAGTGTTAAAAGTCGAAAAGATTTAGATCATGCAAATGAGCATGAGGTTTATTCTTATAAAGAAAATGTGAACAATTACGGTAAGTTTATTTCATGCAGGTGTGAAATTAACACACACGAAAAACATAAAAAAGGTTATTAAAAGATTTTGTGTGCTTAAAATGTTAAAGTATCAAAATTTCTTTTACATTTTCGTAATTAATTTTGAAAAAAAAGTATAAAAAAGAAATGCTGAAGAATAAGATCAAATATAGCGACTATTGTTTCGAATAAAAACCTAAAACTACTGAAATATATATTGGTGAAAAAGTGTAAAAATGTGTGTACGGTAGCTGTAAAAATACATGTAGTGTAAAAATGTGTGTACAGTTGTAAAATAGTGTAAAAACTTGTGTAAAGTTATATGTATATCACTTCTACATGTATTTCATATGATTTCAATAAATTGTGAAAAAATATAATTTATAATAATATGTTAATTGTTGTGGATGAAAATGGATGACAATGAAAACGTCGACTTAGGGATATGTGATGTGTTTCTATCCATTGCAGTGAATATATACCAAGTTTGATTTAGAAAAATTATAAGTCCTGATCTTTATCTTGCCAAAACTTTGATATACAAGTATACACAAAAATATTGTGACCTTGAATAGAGCTTATCTCTGCTACATAGTGACTCTGGATGAGTGAGTTGAGTAATGGTGTTTAACGTCCCAGTCAAGAATATTTCACTAATATCGAGATGTTGCCAGCTATAGGCTAAGGTGAGGAAATTTTGCCTGTGTGTTGCACTTATGGCATTATACAGCAGGATTCTTTATCATGCTACGCATACCAAGACAAGGGACCTCATTTGTTTTAAGTTCCTATCTGAAAAAACCATGACTTTTATTTCGTAATGCTGACTGTTTGGCGAAAGAACAGTCACTTTCAAGTCTTGGGTCATACCCTGTAGGTGTTTAAATCTACAACCTCCAACTTATGGAGAGAGCACTCTACCAGCTTAGCTATTGCAGTGGTGAGATTCTGGAAGAGCAAGTTTGGTGAATTTCAGGAGGGAAGTTCATGGGAGAAGATCCAAAAATATTGAAATGGCAATATACTAAGATTTTTTTTAAATTTTTTCATTAATATTTTAAACTTCAAATGGAAAATATAACAGAAGTTTCTTTCGGGGGAAAACTTAAATTAAAAGAATTAAAGATAGCATATCCTTGATATATTTGACGTCCCATAGTTCCATGTGCCTTTCATTCTCAATTTTGATTTCACATGTGGCAGCTGTATTTATTATTTGTTTTTATTTTTATTTATTTAATTATGTTCCCCTTTTTATCATTGTTAGTAATTGCAAAAATTCTCTGAAAAAATACAGTGCAAGATTATACATATATAACTGTGACATATGTAGTTAAATGCTTAAAATTGAAAATATTGCTCAATGCTATGGCTGAAAAATAAAATGGAAATATCAAAATGTATTCAAAAAGCTATTCTAAAGATATAAAATATATCAAAAATGTATAAAAAATGTATAAAATAAAATGTCATCAATATACAATGACTACAAGCTTTTCAAATGTGACCGTCTGCTTCTAATGTAAACTTGCAATGTATTACATATGGCAAGGAAAATTTTTATCAAATATATCAATTTCTACATTTCCAGTAAAATTTGTTAAAATTCCCAAATTTTCAGTTTTAACAAAACATTTTGATATGACTTGTCAAAAAAAATTTTAAGTGATAGAAAAATCTATTTCTCTATGAAAATCAAAACTGTAAAATTTTAAAACATTAATTTTTTCAAAAATGTTTAATAATTTTGAATGGTTGATTATTTTTTCCTTGTCCATGAATAAATCTGCAAGTTTACAAATTCAAATCTAAAGGTACAGTTTTTATACTGGTGTCTCAAAAATACCTCATGCTGGTCATCTGTCGTAAAATCAGATTTCTTAAAAAATAAGTACAACCCAAAAACTAAATTAAAACATGCATAGATGTAAAATAAAGTGCATTAACGTGCAAACTACTTGACCTTTAACCCAAAGCATGTGGAATCATCAATACTTAATTATCTAAGAACAAAACAACAACTTATTAACTTAAAAACAACAAAAAATTGTCACACTTAAGTCAATTATGAGGCAATGGAGGCTTAAGTTAGAGTCAATCTCAAGCCTATAGGCTCATCAGGCTGTTTCTTATCCTGGTTCCATGTAACATGACTAAGACTTCAATATTCTCAATTGGATTGATTGTCATTCAATCGCATATTTGCCAAAACCCCTTTATATGGCAGCTAGATGGAGTCGAGTTGAATAATGGTGTTTAATATCCCAGTCAAGAATATTTCATTTATATTGAGATGTTGCCAGCTAAAGGCGAAGGTGAAGAAATTTTGCCTGTACATTGTGCTGATGGCATTATACACTAGGGTTCTTTATCATGCCACAACTACCGTGAAATGGGACCTTGTTTATTTTTCAGTTTCCATCCAAAAGAACCATTACTTTTATTTCATAAGTTCAAGTACATGGGGAAAGAACAATCACTACCCAATTTCAAGTCTTGGGTCAGACACAGCCAGGTTCCAACCCACAACCTCCCACTAACAAAGCGAGCACTCTACCAACTGTGCTACCATAGTGGTCTAGCAGCAGGATGGACTGTAGCAATGTGAAAGCAAATGTCTTGTTCAGGGACATATCACATAGCCTTGCTGGGGCTTGAACCCATTACTCTTCTATGGTTAGTCCATTACTTGCCATGTGTCTCCACTCAGTGGCGACTTCACTATCCTTAATTGTCTTATTCATAGTACAACACATAAAAAATAACTGTATTACAAAATTAAAATTTTCACTTTACACTTGGTAATATTTATGGATCTTAAGGATTCAAGAATGAATTCTGATTCTGAGGAATGGCAAGTCCATAGAAATGATACTTGCTTAATATATTCTTTGACATATGAATACTAGTATGTTGGTCATAGTGTTCACTAAAATTGGAATATAAGTAATTTACAGAAAGAAACATGTTTAAAGTCAGTTTATAAATAAAACAAAATTTTATGATTAAAGTTCTTATATAAAACAAGAGAGCAGCTAGGCAGAGAAAGATACACTTGTTCACATTTTTGTCACTGCACTGTTGGTAAAAATTGCAAAAATTATGATTCCAATTTCAAAGGAGTACAACTCTGAGAAATTTGAACAGAAATACCTCCTCTTATGGTAAACACAATTTCATATCCTAGAAATCATGTGAACCAAGTTCAGTAAAAATATCTTCAATGGCATTGAATGAGTAGGCCAGACATACTATTACAAAAGAACAGAAGTATGTTCAGGTGGATTAACACCTTACAATTATACATCCTGTTTCTAGAAAGTGGCGTATATAAATATCACCTATCCTAACTTAACCAATGTATTACCAAATGTAAAGTATTGTATCTATGTCTACATCATCTATGTATCAAGCCCTTTTGTTTATATCCTGTAAAGCCATATATAACTCATAAAGGATCATCACACTGTATTAAAGAGTTATCTCCCTTGAATTGAAAACTTGTACCAAATATTAACAATTTAGATAGAAAATGCACCAAAATCAAAAAAAAAAAATTTAAATCTAACTTAAAAAAATAAACAAAGATGTATCTTAAGTACACATACTTATACTTAGTATTTTATTTATTCATATTTGTTTGTTTGTTTATTTGTTTTTTTTTTATTTCTGGCAAGTGTGACTAATCCTTTGTGAGTGCACAAATACAATATGTATACTCTTCTAAAAAGAAAAAAAATCATATTATTTTACTGATCAATACCTCTGCATGCTCTTCTTTCTGGTGTGTGCATAAAGTGAGACAAAAAACATGTAGATATACAACATTTATGAAAAAAACCAGACAGGATTTATACCCAAAATACATTTATACCCAAACAACATTTATGGAAACCATTTAGCAAGTGCTTTCCCCTTTTATTTTTTGTGAACAGTGTGAATTTGACAGAAACACATAGAATTACAAAATAACAACATAGATATAAATATATATATAATTTCAAGATATACATATAAAACTTTAAGTATACTTGGTAAACTGGTGAGAAAGAATGAAACCACTTAAAATCACAACCATAATATAAAAATATGAGTCAACCTTTTTTATGTGAATGAGGTTCAACATGGCACCACATGGTATCCTATGTGCAGAACATTTATTTTCATTGGCCACTGAATTGCATTGGTTGACATTTTCCCCTAAGAACAATGTTATTTTGTTAATATTCCAAAATGAATGTTTTTTCAAAATAATCCACACAAACGCTTCAGGTTTTAATCCTGTGGTAGGCTGGCAAAAACAATAATCATTTTAAATTGAATATGAAAAATTCAATATTTAAATTATTAAAAAATTATATACAAGTAGGTGTATTTTAAAATTGTAGAGCTAAGAAATTAATAAAAAGGCTAAGAGGAAATTAAAAATTACAAACATCAATCTGCCAAAATAAATAATAAATAAAAAAATACACCAAAAATAAAGTATGTCAAAAAAGAAAAAAATCCACAAAAACAGATAAATATGACAAATGTATAAACTGAAAAATTGTATTCACGACAAACTCTATACCTGTGTTTATTTGAATCTACATTATGTTAAAAACCTTATAATGACAGATATTGATAAATTAAAACTTTTGGAGAGAAAAAATAATAAAAAAAATAAAATAAATGATACAACTAAATCATAAAATGAAAGATTTTTTTGTGAAAATATTCAAAGAAAAACTTAAGATGTGTGTGTGTTTGTTTGTTTGTGTGTTACAATGTGAAATATGACTACATCAGGGGTATCAAGTACATGTATTTGTTATGCATATGTACATATGTTTAAGTAAGGAAAAGTGGTTTGTCATATCATTCTGTAACACAAGTGTTATGTATGCATGCAGGTGTACTAAAATTGTTGCCACTGTGATCAAATAACAAGAGGCCCATGGGCCTGATACGCTCACCTGATAACTAATGGCTAGCTGATAGATTTAAAGAAGACATAAATACTAAACCCCAATGACTTTTTTCTTTACATCATGATAACCATTGTATCAATACCTACAACATTCTAATATACATGCCTATACAAAAAGTAAACAGTTTTCAAGATAATTAACCATTTCAGTATTGTTTCACATCTGTGACCTTGACCTTTGAACCCATGACCTTTTTCTATACATCAAAATGATCATTGTATCGATACCTACAACATTCTAATATACATGCCTATACAAAAAGTTTATAGTTTTCAAGATAATTAACCATTTCGGTATTGTTTCACATCTGTGACCTTGACCTTTGAACCCATGACCCTTTTCTATACATCAAAATGATCGTTGTATCAATACCTACAACATTCTAATATACATGTCTATACAAAAAGTTTATAGTTTTCGAAATAATTAACCATTTCGGTATTGTTTCGCATCTATGACCTTGACCTTTGAACGCATGACCTTTTTCTATACATCAAAATGATCGTTGTATCAATACCTACAACATTCAAATATATATGCCTATACAAAAAGTTTATAGTTTTCGAGATAATTAACCATTTCGGTATTGTTTCGCATCTGTGACCTTGACCTTTGAACCCATGACCTTTTTCTATACATCAAAAT
The DNA here is from genome assembly GCA_021292105.1 of Anadara kagoshimensis. Classification (NCBI taxonomy): domain Eukaryota; kingdom Metazoa; phylum Mollusca; class Bivalvia; order Arcoida; family Arcidae; genus Anadara; species Anadara kagoshimensis. The sequence continues at coordinate 32,276,364 of CM037861.1, forward strand.
GATCGTTGTATCAATACCTACAACATTCTAATATACATGCCTATACAGAAAGTTTATAGTTTTCGAGATAATTAACCATTTCAGTATTGTTTCACATCTGTGACCTTGACCTTTGAACCCATGACCTTTTTCTATACATCAAAATGATCGTTGTATCAATACCTACAACATTCTAATATACATGCCTATACAAAATGTTTATAGTTTTCGAGATAATTAACCATTTCTGTATTGTTTCGCATCTGTGACCTTGACCTTTGAACCCATGACCTTTTTCTATACATCAAAATGATCGTTGTATCGATACCTACAACATTCTTATATACATGCCTATACAAAAAGTTTATAGTTTTCGAGATAATAATTATAATCAGAGGTAAAAAAAAATTAGGTCACGACCTTCACAATTGACCTTGACCTCATATTGAAGATACTAACAAGAAGATGTCAAAACTGAAAACCCCATGTCATTATCTGGTCAAATAGTCAAGTTATAACAATTTGAAGCTATTTTACGATTTTTTTTTAATTAAACGCAAAAACGCGTAACTTATTTTTTATCCGAATTTTACAAAATGAACAAACTATAGGCTTAAGACCCTAGGGAAGCCAAATATCACATCAGATTTTTTCTCCAATCAGTACTTTCGGAGAAGAAGATTTTTTAAGATTTTTGCACCCCTAGGTCACCTTGACCTAGTTATGGTAGCCATAGCAACGCCACGAACAAATCTGAATTGCACCGGCCCATATATACTTCTGACAAAGTTTCATTAAAAACTGTCCAGTAGTTTTAGAGGAGAAGTTGAAAATAGGTGTTAACGACGCACGCACGCACGCACACACGCACGCACGCACGCACGCACACACGCACGCACATACACACGCTGCGCTATGCCATAAGCTCACATGACCTTTGGTCAGGTGAGCTTAAAAGCAGGTCTGAATGCTGACCTGTACTATTGTAACAAGATTGCTTGGTTGTTTTCATATGATAGAAGAAAAAGCCAATCAATGTGTTATGGGATGTTATGCTGCTTCGTGTCACTGCCAATGACATCAATGTTATTTTATGATTTTGTTTTGCACCTCACACCACTCTGTTTTGGGACAAAATTGATATTCATAGAACTGTATCTTGAGAGCCAAATACTCCTGCCCCTACATTTAATGTCTTCCCCTGACCTTGACCTTTACAGTATGACCTTTGTTGTAGGTCAGGACACACCTTTAGACCATGAAGATTATTCATGTTAAGTTTTGTTACAGTCATCCAAAGCAGCTGTGAGATATGAACTGGACACAATTTTACACAGACAGACAGATAGATGGACAGACATATAGACAAACGGACAGACAGACATGGTGATTCTTATATATCTCCCTCAAACTATTTTGCGGGGTGTATAAAAATTTATTTAATTTGCCAGTGTGATTTGAACTTGGAGCGGTGTATTTGTTTTTGAATGTATCCAAATAAACTTTTCACTACTATAGTATCATCATCCTATCACACAGTTCTACATATTTTACCTCCCGATTTCTATATTTGTTAATATACTAAAATAATACAACAGTAAAGTCAACAAAAACAACAACATCAACAATATCAATGCTGATACAACAACAATATCAAAGTTCTTATAAGGATCTAACATTTAATTAAATACAACATACAGTCGAAAGTTTAACACTAAGCTAACGAATAAGCTGTTCATCTCATCCCCTCGTTAGCTATTTGTTTGCATATCACAATAGCTATCTGTGTCTTGATATCTTTTTGGAAACTAGCTATATGTATCCATATCTGAGCTACTCAGCAGCCAAGTTTTGACGCCATTTCATTGGCTTAATGTTAAACTTTCGACAGGTCTGTACTGTAGAACAAATAATACTGTAAACTAGTGTTTATTTGCGCATTTCTCAAGGACAACATAATCGCAAAAGTTAATCGTCGCGAATTTCTTTCCGAAAATGATTTTTTTATATCAAATATTCAGCTAAAGTCCAAATCGCAAAAGTTAATAGTCGCAAAATGGTTTCTGAAAATTATTTTTTTAAACTAAATATTCAGCTAAAATCCAAATCGCAAAAGTTAATAGTCGCGAAATGGTTTCTAAAAATGATTTTTTTCTACTAAATATTCAGCTAAAGTAAAAATGAAAATAGTTAATAGTCGCGAAATGGTTTCTGTAAATTATTTTTTTATACCAAATATTCAGCCAAAGCCTAAATCACAAAAGTTAATAGTCATGAAATGGTTTCTGAAAAAGATTTTTTTATACTAAATATTCAGCTAAAGTCCAAATCGTAAAAGTTAATAGTCACGAAATGGTTTCTGAAAATGATTTTTTTTATACTAAATATTCAGCTAAAGTCCAAATTGCAAAAGCTAATAGTCTCGAAATAGTTTCTGAACATGATTTTTTTATACTAAATATTCAGTCCAAATTGCAAAAGTTAATAGTCGCGAAAAGGTTACTGAAAATGATATTTTTATACCAAATATTCAGCTAAAGTCTAAATCGCTAAAGTTTATGGTTGCGAAATGGTTTTGGTAGGAAAATCTCAAAAGTTAATATCTGTGAAGTTGGTTTACAGTACACTGGACAGTTATATGTATTGGAAGGAAATATGTTGTTATACACAAATATCAAGGTAGTAGGTTATCATGGTTACGCTCGACAAAAAATTTAAATGCAGGATACACCGGTAGCCAAAACGTAAGAAAATTTTAAAAACAGGATTTAACCAAAATGCAAAAAAGTTTAAAAACGGGATTAGCCAAAACATTTTATCAGCTTACTGGTATTTCATTCTTGTGGAGCATTGATAGAAGAAAGTATGCAACATGTAGAGTATGAATTTTTCAGGTGTAACTAATTTTCCTTATATTCACAATGAAAAAAAAAACCCATGAAAATTTGTCCTGGCAAAAATTTCACTTCCTATTATGAGTGGTTTCAATGTTGACTGCAAAAAATCAATGTGTTTAAGGTCCCAATCGAGAAAATTTCTCTAATATTGAGATGGTCAGTCTAGAGATGGTGGAGAAAACCACAGTGCCCAAAGAAAACCACCAAATTATGGCAAGTAAACTGACAAACTTTTTCTCACTAGGATCTGTCAAAGTGGGATTCAAACCTAGGCAGTGTAGTCCCTATGATCTATAAGTCTGGGCTTTAGTCGGCTTGGTCACTGAGACCCTAAGGCATTGGCCTCAAAAACGGGAAACTTAGTCCAATAATGAAAAAAAATAACAATGGTATTACAGTGTTCCCTTCAAATACATATACATTGTTTGATAAATGATCTTTTAAAAAATTCAAATTATTCCTTTTTTATCTTAAAATCACGGAAAAATGTGACATTTCAAATACTGCAAATTATCTGAAACTTTGGTCAGAGTGTTCATATGAAGCAGTTCATTGCCACCAATAGTGACAATGATGCAAAATGACGAAAAGTAACCCCCATAAATGCCGACCAGTTAGACAGGTGACAAAAAATTGTGTAAAAGTAGTATATGGAGGTACTTAGTGTAAGTAAAAGTTAATCATTGTTATGAAAAGATTTGTATAACATGCAACATGCAAAGGTGCATGAGTGATCATAAACATGCAAGGAAATATCCATGAACCAGAAGTGTGATAAAATCTGATCATCATAATTCATCATCTGTTACACAGAATAAAAATGATGGTTGTTTATTAAGGAAATTGAAAAAACTAATACTGGTACCTGTACCTGAAAACTTATATTTATTCTTACAAAATATCTTATAAAGATGGGGAGAAATAGCACCTGTGTCAATAAAAATTTCTTTAATAATGTCTTTATTTACTTATAATATTCGATATTAAATATTGAAATGATTTTAAATTATAAAAATACATTGTCAAATAGACAAAACTTTTATAGACAATAAATAAAAAAAAACCAAAAAAAAAAACAAAGCCAAAAAAAACAAAACTTTAGAATCAATTCAGCCTCTGGGTGCAAGTATTATTTCATTATTTTTTTTTTTTTTTTTTTTAAAATTCTTCATATATTAATTTTTGTTATAAAGTACCCGTATGACATATATAAATCAAAAAGTTAATAGTTTTAGTATAATGTTTTATATAACTTACAGTGGCCACTCTGGACTCCAGTTTTTCATCAAATTCACCGATTCGTTGTTTAAGAAAATTAACTCTAGCATCAAGATCTGTCATTCCTCGAGTTGTTGATTCTTTCTGATCCCCTATCATGCCTCGTACTTCTCTCCGAAGCTAAATTTTGAAAAACAACACAGATAACAATTGTATATCGATCAAAACAAACATACAAATTAATGTCTCAATCACAATCCAGAAGCAAAGCATAAAACTTTGGAAATGACAAGTTAGGTTAGACAGGTAAACTTCCACCAGGGAAGTGAGGTTGGGTGCTATGGAAGGGTAAGCACCTCCTATTTAGCTAGCTACACAGAGACATCAAACCTATCAACAATTCTGTAATGACAACCATAAAACTTTTTGAAGGCCTTGATAAGTCTGGGCTTGCAATATCCCTGGGTCATCAATTTTTTTGCAAGCAGCCTGCTTCGATGAACAAAGTCCCCTAGTGGGAACAAGCTCTACCATAGCGTATTCATTGGGAAACAAATACACCATAAGCAGGAGAAGCAGGATATTGCTGCATAGAAAAGGAAAGTTGACAATAGAAAATTGAAGTCATCACATTTGTCAAAAAGTTTCAAATGTAGCCTTTTGTGGGCGTCATAATTGAGGTACAAGGCTAAATATGAAGCAGAACTTGAGAAATTAGTCATTTCTTTTAATTCAAGCTCACTAGGATTAGATGGCATTCACAAAGTCTCCAAATTTAGGATTCTTAAGCAACAGAACATCATATATATATATATCTGTATGTGCAGTTGAATGATTTGGTGACAGTCTTCTCTCCAGATTTAACAAGGTTCTGCATAAATTCTGCTTTATAAGAATGAAGAAACAAATCGGCAAGCAATGGTGCACATTTTGTACCCATTGGTATACCTGTATATATATAATTTTATGTTTACAATGACTGTGTGTTTTCTCCTTTACCTCTGAAATAAACTAAAGCAGTCTCTTTAGAGCCCCCAAAAGCAAGACAGACAAACACAAAATTTGTTATGTGACACACCGTCTAATGTTGGTATACATTTATGTCAAGTTTGATCAAAACCAATGCATAGACATGGAAGATATGAAGGGGACATGATATTGAGCGGACAGCCAGCCAGGCAGACAAGACAGAAAGGGTGATTCCTATATACCTCCCTAAACGTCCTTTGCAGGGGAACAGACATGATATTGGAGCGGACAGCCAACCAGACAGACGGACAGGGTGATTCCTATAATATCTCTCCCTAAATGTCATTTGCAGGGGTATAAATATAACTGGATTATCAGACCAGAATTGCCATGCAGTGTGCAACCACTGGCTACTAATTTCTGAGACATTTTTTCTAAAAGTATTCTATTTTAGCAAATTTGTAAAAAAAAAAAAATAATACTTTAGAAAGAGCTATATTTTCACATATTTTCTAAACTTGACTACTAATAATTTTTTTTTAATTTGTTGAAAGTCGGAATAAAATATATACCTTTTCAGCGTTCGTATGTACAGACTGTGTAATACCCCCTATAGACTGTTGTAATGTTGATGTCGCTATCTGTAACTTCTCATTCACATCAGCTATCTTCTCTGTTGTGTCATATTCATGTTTTTTGCTGTAAAAACATAATACCATAATCAACTTCCATGTGAAAAAACATGCATATACTGTATATACTGGTATTGTACTTTACTGGTACTTGCAAAATCATCCCTACATACTGGGTACATGTGATTACATATTAGAATTTGCTGCTAGTTAAAATTTGAAGTTCCTAAAAAACTAAGGTATACTCCCTCATGCAAAGTATTTCCTCAGCTAAATTTAGTAAAATATATTTTGGTCCTTTCGGTATCTTTTCAACATCTTGATAACAATTTTGGTTTCATAATGGTCCAAGCACTACTGATGAGGAATTGTATTCTGAAACGGCCGTCTTGTGCTGTAAAATTAAAACTGGTATCATATATATTTCTGGAGGACCACCTGAATGGCTCAGCAGTACAGCATCTGCCTTGAGAACAGGAGGTTGTGGGTTCAAACCTTAACCATGTCACAAATATAAGACTTTAAAATTTGAGACACAGCTTCCTCTCCTGGTGCTTAGTATTAAGAGGACAAAGTCTCAAATGGTTCACCTGGTGCCAGTATAGTGTGACTAAGGGGAGTGGTATGTTTGCTTCCAACATACTAAAGTTGTGAACTAGAACAATAAAGTTGCCTAAAGTGTGTGTTATTAAAAGATACAACTAAATATGCTCACACATCTGGTCAATACACAAACTTGGATTAATCTTTACAGATGAATAAACTTTCTCATGACAAATGGCTGATGTGACTAAATTGATGGATTGCCGGCCACGCCCACTATGTTCCGACAAAGGGTTGACATGCTTGAAAAAAGAATGAAAACTCAGCCTGAATTGTGCAGTTTAATGACGTCACTGACACTAGAACGTCATTAGTTGTCCTGACGCTGCTTTGGTACCGTGATGGCGGCCAATGTTGGAACATTGTGGGCTTGGTCGGCGATATGTCAATTCTACAATTCACTTGGTGATACTGACCGTTGACTAATTTCAGCTGCCATCACTTTGTCTACTTGTTTTTTGTTCTCTACCAGTTGTTTTTCTATAATGGATATTGAATCATCCAGCTTCTTCAATGTTCCTTTCGTTTTGCCTTTTTCTGTCTGTAAATTGAAAAAATTAACAAATGAGTAAACAAACAAAAAAATTGGGTAAACAAAGCAAAAAATAGAAGAAACATACATTAAGCAGAGCGTAGCATATACATTGTAATTCATATCATTTTGGAACAAATTATTGATATATTTTGATGACCACAAATGCAAATGTGTCGCCATCACAAAGGAACTCTTTCCCCAGGCTGCAAGTCTAGTGAAATGCTATTGTTATTAAAATACCAGTATGAGTTGAGTTAAGCTAAGTTTATCATCCCATTCAAGAATTTTTAGCTTATATCGAGACATTGTCAGCTATAGGCGAAGGTTCAGAAATTTTGCATGTGTGTTGCACTGATGGCATTTCCACTTTTAAGTCTTGGGTCAGACCTGGTCAAGGATCGAACCCACAACCTCCCACTTATAGAGCAAGCACTCTACCAACTGAGCTACCGTAAGATTTATTTAGATTTCAAAACCAACTAATATCTAACCATATCTATGGGAAAGTATAAAAGTTGAAAGAACAACAGCACCACTAGGTGGAGCAAGATACAACTGTTAACAGTTTTGCCATAAAACTATTGGCAAAGATCACAAACAACATGACTTAAATTTCAAAGGGCCACAACTCTAAAGATTTGATAAGAAAAACATGAATAAGATTTCAAAGAAGCACAACTCCTGAGAAATTTGCACAGAGTTTCCTCCTCTTCTTGTGCACACAATGTCATTTTGTGTTAGCAAAAATATCTTCAAGGGTATTGGAAAAGTAGGCTATGCAAACTATTACAGACAGCAGATGGATGGACAGACACCTGTACAACACCTAAACATTTAACATCCAATTTTTAGAGGCAGGTGTTGGAAAAGTAGGCCATACAAACTAATACAGACAGCAAACAGATGGAAGGACAGATGTACAACACTTTATCCTTATACATTCAATTTTTAGAGACAGGTGTATAAAAATGTAAGAATATTGATTTTTCATACTTTCATAAGTTCTTTAATTTCTTGTGCTTGTTCCTCCTGTACATTCTTTATAGCTGTCCATTTTCTATCATTTTCTTCTTTTGCTCCTCTCTCTATCTCTCTTCTTTGTTGTTGTTCTTGTTGTATTAACTACAAATTATGTTTATATAATTACTAGATAAGGTAATTGAAATTCTGCAGTGTATCAATTTCTGTAAATTTTTCATGAAGTGATGTTTTCATTTCTGCAATCATTATTTGTTACCTGTTCAGGTAAGTACTAAGATTGGGTATGTGCTAAATGTTAATTCTGTTCATAACAATCAGAGGAACATCGTCTTAAGTCGATCAGGGGACTTAAGCGTAAAGAAGTATTGGCTATAAGAACGGATATTAAGTCTTTTTTGCAGTTTCAATCCTTTGTAGCTTATTTTAGTGTTGGGGGTATTTGGTTTTTTTATTGATAGTAATAGCATATTGTTTTCAACTTAAAATTGGAGACTTTATCTTGATTTTCAAAATCCCAGATCTGATGAGGAAAGGGCAACAGATTAAAACCTGGCCAAGGGAATGAAATATTTTTTATAGAAAAACAAATAGCACTGCCTCTATAAACAAAACATAAGCTTACACATTAACATCATGCAGGGGTAGTATTACTGATCTTAGAATTAGTTGAATTTTTAAATTTAAATGAATTTCCACATGTTACCCTTTACTTTTCAGGGGTCTAGAAAATTATTATCATTTTTCTTATTTAGCTACAAATGTTTATAAAACCAACCTTTTCTAATGCTAAATATCTGTCTTGCATTTCTTCTCGTATTTTTATTTCTTTTGTTAAGAGTTTTTTATTCACATCCTCCACGCTATCAGCTACTTTTGACATTAACTGTAACCGATCAGCTTGAGTGGCATGGTCTTTCTCCCTTATCATCATATCTAAACTATGTGTGTTCTCTTCTCGTTTTCTGTTCAAATCACTAAGCTGTGTTTGTAGTTCATTAATTCTGTGTAAAAAAAATCAAAATGAAGATCAGCCATTTTGTTACATTTTTTAAAAACTGCCTTTTGTCTTAAAGATGGAGAAAATTGAAATTCTGAACTACAGCACACTGCATTATGATATGCTTGCTATAGCTAGGATCCTGATTGCAAAGATGTTATATTGTGACAATATCAGACATTTTTTAAGTTAGCACTTGTGCATCCTGTTTTGGAAATTTTAATACCCACCACTCTGATCCATTATACTTCATGATAACTAAACCATGCTCAACATACATACACCAGTTTTATCATACATAGTCGATTCCAAGAGATGGCCAAGATGATCTTTTCTTGTAAACCCCCTTCTAAGCAACACCTACCCACACCCTTTCTCAAATTTTTATTTTTGATCTAAATATGTAGGTTATAAGTGACAAAATATGTTACCTTTGAGTCATGGATTGTTCAACATTCCGCCTATCTGTAACTTCAGAGTCCTGCTTCGTGCGTGTTTCAATAAGTACATCTCGTAATTCTGTTAACCTGAAAATAATAAACAATAAGGAAATCAAATTCAGAACAGTATCATCACTTAAAATGGTTTAAAAGTGTGTTTTGATACATTGATCCATGAGAATTTGCCTATCTGGAAGTAATCAAGATTTGCAACATGCCCTCCTCGAGACTGGACAATATATAATAAATCACCATTGTTAACTTAAAAATGGTTTATAATTGTGACTAAAGTGTTATATTGGCCCAATAGAATGTGCAGAAGTTATTGTGAAGGAATCTTGAGTAATTTGTCCTCCCTTAGCTAGGTTTCCAAAAATTTAACATTATTAGTAGCCAAATTTCCAAAAATTATTTCATTCACCCAAAACATATTACTCTAGAGATGTGTTGGCTGAAATCATTCAAGAACTTTCCGATATTGTGGCTTTTCAAATTGTTAGTACAATCAAACCTTGTGATGATGCCCTCAATATCTTTGACACTTAACTGCAAATATTTTAAAGTAAAAAAACAAAACCCTTATTTCTATGCCTTTCTTTATAAGTTTCTCCCAAATCCCCTTAATAATAGCCAAAATTTGACTGAACAATGGTGGCAATAAATAAGTTTTAACTGTACATAATGGCTCATAAGCCACAAAAGCTGTTCATTGTACCATTGTATTGCTACAAAGCCAACCATTGAAAGCCAATAAATGCAAAGTCTTTCTCAAAAGGCTTACTTTTTAAAAGTTTGGCAGCAAGGGCAACATCCACATTTTTGCTGTCAAACATTTAACTAGCCAGAATGAACCTTACCTTGTTTCCACCTGAGTTCTGAGATGTGACTGTTCTTGCTCTGAATGACTCTGCACTGAGTTCTGTTTCCTGAGATTTTCCATCTAGAAATAAAATAAATAAATGAAATTCATATCCAATTATAATATATATGTATATTATAATGTACACAAAGCAACTTTTGTGCATATACATATTTTGTACAAGGCAATTATTCAAATAACCCTTTAACAGCAAGGAAAGATATTTAAGTGAAATTCTGGAAAACTTGTATTGTAAAGTAGGATGACAAGACTGACAGACACAGACAGACAGACAGACAGATGGACATACAGAGAAAAATCATCAAGTCTCATCTGCTGGTTTATATAATAGTTACAAATTGAAACTGTGAACATGACTTACAAATTTACAAATATCTGATTAAGTATCAATGAAAACTTTCAAAACTTAAGAAGAGCAGTGTGAGTTCATTAATGGTGTTTTAGATCCAAGTTAAGAATATTTCACTTATATCCAGACATAGCCAGTGATTAGTGAAGGTGCAGAAATTTTACCTGTATGTCGTGCTGATGGCGTTATGCAGTAGGGTTTATTGTGCCACGCTTAACACACTCATTTATTTTAAGTTCCCATCTGAAAGATCTAATGCCGAGTGTTTGGCGAAAGAACAGTCACTACCCACTTTCAAGTCTTGGGTCAGACCCAGTTGGGGTTGAAACCCAAAACCTCCTACTTACAGAGCAAGCACTCTACCAGGTAAACTACAGCAGTGGTTCAAAACTTAAGAAAAGACCATACATCATCATGGTTCATCTAATAGAAGCATCAGAACAGAGAATAGCACAACTGCACATATAATGTACATCAAAACTCCTGATGCAATTTAGGAGGAAACCCAATCCAAAACAGCTTTGGTGACAGAAAAAAGACACATAAAATACAGGTAGGGTGACAAATCAACTTGTTTGGTGATTTACAATCAAGCTTAATTTCACTAATATGTACATATTATGTCAAGCAAACTGACAAACTAAATTAAGCAGTATGGAAACAAACATATATGCCCTTATATCTGTGTGCAGTCAATTTAAGAATGGTGGTCAACACCATACTGGATCCATAGCAACCAGAAAAACCACTGACAAGCGAACTGAAAAATTAAATTAAAGCAGGATGGGAAACAAACATATATGCATTGCACTTATATCTGTATATAGTCAGTTCAAGAATGGTGGAGGAAGCCACAGTATCTTCAGCAGCGAACCAACAAACTAAACTAAGCAGGATGGGAACAAACACATTCTTGTGGCTAAAAAAAAAGAAAGCAGCATTTCTACCAGGCTAAATCTATATAAGGGATTATATCTAAATCTATGAACTATAGGCTGTTAAACAATGACATGAAATAATTTTATAATATAATATGTTTATCTACCTGCACATAAATGAAACAAAAATCAATGAAGCAATAATCAATATTGTTAAATAAATTATACGCTAAAAAAAACAGGTCAAATCAATAATACATAAATAAAATATAATGTATACATAGTTATATACATTTAAAATTGTCTGCGATACAAATTCAGCAGGAAAAAAATATATGAAATTAAAACAATTAAAATGGATTCTTATTACTATCTTAGGGTCTGTAAGCCTTGTCCAAAGTTTTCTTTCTTCCTTATTCTATCTCTCTTTTTACTTTTTTTATATTTATCTTTTCATTTATTTATTTTTTTTTTGGGGGGGGGGGGGGGGGGGGAGAGAGAGAGAGAGAGAGGTTGCTTAAACACCCTTTACTTAAGTCTAAGTCAGTCAATTGCATCAATATGTTCAATAAAAAGTTAATATGGAACTACAATTCCAATGGATACGGATTTCAGCTCATCTTTAAGTGGGAATTAAATACTTTAAGGTTCTGATATATAGCAAATATTTCCCAAAATTACAGTATGTCTCATTATTCCATGATATCATCAGTGTTTCATATTATTTTGTTACTTATGGAGGGACTATTTTGGTCCATTAGGGTTTATTTTTTGTTCAAAGCCTTTTTGTTATTTAAAGACCATTTTGGTCTATAAAGGTTCTTTTTTTTTAAATTATGGGCCATTGAAAATACATCTATGAGACAATTAAAATTTTTTGGATATCCACGAAATATTAAAATAAAATTTTGGTAGTTACAACTAATTCACGAATCTTTCAAAGAAGTAATAACTTTTTTGTCAAAAAGAAAATTGGTGATATTGACCCATTGGCTTAAAAACAAGGTCTATTTTTCAGTTAATATGGTCGAGGCCCCACCAAAATCTGAACCATTTTCTTATATGCTGGATTTTTTTCTTTTAGCTCTTTTTGATAAATTTCAAAACCTGTACAACGTATTGTGTGAATAAAAATACATTCTTATTCATGAAATCATTTGTTTCTTGATCAGGAGAATTTTGCTAATTATAACGATGATCATGTGACAAATTGGTCATGTAACATACAAATTGATCATGTGATATACAAATTGATCATGTGACAAGACTTACACACCCTAATGATTTTATTACCTCATCTTGCTGCATGCAATAATACACACACAAAGTATATTGACTAATCATCAATTATTCTCTATAAAGCACTGTTTATAAATGATCATAAAATAGGTTTGTTGTCAACCATATCACATGGGTATTCCAAAATGTTTGTTTAAAACAGCATTAAAGCTTGAAGAATCGATAAACATTATTTGTCAAGCACGAAGAATATCTATCACATGCCAATCATGGTGAAAAGATGAAAGTCTAAGAATTTCAGGCTACAGACTTGTGAATCAAAATAAATTATGGATGTAAGCAAACGCCGGACTATAAGTGGTATAATTATTGATGGATTGGAGTACCTGTAATTGTCTTTCGAAATTCAAGGTTCTTTCACTTATATCGAGACAGTCAGTTCTGTTATGGTGGAGGAAACTGGAGTGCCCAGAGAAAACCGCCAACCTTCAGCAAGCAAACTGACAAACTAAGATCTACCTCAAGTGAGATACAAACCTAGATTGTGAGAGGCACTGTCACTGTGATCTGTGGTTAATTCAAAAGGAAGACATTTATTTTTATACTGCCCCAGTAAATGCAGTCTGTGACTGAACAGTCAGAGTTCTAAAAATCGCTGAGGTGATGGATGAGATACAAGTGAAGGGGGTTACTTTTACTCTTTGTTAATCTATTCTTTTGAAACTAGGACAAGTTCTGACCTGATCGGTCATTATTGAGACAGACCTGTATTATCATATCTTATCTTTTATAAGGGGCTTCTAAGCATAGTCAATATCACCCAAAGTGGCTCTCATCATGTACGTTTGATTTCCAATGAGGACAGATCTCAGTGTTAGAATATTTGTAAAGTTGCCTTTAAATTGGCAGAAACAAATTCACTCATGAGCACATATATTCAAATTGAAATAATTTTGCATAATTGGCGGCATAAACACTTTATACAAATAACTTAATTCAATGTGTGTGATCTACAGCCTGTTTTCTCGCTCGTTCAATTAATTAAGTATAATAATTATTAAGTAAACATTAAAATAAATTACCTGAAGCCTATTGTCTTCTTCGATTTTTTTAGAACGATTTTTCAAGTCGTTTGACACAGTTGCAAATTCAGCAGTATGGGAATCCATCTTCATTTTTAAAATCCTTATATCATCAGCCATCTGAAATGCTACCCGCTCTAGCTGACTCTTAGCTTGTAAAGCCTCATCTAAATCTATCCTCATCTGTTGCATTCTGAAACAAATATAAAATCCATACTTAACTAGAGCTGTCCAGGTGAAGAATAGCCAGGGCTCAGTTACACAACCACTTCTTAACTTTGATTTTCCTACACTTAAATTTAGCAAATTTTGGTAATTTTTTTTTTTTTTTTTTTTTTAAACTACTAATAATAAAAAATTAATACAACTGTTTTAAGGTAAAAATTTTCTTCAAAATGACACATTAAAACATGTAAAAGTTCTGAATATCTTAAAATGACTTGAAATTTTGGTTTCAAGTCCTTAAAAAAACTAACCTTTTGTATTAACTTCTCCTTAATATAGTTTCTGCAGTTTTCTCTTACTAAGTACGGGGTGGCTGGAACTCCAAAGAAAGAAAATAAGAGAAAAATGGACCGCACATGCCCCAGTCACTGATGGGGCACAAGGGAGATAATGAAACTTAAGAATTTTCTTGAGAGACAAATACCCCCTTGTCCCAAACAACCAGATGGACAGATGGACGCAAGAAAGAAAATAAGAGAAAAATGGACCGCACATGCCCCAGTCACTGATTTGGGCACAAGGGAGATAATGAAACTTAAAAATTCTCTTGAGAGACAAATACCCCCTTGTACCAAACAACCAGATGGACAGATGAACGCACACTAAATTCAGTAAAAGACATATTATAATGATTAATAATTTAAACTCTATACTTACTTTGTGCCCTGCACATCTTTTTTTGCTATAAGTTCATGTTGACTACTTTTCACTGCTTGTTCAACTCCCTTTGTATGAGAAACCAGCGACGTTAAAGCGGCCTTTTCTTCCTGAAGCTTAAGTTCCGCATCTTTAATCCGTATACTTAAACTAGTCAGAAGTTCATTACTTGACGATATAGCAGATTCAAGTTCATGTCGAGCACTTTTTTCTTCACGCACCAAATCATCATTTCTGCGACTAACACTTTTGATTTCGCCCTGTAATCTCAAAACTTCCTCTAACAGAGCTCTGTTTGACCGCTCGGCAACTGTGAGTCGTACTTCCAGTTGCCGAACTCTATCATCAGAATCCAGGTCGTAACTTCCTGGGAAACGATTCTGTGGTTTTCTTGATACTGGCACAAGACTTCCCTCTGGTGGTCGAGGGGAATTTGAAATTTCTGGCAAGAGCTTTGGCTGAAACTGTGCTGGTGGTCTGTAATGATAAAATTGTATATATAATATTAACTGATAAATGCAGGCAGACTTGAGAACTATGCTAATGTTCAAAATATATTTGTAGTGTATGGGCGGACATGGCTGAGAGGTGCTTTCACTGGCTTTTGAAGTCAAGGTTTGTGGGTTTGAACCCAACTTGGGAAATTTTTTGAGATGATTTTTATCTCCTGCCCATACTTAAAAAGTTCATTATCAGGTAGTCTTTCGGATGAGACTCAAAACCGAGGTCCCCTGTCTCAGTGCATGCTATAGACACCTCTGTAAAGTTTGAAAAATAGTAGGCCACCTGTGGTCGCTAGGAAAGATGCTTACAATTAGATGTGATAGAAGCAGACTGAGCAACATAAACAACACCAAGTGTAAGACCTGGCCAATCATTACAAATCCATCTCAGTTAAAATTCTTATTTTCGGTATGCATTTCATCTTACCTGTTTTTATTTTGTTTTATTACAGAAAAATGTATTATATACATTAAACATCCTTTAACAACTGAACAGAAAAGTAAATTCTAAATTTCTTAATTCATCAACATCATTTGTTCAGTCAAATTTTGGCGTAATAAAGGGGTTTGGAGATAAACCCGAAGGAGGCTTATAAAGAAATATATAAAAGAAATGGATTTTGGGACTTCAAAATAGCATAGCGATAAGAGAGATGGCAAAGTCAAGGATGGAGCTTAACTATTTTTAGTCAGAGAACCAGCTCAGTTCAGGAAAGAAATTGTAATAAACACAAATATCTATAATGTGTAAAGTTTAGGGGCAATAATTATTCTTAGGAGCTACTGGACCCCTGCTAATTAATATATTTTGATACCATTATAACGAAGTTTTAATGCAATTACAACATGAAAAATCATTTCAGTTACCTATTTTAAAAGGAGGTACAAAATGTATCTGACAAATAAATACTACACTAACAAATAAAACAGATTCAAAATTTTGATTTCAAAATTTCCGGCATTAATAATCAAAATCACGGGATATCAACAGCGATAAAATTAATCACTTCCTTCGGGTTACCGCTAACTAGTCAGATAATGATGCAGCCATGATATTTATTATAAATGATAATAAAATTTTAATTACCATGTCAACAATATAACAAACTGCAATTCTAATCTATACCCTTCCTAGTAAAATTCTTAATCAATATACCTCATATTTACATTATTTACCTGTCGTCTGGATAATCAACATCCTCCATTGTCATACAGAAATGAATAAAATCAAACAATATTTGTCACAAATTAACTAAATTGCCATCAATATTGTCTCCGTTTGTCCCTTATATTTAATTCATCTTTTTCGATATTTCTGTCACGACTTGCCGTAACTCCCAACTCTCGTGTTTGTATAAACAAATATAAACAAACAGAGAAAATGTAACATGCCTAGCTATTGATTTGACTTTCGTTAAGGCTCTTAATCGTGTATATTCATTAACAATTCCATGGCTGAATGAAAAACAAACATTATAAAGATATCTCGCTGGGATAAATCAGAATAACCCAGCCTTTCAGCCTCAAGTTTCTGAATCATACATACATAATGAAAATCCTATGTCTGAGTTAAAATAAAAATTTTAAAGAAATCTAGCAGTGCAAAATCAAAACAACACAGCCAGTCAGCCTTAAGTTTCTAAATCAAGCAATAATATGCTATGACAATCATATTGGCTGAATCAAAAACAAACATTTTTAGATATCTCGTATGGCGAAATCAAAACAAACCAGCCTTTCAGCCTCAAGTTTCTAAATTAAGCAATCCAGACAACAAATATATGGCTGAGTCAGTAAAACATTTTAGACATCTCGTATGTCAAAATCAGAAAAACCCAGCCTTTCAGCCTTAAGTTTCTAAATCGAGCAATAATTCACATGGGTGAGTCGAAAACAAACAGTTTTTAGACATCTCGCATGGCGAAATCAAAACAACACAGCCTTTCAGCCTTAAGTTTCTAAATCACGCAATATTATGCTATGACAGTCATATTGGCTGAATCAAAAACAAACAATTTTTAGACATCTCGTATGGCGAAATCAAAACAACCAAGCCTTTCAGCCTCAAGTTTCTAAATTAAGCAATCCATGAAAACAATAATATGGCCGAGTCAGTAACAAACATTTTAGACATCTCGCATGGCAAAATCAGAACAACCCAGCCATTCAGCCATAAGTTTCTAAATAAAGCAACAATACATATGGCTGAATCAAAAACAAACAGTTTTCAGACATCTTGTATGTCGAAATCAAAACAACCCAGCCTTTCAGCCTAAGTTTCTACATCAAGCAATAATACACGATCATATGGCTGAGTCAGTAACAAACATTTTAGACATGTCGCATGGCAAAATCAAAACAAACCAGCCTTTCAGCCTCAAGTTTCTGAGTTAAGCAATAATACACGATGGCAATCGTATGGTTGAGTCGAAAACAAACATTTTTAGACATCTCTTGTGGCAAAATCAAAACAACCCAGCCTTTCAGCCTCAAGTTTCTGAATCAAGCAATAATACACGTGACAATTGTATGACTGAGTGGAAAACAAACAGTTTTTAGACATCTCGCATGGCAAAATCAGAACAACCCAGCCTTTCAGCCTTAAGTTTCTAAATCAAGCAATAATACATATGGCTGAGTCAGTAACAAACAGTTTCTAGACATCTCATATAGCGAAATCAAATCAACCAAGTCTTCAGCCTCAAGTTTCTACATCAAGCAATAATACATGATGATAATCGTATGGCTGAGTTGAAAACAAACATTTTTAGATATCTCGTATGGCGAAAGCAAAACAACCCAGCCTTTCAGCCTCAAGTTTCTAAACCTAGCAATAATGTGTATGGCTGAATCGAAAACAAACATTTTTAGACATCTTGTATGGCAAAACCAACCAAGCCTTTCAGCCTTAAGTTTCTAAATCGAAAATACATGCTGAGAATCCTATGACTGATTCAAAAACAAAGATAATTAAAACATTTTAAAAGACTAAATTGAAGCAAATATATTTAGCCATTCAGTCTAAAGTTTTGAAATCATGCATACAGGATGGCAATCCTATGGCTGAATTAAAAAAAAAGTTTTTTTTAGACATCTCATATGGCGAAATAAAGCTATCCAGCCATTCATCCTCAAGTTTCTAAATCAAGCATACACAATGAGAAACCTACGGCTTAGCTGAATTAAAACCAACATTTAAGACATCTCAAAGGACTAGATTGAAGCAATCCAGCCATTCAGTTTCAGTTTTGCAATCAAGCATATAGGATGACAATTTTACGACAGAATAAAAATTAAATTAGGTTTACAGACGTCACAAAGCACAAAGTTTTCAGATAACATTAGTTCTTGTAAACATAATCAGTTACCTGTTATGATAACAGCAAACAGAAAACTCCAATAAACGAAAACATAAATAATTTACTTAAAAATTGGTTGTCTTCCTATTATTTTGATATTTCCGTGACAATTTTATGAAATGACATTTGATTATTGGTTATGGAGTTTCGGAATTATTTCCTTCACTTAATATTTATTGAAAATTAAATTTTTATTAATTACTTTACTAATAAACTGGGTCAGCTGAGTATTATCTTTTTTTAATATTTTCAAAACTATGATAGTTTACCTTCATTTGGTTGGAATATTGAGTTTTAATGGATTATCTCCCTTTGTTTAAGATTTCAAAAGGGACTTTTTTTCCCGAAAAGCATAAATTTTGTTTATAGATTAGCCATTCTATCATGTGATAAATAAATAAATAAATAAATAAATAACATAACATAACAAACATAACATAACATAACATAACATAACATAACATAACATACATAACATAACATAACATAACATAACATTATTATTTTCAGAAGAAATAACCGTGATGAGAAACTTCCTGAAAGTAACTTTATTAAAGAACACAACAAAATTTGTAAAAAAAATAAATAAAAAAATTCTGGAGCGGCCCCGAAAAAGTTGGGGAGGCGAGAATGAAAATGTGAGTTAAAAATGTACAAGAAAATTCAGTTCAGTTCATTTCTCTGTAGCCTCAATTAGAGGGTTTTTAATGTTTCAGACCTTCAGAATGCATGTTTAAGCAATATTGATCTAATTTGTCTCTAAGCAAAGTTTGTTTTGGAGTTAGTAAGGTTTTATATTTTCAAAGTGGAACACAACTTTCAATAGCATGTTACCTAAAAAATCAATGTTCTTTATTTCTAAAGTCATCAATAAGTATACCGAAGAATGCCGGATATGTGTTACAAAAGAAAATTTTCAATCTTATATTAATTTTTTTCCATTATAAATACAAATTCAAATCTTTATCATTTCACTTAAAAA
Source organism: Anadara kagoshimensis (assembly GCA_021292105.1). Lineage (NCBI taxonomy): Eukaryota > Metazoa > Mollusca > Bivalvia > Arcoida > Arcidae > Anadara > Anadara kagoshimensis. The sequence continues at coordinate 32,295,769 of CM037861.1, forward strand.
TCAATTGATTTACCAGGAATTAATGCCGCTTTTGTATGTCAATTCATTACATATCTGGGCATTGTAACCAGCTGAGAATGAAAATACAGAAATCTTCGACCAATGACATGTGACAATAGAAAATAAACAACAACAGAGCAATAATAAAATACAATAAAATTTTATTGGTTGGAATGTCCCAGTTACTTATATTGAGATATCACCAGCTGTAGGTGAAATTGAAGAAATGTTTATCTTTGAAGTGCGCTCAGGGCAATGTGCAGAGAGGGTCCTTTTTAATATGCCATTTCTACTGTGACACAGAGCATCAGATTTTAAGGCTTCTTCTGAAGAACACGGTGACTTTCATTTCTAAATGCAGAGTGCTTGTCAAAACAAAACAGTAACTACCTATTTACAAGTCTTGTTCAGACACGTACAGGATTCGAAACCAAACCTTTCACATACATATATTGAGCACTCTACCAAATAAACTTATGTAGTGATTTTAAAAACTTATGAAATCCTCTGGTCATAAAACTGAGTTACAGAAAATGTTTTCATTGCTGTAAAATAAACAGAAGTACATGTATCTGGTACTAATATATGTACTAGTATATGTATGCAAAATATAGATCCATTTTATATATCATGCTTACCGTATAGAATTCAGTCTAAGGCATCCTCGTTTATCTTCAGTAAAACCTGGATTCATTGCCAACATTTGTTTAGTCTTATTTTGGTGTTATAAAGGAAACACACTTTTGGATTTCAAAATAATGTGGTGATAAGCATTGTGGAAAAGTAAACGAGGGGCATTTAAACCAGGTTTTACTGTATTTGAGTCAGAATTTATAATATAGTAGCACAGATACTGGGGGCTTCTACTCTCTGCTGTATAGAAGAGTCTCAGGAAGCAGTTCTAAATATACTGAGAGAAGAGATGTTCTGTATCTAAAGGATTCAAAGTAATGCACCAATATAGAAAAGAATCTAAGATATATAAAAGTTCAGATTTACCAGAAATACAGGTAGTCTAATAGTGACCTTGGGTCAGCTCAGAAGCAAAGAAACAGAGTTATATTACCTCATCATTTATGGAATAAATAAATCAGTCATATTTTCACTTTTTAAAAAAAAACAAAAAAAACTACCATTTTAAATTGGGAAAATTTGAAATTCTAAAATACAGCAAACTGCATCATGAAATGCCTGCAATAGCTTAGGATCCTGTATATGAAGACATAAAATGATGTGGGTAAGGCCAACTTGATTTACTGTCATTTGCTAGTATCACGGTTGTTTTGGGAATTTTAGTGATCATATTGGGAAAAATTAGTACCTTTATTCAGTAGTAATTTTAGGCAAACAAAATCACTGTAAATACATATAACAGTAGTTGGCCAGTTAATTGGTTGGTAAAAACTGTATCAATCTGACTTATACAACATTTATGGGACTTTAGTTGCCAAGTCTTTTAAAGTGTGTGCATACGAGTCACACATCTAGGTTTGAATCTGACTGCAGCACAACTAAAGTCAGTGTGATGAGGTATGTCAGTTTGTTTACCAAAGGTCTGTGGCTTCTTTCCATGTATTCAGGTTTCCTTTGCCATCCCAGAAATGACTGCCTCAATATAAGTGAAAGTTCAAGACTGGGCTGTAAAACACCATTTCTCCACTCTCCTTATATATAACATATAATCCTATACACCAAAATCAATAATGCAAAGTGCCACATACCCACTCTGTGATCAGGTCAAAAGGCTGTGCTACATTTTGTTCAGTAACAGTGTAATTAGGGAGTGTAAAGAAGAAGAAACCCAGTTCAAGTGAAAGAAGATTATTGAAGTATAGAGGAAACCCAGTTCCAATAAGGGGCAATCTAGTTTCAGTGAAAGTATGGAGGATGTTCAACCCAGTTCCAGTGAAAAAAGAAGAGAACATTATCAGAAGTTATTTCAATGAGTTTTAGCACTACTGTCTGCTCTTATCATCCCAGAAAAACAAATTTTGAACCGTTTTCATTTGGGGTTTTAGGTTTGACATCAATAGCTATGGATGTTGCAATAGAAATTTGTTCCAACATCATAACAAAAATTATTATTTTTATTACCTATAATTCAATTTATAGAATTTTTAAACAACAAATCAACAATTTAAACAAATAATAAAGCCATAGCAGGCAAACTAATAGCATTGCTAGGCCATATGAATTCAAATATCTGTGTGGATCATCCATAATAATATGATGCCACTGAGAGCCAATTCATTCATGCAAAAATAACAGCAAAGATCTGACCAATCAAAATGCTTGATACAAAAAAAAATTGAATATTTTGGAAAAAAATTCTTGATTACTACATCAAAATTTTCCTTTTTTTGAGAAATTGATTACAGGTATGCTGAGTGCATAATTTTACAGATGCGATTTAAATTCAAGGTGTAACAAATTCCAGACAGATACAGCAGTGCGAAGGGTAGATAGAGGAAAACTTCAGTGTTGTATATTATTATGTAATCTTCATGCATCATGAGAGGTGTCAAATCCTGTTTCCATTTCTATTTTTTTTTTCAATTTATCTCATGGACCAAAGACATCTTTCTTGATTTTTTGTGAGAATTTTGTAACTATGGTAACCAATATAACATAGCTTTAATGAACTGAACATTTATTAAAGCCATTAATTTTGTTTAATGACATTTTTCACCAGCTATTTGTACTTAATTACTAGCACATTATTGATTATTTATTTATTAAAATTTGGCTACTTTTCAGGTTTTTTTGTGCAGTATAGACTTTAGTATATATTGTACACATTAACTCTCTTGATGCCACATGTACCGTCTAATGACAGTCAACAGAATACCACATGGACACATATGTTCTTTCATTGGAAGTGGATACTTATAATCTTTTTGTAAAATAAAAAAGATTAAACACTACTTTTTACTAATGATGTCATATATGATAACAAGACACATGTGACATCTTAACTTATTGTTGACGATATATTAACTCGCATTGTGAACTTCAATTTGTGACTGTCAACATTGCAATGAAATTCAATTCGGCACTATCAATGCTGTTTTGAAATTCAATTTAGCAGCAAGAGAGTTAAAGGTGTAATATTTTGAAATGTGCACTAAAGCATCACAAAAATTCTAAAACAAAAAATCAAAATACTGGTACCACGATATTAAGGTACAAAAAAATTTCTTTGGTCCATAAAACAAATATCTACACAGATACGTACCTATCTACCGATGATGATCTCGGAGACTTGTATCTCCGGCGACTTACGGTCTCTGACATAACTATTTAGTGCTGACAAAATATAATTCAGTAAAAACATCAAAATATAAAGAATCTATGGTAACTGTTAGACAATGTCAAAGACTTGTTACTTGGAGAATGTGGTGTCTCTGACATAACTATTTTGAAGTACTGCTGAAAAAATTAGCAGTTTTTTGCAAGACATATATCCCCTAAGACATTGATAATAATATCTCAGTGAATACCTCAGGAGGGATGGTTTCTTCTTTAAAAATTGCTGAATACCTCCATGTATCCGCCACTATAACATTAATAACAATATCTCAGTGAATACCTCAGGGGCCGGGTGATGGTTTCCTCCTTAAATGTTGTTGAATAAGATTACCTTAAAGTTGAATGGCTGGTTGGGTGTAGATTAGTTTAAACACCACATCAGCAATATTTCAGCTTTTTACAAATTTACAATTTTAGCAAATTTATTAATCGCTAAGGATTAATATAAGAACAGGGTGATGTATGCATGAAATATACGCAAGTCTGTTTTAGGGTCTGACTTGTACTAGTGTAAACTTGGGTGCTAACTCAAGAGTCAATACACCACAGACAAGTATACAAATCTCCCAGTCATATTACACTGACACTGAGGGAAGGGTCTATACTCTGTTAACTTACTACCAGTGCCAGGTAAGGAAGCAGTATCTATTATCTTAAAGAGTTATGCATGACGTAGCTAGGGTTTGACCCCACAAACTCCAACTCTTAAGGCAGAAGTTCTACAAATAAGCCTTCAAGGCAGCCATTATCTAAAGACAGTCCCCACTATAATTGTGCCTTATTGAATACCCCAGGGGTGATGGTCCCCTCTCTAAGTGTGTACATTAAGTATAGCAAAATAAAAACTAGTCAAACCTGTCTATAAAGGCCACCCAAGGGAACCAGTAAAGGTGGCCTTATTGGGCAGGTGGTTATATATAGGTTCAAATAATAGGAATAAAGAATGATTGGGATAAAATTCTACTGGCCTTTATAAGCAGATGGCTCTTATATAGAGGTGGTCTTTAAGGCAGATTCGACTATTTTACATTTATTAAAAATCTCCATTTTTTACATTGGATTATGTAACATAATAATATTTTTATATCTACTTAACCATCAGACCTTTAAATAATATCCACTGATCAATATTTACAATGACAACCATAAACCAAATACATTTATATTTTATCAAAATGGGATTTTAATCAATTAGGCCAAAGACAAAAAATATGTGCTTCTGCTAACAGTTTTAAAACAATTAGGGTTGGTAGGTAGGCAATTTTTAATTTTTTTTCTTTCTTCTTTCTTTCTTTCTTTTTCAACACTGACCATGTAGTGCAAGAATGCCAACTTTAACCGTGCTTGTCAAAATTCTGTCATAAAACTTTAGGCTAGGCATAAAAATTTGGACCCGGTCGGGTTAAATGAAACATGTTTTTATTTTTTTAGGCCTTATCAAGGTTATCAGTAGGAAGAATATTTAAAACAAATATTTAATGAATTGCCATAAATTATTCATTGTAATTTAAATGTTTAATCCATCTATACATAATATGATATATAGAAGCAGGGTTTCATCATGATCTAATCAAGGTTAACTGGCGTTCGCCAGGGTACCATGTGATCAATAACCCTAAACGTTAGTGGGGAATGCTTTGGAAAATATTTACGTCAAGATTTCCCGAAATAACGTCTTTTTCACGGGAAAACATAAACTGAAGTGATTCCATTTTAAATGGAAATAATTGTTCCGCAGAAACGTTATAGGGTATCATATGGTACACTAGCAAACCCCCTTTGTAGAAAGCATTTTTATGAAAAGGATTTAGGCCAAATCTCCACAGAATTTGTTTTTGGTCTATCTTGTCTCCGCAAAGCAATTTGATCCTGGTTTAGACTGGCTCTAGAAAACAGGGGTCTAGGTGGCATCTTCATTTAAATGAGACATCTAGACCAGAGAATTAAGAACTGATTTTGGTCCTGGTCTAGGCTACAACTAAATGTTTGGACAAGATACACGCTTTTAGATCAGATTTTGGTCTTAGCTGTATCTTGTTTTAAAACAAGATGTCTGGCCCAACAAGAGACTGGTCAAACACAGACTAGCCACACACAGACTTTTGAGTACAGATATCACATTGGTGGCTATCATCTAAACCTCTAAAAGAAGACTAAATTGAACCAAACCCAATCATGACCGTAGGGCATAGGGGTGTTTTGTTAAAGGGGCATAACTCTGTGCATTGACTGCTCGGTCCAATGTCAGGTCTTGTATTGCCCATTCAGCCTATATACACACCAGTAGCTTTTACCATGTGATTGCCCAATTGATACCCAATGGAACTGATTGTTACAAAACTGATTTGAAATAAAAATCTATTTTACCTTCTATCACGGCCTGTGACACTGGAATAATACATGTTTCAGATCTATGTTTTAATTCACTTGAAATAATCACTTAAATGTTTGACAAACTATCAAATATCATCAATTAAACCATTTGTGATTCCATTAACTTGCTATAAATAATCAAATTTCCACTACAATTAGCCAATGGTTATTTTGACAGCCAGGAACAGAATCTATACCATCCATAATGTATATTTCATCCATTCATCCACAACATACTTCTTTCTTTTTTCTTAGAAATAATTACTTTGTGGTGATTTTTGCTACCAGAAGGCATGAAACATAGCACACACACAATATATGTTTCATTCATACACAGTACTGTACATTAGCCAATGGTGATTTTGGCAACCAGGAATGAAAACATAGCCATTCGCAATGGAAAGTTTATCCAACCACAATGTATTGTTAGTTAGTGGCTATTTTGGCAACCAGGATTGGAAACATTGCCATCCAAAATTTTTGTTTTATATGTCCACATTGAATGTATGATAAGACCATCCACAATATACCTTTTATCCATCCACAGTACACATGCTCTTAGATTTAGATAAGTTTACGTAGCAATATGAGATAAGAACCAGCTATAAATCACTATCAGGCGTACATAAACCCTTTCTAGTCATTGTATTTTAAAATGATCAAGTTAAAAGTAAAAAAATTACAACTTAATACACTAAACGTTTTATATTTTTTCACACTGTCACACACGCTGTGGTAATATAAATACCACGACAGAGTCTGATGGTTGTCAATGTAAAATGTCAGCTAAATGTAACCATTAATTACTGGTTTTCTAGGTAAATCTTTATGTAATTTAGATCATAAAAGAATTATTGAACATTCGGAATAGGTAGCATTAATATGTTATATAAGAGTACTGATTGTAAAGTCGAAAAACTCATAACTGGTGACGATATTAAATTATTACATTATAATTCTGATTGTGTAGTCACAAAGTCGTAAAAACTCATAACTGGTTACGATATTAAACTATTACATAATAATACTGATTCTGAAGTTGAAGAGTCAAAACTGGTTATTATTATGAAAATTCAATTATGTATGTAACACTGGTGATTTATAAACCAGAAATCAGTCAAATCTAATGCTGTAAAGGGGGGGAATTTTCACATGGGTTAAATTTTCGCTTATTTCGTGCTGGAGAAATTACCGCAAAAATTTTACCCACACAAAATTTTTTACCATAATATATCATAATCTGTAGAATATACACCCACTTACATTGGTTACGCGAACATAACACCAGAAATGCCAGAGTTTTGAAATGGCGAAATTTTCACCCCAACAAAATAATCCCCTTCATAACTATATATAAAGGTGTCTTTATACTTTTCAGTGAAATAAGGTGATTTTTTTTCTATTTTAAGTAACAAAGTTAGCATATACATGGTAAATATATATATATTTATTCTGCACTAAATTCAAACCATAGAGAAAGTAATGTCATTTAAACTTATATAGGTAATACATTGCTTTAAACTTTTATGTAAATTTGATTTTAAGCTAATACAAAGGTATATTTTCCTGTTTCATGTTTGCCAATGTTCAGAGGAATGTTAATTTTAGAAAGTTTTTCAAAGTAAACAAATTAAATCCAAAACATATGGTCTGATTTTTTGAATTTCTTGAAGATCTAATACAGATAAATCTTAAACAATTATTAGAATTTTAATTTAAGTACTGTCAGACAAATGCAAAACTAGTACATGTAGTTTATCAAAAAGAAAAAATTAATTTCAACACTCCATATCACACTGACATTGAAACTTGTGTCGAGGTTATGACCAATATAATTACTTACTTTTCTATACTTTTAAACATTAAGTAGATTTATTTTAATTACTAGTAGCAATATAGCAATAAGAATGAGCAGCAATTATATATACAACTTATAGATATAAATAATAGATATTTAGTTATGATGGCATATATAAGTAATTACTTTTATCATAAAATCTACCCATATTTATACTGTTTAAAAACACCACTGTCGGACTGCTTCTTAAAACAATTTCTAAATACAAATCAAAATTGTTTCAAAACACGAAAACTGATTTAACAAACATCAGAAGTGGAGTAATGGAGTTTCACATCCAACTCAAGATTCTTTCACTTATATGGAGGCAGCCAGAAAAGCATCAGGACAACCATAAAAACACCAGGACTGCTGAATCAAACATAAGAACTGCTTTAAAATTGCTTTAAGACATCAAAAATGACTCCAAAATATTTGAACAGCTTCAAAAAGCATCAGAACAACTGCAAAAACACAAGGACTGCTGAATCAAACATAAAAACTGCTTTAACATTGCTAGAAACATCAAAAATGAGTCCAAAACATTTGAACTGCTTCTACAATTATCAGAACTGCTTCCAAAATAATCAGAATTAATTAAAAAAAACCTTAAGTACTCATATAGACCCTCAATACTTAATCAGAAGTATGATCATACATGTTTAAAGAATTACTTTTAAGTTTTCATATCACGCTAATTTTAAAATCAAAATGTAATACTTTAGTGTTTGTTGACAATAATGTATAAAGTTACACCACTTGAATCTTAAATTCAAAATTAAAGTTACCCAAGGTTACCACTACAAAGGGCATACTTTATTACTTACAACCTTGATATAACAAATCAGTGCCTCAAAAACTTTAATAAAAATCTAGTACATATCAAACATTTCTTCAAAATAAACTTATATTTTGAAAGAGTGTGGAGTAATGGAGTACAAGTATTACACTCTAGCCAAAAATCATTCACTTATGTCGGGGTAGTCAATTTCAGAGATGGCAGAGGAAACCGAAGTGACCAGAGAAAAAAAGTTGCCATTTCAAAAACCAAAACATTAATATTTCTACAGTAAAACCTTAGTTCATCATCACCATTTGTTCAGTCAGATTTTGGCATTATAAAAGGCTTTGGTGATAAATCAAGGAAGTTTTATAGTGTTTTATGCCAAAGTCAAGATTCATTCACCTATATTATAGTTGACTGTTCTGGGAAGATGGAGGAAAAACCACTGACTTTCTGCAAGTGAAATGACAAACTTTCTCACACTAGGATTGGCCTTGAGTGAAATTAAAACTTCGGTGGTCAGAGTTGCTGTGATTGGTTAATACAAACTTTAGCCCACTTAGACACCAAGTCTGCAAAAAACTTACCGTAATAAAGAAAAAAAAATAAACTTGGGACTTCAAAATACTATGATAGCTATAAGTGTACTGACAAGGTTACTGAGGGCAATTATTACAAAGTTTTTTCTGTACTGAAAAAATTATTATTTATGAAATGAGTTAGTGATGAAATATTAACTAGCATGACGTTAGATCAAACAAACACCGCATGCAGTGTAATAAGTACAAAATGCATCTTCAATTTTGACACATAATATATTTATGTCACTTTTAGCAGAATCAATAATTGAATACTGAAGTGAAACTGACATATCATCCAAATAACCAAGGAAGTCTTCAAATTATCACCGCTAAGTGACAGTTAAAAGATAATTGAAATTTGTTTAAAAAATTGGTAAGATAATGCATACATGTTTGTGTGTGAATCAGAACTGTATGATTAATGTAAACATGCATCACCTGAGTAGCAAATGAATTCTCTAGCTATGTGACAGTTGAAAAAACTTGATTTTTGGGAGAAAATGTTAAAATAATACATACATGTTTGTGTAAATCAGAACTCTCAGATTAATGTAAACAAGTAATCCATCAGCTCAAATAAAATCAACCAATTGCAAAAGTCGGTCGAGTCGTATTTCATTTTCAAAATTAATCAGGGAGCATATTTTCCAAATGCAATTAATGAAGCATAAATTTCTCCATTTTTTACAGAGAATGTAAAATCATATAACATTTTATTTATTTATTTTTTATGTGTACTGGTATACGTTTTGTATAATTGAGAAATTTAAATCTATAAATCATGATATCATTATATGCCAAATAAAATCGATATCTTTTATAATATCGAACTATTGATATTTATTCAATAAACATGTTTGTTACTGACATTAAGATTGAAGTGAGTGGAGTAATGGAGTTTTACACCTCAGTCAAGATTCTTTCACTTATATCAAAGCAGTCAGTTTAGTTCATTGATGATGGAGGAAACCGGAGTGACAGGGAAAAAGACCGATCTTTGGCAATTAAACTGACAAACTTTTTCACACTAGGTTCTGTCTCGAATCGGGTTTGAGCCCAGGTGCATGTTGAGAGGAGCTGTGATAAGTATGTGCTTTAGACCACTTGGCCACTGAAGCCCCTACTAACATTTAGATGTTATTTTCATATTTTGTAGAGTAAAAAATTACCATCCAGACACAAGATGATAAAAAGTGTCCTATAAATCCTTAATTTCATTTTAGAGGCCTTGATGGCAGAGTGGACAACAGCTTGCACTTACAGATTACAGATCCTTCCATTCACTATATCTGAATCTGACTCAAAACAAAACCTATTGTGAGAAAGTTTATCAGTTGGCTTACTGAAGGATGGAAGTTTTCTTGACACTCTGATTTCCTCCACGATCCTGAACTGACCGAATAAATATAAGTGAAAAAATCTTGACTGGGATGTAAAACTCCCATTACTCCACTCTTACTTTTGTTTTGTAATAGACCTACCTCCATGGAAGTGATAATTCATACTCTTCTCTAGGTAATGATTTATCATGATATTCTTGGTTACGATGCAACTTCCTCCAAAATGAACTGTTTTCCATCACAAAAATAAATCCCAAATTCCAATTTTAAAATGAACATGAGTATACACTGTAGATCTATGCAGTCAATACACTTTTGTTGAAACAACAAATTCTTTTTTTTTTTAAAATTCCAATGGTAACAGAATAATATACACCTTATAAATCCCAAATTCCAATTTTAAAAACTGACGAGAATATACAATGGGGATCTGTGCAGTTGATACACTTTTGTTAAAACAACAACTTTTGTTTTCTTAAATTCCAATAGTAACGGAATAATTTACATCTTTAAAGCACCCATGGGAAATCCATTGCTTTCTAAATTACAAATGATATAAATACAAATTCATTGATTGATCAATGATGTTTTTCCTCATCAGCAAATGAGGCTTATTAAATGATCATTAATCTTGATACTCGATATTATTAGTTTATTCGGATTCATTTTTTATGTATCTAAGTCAAATACATGTACCGGTAAATATTATTCCCATAGTGAATATGACAGGGCGAAAAACAAAGATGGATATGAAAATCGTTCATGGGATTGATTCATACGACAAAAGTTGAATATGGGTAAAAAAACAATGAAAAAAATAAAAGTTATCCATTGGTTAGATTCATACGACAAAAGTTGAATATGGCATAAAAACAATGAAAAATAAGTCATCCATCGGTTAGATTCACACAACAAAAGTTGAATACAGCAGAAAACACATAGACGAAATAAAACTCATCCATGCTGGTTTGATTCATATGACAAAAGTTTAACATGACACACAAAAAAGAAACCAATGAAAAAAATAGAAATAATCCAATGCTTTGATTCACACAACAAAAGTTGAATATAAGAAAAAATAATATAGAAAATCCATTGGTTTTGATTCACATTACAAAAGTTGAATACATGAAAAAATAATGTAAAAAATCCATGTGTTTTTTATTCAACCTACAAAAGCGAAGAAATAAAAATTGTCCATTTGATTCACTCGACAAAAGTTGAATATGAGAAGAAATAAAAATCGTCCATTTGATTCACTCGACAAAAGTTGAATTTGAGAAGAAATAAAAACCATCCATTTGATTCACTCGACAAAAGTTGAATTTGTCAAGAAATAAAAATCATCCATTTGATTCTCGCGACAAAAGTTTGTTGCTGGAAACAGTACAAAAATAAACGGATAAAAAAATCCATTCCACTTGGAAACCTCTAAATTGTAACTGGATGATTGTATTGTCCTTAGCTGTATAGCCTACGGATCAGACACAGTAAATATCAATATTAAACATAAACTTTACAGAATCCACGGTGGGAAAAATATCAATATATTTCATATCAATCAAACTTAAATCTCAGTATGAACATGTTACTCTTTGATTCTACCGTCAACATCACGAAAAACACTTGTTTTTGTCTTTTTTATCCGTTATTCTTATGATTATAAAAACATACATGTATACTTTCAATTTTATTTGGGATGTTGCCTAGTTTTTTTTAAAGCGGAGACAATCTTGTTTAGAAGTTCTACAGATTTTGAAATTACTTTCTTGTTTATCAGCATAGCAAAAGAGATTCTGTGACTGCTGGTACTTATTTTTTTCTTTTTTCTTTTTTTATTAATTAATTATTTTTTCCTCATAATTCTTTTATTTCTGTACCTTTAGGCTTTTCTTATTACTGATACACTTCATACAATTAACTTTTTAGGGCATAGTCTAGTTTTTAAAGGCTAAAAATGCCTACTAATACATGTTCCTTTTTCACTTTTTTTAATTGCAGATTTAGAAATTAATTTTTTGTTTATCTGCCTAGCAAAAGAGATCAGGCAATTACTGGAACTTTTTTCGTCTTTTCTTTCCCTTTTTTTTTCTCTTAATCCCCCCCCCCCCCCCCAGCAGTAAGTACAAATTTCTTGAAAGAACTTGTCCATTGATATGATCTGAATTGGTTTATAATGATCACAAAATCAATATCGACATGAATAAGATAGGCAGCAACTGTCACAGAATAATTATAAAATAAAACCCATCAAACAATAGGTAATGGCCATTAATACATACCTGTATTATAGATCTATATATTGATTCAGTAAGTAAACCTAGGGAGGTCCCAGTAAAACAATAACCACAAATATAATAAATAAACAATTATTATTTATTTTACAGCAATTTAGAAACGATTTATAAAGTTTATATTTATCTATCTCGATCTCTGGCCCAGATTTTAGTGTGTACAAGGTGTTTGTGTGGGAGAAAACAAAAGAACCTGGTTGGTGAAACCCCCATATGTTGCAGAATGTGACCCCATACTCTTCTTGGCGGTTAAGTGGTTTAAAGTGTGCAATAACGGAAAACAGTGTCTCTAATCATGTAGGTTCAAATTCCACTCGGGGCGAATCCCAGTGTGAAAGTATGTCAGTTAACTTGCCAAAAGTCGGTGGGTTTTTTCTGGGCACTTCGGTTTCCCCACAATCCCAGAACTGATTGCTTCGAAATAAGTTAAAAGAATCTTGAATAAGGAATAAAACAATATTACTACCACTCACTCCTCTCCATACTGGCAGCATGAATGCAGACATTGAATCCAAGCTGCATTGACAAATATATAGGTGGTGGTGCTAACCAATGAGCCACTTGAACATACAAGGAAACAAAGGCTTTGACAAATGACAATATACACTCCAACCTGTCTTAAAGGCCACCTTTATATAAGGGCTGCCTGCTTATAAAGGCCAGTAGAATTGTATCAAATTTGTTCTTTATTCATATTATTTGAACCTGTATATAAAGGCCACCTGCCAATAAAGGTCACTTTTACTTGTTCCCTTAAGTGGCCTTTATGGACAGGTTTGACTCTATACTAAACAAACTAATTGATCTGGATTGATTTTAACTAAGTTAAAATACTACTCTTTTAAGCAAAACTGCAAAATTAAAAACTTATGTAATTGATACAAATCTGATTTTATAATGATAACATACAGTAACTGTGATATAGGGCACAATTATTCAAGTCTCAACTGAAAACAAGACTATAGAATTAATCTGCAGTTATTTTTAATTCTAACAGTAACTACTATCAACATGATCAACACCCCGAACTCCACCCACACCTTTATGGTGCATAATTCATTACAGATTTATTTATGACCAAAATGACACTATACAACATCTATTGCTATTATATGGATGGAATGCACAAATTTGTACCTCAAAACATTTCAGTGGCACAATAAATATATGATGGGATCAGTTCTATCACATACTAAAATCTAAAATTAAACAGGCCTACAGCTGGCATTGCCCAATTCTTAAATTTATAAAACTAAAGGGAACAACCATAACATCCTACTTTTTTGGTTTATTTGATATGTGAATGGTAGATTCAATTCTTTGGTGTTTGAGGCCATTCCAAGTTTTTTTTAACATGTTTAGTGTCTGTTGGCATGTAGCTTTTGCATCAAAATTGTTAAATTACATATTACACCAGTTTTAATTTTACAGCATCTGACGACCATTTTGGAATACAATTCCTCATCAGTAGTGCTTGACCCAAAATCATGAAACCAAAATTTTTTTCAAGATGTTGAAAAGAAACTTTAAGGACCAAAATATATTTTACCAAATTTAGCTCAGGAAATGATTTGCATAAGGGAGTATACCTTAGTTTTTGAGGAATTTCAAATTATATAATGAATGGAACCCTCCACTATACCAAATGATCAACAACCCTTAACGTGTATGAGGGATGTTTTGGAAAATGTTTACATTGCTAATTCCTGGAATAACATCATTTTTTAAAAAAAAACATGTACTGAATTAATTCCATGTATAATGGAAATAATTGTTCCCCACAAATGTTACGGGGGGTATCACATACAGCAGTGAACCACATTGTTCAACAGACCATAAAAGTCAAGTGTGGTAGTGTTTCATTTCAAAGTTGATTTAAATGTTTGTAAATTTTCAGGTCCTATTAAAATTCATGTTATGCGATTTGATTCCATATACAATGGAAATAATTGTTCCCCACAAATGTTAGGGGGCATCATGTAGTACAGCAGTGAACCACATTGTTCAGTAGAACATTATAGTCTAGTGTGGTAGCTGTTTCATTTTAATATCCACAGTATAGTTGTTGTAATTGTTAAGAAATTTATGTTTGTGTTTCTTAACCTGATACTGATACCTAGGTAGTTTTTGTAAATGATGTGAATTCTAAACATAAAAAAATTGGATTGGTTTTATTGATTGTAAGAGGGTCTTGAAAACCTAGTTGTCAGATTTGTTGTATAACAATATCCAACCCCAAAACATACCAGTACTTAATCTACTGGCATGAATACAAGTTACGAGTTAGTACCATATTTCTTAACTAAACTGACAACACTAGTTTCAATCAACAAAATAAAGAATGATTTAACTCAATGAATTGAGCAAAGCATTATAGCATGATGCAAACCAAGCAGCAGACTCAAAGAGCAATGCTGAATATTTGATGTCAACAATAATTGCATGAATATAAATAATGGTGACTATTTTCGTTATATAGGACATTGTCCACAACACTGTAAGAACAAATGGTGACATGAGATATAAAACATGTTTTGTTTAGATATCTATAGGGACCTACATAAAATCTGGGCCCCGAGAATCATCTTCACAAGTAGCCATGGCAACTCTTACGTATATATGACAAAAAATTACTATCAAGACTATCAAAAGTGGAAAAACATGTTTTACAATGGGTCGAACTATGAATCAAATACGAGACATCCATACTATAGGCAAATATCCTATAAGCTAAGCTAATCAGAATGCTACACATTTCCTAATTTTCTTGAGTTTTTTCACTCAGTCACATGCTGCAATGTGAGAAATCTCTCATGAATTTTCTTGCATGGACTTAAACACTGTCAACAAACCACTTCAAAGACAATAGTTTCCTCTTTTTGGAAAAGTGAGGAAAGAAAATATGGGCCTATCAATTGAACCTGTAACAGAGTAAATATGCTGGGTCAGGCCGGGAATCATACCAAGGACCTGTTCCACTATAGACAAGTGTTTTCTCTTCTAATCTACCCAGACTGCTGCATTTATATAACTCTCCCTTTCATTTTTTTATTCAACCACTTTGAATGGAAGCAAAACCAGGCTCAACCCTGACCAACCAACACATATGTCAGAAACTTTTGGGGTTTGCTAGTGTAACCAAATGTAACAAGGAACTAGAAAAACTGTGAGCCACAAGCTCACAAAAAATACCCCCCGCTCCCCCTGCCCACATTAAAAAATCCATCGGATCACATTTTTAAATAGGAGGTGCACATCTACATTATATCACAAAGATTGTGTGAAAGTTTCATGAAAATCCAATAAAGGGTTTAGGAGGAGTTGCGGATAGGAGATAGGTACCCTAAGGTGTAACAGAAGGACGGAAGGATGGACGGACACACCCCTATCACTATATACCCCCCCCCCCCCCCACTTTTTAAGCGGGGGGTATAAAAAGGGAAATATAAGGGAGGGTTGAACCCAAGAAGTCCCACAGTGTGTGAGTACACTATTAACTGAGCTACACATTTTGACTGCTACAAACCGATGTCATCCATCATACTAGACTAGTTCTCTATAAAATAATAAGCTTTCTTAATATCTGATGTTATTGACATTTGGAGGTAATGTCACAGCAACAGGGCATATGGTATTTTTACAAACATGAGTGTGCAAGATCTTGCTGCATCCTGTCAATCAATGCACATGTACTACTTAATTTACCCATCTTATGCTTATGTATGGGGGCCCTGCAAGATGGTTATATCAGTACCTAACACTATTTGAGACTAAATTGCAATTTAATTTGCTAGTTCAGGCGAAAAAGTTAGTCCTCAAGGCAGCTGGACGTGTTCATTCGTCCTAAATTTGATAGTAAATTCGGGTGGCAAGGAATAGAACCCTTTCGGATATTTTCTGGTATCTACTAATAACGTAATATACTGAATAAAATTTCCTAATTTCCAGTATTTATAGTAAAACGTGACGATTATTATGTATTATTTTTTACCTGTTTGTAGTACAACTGGTCAGCCATATTGTTTGTATGTATCGAAGGACCGCGTTTAGTACCGACGCATTTCATTGGCCGAAATTAACTTTGTAAAAGGTCACGAACCAGACCGAGATCAGCAACACGTGGGTCAAGATGGCAGATAAACCAACACATGCTAGTGATGAAGAGATGGAAGAAGCTGACAGTAACAGCGAAGAATAGATAATGATGAAATGGAAGAAGAAGGAAAAGATGTATATTTGCCAGGGGAACCGCTGAAAGAAAATGAAGAACTTGTGTTTGACGAATCTGCTTATGTGATGTACCATCAAGCACAAACAGGTAACCCCCCCCTCCCCTAAAAATCATCATGTTCATGGTTTTTGGACATAATCTAGATTTGTTGTTTCAGTTTTAAACACGTTTTGGTTTTAAAACGGTTGAAAGGGTATTGTTTATGCATTCCTAACATGGTTTTACTTCAGACTTTGGGAACTACAACTGTATAACCCCGAATGATTAAAAGACAATTATTTCTCAAAAAAAATGCTGCATGCTGATTGTTTTGTCAATATATTTAAAATGGCATGGCTTAAGAAAATTAAATACAGAGGCAGGTCACACACTAAAGAAAAATGATTCAAAACGGAAAAAGATCAACAAGAATCCACTGTCAATCCAATTTAGTCCAGAGTTTACCCAATTTAGAGGCTGAAGATACTGTAATTTTATGAAAATAAAAAAAAAACACAGCCAAATCACTGAATTCAGCACAATACTTTTATTATATTATTACTTTAGGTGCACCCTGTTTAAGTTTTGATGTCATTAAAGACGCCCTGGGTGAAAGGCGGGAAGAGTTTCCTTTGACCTGCTATGTAGTGTGTGGTACACAAGGTGAAAGAGGGCACATCAACCATATTATTGTCATGAAGATGAGCAATCTACACAAAACAACAAACACACAGAAGTCAGAAGAAAGTGATGGAGATGATGAAGAGGAAGAAGAAGACGAGGATGAAAAACCAGAAATGGAGACGGCGTTGATTAAACACACAGGTTGTGTTAACAGAATAAGGGTGAGTGAAAGTTAAAAGGTCACCGTTTGAAGGCATTTCATCTTCAGAATTAAGCTTTATTAAGTCATTGAATTTTCAGAATTCTAAATTACATAAAATTTTTGTCAATGGTTTCTCATTACAATGAAGTTTTTATCCTAACTGGCCTTAACCATTTGAGTGGAGGGGAGTAATGGTGTTTTATTCCCAGGTCAAGTTTTTTTAACTTGTATCAAGCCAGTCAGTTTTAGGATGATAAAGGAAACTGGAGTACCAAAGAAAGCCACAGACCTTCAGCAAGCAAACTGGCAAACTTTCTCACATTAGGATCTGCCAGAGTGGGATTCGAATCTAGGAACCAATGACATGTCATCCTACATTATAACATTATCTTGTAACTTAACTTCCTCAGAAGCAACCAGTTATAACTTGGACAAGGATTTACACCAATGGGCATATTTATAACGGGCATAAAAATTCTCATCCAAACCAAGTTCAAGGGCGAGTTTGTGGAGTGAGAGTAGAGTAATGGAGTTTTATTCTCAAGTCAAGACTTTTCCCGTCATATCAAGCTGATCAGTTCAAGGACAGTGGAGAAACCAGAGTGCTTTGAGAAAACCACAGTCCAACTGACAAACTTTTTCACACTAGGTCTATCCCAATCGGTATTCAAACCTAGTGTGAGCTTGCAGAGAGGTATAAAATAAATATTATAGATACATATACAGTCCAACCAGCCTTAAAGGCCACCTCTATATAAGGACCACCTGCTAATAAAGGCCAGTAAATTTGTATCTTAATAGTTCTTTATTCATATTATTTGAACCTGTATGTAAAGGCCACTTGCCCATAAAGGTCACTAACTGGTTCCCTTGAGTGGCCTTTATAGACAGGTTTGACTGTATAGGTATTTTTCGGTATTTTTTCTATGATGATGACAACAATAATTCTTCTTCTTCTTCTTCTTCTTATTATTATTATTATAGACAACTAATATAGGAGATAAACACCTAGCAGCTACTTGGTCAGAAACAGGAAAAGTTTACATATGGGACCTAACACGTCCATTTAACGCTGTTAACGATTCCAGTATAATGGCCGTTTATACCAGAAATGAAGAATCTCCACCACCTATTTATAAATTTGCTGGACATCAAGTGGAAGGATTTGCTGTTGATTGGTCAAAAAGTACACCTGGTATGTTACTGTTAAATACATGTATTTCAAGAATTTTGTCTTTTCACTTTCTGGTAAATTAGAGTTGGGTAAATTTATTATATAGACATGACTTGTTATGTCCCCCAAACAAAGTTGGGGAGATGTAGTGTTTCTTGATAGACATCAAGTGGAAGGATTTGCTGTTGATTGGTCAAAAAGTACATTTAAATACATGTATTTCAAGTATTTCATCTTTTCACTTTCTGGTAAATTGAGAGTTGGGTAAATTTATTATACAGTCATGACTTGTTATGTCCCCCAAACAAAGTTGCGGACATGCAGTGTTTATTCAATTTCTTTCGCCACATTTTGTCTTCCACTTTTCTTGAAAACTATTTAACAGATCTTTATGAAACTTCACAGGAATAATCTTTAGGTGAAGTAGATGTGCTATTGTGTTTGATCAATTTTTTGCACATTTTGGGAAAACATGGATGTCATTGTCCCAGTTGGAATTCATTTGGAGCACACATGAAACAACATCCCTGTTTCAGTAATAACTTGTTACTGTAGTTTTAATGTTGGTGATTTTTTGTTTCTTTACCTGCAGGCAGATTAGCTACTGGAGATTGTAATAAAAACATACACATATGGAATCCGCAGGAAGGAGGAGCCTGGCATGTTGACCAGCGTCCATATAGTGGTCATACATCATCTGTAGAGGATATACAGTGGTCACCTAATGAACCAAATGTAAGTTTTTCACCTTTAGATGACTTATTTGCAGCTTAATACATGTACATTGTATTTGAATTACCGGTAGAAATGATACATACTTCATCTCCAAATGGGTACCAATGGAGTAAATCAGTAGAGTCCTCGCTCCATAAGTGGGAGGTCGTGGGTTTGAACCCTGACCCGGTCTTACCCAAGATTTGAAAGTGAGTAGTGACTGCTCTTTCGCCAAGCACTCTGCATTACAAAATGAAAGTCAGGGTTCTTTGGATGGGAACTTAAGATAAATGAGGTCCTATGTCACGGAACATAGACATGGCATGATAAAGAAACCCTGCTGTATAATGCCATTAGCGCAACGCACTGGCAAAATTTCTGCACCTTTAGCGATAGCTGGCAACAACTCAATATAAGTGAAATATTCTTGACATTGTGTATCTAGTTTGGAAATTCTAATCAAGACTAAAATATTTTTAGACACCAAAATATTTTTAGACACAAGTCTGTTCTGTTTGACAACAAAATACGGTAGGTGCCTGCATAATTCATTCACACTTGCTGTTTCACAATGGAAAATAAAGAGAAAATATTGATATACATTCAGGTATTTGCCTCCTGTTCAGTTGATAGAACTATTCGTGTTTGGGATGCTAGAGCTGCTCCGTCTAAAGCATGCATGCTGACAGCCGAAGAAGCACACGAACGGGATGTGAATGTTATACACTGGAATGAAAATGAACCATACATATTATCAGGAGGTGATGATGGTGTGGTTAAAATTTGGGATCTAAGACAGTTCCAGGTAACATATATCATAAAAACGTGTATTGATGAATGTGTTTTCAAAAGACAACATACAGTAAAACCTTTAATATAGACCAACTCTATATAAACACCACCTGTCCATTAAGACCAGTGCTTTTAAGTCCCTTTGCTTCATATTTCAACAGAAAAATAAACTCTGTATAAAGACCACCTTCCTATAAAGTCCCTAATTTCCTAGGGTCTTGTTAGTGTTTTTGTCCCCCCCCCCGCCCCCCCCCCCCCCGGCAAAATGCCGGGCGTCTGTCCGTGCATCTGTCCGTCACACTTTTTTGTAAGCGCTCTCATGCCTACAAATTTTGACGGATTTACATGAAATTTATACCAAATGTTTATACCACTAATACCTTGGTCAAGTTCGAAAATCAGCCTTGGTCGATACTTTTTGTTGGAGTTATGGGACTTTGACCACAATAATGACTCCGTTTTATCCAAAAATTGACCTTGTAAGCGCTCTCATGCCTACAAATTTTGACGAATTTACATGAAATTTATACCAAATGTTTATACCACTAATACCTTGGTCAAGTTCCAAAATCAGCCTTGGTCGATACTTTTTGTGGAGTTATGGGACTTTGCTTGACCGGCGGGGGACCCAGGAATTCTATTCTTGTTGTATATAGATTTTACTGTAGTTAAGCTTGTATTACTTCAGTTGGTAAGTGATTTTAAACATTTATATAAAAAGTTCCATGATAATTTCTTAAAGCCGTCAAAATGACCAATACAATGAATACAGCTTCCAAGTAATATCACATAATACAGTTTGAAAGTACTGTATAGGAAGAACCATAAGTGGTAGGAAACTTTCGCAGTTTTGACTTTCTAAACTATTTCCAGGCAAGAAATTTTCAAGGTTCTGACTGTAGAGAAAGTGTACCAAGGGAAAAAAGAAAGTTTAGCTGAGAAGCTGTATTCGTGATTCAAGAGGAATCATGAAAATCATTTATATTTTTCCCATGTGAATTTTAATATACAATGTAATTGAAAAAATATTTCTTTTTTAACAGAAAGGAAAGTCATCTGCATCATTTAAACATCACACAGCACCAATAACATCAGTGGAATGGAATCCCTTAGACAGTTCCGTGTTTGCCGCCGCTGGGTCAGATGATCAAATATCTATATGGGATTTAGCTGTGGAACGCGACTCAGAGGCTCATACAGTAGATGAGGGAGGGGAACCTGATGTTCCTCCTCAGTTGTTATTTATACATCAAGGACAAACAGACATTAAAGAATTACACTGGCATAGACAGTTACCTGGAGTGATTATTAGTACTGCACACAGTGGTTTCAATGTATTTAGAACTATCAGTGTGTAAAAAATTCTTGTCTTAGATTTTACTTTAAGTGAGGACTTTCAGAAGCAGATCAGAAATGTGGAAATATGAAAAGGAAAATGAAGTCCAAGATGTACATAACCATATGACTTAAACTTCTTGCTACCAAATTAATTGGCAGTGCCAAATTGAAGTTCAAACTGCAAAGTGATATGACGTCGACAATAGGTTATGAAATCAGACATGTTTGTTGTCATATGACATCATTAGTTAATTGTAGCTTTTAATCTCAATAGTAAACATTTTGCATATTTGTTTACTTTACAAAGTCAAGGAAGTCAGGTTTCACAATAGCAAGTACAAAATGTACTATGCTAAAAAAATCCAATCTGTATCTCTTAGTCATGTAACTAAGAGTTGTCAATTCCATTGAAAGGACATATGTGTCATATGTCCGTTTGGCAGCAAGAGGGTTAAGAATCTTCTAACAAGCTAAGTTTTACTTTCAGTATTAGAGAGATTATAAAAATTTTCAGTACTGTGAAATGTCATGTTTTGAAAAAATGCAGAAATGAAATAGTCAATTCTATTTTTGTTAACGTGTAAAAGGACACATATAATGTTGATCTTTGTTTTACAGTATATTTTTCAATGATAGATTCTTTCTATGTTTATTTCAATACCATTAACTTTTGGTTACCATAGAAACACCCTTATAATATCTACTCCTTTACGTTATTATTAATAATGTGTTATATGTACATCAAATTATTATTGAATCTGAATGCATTTTAGTATCCTTGATTTGATGCTTGTTTTGGTTAAATAAAAATTGTTATCAACTTACTTGTTCATTATATGAAGTTTGGTGGTATATATGAATCACCTTGTCCATCTTGTTCATTTATTGAGGTAATAAGGCCATATAGGGATGACTACCGTAGCTTAGGTGATAAAATACTTGGGGTTGCTTCATTTATGGGAAGTCAGGGTTGGAACCCCGGCCGGATCTTAGCAATACTCGGATGATTGCTATTTTAACAAACACTCAGCATTTAGAAATGAATATCACATTGTCCTTTGGAAGATACATTTAAATCCCATCCCCTGAGGTATGGTAGGCATGGCATATTAAAGAATCCTCTTTGCACATTGTTCTGAGCACATTGCAATGTCAAAATTTCTACCACTTCACCTAGAGTGATGTAGTGATATAAGTGACATATTCTTGACTTGGACATGAAAGTTAAACCCCATTCAATCAATCAATTGATCTACTGGTGTAATGAAGTCATGCCAAATCACATGATATTGTGATTAATAGCAAGTTTTTAATTCATATTAACCTGCTTCTCTTGGCTATGTTGAATTATTGTGACTCATTGGATAAAACTTGGTCAATTTCTATGCAAACTTGTGTAATAGGGATAGAAACGACCTTGACCAAAGCCTATACAATTTGCACAATTACAATGTCGATATAAACATGAATATTTTACTTAATTGTGACATTGATCTTTGTCCATTAACTTCTACAATTGCATAACAGTGTCCAATGAAAAGGTAAAAATTTCTGCTACTTGTAGCTGGTGATGTCTTAACAGTTCACATGTCATCTTTAAACTGACCGCCTCAATAAAAGTGAAATAATCTGGACTAGGGCATTAAACTCCATTACCACTCCACTTCTTGGCAGGTGTGCTAAAACTGTTCATACTAGATACAGACTAATGTACAGGTTAGGGATGAGGCTTAAGTACCATATAACCAAAGAAGGAAATTAAAATTGCCACTTATACAAATGTTTTATTTAGAGCCATGAGTTTGATGTGAAAAAATATGACAAGACAATATTTAAGCTGTTATTTTATTTGAGCAAACATAACAAGAAATCTGAGCTACTGCTCATTAAGTATCCCTGGCTGTCGGCATGTTAGAATACAAAGAAAATGTGAAGTAAGATGTCTGGTAGACTTGAATCGGTACTTGCAGCATGGGACCCCATACTAAACTTGCATATAAAATTTCAAGTAGCTGTGATTAGTAGTTTCTGAGAGAGCGGCTACGAAAATTTTCAGCCATTGATCATAAATGCTGAATAATACACTAAGTCAGGAAACAGGAAGTAGATGTTCAGCAGATTGGAAATTGGTATTTGTATTATGGGACCTCATACTGAACTCGCATACAAAATTTCAAGTGGCTGTGATTAGTTGCTGAGAAAACAGGTATGAAAATTTTCAGCCATTTACCATAAATGTTGAAAAATATAAGTCAGGAAACGGGAAGTACATGTTCAGCAGACTTGAATCAGTACTTGCAGCATGGGATCTCATACTGAACTTGCATACAAAATTTCAAGAAGCTGTGATGAGTAGTTGCTAATTTTTGTTACAGACCAAAGGATAGAGGTATAGCAGTTTACCCCCACCTCATCATAGTTACTGAGAAAACTATTACCAATATTTTTTTTTTTGTTTCGGACAGAGGTAAAGCAGTATACCCCTTTTCTTCTTAGCAGGGGTATAATTCCAAGCGGGGGTATAAAGACGTTAAATCTTTAATATCACAGATTTTACCATTTTATAGCCAATGCATTTGTCATTTTCTCTACTTCATGATACTGTGTGTGTAACATTGCCTTCGCCTTTTCACTGTCAAAACCGCCTAACCAATCTTTATACACATCCTGGACACTTTCAATCAAGTCTGGTTTAGTGGAATTCACAGAATTATAAATCTCGGTAACACTATTTAGTCTCTCTTTAGCTGTTTCTTGTCCCTCTGGTCTAATCTGACCTCCACCATTGGCACATCCCGACGGACAAGCCATGATTTCTACAAACTGGTATGGACAGTTTTTACGTTTGATTTTTTGCACTATGTTCTGTATATTTCTGAAGCCGTAAGCTAAAGCCATTCTTAGTGTGGGTTTACCTTCTATTTCTACTCTTACTTCCTGGAAATCCTGATTTCTGAAAATATATACAGAAAATAGATTTACAGAATACATTGCATATATTAACAGAGCAATGACAAGAACTAATAAAAGAGTAGTGCTGGCTCGATACGTGGGAGGTCAAAGTTCAAATTCTGGCTGGGTCTGACCAAAGCTTGAAAATGGATAGTGCTAAGCACTCGGCATTTAAAATGAAAGTCACAGAGTCATTCAGGAGAGATTTTAATTGTCCATGCCACATGTTATGGTAGGTTTCTGCACATTGCTCTAAGCTTACTGGTAAAAATTTCTGCCACTTCACCTTTAGTTGGTGACATCTTGATATAAGTGAAATAGTTTTGACTGGGACATAAAACCCAACTCAATCATTTTGTAAATGCAATGCTAAACTATCATCTTAACTTTAATTCTTAAAGATGTACACATCCAATAAAATACATGTAACAAGTTGATGATGTGTCTACTGGTGCACCCTCAAAATACATACTAACAGCAGGAAACAAAAAACACTTCGATTTCAAATTTTGATTTACCTTAGTACTTTGTATTGTAGTTTATCTACTGAATGTCCAAATAATTCTGAGGTAGCATATTTCATTACATGTTCCAAATAACCCCCAGATGGGCCTCCATCATGATTGTAAATACTCTGATTTACAGAAAACCTGGAAAATAAATAAAAACATAAATAAACAACATCTTCTAGAACAGTGTTGCTTCTAAACATCAAGTCCATAAAAAAATTGGGGCATCAGTGACAGATAATGGATCACAGCACCTCTTAAGGACCAATTGCAAGCTTTTTCAAAATAAGTGATAGGATAGATCAACATGTATCTTATACACAAATTACTGGTACTTAAGAAACAAGTGTTATGAGTGGACTGAAGCAATAATCCCCCCATATCAAGATTTAATCACCTATATCAAGTTCTAAAATGGTGAGAAAAAAAACACAATGTCACAGAAAACCATAAATCTTCAACAAGCAAACTGATAAACTTTCCCATTTGGACCAGAACATAAAATATTCAGCAAGTCATCCTAAAGAAATATACTGGACAAGGGTTGAAGCAAAATATGAAGAACAATAATAAGCACAACAAAACAAATATGCCCTGGTCCTGGTTTCACAATTGTTCCTTAGCTAAGATTTTCCTTAACTTAAATTTAACAATTTTTTTTGTCAATGCAATGTTTTAATCTAGAAGTGATCTGAAAAACTACACATTAAATTCCTTAAATATCTTGAAAATAAACAAGATTATAAAGATTTGAAATTTTGCAAGATTGAACTTAAGGAAAATCTTAGATAAGGAATGATTTTAAAACCAGGACCAAGACTTTTTTCAGATACATAAGTATATGTACAATGATCAACAGTGCTTTTCAGGTTCACAGATCTGAAATGTATAAATTTGTGTCCCTGTACTAAAGAGTACTGACAGGGACAAAATAAGGGCTAATACAAAAGCCGTAAAAGTCAAAGATTAACTATGGTAAAGCATCACTAAAGTTCTGATTTACAGTGACTGTATGAGGAATTCAAAATTATCTATTGTAATGAAAAGTCCAGGACCTTTTGCCTTTATTTTTGATGGGTCAAACATAAAGTTTTACAAGTCCAAAATCAACACTGAAAGGTCCTTGTCCAATTACCAGTATTTTATAACAAAGAAAAACATTATTATCCTGGTAAAATCAAGGGTCCCAATGTAAAATCAATAGGTCCAGGACCTTGAACCCCAATAGGTCCAGGACCTCGAACCCAGGAAATATTAAACCCCTGTGTACAAGTACTAGTATATTGTTTACTCTACTTGTCACTCCTATCAGTTACTTACAATGTATCCATCTCTCTATCTTCTACATCTGCCAGAGATATACCTTCTTTTTCTAGCATTTGATCAACTTCACCTATGTGGAAAAATTTTTTATTTTATTCACTTGTACAAGACAGGACAGTCGACAGTGTTTAAAAACATTACCATTCAAAGATAGAGTAATTTAGTTGTTTAGCCAGACTCAAACCAAAATAATGAGAGTCTTGACTTTTAACAACATCCTTAATATGTTTGATGACGTTAGTCATTCATTCAATCAACAATATACTTCTGGTGAACCGATATACATTTCTGGCACAAAAATATACATAATTTACAAGTAAACCTTTTTATAATGCAACTCGATAACTTTGTAACCTTACTTATTGCCAAATGAATTTGAAGTCCCAAAGTCTAGCTCTTCTATACTTTACTCAGTTACATTTTTCAGTCAAAAGGCCATAACTCAAAGAAAATGAGCAAACAAACTTGAGTAAATGATGTGCACATCTTCTTTCAATGTTGATGCTTTGCACCAAGTTATGTGAAATAGTGCTTCATAGTTTTGGAGAATTAGTGCAGACAATAATTTTGTCTGGACATTACATTTTGAGGCATTTTTCAATTTTGTCAAAATTTATGCAAAATCACAGATGATGGACATGGTAATTTCTATATACCCCCTTAACTTCATTTGTTGGGGTATACAATGTAGTGACGATTTACCTGAAGTTATAACACAATCCACATCTCTGGTGCTGTATAAATCACTGTAAAAGTCTGATCTTGAGGCCTCCAACTTCTTATCAAAACATGGCATGACAGTGACATGGTATATGTGATCAGGGGAGATGTTCTTTGTGGTAGCAAAGTAATCTTTAACCAGTGAGCCCATCACTTGTTGTGGAGATTTGGTAGTGCTTATGTATGGCAATATGTAGGAACCATGTGTCTTCTCTGCATAACAAATCCACCCTGAAATTTTAACAGTTATTTGTGATTTGAATGATGACCAACAAGAGCACCACTTGGCAGAGCAACAAACACCTGTTTACATTTTTGCTATTAAACAGTTGGTAAAGATCGATAACAAAATGATTAAAAATTTCAAAATAGCACAACTCTGAGAACCTTGCAGAGTTACTTCCTCTTAGGGCAAACATAATGTCATATCCTGGTTACCATGTACATGTATACCAAGTTTAGTTAAAATATCTATGAAGGTGTTGGAGGAGTAAGCTGGACAAACTATTAATTACGGATAGATAGATAGATAGATAGATAGATAGATAGATAGATAGATAGATATAGATAGATAGATAGATAAGTTTGGACTTTTCCTATATTTCATTCTTCAAGATAACAAAATTGCCACCTATAAATTGCACAACATGGACAAATCCTGGTTAACAGCATTCAATGTTCAACTACTGCCTGAGGCAGTGCTGTACAATAGCTTTATTTCATGCTTGTCTGTCTGGACAAGAGGAAATAAATTTCATGATTAATTTGTCTAAAAAGTTTTTGAGATAAAAATCATGTTTATTTATAAGAGGAACGTTCCAAACTCCATACAGTAGTTAAAATTAAATTTTACCAAAACATGGCTTTTGTTACTTTATGGATTCGTAGGACTTGAGAATTTTAGAGCAAGTTGACTAAAAAAATTCAAGTTAACAAACAATTAATATTTCGTTGAATTTTCATCCTAAAATTAGTTCGGCTTATCTGAAAATTTGAGATTTTCAAGTTTGAGATAACCCAAGTTATTTTAGTTAAATACAGAGCAACTTATTCCAGACTTTTTAAAAAAGTTGGACTTATCTGGAAATTTAACATATCTGAGCTCCAGATAACAAAATTCAACAAAATATTCATCAAAATCACAAACTGCTTACACCATCCTTTAAATATATATAATATATATAATATATATAATAGCCTTTTCTCAATCAATATTTAACTATCAACTATTTATTCTTACCTGGACAAGCTGAAGCTAACATAGGTAAAGCAGTTTTATCAGTTTCTGAGTCTCTGTATCGCCGAACAAACTCACGACAACTTTCCAGTAAACTAAAGTTCCGGGAAAATGTTGTATCCAGTACATGATGAACTCCTGCGATAAAAAACATATTTCTATAAATATTTATCACCTGACCAATAAGTAGAACAATGCAGTTTTATGCCCCAGATAAGATTCCCTCACTTATATCAAGGCAGTCAGTTCAGGTACGATGAAGGAAACTGGTGTACCCAGAGAAATAACCTATCTCCTGGCATCTGACAAACTATTTTTTAAAACTAAATTCTGTCATGACTGGGATTCAAACCTAGGCAATGAAAACAATGTGACCTGTAAGTGTGTGCTTTAGACCGCCAAGGCCCCTGATCAATAAGTGATACATACAAAACAGTACATGTAAAAGGTAATCAACCTTCAGAGGTTAAAAGTATTTTGTAATGGAAGGCCCAGGACCTTTTGTCTTTATTTTTAGCAGGTTCTACATAAAATTTTAAAAGTCCAGTATCCTTATTGAAAAGTCAATGTGCAATTAAGTAGTCTTATCCAAGTAAAAAAGGCAGTTTTCTTTAGACTTTTTCAGTCTAGAGTCCCAATGACCTCAGCCTGAGGAATTTTAAACCCTATAACCTTTTACATGTTACAGATTTGAGTTGCAATGTAAAATGGCCAACTATTTTTGCAAATTTGTGAAAAAATACTATTAACAGGGTCTATATTTTCACCAAATTTGGCTAATAATAATTTTAAACTTTTAAAAATCTAGCATAGTGACATTCATACCTAGACTTTTGAAGAATCCATTGAGTTTACATGAAGCCTCTTGAGCAGATAACTTATATTTAGCTGCCAGTGATGCTCTACTCTGTGGTGATATAGAGACAACTACTGTCTTCTGTCCTTCTGTGTTCCCACTCTGTAATAAAGTTGTGAAAACCAGTTTATCAACAGCTGTAAGAAGGAAAGTCCATCCTTCTTATAAAGTTTTTAAACAAAGGCCCATGGGCCTTATTGCTCACTTGTAGAATTGGACCTTATTGCTCACCTGAGTGACATTTCTTGTAGAATTGGGCTCTATTGCTCACCTGAGTGACATTTCTTGTAGAATTTAATTGAATTTTTATAATAGCCGTAATAGAGAATTATGAATTTTTTAAATGTCAATTTACCAGCCCTATTTTTTTTTAGTGAAAACACATCTATTTGGCAAAAGTTAAAGATTCTTGACAAACATAATAAACACTATTGGTATTACTCCATTCTACTCTGTAGTCTTGTGCTTGCTGTTAAGTCCTTTGTTCATTTCTTTGCTGGGTAATTATTATCAGGTTCATGCTTAGCTGATGTGAATCACATGCTATATGCTAAACAATCAAGAATTATCTCCCTTACCTCCTG
Source organism: Anadara kagoshimensis (assembly GCA_021292105.1). Lineage (NCBI taxonomy): Eukaryota > Metazoa > Mollusca > Bivalvia > Arcoida > Arcidae > Anadara > Anadara kagoshimensis. Next base: position 32,325,522 of record CM037861.1, read on the forward strand.
TAACCTCAGATTTTCTTTAAGTACTTTGTACAATTCTTCCTGACTCTGCTGGGTAATAAGCACACTCTCAGCTGATGTGATACAACCACTGCATGCTAAACAATCATTCAGTGTTATAGTTGCTTTCTGAAGCTTGGTTGTTGTCCCCGACTGAAAAATAATGGTAGATATAATTTTAGTGTTAACATTCTGGTTAAGAAAATGATAAGTCAACTACATACATTAGCAGAATTAAATTTAAGATATACTGATTTCTGTAAACAGAATTAACCACTTCTTTAACTGGGTTCACCATAGTACATGTTATACCAAGTGATACCAGTTCTTCTATGTGTAAAATTTCATTTCCACAATTTGATATGAATTTTCCGCCAAAAAAATCATTTCCGCAAGAAAAAAAGATTTTCTGCATTTTGACTATTTTTCATTTCGTCAATTTACAAGTTGTTTATCCTTCAAAACAAGAGAGTTGAGTTGAGTAATGGTGTATAACGTCTCAGTCAAAAATATTTCACTTCAAAACAAGAGACTTTCTATAGGTATATGTATATATATGTCCAATATCAAACATGTTTTCCCCCTGCTAGTCTCTGAAGAGGTAAGTTTCATGTTTAACGTATGCTAGGAATAATGACAGTTTCTTCGAAAGGTGGGGGATAAAAATTCTTTGACATATGAACAGCTGGTTTAGTTTTCTTTTGTCTTTACCTCTGATATGTCATAATAACTACCATCATCTTCAATTTTAATTTTGCCCACTTTTCCTGGTTTCCTTTCAATTTTAACTGGTTTTACACATTCCTAAAACAAAATATAAATATGTTGTTTAGATGTCCGACTACTATAGGTAAACAACTTTGACCTGTCCACTTGACCTTTCATTCAAAAATTTGTGGATGAGTGCATTTATGTTTAGGAATCACATGGGTTTATTTTGTTTACATAATGCAAACAATTATCATGTACCTTGAGTACATATTATTATCAGTGAATCCTATTACTAACTATTGGGTGGATCCTTCTGTATGAATATTTCTAATGAAAGGTCAAGCAGACAGGTCAATGTTGTTTGACTATTTTGACCATTTTGAATTGAGAAACAATAATCTGTCTACTAAATAAGTCATATTTATGATAGAAAGAATCTTAGTGAGCAATTCTCACACACCCCACACCAACATATTAGACACTTTCTGAAAAAATGTTCGAGTTCAAAGGACCTTAATTCATTCCGACAAAATTTGAAGGATAGATTTATATATAACAATCAGCATGGAACAAAGCATAAACTTGACCTGTAACTCAATGTGGCAAACCTGCATACCAAAAAATCAGTTCAGTAGCTGCAAGTGTTTAGAGTAAAGTGTGGAAAACTTGTTGGAAAGATGAACAGACAGGTGAAAAACATTGTACCCTCCACAACTTCATTGCATGGAGTTTAAAAATAATAATGCATGACTCTGTTGGCTTTCCAAAATCTCTTATGCACCAACAATCTACCCCTTATTTTAATTTTCTTGTTATTATGAAATTCCTGTACTAAATCCAAGTTTTTTAGACTCACAAGATTATTCGTTATATAGCTCTCTGGAGAAAAAGTTTAGTGTGTTACAACAGTGACAAATATAGCTAGTTACTTTTACAACCACATGTAAGTATTAGACCATCCTTACACACATGTACACTGTGCGAATATGTTCCAGAGGAACCAGGCCTAGTTTTCATAATCATTACTTAACTAAGATTTTCCTTAATTTAAATCTAGCAAAACTGAAATCTTAACAATTTTGATATTTGTCAAAGTATTTAATACTTTTAGGTGTCAATTTGAAGATTGCTTTAATTCAAGACATGTGTATTCTAGTTTGTCAAAAAAATTATTTTAGTTCCATAAAAGATTGCCAAAATTACCCCAATTTAAGTTAAGGGAAATCATTGTTAATGAATGATTGTGATACTGGGACCAGACATCTTATTGGAAAAAGATGTGTTGCTGTTTCAATCATCCATGGATGTTCCTACTTTCACTTTCAACAGCTCCAAGTTCCCAAAAATAACAAACATAAAAGTTGTTTTAAGATGGAAACTGTTGAATCAAAACTAGTGAATCTAAATAAATGTGAATCAAATGTTAACTCTGAAAATAAAAAACCGGTATTTACCTGAGACGGCGTGATAAAATCATTTAAATCTGTCAGCTGGAGTGCACCACTGAAGTTGGAAGCCATGGCCAGGCTCCTAGAACGATAAGCCAATGAAAACTCGTCTAATGTACATGCTTGGTTTATTAACCAATCAGATACTGAGAGACAAACTCGTACGGAAGATACGTGTTTACTTCCGGGAAGAGGCATGTTTAGATAATTTTTGCAACATGTAAGTTTCAGGAGAAAATTTACCGTTTCTAAGATGAGTGGCACGAACGGTGGCAGTGATCCGGTGATTTTAGCCACAGCTGGTTATGATCACACCGTCAGATTTTGGCAAGCACACAGCGGGATTTGTTATAGAACTGTGCAACACCCTGATTCTGTATCCTTTTTGGCCTTAGTAGCTGTTTATATGCAGTGCCATTGGTAATATCGATTTGTATATTCTTATTCTGAGTTTATTTAATGTTTCACATTAACGATTAAAAGTTGCTAAACTTATACTTATTTCCAGCCATATGTTACATAAGGCAGAAACATTCACTTACTTACCACACCTCTAGTCATTTCCATATGATATATAAAGTCAGTTGTGATAAGTCTCCATTTGATTTATGAGGTGAGTTGAGTATTGGTATTTAACGTCCTAGTCAAGAATATTTCACTTATATCGATACATTGCCAGCTATAGGCAAAGGTGCAGAAATTTTGCCAGTGGATAATGCACTGATGGCATTATACGTCAGGATTCTTTATTGTGCCACGCCTACTGTTGACACAGGGCCTCGTTTATTTTAAGTTCCTATCCAAAAGAACCATGACTTTCATTTCATAATGCCAAGTACTTGGAAAAACAACAGTCACTACACTCTTTCCAATCTTGGGTCAGATTCATTGGGGTTCAAACCCACAACCTCCCACTTATGGAGCGAGCACTCTACAAACCATTGATTTGTGATTACTGGTTATATTTGGTTTACAGATAGTGTGAAAGGTGTTTTTTGGGGTATGGCTGAAACAATGCACCTACCACATAATAAAATTAAAGAGCAGAATTTGATATACTAGGAAATAACACTCAGACTGACATTTATAATGATTTATTTGTTATTTGTTGGTTAACTTACAACTTGGCGCATCGACAGAGGGATATTAATGATATAATCTGTGTGCAAATGTGATCCATTATACAACATATTTTACATTTATTTACCTTAACTAAGATTTTCAGCAAGTAAATGCTTTAGAAATTACACCAGATAAACAGCTGATAGCTGCTGCAGGTAAGTAGACAATCTAAAATTAGTTAAATTATGTCATTACTGGAAATTTCTTTAATGGAATGGAATTATGGATAGGGTTTTGCTACACCAACAGCTAAACAGTACCACAGATTGGATTGGATCGATGGTGCTGTATGTCAGGATTTTGTCACTTTTTTGAGATGGTCATGCAGTTCAGGAGTAATCTGGAGTGCCCAAAGAAAACAACCAATCTTCAACAATCAAAATGACAAACTTTCTCACACTAATATCTACCCCACTGAGGCTTAAACTTGGGCAGTGACCCATACATTTGAATTTTGGGCCACTAGGAACTGAGACCTTCACTATCACAGAATCGTCGTTACATCATCACAAATTTCCATACAACTATCCATGTGGACACAGAGGCTCCTACTACCACAGATTAGTTGTTAATCATCACAAATGTCCCTAAAATCCTCTACATGGTTATGAGGCAGTACATTAGGTTAAGTAAATTGGAAACATTTGACAATTGTTCAAATTGTTAAGATTTAAAAATTGATTTCTAGTTTTATTTTTTATAAGTGAAGATATCTCTATTCTGCTCAGGTACCTGGATTGGTTTCAAGACAACTCATATCCAGGCCAATTCGTACCCTTATCCAAGACATCTCCAACCAAAATAATTTGTACCCAACCAGAGACAACAAGGAAACATCTGAAGAAAAATTTGTTTTGATCTTGGAAAATTTAAATAATTGTTTTATCTTTAAATTAATAATTTAACTATTTCAAAATGATAAGGCATTGCCCTGTTAAGATTCTATCGTTTATTTCTTTCAGGTTACCAGCACATACGAATGTATGATTTAAATACAAATAATCCTAATGCTGTTATTAATTACGATGGTATATCAAAAAATGTGACAGGTGTGGGTTTCCATGCTGACGGTAAATGGATGTACACAGGAGGAGAAGATAACTCTGTTAGGATTTGGGATTTAAGGTGACAATCTCTCTCTCTCTCTTTCTCTTTTCTCTCTCTCTCTCAGAGCTCTTAGATCTTTCTCTAAGCTCTCAGGTTCTCTCTATGCAATTACTGTCAATGAGTGATATTAAATAAGTGATACATGTATACCTAAAGGTTTTAAAGATAAACAAGTACTGAATAATTTTTGAAGTCTAAATCTTTGAAGAAAAAGGTGTTTCGAATTAGTAGTATTATTATTTCATATAATGGTCTTGTAGGCACCAAAGAATCGCATGAATATGTCTTTATTCTCAAAGGTGTACATGTGTAGTAATGATGTGTTTATTTATTTTAATTAATTTTTTTGTAATTACAGGTCAAGAAATCTTCAGTGTCAGAGAATATTTCAGGTTAATGCACCTGTAAACTGTGTTTGTTTGCATCCAAATCAGGTAAAAGGATAGAAACATTTTTATTGTGAACAAGAGCCAGGAATAGCAAATTGAATGAACTGCAAAGCAGTTATGGTAAATTTGCTATTTCTGATTCTATATATAGTGAAAGTTTAATCTGTAGTTCTATATAGTTATTACAGAGGTGGAGCTTATTGTTTTTAGTTGGTAGTTCATTTCACTTCAGAAAAGAAGTTGAAATAGAAATAAATACCGGTAGCTCAAATGTGTAACAGTTAAGGGCACAAACTTATTTTCAGGAGCCATGGGCTAGTCGGCCCTTGCTTATCTTAATTCCTGTCTTATCTGTACAAATTCAAACTACTGTCATAGAAACACCTTTTTCGAATTAGTAGTATTATTATTTCATATTTTTTATGTTGCAGGGTGAATTGTTTATTGGTGACCAAAGTGGGTCAATTCATGTATGGGATTTGAAGACTGATAATAATGAACAGTTGGTAAGAAAACTGATAATAAAATATAAATTTATAATTATTAATGGTGAAATTGGTACCTTGGTGACTGAAGCAGTCACATGAATCACATCACATATCACTGACTATGTTTGAATCCTAATCTGCAAATCCTATTGTGAGAAAGATTGTTGGTTTTCTTTGACAAAGAACTCTGGTTTCCTCCACCCTCTAAGAACTGGTCAACTGGATGTGAGTGAATGGGTTTTGACTGGGGCATAAGTTACAATTATTCTACTTCAATACAAACCACTACAGTGGCTCTGTTGGTAGAGTACTTGCTCAGTAAGTTGTAGGTTGTGGGTTTGACCGAATCTGACCAAAGGCTTGAAAGTAGGTAGTGACTGTTCTTTTGCCAAGCATTTGGCATTACGAAATGAAAGTCACAGTTTTTTCGATTGGGAACTTAAAATAAATGAAGTCCCGTGTCACAGTAGTTGTAGCTTGATAAAGAACCCTGCTGTATTATGCCATCAGCGCAATGCACAGGCAAAATTTCTGCACCTTTGCCTATAGCTGGCAACATCTTGATATAAGTGAAATATTCTTCACTGGGACGTTAAACACCATTACTCAACTCAACTCTACTTCAATATACATTGAATATTGTATTTTACATATACATGTATTTGTATTGAAATGTTAAAAATTATGAAAAATGAAAAATAGATTTTAAAAATTAATGACTGTATATATGGTACAGATAAAATCAAAGCAAACAAAAAATACAAAACAATATTGTGAAAATGTTCTTATATTGAAGTTCTTTTCCAAATAGATATTTTCTCATGGAAAATAATTCAGTATACATCTTAAAATCAGATTTTATTTTCCATTTTACATAGATTCCAGAACAGGATGCATCAATTTTATCCATAAGTATAGATCCAATGGGGACTATGATGGCTGCTGTTAATAATAAGGTTTGTATGTTGTCTGTGGTTTACAAAGACAAACAAATAACGAACCATGATAACCTACTCTCAGAGTCACAGTGAATAATACAAAAAGAAATCTTAGAAAATTTATTAACCTTTTTGAATAATGTTTGATATTGTTTATTTTGTACATGTATGTATTAATAGATTTAAAAGAGTGAAAAAATAAAAAATAAGAATATCATTCAATAATCTTAGATAATGTTTGATATTGTTAAAAAACAATACCTGTATGTAGTACATATAATTGATTTGAAAAGATTCAATAAAAGAATGTGGCTTTTTTATGCATACTAAGTTTTAGAGATGTTAGATAGGACATTCTTTTCTATAATGCAGAAGAAATACATATAATGTAACAAGTTTTACAAAGATGGCAAAATACCATGCTCTTTTGCTTTAAAGAAATCTGCTCACTAATATTTCTTAGATTACCTTCCTTAACAGATCTTGCTAACTTTTATTTTTTGTACAATAAAGGATTCTGGCTTTATTTGAGTTATCTAATACATAACTATGATATACTTCCATTCTATATAAACAAGTTACTTTTTCTTTCTACTTTTATCAACAAAATGTGGTATGATGAGTGAATGTATGTATGAAGGTTGTATATGTTTTATAATGTTTGGGAAATAGAGTTTAAAAAACTGTGAATTGTTCATTTTGTGGAGTGCAAATTCTCACCCTTGGAAATCCAAAAAAATTATGAAATTAATAATTAATTTATAAAAATACAGTACATGTATTACAATTAATGTTTTATATTTTTAGGGTAACTGTTACATCTGGACCCTCACTGGTGGGCGTGGCAGTGACCCAACACAGTTACATCCTAAAGCCAAATTTGAGGCACATAATAGATATGTACTGAGATGTTTGTTTAGTCCAGATTCTACGTAAGTTCATTTTGTTTATGAATGCCAGACATTAGATCGCTTCATTTAATGATAAAATGTTCTTTATTTATTGTTTTAATCATTATAATTTTATTGCATTTATAACTTTACAGGTTGAGTTGAGAGTTGAGAAATAGTGTTTAACGTCTCAGTCAAGAATATTTCACTTATATCGAGATGTCACCAGTTATAGGCGAAGGTGTAGAAATTTTGCCTGTGTATTGCTTTGATGGCATTATTTAGCAAGGTTCTTTATCGTGGCACATCTACCGTAACACTGTACCTCGTTTATTTTAAGTTTTTATCTGAAAGAACTGTGACTTTCATTTCGTAATGCAGAGTGTTTGGCTAAAGCCTAGAATACAAAATTTGGATAAGCAACTGGTTAAGCTTAAAAAAAATGTTTAAAACAATGTGTTAATTTCATGGTTTTACCTTTCTGATTTTGATATTATAGATTATTGGCTACAACATCTGCAGATCAAACTACCAAAATCTGGAGAACAGCAGATTTAACTTTACTTACAGAATTAAAAGAAAATACACAAAGATGGGTCTGGGACTGTGCATTCAGTGGTGACTCACAATATATTATTACAGGTAAAGATTTAACAACATTTTGTTTTTTGATTTTAATGTTTACTTGAAATGCCCATTAAAATGGATTTTCATTTTGGTTGTTATGTAGCACTTTTTCAGCATGAACCCAAGGTCAAAGGTCAGGGTCATGACTTTATTTATGAATATAAGTTTTACCAATCTAAGTCTTAATTATATCTAATGATAATGACATGGGGGTTTCAGATATGAAATTTTCTTGAAACTGGCAAAATTTACTATTTTGTAAGAGAAAGAATTAAAATTATCTCCCTTTGACATTGATGAATAGTGTCAAACTGTAACAATCCATAAATTGATATACAGGTCTTATCACCACCAGTCATTATTTTACAGTTGAGCATTCCAGGCCTATCAGGCCACATGTTTATGTAGATATTAATACACATGTTTTTTTTTTTTAAATAATCATAAAATGGATTTTTTCAAGAATAAGAAATATTTGTCTTTTTTAAAAAATGCTTTGTTCAATAACAAAATATGTTTATAATTTTAGCTTCCTCTGACAATATGGCTAGATTATGGAGTGTAGATACTGGAGAAGTCAAGAAAGAATACAGTGGACATCAGAAGGCTGTCATGTGTCTGGCATTCCGTGATGAGTTTGTACAATGATAAAACTATATATATTGGATGTTTTCTCATGCTGGTTTGAAATATGAGCTTGAACCTTTGTGCAAAACTTTCAATTCTACTGATCATATTATATATGGACACAGTTTGTTTCTAAGCAAAGTTAAAGGCCATGATGTTTAATAAATAATGTTTTTATTGTTTTAATCACCTAGATTGAGAAGAAAATGTCAGTCCTGGTGTTTTAAGCAGATTATTTGTTAACAAAGAATGATATTGTTGTTGTTATTGAATGGAGATTTTGTGTTCATGAACAGAAAAGACAGAAAAATGAAAACCATTAATCATGTGTGTGTATTAGATGTTGATTTAATAAATGGTATGGTCAGTTTTGTTTACAAAGGCATACCAGGGAACCTGCTAAGATTGTGACTTTATATCATTGAGTCATCCGACATACAATAAAATGCAAGTTCATAAGTTCATATAGAGGTTGCCTTTGTAGATTTGTGAGAGGTGGGTGTGTGAATTTGATTTTGAATGTGCTAATGTAGTTATGACTGGTTGTTTATTATTGTTGAGAATAAATAAATAAATGTTTGAAATAAATAGGAATAATTGTTTTATATTTAGCCATTTTCAGCTATAATGTATCCATAAAAAGACAATTTATCTTATCTCAAAGAATAAACTAAACACAACTCTAGAGAAGTTTGAGCAAATCTTTCTAATATGCTTTGTACTATAGTATGATTGTGGTGTCTTTCTGAATGCACCACTGCTGTATCTCAGTTGGTAGAGTGCTCACTCTGTAAGTGGGAGGTCATTGGTCTGACTCAAGACTAGAAAGTGGTAGACATGGCACGATAAAGAACCCTGCAGTGCAACACACTGGCAAAATTTCTGCACCTTTCCCTATACCTGCTGACCTCTCGATATAAGTGAATATTCTTGAATAATTTGTTAAACACCTTTACTCATCTCAACTTTTTCTGAATGCTATATTACTGTTCAACAATGTCTCCCTTGAACACCCAAAACCACCTTGCATCATATTATACTGTCAATCAGTATATTTAAGCACTAAGACAAGAAAATTAGTTCTCAGGGTGTAAAAAGCATAGCAATGAAAAGAGAGTGGATTGGAGTAAATGGTGTTTAACATCTCATTTATATTTACTGTCGCCAGCTTTACGCAAAGGTGCAAAAAATTTGCCTGTATGTTGCACTGATGGCATTTTAAAGCAGGGCTCTTTACCATGCCATGCCTACCGTGATACAGGACCTTGTTTATTTCAGGTTCCCATCCGAACTCATTTTATAATGCCAAGTGAAAAACAGTGGCGGGGCATCAAACCCACAACTTCCAACTTGCAGCAAAGCAATGAAAGGGAGGGAGTAAATGGTGTTTCGTACCCCATTCATTTGTATGGAGGTGTTCAATATTGGAGAAAGCTTGAGTATCCTGAGAAAACCACTGACATTTGGCATAGGAACTGACAAACCTATGACAAACCAGGATCTACCCTAGTGGGATTCAAACCTAAGCAGTGAGAGGTGTCAGGATTCATAAGTCCTCGCTCTAGTAAATGGAACTGTTTAAACAAAATGGTACAGACAAAATTTGAAAGGACAGACAAACCAAAACAATATCCCCTCACCAAAGTTTCTGGTAGGGGATAAAATAAAAAGAAACAATGTTATTTCTGGAAATATTGTTCATTATTTTATTGTATATATATATATATACAATTTATACATGTATATGATGACAAAAAGTAACAGTTGAGGAACATATAACAAACAATCTACAAAATTCATACACAAACATACATTTTTATAATCACATGTTCAAATCATATACATATACAGAAAATGTTACCATGGCTACAGATTCTGCAAAAAAGTTTATTGCAAAATCCAGAGAAAGGAAAAAATATGTTACATTTACACATGTATAGGCAAACAACATTGACCTGTCTGCTTGACCTTTAATTTAAATATATTATAAATGAGGAGATCACATTTATTTAGTCTACATAATGAGACCAATTATCATGTGCATTGTGTAAACATTATAATTATCTGTGACTGCAAACACAACATGTGCTGGGTGTATCCTCCTATATGACTTCTTAATAAAAGGTCAAGAGGACAGGTCAATGTTGTTTTGCCAATACATGTATATCACAATATGGTCCCTCTTAATTTCCTAAAAAGGCATAATCGTGAAGCAGCAGAGGAAGGATTGAATTATTTCAATGGAAATTACATCATGTCTTAATTTATAATTCATATTTTAGACCTTAGCACTATAAACAAAATTTCTGGTTAAACATAAACAAATACACATCAAAATAATAATAGTAAACAGTATGAATTATTGTTTAAAAGCCGCATCAGTAGTATTATATAACTATTGCATCAGTTGTATTTATAAATAACTACTGTAAAACCGCAAACATTTGTGGAGGACTACATTTACTATTTTCATGGGTTATTAAATACCATGAAACTTATGTCATAAAAAATTTTAATTGTAATGGTCCTCAATGGGACTCATTTTTTACAAAATGCCATTTCATGATTTTTTTTTTACAAATGACTTTTTTTTTATAGAATCACAAGACCACAGAATTTTAACCCCATATAAATGATTCTACAGTATACTGAGCTGGCAACTCAAATAGCTATTATAGCTGTAGTATCGTCGACCGTCCTAAAATCGAGAGCGTCCTAAGATTCGAGGCCATTTTTGTTTTCAGTTATTATACGCGAGTATCGTCTCTGCAGTGACGATTTTATGCATTAAAGACAAAATTCAGGTATTTACTGTGAAACTATCCAGAAAAATCAGTTGTCTATTTTTCTGCTCTCAAATTCTTGTTGCGTTAGCAAATTTAGTTCGTTTTCTTTTAGAGTCTCGAATCACGGACGGTCGAGGATACTGCTGATGCGGCCCCTTCTTCTCTATACACAGTATACAGAAGGAAATCTAAAAGCAATCACTGTATTCTAATACCCGGCAACTCTGGAATTTCAATTATATAAATGAGCAATTATCACACACATATGGATTAATTTAACAGTATTATGCATAGTAACAACAAATGTGTGTGTGTGTGTTATGGTTGAGACGTGTGTGTGTGCATGTATACATGAGTTACATGTGTGTGCATGTTTGAGGCATTAGTGTGTGCATGAGGCATGTGTCTGTGTGTACATTCATAATTCATACATATAATTATCATAATGTCACTCACTCCGTACACAGCAACAATTAGTAACAATATCATAACACGCTTAATTTATACAAAACATTTTCATGCAGGCACAGCTATAAGTGTTTAATTCAGTTATTTTTTCAAAGATGATATACTCATTTTTAAAACTTTTGAATTTTAAACTTTACAAATAACAATATTCTCATTTCCTTTTTTCTCTAACTTCAATCAGAATAACTGTTGCTATTAAACATCATCCAAAAAAATCAAATTCCTGAGGTACAACATGATTTCTATAGATTATATTAATCATGTGGCCTGCTTTAAAAATGAAATTTACATTAGTAGAATCTGTATACATGTAGTTTATAACAATGAAATCAACATTTATTACCATGGTTATTTATACCGGTTGTAACAACATGCGGCTTTATATGCCTTCTCTTTGACAAAATAATGGTATGCTGCAGTGATCCCCAAGTGTCCTCTGAAAGTATTGCAAGTGTCACAATAAATGGTGTATGAATATATGAGGTCAACTATTTTGACTGTTTATCCTGGTTAAAAACTGTGTTCAAAACTCTGAAAGATTTACCCCTTTCTATTTAGTCTTAAATACAATTTTATTTACAAGTATTTGAAATGCAACTAAAGAGTGTATCAATATGCAGATTTTGGCACAAATCATTTAAGCATGTTACACATTGCCTTGATAAAATAATAAATGTGTTGAAGTGTACTTTTACAAATCTCGGAAAACAAAATTCTATCAGTCACTGCCCTTTGTTAAAAGTTAAAGATTAAATACAGAGATATTGGTAGGTCAATTGACAATTAAAAGTACTATATACATGCATATAATATATTGTTAAGTAAATGAAGTCACCTAGCGGTAAAAATAACTGGCATCTATATTATTCATTACCAATGCTCAGTCTGAGTCTACTCAAGAGGTGGGACATTTTTTCTCTTGGTAAGTGCATGTGACACAATAAATAAATTATAGTCAATATTGAGGAAATGATGTTTTTACACTTAAATATACAGTCAATCCTCTCTTTAAAGACCACCCAAGGGAACCAGTTAAAGTGACCTTTATAGGCAGGATGCGACTTATATACAGGTTCAAATAACATGAATAAAGAGCAATCGGAATAAAGTTTTACTGGCCTTTTTAAGCAGGTGGCCCTTATATAGAGGTGGCCTTTAAGACAGGTTTGACTGTACATACAAATTCTTCAAGTCATACATAAAATAGGAATATTGAGTTATTTGAGTGGCCCTATTTATAACTGTGGACAAAGAAAATCATATCCGGTTACAACAAAATAATTATACATATAAACACCAATTTATCACCTTTCCAATAACTTACCAATCAATACAAGCATGTACATATAGGAAAAAAGAAAGAAAAAATATGATGAAAAAAGTAAAATCATATTCACATTACTTAAAGCAAAGAAAAAAAAAAATATAAATTTGCAACCAAAATGAACTTATAAGCATTTATAATTTAAATAAATCATTGCACCCTGTCCCTTACAAAAAATTTAAAAAGAAAAAAATTCTTATTTAAGGAAAAAATCCATTTCCCGATATACCATGAAATAAAGAATTTACAGCTTAATTTTAGTATATTATTTATAATTTTCTCCAGAAAACTGGAATATTATTTATCACTGCGACATTTAGAAAGTCTATCGTGTATACCGGTAATACAAAACAAATACCATGCACAAGATATACATGTATGTAATGAAAAAGCTAGCATTTAAATTTAAAACTTTTTGTTATTTATATTACAATTTTTTATTCAAATGGAGTTCGCCAGAATACCATGTGATCAATACTCCTTAACAATTGAGTGAAGTTTTTTGGGAAACATTTGCGTGGAAATTTCATCATAACGTCATTTTCACAGGAAACAAACTAAAGTGATTCCATCTCCAATTGAAATAATTGTTTTGCAGCAACACCATGGGGTATCACCTAGTTCAGTGGTGAACCCCATTCAACAAGTGTTCTTGACAAATCTTATATATTGCTAAACTTCTCTGTGACACAAAAATTTGAGAAAAATTAGTGGCAATAAAAATATTTAACTGTAAATACATGTGCTGGTTATTCTTGTTTAGTGGAAAGGTATGCAATGGATTTTCCATCATGTTCTTATTTCCTCCAGAATTTCGAAAAAAGACTACCATACCTCAATATATGTTGAAGTTTAGGACCAGGGAATACACTATTTCCACTGCTTGTATTAAATTCTGATTCTTAAGCCTATATGCATGTTTTGAGTTTAAATAACAGTTAAGTTATAGTCTTTATAATGAAAAATTTTAAAACAAAACATAATCAACAATATTTAATTATCAAAATCATTTTCCCCGACATTCAAACCAATTAGGTATATTATGTATAAATGAAGGAATTTCTGGTTGGTAAATCCACCTTCGTAAATCAATGTCCAAATCTATACAAAAATTTCAGTCAAGTGGTCAGTTTAGTCGTTAGTAAATATTTACCAAACTTTATTCATGTTTTGAACTTGTTATAAAAATTATGCATAAATCACTGACATAAACACTGTAATCCCAACCGTAGATTGCCATGGGTTTAAAATTCCCTAGATCAAAGGTCCAGGACCTATTGATTTTACATTGGGACCTTTGATACGTAAACTGCAAAAGTCTGATAAACCTGCCATTTTTTCCAGGATAATACTTCTTTTCTATTTTGAAAATATAATTGCACTTGGACCTTTCAATGAAAATACCAGACACTCAAAACTTAATGTGGGACCTGCCAAAATTAAAGGCATAAAGTCCTGAACCTTCCAACACATAATTTTGAACCCGTGATTGCACTCACTGATGTCAAGATTTTTTTTGTGACCACAATGTTCATAAATTTTAATCAAGCAAATTTTTATGGTTTTAGTAAACTTGAAAATTGGGGTTTATCACTTGACAGAACATACATGCTAGCTTTATATAAGAGGTGGCCCTAATATATAGATGGCCATTTAGGCAGGTTTGACTGATTTTGGCATGTGTAATCTCATATTTCATTCACTTAGACCACAGATATTTAATCTGGAAATATTTAATGTCCCTGTTTGTGAATTGTTAAGTTGCTTGTGTAATTTGTATTTAGTCAAAGGTGGCACCACAATTTGGACATCTTCGTTGTCGCATCGCTAAGCAACACAAAATACCCAATGGGAAGAACAATATGGCACACAGTACGCCCAAGCATGTGTAATCCTCTTCTAAAACACCAACCTACAAATAAACATAGTTCACTAGTTAATGTGTCAATAAATACCAAATAAACTGCAATATTGACCTGTTTTCTTGACCACCAGTTATTCTTGCTTTGCTCAGTCTGTTTAAATCCCATTTTGGTTGTAAGCATCCTTTATAGTGGCCACCGGAGGCCTACTTTTAGAAAATTTCCAAATCCTGAGTGGGGTTCGAACCAACAACCCTTGACTTAGAAAGCCATTGACAGTACCACTCAGCCATGTCTCCCCCCCCCCCCTTCATGAATGTTGTCACTGTCTCAACAAATACCAGAAAAATGCATGATTGTGTAGCTAAATGATATTGACTTGTTTCCTTGAACTTTCACTTTGAATATCAGTGAATATCAATATCATTTTGTTTGCTGAAATTACTTCTGAATAAAGGTAGTTTCCCCATGGGGAAAAATGATTAAAATTTCTCAATTTGATCACTAAAATTCCCAAAACAACAATTTTATACTAGCCTTCTTGTCCTTACCCACAAAATGTTAGATATTGTCACAATATACATATCTTTGAAATGAGAATCCTAAGATATTGCAAGCAAATCATTATCGGTATGCAGTTTGCTGTATTTCAAAACTTCAAATTTTCCCATTTAAAAGGCAGAAGGTAGTTTTAAAAAACATAACAAAATCACTGAATATTCTTATAACAGGAGCCACTCAATACATATGTTTTGTTAGAATTGTTATCAGTATTTTCCTTATTGTCTTGACTATTGATTCTACATATAGATTTGTGTTTGAAATAAGTGTTTCCGAACATTATAGACGAAAGTGTCCCCAAAATGAACCCCAAAGTGAGAAATCCATGTTTAAAATATCGAAACCATCTGTATGATCAAGTTACACATATCCAACGACACAACTACTGTAATTCACCCAAAGTGTGTTCCTGTGAAGTTTCATAAAGATCTGTAAGATAGCTTTTGAGTAAAAGTGGTGGACAAAAATGTTGGCAGAAGAAATGAAGTAAACTCCATCAGGGATTTTTCTGACCTTTTTGGGAAAAGGACCTTGGGATGAAATTGAGAAAATGCTCAACAAAAATGTAATTTTGGGAAAAATCACAACATATTAGAAATTCTAGACCACTAGAATACTGGTAATAGAACAAATTATATTGGTGTTCACAGCAAAATAGCGCTGTCTCTTTTGTCTCTACATAAATCATCCAGCAAAATGTGGGTTTATATAGATTGAAATCGTTATCAGAACGAGATATCCTCCGAATATGATGTTGATGATCTTGTGAAATTTTTTTTCTAAAAAAATTGATAAACATAGGTAATTGGGAATTTTTTACTACAGAATATTGGGAAAAATTTATGTGTTTTTGCATTGGGAATGGGTCCCTTTACCGGACCCTGTGGATACCCAGAAAAATCCCTGTCTATATGTGCCTCCCCCACTTAGTTAGTTTGCCTCAAAATCAAGTTGGTGATATAAACTTATTACCGGTACTTACCCTACAGGCAGGACATCCACCAACAATAATCACTTGCTGTGCTGGCTGTTGCTGAACTACAACTCCATATTGTTGATAACTGGGCATTGGTCCACCTGGATTGGTGTATCCTCCACCATAATCCTGTTTGTAGTTTCCTCCTTGTGGATAAGCACCTGGTTGTGGTGGCATTCCTCCAGGGGCGTTGGGAACGGTGCCATATGCTGAAAATTGAAAATAGTATTTTCACAATGTTGCCTGAAGTACAAGCATAAGTTAAATAAACAATGTTTATTTCTAATTACCGATACTTCATCCAATGATAAATTCTAATTTTGTTCCCAGTCAATTTTCCTTCTATTGTAACTCATCTGAGGCAAATGTTAGAATGTGGAAACTGTTTCTATATTGATTACTTTATATCATTGCAACATTAATGATTAAGGTGTGTTCCAAAGGGGTGGGATATGATGTTTTCAGAGGGATACACAATGTTTTTTCCACCCTGATCACATGATTCAACAATCCAATCAAACTACAGATTGTATAGTATTTTTTAATGAGGTATAATGACAAGTTTTGTATAATTATATGACTGACAATTGCCTTTACTGCAAACGATGGCAAACTTTACTGGAAAAGAACTACTACGGTAGCTCAGTTGCAGGGCTTTGGAAACTTCGGTCCGGCCCGTCGGACATTTTTTTAAAAAAAAAAAAAAAAAAAAAAAAAAGGTCGTCGGCACAGGGCTGTCTATGCGTACATGTGTACATGTTTTGGATATGTCAAACTTTTATTGAGATACCGCGATTGCCAACTTTAATCCATGTGTGTTATTAGACCACAATGTTTATTGCATGTGAATTAGGTGAAATCTAAGACCAGTAAGACGTTTACTGCTTTTCTAAGCTCCCGTGATATGCTGTTATTAACAATATGCGTTACTGTCCACGATGCTTCATATTGCACGTCCGCCATATTGTTTACTAACAATCGTGAATTTTCGTATTCCGATGATACACGAATTATAATACAATCATCGCGAGGTTCAAATAGGAATTCAGGTATCACGAATCACGATATAACTGGATTGGCTTGACGAGGTTCCAATATATTTATGTAAATAAAGATATTAATACCTAAAATAAAATTTAATCGCGTTTCTGTATTTTTTAATAAAGAAACAGTTACGAAGTGCGTAGTAGGTAATTTTCAACACCCCGCGTGGAACCTCTTTGATAACAAACCGTCACCCTTGACCGACACTCGTTATGGCTTCCGTAATCAACACAGTTACAACCATGCACTTATTATTAAACAAACATACGTTTAAAGAAAGTTATTACGATTCGGACTGGGAAACAAAAGAAATAGACACGCGGCACGCGACTACTTAAGTCCACAGGTATTTACTGATTAATAAACAATCACCTGATTATTAGATCTTACTGTTGTTGACAGGTAAACACGTGATAATTAAGGACAATACACTTAGTGCAGTTTAAAAGACGGACAGACAGACTAGCGGTAGTTTACTTTTGTCGGACTGAAAACTGATTTGTCCGTTTAATATTCCTGTTGTAAAGTTGAAAATGTCCGAAAACAAAAATATGTCCAACCGATAATTTTTCACGTCGGTCAAAATAAATTTTTGTCGGACATGTCCGGCAAATATGACCGTTTCCGGACCCCTGCTCAGTTGGTAGAGTGATTGCTCAGTAAGTGATGGTCGTGGGTTGAAATCCTACCGGGCCTGACCAGTGGATGGATGGATGGATGGACTGAATAATGAAATGAAATCTAGTAAAATTTCACTTTTATTGCGATGTCACCAGTTATGGAAGTTTACATGTTTTACCTAATTTGTCAGCTTCAAAGTTTTCACTTTACTCTGGGGTTGTGATTTGGACATGGATTAGTATGTTTGGTTTTAATTTTTGATTTTTACCTGGCTGGCCAACTGTTTCTTGATATGTTGGTGGTGGGGCAGACATTTTGACTTAACCCTGTTTAGGTAATAATCCTCGCTAGAGTCCTGAAATACTACAAAAAAAAAATAAATTGATGATATGATAAAAAAACACTGTTGCTGTAATGTTGTTTAACGCCACATCAACAATTTTTCAGATACTCACAATGAGATCAAGTTTGTTAATTTCTAAGGATCAATCTACCAACAAGTTTGTGTATGCGTGAGATGTGCTAACATGACATAAGATCTGCCTTGTATTAGTGCCCACTCCTTTAAGGCTCTTGGGGCAGACAATCTACCACCGCACCACTTAGGCAGCTATGTTGATAAACAGATTTTTTTAAAATATTTTGAAACTTTGTTAAGAATATTTGTTGTAGTACATATATTTTGTATCAAGATATAGCCCAATTGGTAGAATGTCAAGACTTCAGTTCCACTTGTTCTGGGTTTGAAGCTAGTCAGAGACTCAAACTGCACACATGTACATAGTTTTTTCCTTGATGTGGTGTCTGCTTGCACTGCTTGCAGATATTATCCAAGAGAGAAAGTGGACTTTTGCAGGTTTCTGTGCAACAACAACTGCCTTCTGCCTGTCACAATGAACCAATGAAACAGAATATCAAGCCCCCCACCCCCTTAGGATATTTACTACGGGTGCAGGACAAAACGTACCCTTGCCATAACGTACCCTACCAGAACGTACCCATTTTTGGACGAAACGTACCCACATTTTTACCAAAACGTACCCATACCAGAACGTACCCACCAAAACGTACCCGCCAAAACGTACCCACCAAAAAACTTGTACAACTTATATTGTTTGATGATTTTAAACCCAAATTATGCCAAAACGTACCCATACCAGGATTACCAAACAGCAAGTAATAATATGTTATTTACTACCATCTACTTGGCATATGCCATTCATCTTTGTTATAATTCTTAGTCATGCTTATTTTATATTTTTCTTTAATTACCAATACATATTTTTGTATTAAAAAAGATAATAAAAGGCTGCAGAATAGTAACTAATGACTTTTAAAGGAAAATTGAAGAAAAAACAATAGGCAGATTAGTCGGATAGTCATTAATCTACATCATTCCTTTGTTGTGTTTTTTGTTCTTCTTCAAACACATTACCATTCTTTTCTTGTATGAAGTCGTTCATTGTTTTCATTTTATAACGATATCAAAGCATTTTATACATGTGTGATTATTTACGTACTAAAGGTCACCATGGCTTCACTAACAAGATTTTTATTCTGCCGTGTGTTGGTTTTTCATTACCGTATTAATATTCCATTCAAATTTGACCCATTAACTGATTAAGTTCAAAACCTGATAAATTTTGGAATTAGAATATATCTTGTAAAATTAGAATTTAACTTGTAATCGGAGAGTAAAGCCAAAGTTTCCTTTGTATGTATAATGGTCCTTTATTGAAACAATGAAGCAAAATTTGTTGTTAAATGCTGAAAAAACATTATTAAAAGACTGAGTACACAGGTCACAGGTATGAAAGTCTGAATTAGGTGGGGTTGTCCAAAGTTTAGAGACAAATTTCGCTGCTGCAAGATCCTCTGCGTTTTTTGCTGTTTCTCATATAACGGCCGGTTGGTGGAATGCTTGCGGTGAGCTCGCGATATAATTTAAAATCTGGGTCATTTATTGTACGATGTAACCAGTTTTCTGATTCTGTAGCGTGTACATGTAGGTTGACTATTTGAATTGGTCGGACAATTTATTTTGATTTTATTTCCCGTTGATTTCCCGGGAAAACAGCACGGTGGAGCGGGATTTGCGGGTGTCTATGATCTTGACAAATCCAGGTCCATTTCATTACTTTTATTCCATCTCACATAGTAAAGTCATATTTACAAATTATAATTAAAGTTCAAAACGTAGATATAATTCTCTCTCATAAAATATAAAACGCGAATTACAAATTAATCGAACCGCGATTAACAAATATCATTTAATCTGAATTGAGTGTTTTCCACTTATTTTTATCACTAAATTATGCATTAAAATAAAATCCCAAATGAATAGTACGAAATATTTAACGGACAAATTTTAGCGCATACTCTATTGATTTTAAATTTGCCGTCTGGAGTTTCAGCTAAGACCATTTTACTTATCAAGACAATAAATATTTACAATTTATTCTTTAACTTTTCTAAATTTCAACATTACATATTATTTATTAAGACATGAAAGATTTCTATCTTTTAACCTCTGTGTTTTAAAATATCATCGAATTAAAAGGATAATTTACACGTCAGAATGTCTGTTAAATGGAACACAAAGTGTCAACTTTGACAAGTGATATATTCTAATTGTTAAAATAATTACACCCTATACCTTATTTTGGAGAGCAAAGAAATTAATAAACACAATAGATTTATATCAATTATATGATTTTAAGACAACTTTCTTTATATCACATTTAAAAAAAATCATTAAAACTATAGCTAATTATAACCTAATTTTAAACATTGAAATTAAAGTGTTTCTTTTAATATCTAATATTTAACCACTATTTCTCTTAACAAATTCCACCTAATTTTTACACCATTACATTATTACCCCTTGACATGAAAGGATCTAAGTTATAATTAATCATTTTCAATTTTTATTTTTTAAAATAAATGATATACATGTACATTTGTACATAGACGCAATAAGAACATACATCTAGGTAGATAAACTATGGAAATGTGTGTGGGTACGTTTTGGTAAATATATGACACATAAAGGCTATAACTCTGAGTGCTGCTTTTAATTCTTCTCTCTGTTGTTATTTTCTAATTATTACAAAAATACATCTTTTTAGAAATAAAGGAAGATGTAAAGGAAACATTTTGTCATAAAAAAATCAAAGCTTTATTATACAAATATAAGATATATAGTGATGTTATGGTGGGTACGTTTTGGCGGGTACGTTCTGGTAGGTACGTTCTAGTATGGGTACGTTTTGGTAAAAATGTGGGTACGTTTCGTCCAAAAATGGGTACGTTATGGTAGGGTACGTTTTGGCATGGGTACGTTTTGTCTATAACCCTTTACTACACTTCTTTTTG
The DNA here is from genome assembly GCA_021292105.1 of Anadara kagoshimensis. Taxonomy (NCBI): domain Eukaryota; kingdom Metazoa; phylum Mollusca; class Bivalvia; order Arcoida; family Arcidae; genus Anadara; species Anadara kagoshimensis. The sequence continues at coordinate 32,346,883 of CM037861.1, forward strand.
AGCTACAACACACCACTACTGGACTTAATGAAAATATAACCAAAATGTTCCGTAAAATGTGAGAAATAATGTGCTTGTAGCAGTGTATAGTGGTTTGTAGAGTATTGTAGTTAATACAGTAACAGTCACCCCCTTACACCACCAACAAAAATATATGAAAATTGAAAGCTATACACATCAACAAGATCTAGCTTAATAAAAATTAAAAAAAACATTCAATGACAGGGTAAATCGTTGGATGGAATGAATACATAATGTTGAAATTGTCCATGTACGCAACAAGCCAATCTGTGTAAAAAAGACAGTGTAGCATTAGTGTACTTAAAACAAAACCATGTTTGCAACATAATTTTGTTTTTGTTGATAAGGAAGTGTTTACGGTAACCCAGATATCTTCGTGTCATTTCAAATAAAATGTAAATTATTCAAAGCAATATTTCATTTGTACAACAGATCAATACCTATGTGGTTATACTTTTGTCTTCGTTTGCTTTCCTCTCACTTTGTAACGTGAAATAATTCCACACTTGTGACTGTTTTTCATCGATCACAAGATCACACAATTTCCATTTTAACAGAAGTAGTTTCGTATTTTTTGTAATTGCTCTTCAAACGGACACATTGAATCAAGTTGATTTATTTTCTAGTGAAATATTGTATATTTAATCCAATAAATAAAGTATTTTGATTACAATAAAGACATTAAACAGATATTAAACAATAAATACGAAAATATGACGGTATGAATTACTTCCCTTATTAAATCGGGTTAATGCTACTTTCGTTTTGAAAAACCACTTCCGCAAGTGGTAATGAAATTTTGGATAAGCGCGAGTGAATTAAAAGTGAAACCTGAGACACAATAAAATAAATAAATAAAAGCATCATACCATATTGAAATATAAAATGCAATGGCAATAAAAACCACGGTGAACCAAAAAAAAAAGAAAACAAAAACCGTGGGGAAACTTCCGAGGTATTTCCAGTATTTCCATGACAAAGTAACAACCGTTAGCAAGAAACAATAAAGGATATTGGAAAAATATCCTCGAAATTCTTTAAAGCAGCTCCTCTGGAAATCTTCATATGAAATTCACAGCCTCCAGATATTACCGTTACAAAGTTACAATTTTACCGGAAACATAAAAAGATATCGGAAAAATCTGAAAAATCTGGGTCTGAAATAGGATTCTTGTCTTCATCATCTAGAACGAGCCCGCCTTTTTGGCAGCGTGATCATTTTTTGTATGTTACAACAGAAAGAATGTGTTAACGCCTATCCTTTAGTGATCACGGTAAACTACGCCATGGACGTAAATGATGTCATACATCATTCACGTAAATTGTAAGTTTCCGACAATCGCAATCAACAAACCCTTTTTGCATTTAAAATTGATTGACTCTATAGACCGTAAACCCCTAAAACGACAAATATGTTGCCTTTGCGCGGCATAAGAATCTCAATTATTCGTTGCAACGACAAATGTTACGAATTTGTTATTTCAAGCTGGCTTAATTTGTGTGAATCTATATTGACGATAATTAGCCGATGTTAGGCCCATTTTTTTTTTTTTTTTTTTTTTTTTTTTTTTTGCACAAGGCTTTTAGAAATGAACGTCACGGGCCAATTTGGAAGAGACCTTAAAACCGATGCACCGTGACACGTATAAGAACCCTTCCAGTCCCTGCACATTGCCCTGAGTGCACTGCAAAGGTCCAAATTCTGTCACTACACTTGTAACTGGTCACGTCTCGATATAAGTGGAATAATCTTGAATGGGACGTAAAACCATATTCAATAAATAAATCCAAGCGGTCGGAAGTCTTTTCTGTTCTGGTAATCTGGTAACTTTTTCTTCACACTACTTTTAAAATAAAGTGCAATAAGTTATGAGCACTTATATACATATATATATATATATATATAATTGACCCTTGTTTTCTCATGGACCAAGATGACCAATGACCTCAGCCCAACAACTGTATGTCTGAATTGAACAGTAATGGGCACTGTTTAATTGACATTGTATGTGATACAGTTAATACAAAGTGCGTATGTTCTTGTGATAAAGGACATTTGTCCTCAGGTGAAGCACTCACGTAGTGCTTTATCGTGTGATGACATACATGTGTTTTGCAATTCTGGATTCTTGAAGGGTGTTGACTTTTATTGACTCAGATATTGAAGAAGCAAAATATAAACATACAAACAGCGAACTATCACAATAATCTTACATACAATACCACTTCAATCAATGGCCACTTAACCTGAAGTAGCCTCGGAAGTGGTTAGTAAAACTGATATCGTCACTGACGTTAGTCTCTGTATGACGTTAGTCTATGTATATACAGTGCAGGCCTGTCGAAAGTTCAACATTAAGCTAATAAAAAGGAGTCCTAGCCCAGCTGCCGAGTGGCTAGTTAGTTGCCAATAAGCCGCCGAGAGATAGTCATCAAGCTCCGGTTTCACAATCATTCCTTAACTAAGATTTTCCTTAACTTAGATCAGGCAAATTTCGATATCCTAAAAATTTTGTTATTTTTTCAGATATCCTGGAATTTAAGATGTCGTTTTGAAGATAATTTCAAACTTATAAAATTTGTATTAGTTTTATAAAAAAAAAATTAAAAAGGATTGCGATCTATTTAAGTTAAGGAACATCTTAGTTAAGGAATGATTGTAAAACCTGAGTCAGATGCAGAAAAGTTACGAGGCTCTGAGATGCGTTGCCTATTCGGTACTTATTAGTGTTAATTTTTAGACAGGTCTGTACAGTATAGTTAGATTTCTATTTTCATTGCCTGTACACCGGCGTGTTGCAAACGGGTCACGATGTGGTGTAGGCGGATTATTTTCATGTCCAGGACCAGATACATGTGATTAGGTGATGCTTCTTGAAGAGTTGGCTCTAAAGGGAGTCTCATCTGAATAAAATAAAATGAAATTTAAAAAAAATCTGAAAAATGAATGATTGACAAAAACATGCAAAATAAATGAATAAATAACATACCACCTGCAGGCTTTATTGGAGATGTTCTTCTATTTGTTACTATGAAATTAAATAAAGGAATGTGCATTTCATACTTGTAATAATAAACTAGACACCCCTAGCGTTGTAAGTCAAGCAAGAATATTGTATGGTTGAATACATGTCTTGAGGCAAGGTTTAACATATGCGTATAGAGGACGGCCAAAAACAGTCCTGGAGGAGAAATATAGAAAGAGAAAAAAAAGAGTTACAGGAGAAGCAGCCACACTAGCGAGTAATAGGGATGGTTGGAGAGGAAAGATCATTGGCTCAATTCTCCAAGTAAGTAAGTCATAAACGACAATGATAACGACAGAAAAAAACTTGTTTCCATGGCAACGCTTATGTTGTCACAAGTAACTTCAACTAGAATGATGTTTGAGTAGCAAGAAAAATCATGCCAAGTTTGTAATATAGTCATACAGAGCCAACTAAAAAGAAGTTATCAGAGTAAAGCGCAGTTTAATGTGAAAATGTTGAGTTGAGAAATGGCGTTTAAAGTCGCATTCAAAAATATTTCACTTTTATCGAGATCTCGTTTATTTTAAATTCCAATCCGAAAAATACGTGACTTTCAGTTCGTAATGCCGAGTGCTTGGCAACAGAACGGTCACTACCCTTTTTCAAGTTAGGTCAGACCCGGTCGGGATTCGTACCAACGACCTCCCACTTGACTGAGCAAGTGTTCTACCAGCTGAGCTTCCGCGGTAATGGTTAAAAGGAACAAGTACCCATTACTATATTCAAGAGGTATAAACTGTTATGTCATTGCAATTCAGTCAAAATGCTGATAAACCAACCTGCCATATAATGAAACTTTTTTACCATTTGAACTACATCACTTGACAGCGTTGAGTGCCAGGTCGAAGTAGGGACTTAAGCGATTACTAGTAAATGGTCCATTAAAGGCGATATCTCGTTTCTATTCGTGTATACAAGAGGAAAAATCACTTCAAATTTTCTATTGTCTTTCCTTTTCTATGCGGCAACATACCTGCTTACCCCGCTTGTTTTACAATTAATACGATATGATAGAGCTTGCCCCCACTATTGGAACTTTATACAACGAAGCAAGCTGCTTACAAATAAAGTGTTGACCCAGGGATGTTGCAAGCCTGGGCTTATCAGGGCCATTAAAAAGTCTTTGTGGCCGACAACACAGTATTGTTGTTAAGTTTGATGTCTCTGTGTCCAGGGTTGTCCTCGATGTATTTGACGTCCCTTAGTTCCATGTTCCTTTCACTCAGTTTTAATTTCACACGTGGCGGGTGTAGCTATCAAAACAGGAGATGCTTACTCATCCGGAGCACCCGGCCTCACTTCCCTGGTGGAAGTTCACGTGTTCAACCTTATTTGTCAGTTTCAAAGTGTTTACTTTGCCTCTGGATTGTGATTAGGGCATGGATGCGTATGTTTAATTTTTGTACATATTCCATCCTGACAGTGAAATTTATAATTTCTCTCGTCTGTAGCCTCGCCGACGACAGAAAATAGAAACATTTTGATTTGTGAAATCTCAATTGTTTCCTTACTAAAGTATCTCCACTTAAGCACTTTTTACTACTCATCATAATATCACAGGGTATAAATATACCACAGTGTACCCTTAACTCTACATAACATAATTACTGGACAGCATTAAGAGACCTCGCAGGTAAGCAATAGATATGAATGATATAGCAGAAATTTTAAAATGCGTTGATATTTTTCCTGGGTATGATTAACCACAGTGTACCCTTAATTCTAATAACATCCACAAAACTACTACCTAAAAAGTTACGTTACTGGATAACAGCAAGCGAACTGGCTGGTAAGCAATATATTATGCCGGTCTAGACCCGATTTCACGATCATTTCTCAACTAAATTTTTCCTAATTTGAAATCGTAAATATTTAGTTAATTCTTAACATACGAGACCAAGAGATTCATTGTGTCGTTTTAAAAATCATTTCATGCTTATTCGCGTTTAGTTTTGCTTATACTGTGTAGATCTATTTGTTGTTTCAAAAAAGATTGCCAAAATTTACCAGATCAAGTTTAAGTTAAGGGGAATCTTAGTTAAGCAATGATTGTGATACCAAAGCATGTAGTAGAAAATTTAAATTGTGTGTTATCATTTTAATTTTTTTTTTTTTGAGAAAAAAACTTGATCCTTTCAATAATTAATTTTAATTAAAAAAAAGTTTGGTTTAGTTATTTCCCGATCTTTTGATATTTTTATGTATCGGCTGTAGAGTTTAAGTTACTGTAAACGTATTTTATTTCGCGTGTATTTATTTTCGTGCTTAAGGAAATTCAGACATATTCGCATAGTGAAATTTTCGCGCTTTTGAAATATGCACTATAACACAATAAGCAAAATATAATTTTCGCTCGTTATTAATTTTCGCGTTAAACAAACGACCGCGAAAATTAGTTCATCGCGAAAATAAATACGTTTACAGTAACTTAATATTCATTTAATTTAGTTCTTGCTTTTTCGAATGCAAAGGAAAAAACGTTGTTTTTACCTTTTTTACGAATTGTGTTCTTAGTTGCATAGTTAAAGCTGGGTGTGTTTTTTTTAATCACGGCTTATTTTATTTCATTTTAAACAGTTGCAATGAATATGTTATTCCTTGGATCTGTTGCCATGGTGATTGGTATTACTTTGGGTCTCGAATCCACACATAACCAAACCCAAGAACTACGTGGAAACCACATATGTACCAAGATTGTCAAGTAAGTTAAATTATATTTTTATTCAGGATTTCTTTCAAGGGCTTTATACAAAAATGTACATGTATAGGGGACATTGTGTAAATTGTTCTAATATCAGATTGGAAACAATGTACCCCAAATACGTACGTAGCATTACAGTAGAACCTGCCTTAAAGGTCACCTCTATATACAGGCCACGTGCTTTTAAAGGCCAGTAAAATTTATCCAAATTGTTTTTATTTATGGATTTTGAACCTATATATAAGGTCCACCTGTCAATAAAGGTCATTTTAATGGTTCCCTTAGGTGGCCTTTATAGACAATTTTGACTGTATATTCCTTTTTGAGATGAAATATGTTTCTTGTCGCGATGTCCATATATTTTTATTTAAGATGACAAAAAAAATTTAATGAGTAGTAAAGATTTTCCATGTCCAAATCACAATCCCAAAGCAAAGTATAAACTTTGAAACTGGTAAATTAAGTTAACACGTGAACTTTCCGACTGGGTGCTCTGGAAGGTTAAACACTTACTCCTCAGATCTAGCTACTGTATTTCCACAAATTCGGTGCACATGGAAAATGCAAGAATAAAGTCGTATTTTCCAACAAACTCACAAAAAATTGTCAAAACTTAATACAAAATGTACTGACCTAATAAGAAAAAATATTTTTCATTCATGAAAAAGTGAACTTAATTCTGTACATAGAGAAATTTTTTATTTTGATGTTTTTAACAAAACAACAAATATGACTATGTCAAAATTATCCCTTCTGTACCTTCTTACTTGGAACAACTATACACGTTATGACATAATTGGAACATTCATGATGATCACACCTGGAAAAAACCCGAACGACAATGACCTACCTGACCCTAAATGCCCTGATGTAGCTTTGGATGAGGCTCAATTTGTGTATAAAGTTGATCAAATTTCCAAAATTTTCGCAAAATTTCTCTATGTACAGGAAAACTGAACAATACGGTAAAATATAATTTGGTTAGGTCAATGCATTTTAAACGCATTTTTTGATAGTTTAATGGAAACATTTTCAATTAAAAGAAATAAATAATAAAAACTATGTGCACTCAATTTATGGAAATACAGTAGCTACATCCCATCGTGTGCGAAATCAAAATTGAGAATGAAAGGAACATGGAACTATGGGACGCCCATAAAAAAATATTTTTAAGGGCTTTGATAAGCTAAGGCTTATAATATCCACCAATCAACAATGTTATTTATTAATACTGAATTAATTAACCATGATTTATTATATTTCATTTTTAAATTATCATTGTAGAAAGTACGACAAAATAATTATTTTATTTTTTTATTTTAAATAAAAATAGATACGAGACGATAGAAGCTTATTATGAACGTCAAAAATGTGGACCGACTGAAATTGCTTCTGCCGACTTATTGAACACAAAGGAAAAATGCGGCCCCAAACACAAGTGAGTTGAGTTGAGTAATGGTGTTTAAAAATAGCGTGCCAGTCAAAAATACTTCGTTCATATCGATATGCCGTCAGCTATAGGCAAAGATGCAGAAATTTTGCTTGTGCGTAGCGCTGATGGCTTTATCGTGACGTGCCTACGTTTATTTTAAGTTCCCACCCGACAGAACCGTGATTTTCATTTCGTAATGCTGAGTACTTAGTGAAAGAACAATCATTGCCCACTTTCTAGTCTTCGGTTAGACACGGTCGGAGTTCAAACCCATGACCTCCCACTTAAGGAGCAAGAACTCTACCAACTGAGCTACCGCAGTGGTTGAAAATGTTTAAGGCCTGTAAGTATTGTTTTATTCTATCCTTTATAATACCGCTCACAATACAAGGCTGTGGAGACTTAGTTCCATATTGAAAACTTCGTCATGACTGATCAGATGAACATCTCCAATCAAACTGGAGATAATAAGGGTTTTGACACAACATAATTTTGTAACTCGTTCATCTGCACTCACTTTCCAGAAACTGTTTTTCTCTTTTAATTCAAATACGCAAACGTAAACGAGATACAGTACAGGCCTGTCGAAAGTTAAACCCTGAACGAACGAGAGGGAGTCAAAGCTCGACTGGTGAATGGCCAAAATAAGGATAGCTAGTGACCGGAAGCTGCCAAGAGATATGTTACAGCTGCTAAGAGATAGATAACAGCTGCCGACAACCTGTCGAGATGTACTAGTAGTCAAAAAGGGATAAGACGATCTGTCAAATCGACACTAAGTGTTTAACTTTCGACACGCCTGTACAGCATGACTGTGTTGCACACTTATTTACAATTTTTTGAAATTTTTTGTTGTAGAATTGTGAAGAAATATAGGAAGGTCTATCGATATAAGAAAGTATATGTATGTTGCCCTGGTTACGTCAGTATATGGTATAAATGTGTGAAAGGTAATAAATAATAAGTAAATTACATTTCCTTATGTTAATCCCCCGCCTTTCGAAGAAAGAGGTGGGGTATTAAATTCAAGTTTCTGCCGGTCCGTCCGTCCTTCCTTCCGTCTGTCTGCGCAAATTCTCCAAAACTATAAAGCACTGTTTCATGATACAAAGCATCAACATTGATAGGAGATGTGCATATCGTTTAACCGGGTTGAATTGCTTATTTTCCTGGGAGTTATTGCCCTTAAGTGCAAATAACAAAAATAACATGCTGGCGGGTGATCCTAATTCTCTGAATTTACTTCTTTTTATGGTTATCAATATCAGTAAATAAATTTTGTTGTCTCTCTAAAATACAGATATTGTTTCAGGCTCCGCCAATGTTTAATTGGCGGATTTGTTAAAATTAGAAAATGTGGTACTATGCAGCAGACAATGAAACTATTCAAGTAAACGATAAAACAATCAAACAAGACAAGAAAAGGCCATTGATTATTCAACAATCAAAATTTGACCACTCTTCTTTATAATAAAATCGCAAAAAAGTCAATAAATGAATCACTTATTCATGTTTTTTTTTCTTTTTTACAATCTTAACCTTTCTGAGCATTTATTATGTTTCCATTGTCAGCAAAAACTACAGAACGACAAACCACGCCTACCACCACACCTACTTCACAGACGAACACGCCTACAACCACACCTACTTCACAGACGACCACGCCTACAACCACACCTACTTCAGTGACCACGCCAACCACAACCACGAATGTGACAACCATGCCTAATGTGACAGTCACACCCATGCCTAAAGATGACAAATGTGTGCCAGTGATAATTATAATCCTCATAGTGATAACGGTGATAGTTCTTGTACTAAGTTGTCTGTTATGTGTCGTCTGCTGTTGCAACATACAGGAAAGGTATGTATTGCAAGTGATTGCTTTGCATTTTTGTCTTTTGTGTAGTGGTTCGATAGAAAAATGCTTAAATTAAACGAAATATGGTACTAGCATTGATAAAACTTTATCGTGCTGTTGTTCTTTTCCTAAAATCTTTACAAAGCATATGAACATATGAAAAATATTTTTCTCAGTGTTAATTCTAGAAGGCGGCATTGGGGCCATTGATCCTTTATTTTGTCAAATAAACACGTTGTTAAGGTCTAAGTTGGCCATATTGGTGTTATGGTGTTCTAGAGAAAACGTTTTGAAAGTTGACCTTTCTGAAAAATCCTAGATTGAACATTATTTCCTTATAAGTCCTTTTTACCTTAATCATGTTATAAAATTTGCAATCTATGTATCACCCTTTATATAAACCTCTTTTATACTTCTGACGTTATTTTTCGATGGTTTCTGGTCAATCTGATAAATCACCATTCGCTAAAACACTTACATAATTGTAAATATAAGGATTGACCTTTGTTTTTTAATCGTTCATCAAGGTCTGAACTGTTAAAACAGGATGGGGCAAATCAACTATAAACTGCTTCACAATTTATTGGTGTGATTTGTTCCACCCTCCTTTAAACAGTTCATCAGTTCACACCTTGATGAACGATAAAAACAGCGAACGCCAATTCTTAATTGTCGTAATGATTACTGGTAACCAAGATTTTGTTATATTCAGAAAGAAGAAGTGTAAGTGTTATGGTAAAGACATCGATGGTAAGTACCAGTAATTAACAGTCTGGTCCTGGTTTCACGATCATTTGACTTCCGGAGCACCGGCTGGTACTGCTCTCACAATCATTTGAGATCCGGAGCACCCGACCTCACTTCCCAGGTGGAAGTATATGTGTTTATAATTAATTTAATTTGTCATTTTCAAAGTTTTTACCTTGCTTCTTGATTGTGATTCGGACATGGATTGGTATGTTTGTTTTTGATTTACTAAGATGTTTCAATTTTTCAGCAAATTTCAGTATTTTTTCCTTTTGTAACTACATACACTAATAAAGATTTATGACAAAGATAATACAAATGTGTTCAGCTAGAAATGATCCAAAAATAAGACCTTACATTCCAGAATATCTTAAAAAATAACAAAATTGTAAAGATTTTGGGCCAGTTGTTCAAAGCTTGATTAGTTTTTAATCAAAATTTAAAATGTAAAGTGTTAAAAATGGATTTAATTTCACAGAAATAAAGCACGTTGGAATGAAGACACCTACTTAAAACTTTTGTCAAGAAGCTGGGTTTCGTTCTGCACTTGGCGTTTGAGTGCAATTTGGGGGAAACGTTTGCAATGTTCTCAGTTAAAATGCCTCATTAAATCCTCCTTTACCAGTTTACCAATATCATCTTTGGTCGGTTTGAAACATATGATTAGATAGATCTTTAATAGGTTACTGACTACAAGGAAAGCTTGTACATGTAATATAATTCTTCATCAAAATAGTAATACATTAAAGCGAAAATTCGTAAGATGTTTTTGCAAGGATAGCGAAAGACTATGTCAGTGATTTAGTGCGTTTTTATTTTTATTTATTAATTTTTCATTTAATTTTATTTATTTTTAAAATTTATTTTGATAAGGTAAAGTTAAATTTAACTTTTCATTGCAGAAAAAGTTCCTATCAAAAAGGCAGCTTCTGACAACGAGAGGACATATAATCACTATGACAGTTGTGTGTTACCAGGCGACAAACAACAACACTATGACAACAATACATATCAACAACAAAATGCTGACAACTATGAAGACCTTCATCGTTATGGCAACACACAAAATGGACAGTTAGAGAACACATATACCACAGGGAAACATTAAAATGGTTTCAGGTTTTTGAACAATGACAGTTGAAGGAATCAACTATCGTTTTCTGGAACAGATGCATATTAATAATGACTGATGGGACAGTTTAAAGACAAATGTATTGATCTAAAAAGTTGAAATATTTAGTTATAAACTATATAGATATAAAGATATTTTGTAATTTTGTTAACAAGATAGACGAATAAAAGCATGTTTTCTCTTAATAAAGGTAGTAGTATTTTGATTCAGCATTCAATTCTACAAACTGAGTAGATATCCGAAAAGATTGAAAAACATACATTGTACTCTATATCATCTGTATTTGGCGTTCTACCTTACTTAGGGTACATCCTTGCGTTTCTTATTTTACTGAGTCCTGTAAATTTATAATCGATTCTAGCTGAATATATATACGCTCAAACCTGCGTTAAATGCCACCTCTATGTAAGGGCCACCTACTTTTAAAGGCCAGAAGAAGTGGTCCATATTTATGTTATTTTAACCTGTATATAAGGGTCGCCTGTCCATAAAGGCCAATTGTACTAGTTCCCTTAGTCTAGTTGCCTTTACAGACAGGTTTGACTTTGCTTGATTTTGGCAATTGAGTTTTATAAGCAGTTAGTAAACTGAAAGATGCAGATGTATTCAAGCTATACTGGCTTGCGGCTTCACGCACGTTAAGTTCTTGTTCCTCTTTTGAGGTGGTGGCAGCAATTTACCTTTTATTGTTTGCTCGAGTCGCGTACTCGGCGGTTATTGAACTCAACACTCTGTTGCTCGGTACATGTGATTTGGGGTTGTCCTGAATCTTTACTTCCAAGCTAGATACTCAGAGATAGAACTACACCATCTGGCTTCGGTTGTTTAGGTTCGGATTTCGTCAAGCTTGAGCGGAAGTCGTTCCTCAAGGTCTTGGAGTTACCCAGGCTTGAGAATTACATTGTAATTTGGACATTTTGTGGGGTTTTGGTTATGTTAAATCCAAATAATGACCTTAAGCACGGCGTGGACAAATCAGTTTGTCCATATGACAAGTGGTATCCATTATCAAGTCCAGTATCAATGGCTTTTAGTAAGTGCGTGTATGTCAAATGATGAACTTGAATAAGCATGACATGCACAAATCGGTTTGCCCATTTGGTAGGTGATATTCATTTTCTAGTCCAGTATCAATAAACTTTTTGGCGAAGTGTGTGTATGTCAAATGATGACCTTAATCACGGCATTCATGATGTCACTATCCAGTATCAATGGACTTTTTGGCGAAGTGTGTGTATGTCAAATGATGACCTTAATCATAGCATGTACAAATCGGTGGTATTCATGATGTCACTATCCAGTATCAATAGACTTTTGGTGAAGTGCGTGTAAGGCAAATGATGACAGCATGACGTGTAAAAAGCTGTCCATTTTGCAGGCGATATCCATTACTAGTCAAGTATCAATGGGATTTTATGGTGAAGTACATGTATGTCAAATGATGACCTTTAAGACAAGTTAAGCATGGCGTGTACAAATGGCGTGCCCATTCGGCAGGGATATCCATTATCCAGTCCGATTTTTATGGACTTTTGGTGATGTGTTTGTACGTCAAATGATGACCTTGAACATGACATGTACAAATGTACAAATCTGCTTGTCCATTTTGCAGGTGGTGTCTGATTTTCAATCAGCTACATCGGTAAACATCCTGTTTATCAGACGTTTTCCATCACCTGTAATTAACAGGATGTTACTCTGCAATTTACAAATACATTTGACCGACAAGTGTTAATAAAGTGATGAAATCTTTATGATATCCGACAAAAATGACATTGTCATTAATTTGGGATATTGGAAAAATGCGAAACTGTTATGATATCCGACAAAAATCAGTGTCATTGTCATCTATTTTGGAAAAAAATGTGGGAAAGTTGATATTAGATCGGTTTTAGAGTATGGATCAAAAACAAATATACCAATCCATGTCTAAATCACAATCCAAAAAATATTACATGTTTTTTTCGAAAAATGATAATACATTAGTGCTGTTAAATATGCTTATGTAATGCTGTAAAGAGCTCCCGACGTATAGAGCTCTCATGGGAAGATCTGTTCATTGATGATTGCAACTCTATACAGTATTACAATGCTGCATAGTAGTTTGTTTTCGTCGTATTTAAGGAGGCAGTTAACGCCTTTACCTGAAGGTTCTATCCGGATGTCTGGAACGGGATTTTGGAAAGCCGGGTTTGTCCGAAAAATGGCACGGTTACTGAATCAGGTTGATTTGAAGGCATGGAAATTAATTTTGAAAAAAAAACAAGCTTATTTAAAACTACAGAGTTTCTTTTTTGACAAAATCGTTTAACCGAAAAACGAGAAAACACCCCATTGCGATATAGATTATCAAGCTAAAGTACAGACTTGTCGAAAGTTTAACAGTAAGCTAAAAAAAAAATAAGTATACCGAATCGGCAGCTCGTCTCGGCCCCTCGTCAGCTGTATCTCGACAGCTTTTTGGCAGCTGTTTCTATATCTCTCGGTAGCTTTTTCTGTCGCTGCCTATCCATTTCTGCAACCGAGCTTCGAATCCTTTCCATTAACGGCGTGTAGTGTAAACATGTACGTGTTTTGTTCTACTTCTGCCAGACGACAAAGACAACAATTAACACCACATAAATACTGCCAGCAGACGATTCACCCACCATCCCCAATGTCAGCTACCGCTTTTTTCCTATTACATTAGAGTAAGGGATAGTTTTAGATGTATCCGGTATGTCATGCAATTGCGCCAAGCAGTGGCCAACAACACAATTTTTTTTCGATAATAAGTCGATAGACGTGAAAACTTACTTTGCTTTCGAGGGATTACGACTAACAGACAGAAGTCCATTATATTGGACTTTAAGTGAAATTTTGCCAAAGGACGTGAAATAGTAAAAACCAATTACGGAAGTCATAGCTTGGTTTGTTAGCTCCGGGCTTTATAAGCAGGTAAGTGAAACTGAGGTCTGGGATACATTTCAAGTATACCAAAGACTTAGAAATGACTAGTGACAGTTCTTTCATCAAGCATTTAGATTTTTTTAAAAACTGGTTGTTATTGTCGTTGTTGTTGAATGTTGCTTAAAGTCGCACCAGCAATCATTTTTTTCAGTTATTTGCGACGATAACTACTCTATCATTCTCTATGGATTAATTTATGAACAAGTTCGTGTATGCATGTGAAGTGTAAGTGTGTTTTATGGTCTATATTGTACCAGCGCGCACTCGATGTGACTTTAAGGTGCTAGCTCACTCAGTCAGTACGCCCCAGACAATTGTACCACTCCCCCAGTCACATTATACTGACACCGAGTGAACCAGTAATTAGGGCCAACGGCAAGGAAATTTCACTTTCCCACATTTGGTCTGAGCGGGACTCAAACTTACAGCGGTGAGAGACCCTGGATTTGTATACTGGCGTCTTATCTATTAGACCACCGCGTGTATACTGACGTCTTATCCATGAGGCCAACGCGGACTCTTGAAAAATAGGAAGACTACACTTTAAACATGACGAATATTACAAGATTGGAACACAACAGTATCCTACGGAAGCGTTATAGGGCCACACTTTTTAAATTCACTTTTTTATTTTTCACACTTTAAATCTACATATTAACATGTAAAATATACAGATAAAAGGGTGAATAATAAAAATGCAAATTTAAAAATGTTGTCCTTGTACGCATCTGTAGTATTCTAAGTGACGGCGTACTCCAGGCAAGATTTTGTTTTTCAATGTTCAGAACAAAACTACCGTCCTTGGACGAGTAATTAACAGACTGGTACCAGAATTTGTTGGAATTTGTCTCAGTGGGATTCGAACAAGGTATTGTGAGATTATTGCTAGGGTTAATAATTAATCTACACTTCACCACATAACCAGACTCGAAAATTTTCTTTCTTCGACGTTGGAGAAATTGTCCCAAATAGGTTTCTTTCTTTCTTTCTTTCTTTAATGAATTGTTGTTTTTAAGTCGGTCCTAGATAAAATATTTATCTATTCAGATTAAGAGGTATTTAGATTTTTAGAAAGGAATATGAAGTCTAATATTTTATATGCATTTGCACAAAAGCTAAATGTCCAACTTCCCCGTTAGCTATATAGTATGAGAATTCATTTAAGAAACTGTGATTTTGTTAATTGTTATTGAGTTTTACATTGGATAAAGAAAACTTTTTCTCAATTTACGCCAAAATGTTAATAATAATTGAAAAAGAAAATATAAAATTATGAGATACTGTGGGATTTTTTAAAACTATCATTATAATATAATAATAAAAACAAAAATATCGGTCCGTGTCCAAATCATGCTCCCAAAACAAAGTAAAAACTTTGAAACTGAAAAATCAAGTCAACACACGAACGTCCATCGGGGAAGTTAGGTCGGGTGCTTCTGAAGGATAAGCACTTCCTAATAGCTGGCTATAGCTACATCTGCCACGTGTAATAAAAATGCGTGAGAATAAAAGGAACATGGAACTATGGGAAATCAAATATTTCAATGTTAATATTGAATACAGAGACATCATACTTATCAACAAAAGCGTGATGACGGCCTTAAACTGACTTTTTAGGGCCTTGATAAGCATAGGTTTGCAACTCCCTTTCATCAACAATTTATGTGCAAGCAGCTTTGTTGGTTGTATAAAATTCCGATAGTGGGAACAAGCTCTATATCATAGTCTATTATTAATTATGAAACAAATACATCATAAGCAAAAGAATGATATTGTTGATGAAAAAAACAATACAGTCCAACCTGCCATAAAGGTCACCTCTATATAAAGGCCACCTGCTTATAAAGGCCAGTAGAATTGTATCCCAATTGTTCTTCATTCATATTATTTGAACTTGTATATAAAGGTCACCTGGCCATAAAGGCCACTTTTACTGGTTCCCTTGGGTGGCCTTTATAGACAGGTTTGACTGTAGGTGATTTTACTGAATATTATCTTTACATTGGTCTTGTACAACCGTGATTTTAACTATTACTTTTACCTCCCACCACTTTTTTCAGCACCAGCTCAATCCCATGATCGCTTCCGTTCAAATATAAACGTCGTTTAGATGCCGCTTTACGTCAATCTTGTTACGTATAAGACACCGTTTTTTCAACATTTTTGACTCCAATGAGGTTCGCTGTTGTACCACGTGATCACTGACTGCGTTTGTGCGGAACGTTTTAGAAAACGTTAACGTCAATAACATCATTTGTACGGGAAACGTCATCTTATGCGATTCCATATCCGTTGGAAATAAGTGTTCCGCACAAACGTTAGAGGGTATCACATGGTACAGTGGCGAACCGCATTAATTTCAAAATTTTAAATACACATTTCTTTCTCTCGCCTCCAACACCATTCTTCTTTTGCATTTCGGGCTTTTCAAATCATGGCCAGTGTCTGTGGTACATAAGGCACTTTATAAGTAAACGAAGGAAACCTCACGTTTTATTTTGATGAGTATGTATTCGATTTTCGACTGGAAACCATCCCAAATATATGAACGATTTTTAGTGTGAGGCAAAGCAAATAATAGAATAGCCTATGACGGATTCGCCATGATACTGAGACGCCCAAATTAGCGGCATATGAACAACCGTGGGCCCGGTTTAGTTATCGTAAGAAGCAACAAAAAGCCTTATTCCCCGCTGATGAAAGTTCACGTGCTTAACCTAACTTTTGTCAGTTTCAAAGCTTTTACTTTGCTTCTAGAAGATGGGTTGTGATTTGGACATGGATCAGTATCACGGTTTCAACTGGTTTTGGTTAATACACTGAAAATTAATAATTGGCATCCTCTTCGGTAACTTGACGTGACGTATTTCAATTGATTTTTTAAATATATATATAACATGTCACTAGAATACGTTTCAAATGTTCGGGGAATTTTTTCAGTCAGTATACATTTAACAGGTGTTCTGTTGCCATTGGTCCCCCGAGATCATTTTCAATCAGTCAACGATTAAGAATTGCTAAAATTCTGAGCAACTGATGTAAAGAAAGACCAATTTATTTATGTCTTTATGAAAAATTCTAGATTTGGTAACATTTAGTCATAATTTTGTGAAGTGGCAAAAGTAATTGCCCAGGTGAGCTGTCCAGGCCCAAGCGTATATAATTTTTCATGGAGTTATGTCCCCTGGCTTAGGTGGCAACAACCTTTTATTATCCACAAATTGATATACATCGATCAAAATTTCAAGCTTCAAATCTATGAATGTTTTGATATGTTTAAGAAATCATATTATATCCAACTCTGCTTCATAATTTCAATAATTAATAAATTTTGACAAGACTAAATGCCGGAAGTAACTTTTACGCCTGCGTATTGACATAGAGCAACCAATATCGAAGTAAATAATGGCGAATTTTCCTGTATGAACCATTTCCTAATCGGCTACATCCGTGTCTCTACATGGCTACTTTAATCATAAATTGAACTCCAGTCAAAAGAAGGAAAGTCAATGATTTTTACAGTACCATTTTGACGCTATCATCTTGTCCGAGGTGAGAAATCTATGTCTTTGAAGTGAAGGGGTTCTTTTGTTTTGATATTTTTTGTCATTTTGACGTCGCGAAGTGCTGTATGATTCAACTTTTATAAGTTTATTTTCTTGTATTACAGATGGAGTTAAGGGTTGGCAATAAGTATCGTCTCGGAAGAAAGATCGGTAGTGGATCCTTCGGTGATATTTACTTAGGTTGGTAAATTTATCTTGACAAAGGACTGGGATATCTAAGGGGCCTTGGAACTGTCAAAATTCATAAACTGAAATCGGGAGTGAATCACCTGGCAGCTGAGTATTTACACAGATGTTTCAGATGATCTAATTATGTATGAATTTATGTAAACTGACCCAAATTTGCTTATTTACATCGGTTGTATGGATTTTTACCAGTTCTATAATAATTTTTATGAAAATATGTCTTTATCATTTATGAGTAGGATGTGACAATGAAACAGAAATAGGCCTGGCCCTCTATATATGTAATAAAGAGTTTTGTAATAAATCATATTTCTAGCTGCTGGTACATTGTAAATTGAATTGGTTACGGAGTCACTATAAACACAATGTATAGTGTCTTTGTACGTTGAAAGGTTATGCTATAAACACAATGTATAATGTCTTTGTATGTTGAAAGGTTATGCTATAAACACAATGTATAATGTCTTTGTATGTTGAAAGGTTAAAATTCAAGCACCTTACTGTTGGGCATATGAATAAGTAACTAGACAGAATTATTTCTGTTGTCAATGGCCCTTTTAATTGATGATATGGGGCCGTGGGACGACAGAAACTGACCCTATACCAAAACACTGAAGCTTCAGTCAGATTGCAAACGGGAGTGGACAACACTGGAAAACCACAAGCGATCAACATGTGAAACGACATGGGACAAAATTATCTTCATTAAAATATCTCACTTTATACACATCAGTAGCCAAATTTTCAAAATTTGTGAATATATAGTCCTTTTTAAAGTATTTTTCCACCAATTTACTAAAATAGGTTATTTTTGAAAGAATTCCTTAGAAATTGGTAGCCAATGGTGATTTTGGCTACCAGGAATGGAAACATAGACATCTGCCATGTCCATAATTCATATGGGTAAACTTTTCTGGCCAGTTCCACTTCCTTTTAACAACTGCTATTACAATTAAATAATTTGTACTAAATTATAGTTATGTCCCCCAAAAATTTTATGGTGAGGGGGACACATTGAGGGGGACATGTGTCCCCAAGTTTCAAAAACTGAGGGAAACCCTGTGTCTGCCACATAAGAAAGATGCAACTTGAAACCGTCTTTAACTGTTTATTCTTTCTGATCATAGCTGCAATGTATTATAAAGCTAAGGATATTTAAACTGCAGTACAAAAAATTACAGTATTGATTGGCACTAATAAATTGAAAACACTTGTTGCTGTTTAGTAATAGTAACTTAATGTAAAGCTTTAGGAAATGCATCACAATTAGTTTCCTGGACAAAATCTTTATGATCGAGAAACCTTGTATTTAAAAAAAATAATTTTGATATTTTTCTTTTACAGGTACTGATATTTCTAATGGTGAAGAAGTTGCTATAAAACTAGAATGTGTCAAAACAAAACATCCACAGCTCCATATAGAGAGCAAAATCTACAGGATGATGCAAGGAGGAGGTACGTTTAAACTTTAAACCAGTCAGTCAGTATTTGAAATTACAGCCATTCTCGCAGTCCAAGATTGTAACTTTGGGAAGGACTGGTTATTTTTTCAATAGTCTCTTAAATACCACAATTTTAAAGGTTGAAACTATTAAGACTATGACTGATTGAAAATTTTGACTTATTTCAAACACTGAAATTACCTTGTCTTAGACAGGAAGATGTCTGTTGATTAAGGTTTTGCTGGAAGGAAAACAAAAAAAAATTAAATTAGAATTTGAAAAAAAAGTGAATTTGAATATAATGTCTCCAATAGCAATTGTTGCAAGCTGTAAATTGGAGCTTGGTAAAAGAAAATGCTATATAAGTATATTTCCATTCCTGGTTGCTAAGGTTTCAAGTGGCTACTAATTTCTGAGATGTTCTTTGCAGTTGTTCAATGTTTACCTGCTCTGCCTATCATTCAATGAAGCTGTAGATTTCTAACTTACATTATGTACTGTTGCTGATTTATTGTATTATTTATATTCATATTGTCAGTATTTGCATAAATATATATGCAAATATTGGCAATATGAATATGATAATTATTATTTCAAGCTGTGTATATGCATATAAATAATACAATAAACTATTGACAACATTTAATGAGCAGGGATTGAGATTAAAAGGGCCCAGAAATTTGTCAGGGCCCCCTAAGTTCTAAAGATTTTTGTTAACTTGCAACTTCTTTTCAGAAGGAAGCTGGGTTCCTAACTCAAAATAGTTAAGCTTCATCCCTGTATGTGTGTTAACGGGTATCAGGTAATGAATTTGCTACCTGGTACAGTCATTACCCTAAGTTTATATGGGTAACTTGGTATTCGTCACAGCCCTAGTTATTATGGTTATAACATTATATGTTTGTACATGTATCAAATTTATTTACTTTTACATGTATTTAATGCCATTGATATATGTGTGTGTGTGTGTGTGTGTGTGTGTGTGTGTGTGTGTGTGTTATAAATAAAAGAAAAAAGACAGGAGTTCTTTGCAGAAATAACATATTTTGGGCTTTTAGCAAATTTGTGAAAAGAGAATTGAAAATAAGAACTGTATTTTCACAAATTTTGGAAAATAGGCTACTGAAATTGAGGAAACCCAGAAGATGTATTTTGTTACTTTCAGTATTTTTATGAAACTAATTGTTACATTGATGAAATAACTTCACAATTACCAAATATTACCTATATTTACAGTTGGTATACCCACAATAAAGTGGTGTGGTGCAGAGGGAGATTACAATGTTATGGTAATGGAGTTGCTGGGACCTAGTCTGGAAGATCTGTTTAATTTTTGTTCACGGAAATTTAGTCTCAAAACAGTATTGTTACTAGCGGACCAGTTGGTGAGTTTGATGAAAAGTCATATTAAAATGTAGTTTACCAATTTTATTTTGATTATGCATATTAATTTTAGTTGTCATGTAGATTTTAAATATGTTATGTCATTATGTATAATATCCATTTGTCTTTATTGTAGCTGATACCCAAAACGTAATCAGTTATACATATATATGGTATACTACAGATGTACTTTTTTGTGACAAATAAATCATATATTTGCATGTTATAAAATGAAATTGATTCAATATGAATAATGAAGAAGACATTAAAGAAGAAACCTAATTAGCATAAGAATGTCGTTATTATTTTTTATTTTGACATTTTTACGTCTTTCTCTATTTCAGATCAGCAGGATTGAATATATTCATTCAAAAAATTTCATACATAGGGATGTGAAACCAGATAATTTTCTAATGGGCCTTGGTAAAAAAGGAAATCTTGTGTATATAATTGACTTTGGACTTGCAAAAAAATATCGTGATGCACGGACACATCAGCATATACCATATAGGGAAAATAAGAATCTCACCGGAACAGCAAGATACGCCAGCATTAACACACATTTAGGAATTGGTAAGTTTTATATTAAGCTTACAATGATGTAACCTGGTCTGTCTGCAAGATTAACATCGGGTAAATGTTTCTTTTGATTTGAGGTAGTGCTCTTATATTTGGTGCTTTTAAATCAATTTTATTTAGGGGTGTTAAATCTTGTTTTGTACTCAAATATGAGACTGTTTCCTGCAAATAGTTTCTTAATTTTCACCAGGTGACCAGTGTAAATTAGCAATTTTCAAGGCACAAGATCAATAGGCATGATTAAATATTGTTTTAAACAAGTTCATGAAACAATTGGTCATTTAAGGTATGTAATGGCAATGTCATTATTTTGGGAAGCACTAGAATAAAAAAAAAACCATGCATGCCGTATTGACGTCAATAGTATAAATAAATACAGTTGGTTACATCAAAAGATGAGATTGTTGCATGATATTTATCCTGCATGTTCTTGTACCTGGAAATCACACATTAACAAGACTTGCAGATCCTTTGTTCTCCACACAACTGTCTAATTAAGCTGTCAAAATTATGTTTTATGTCTGCAGTGTCACAATCATTCTTTGTTTAAAAATTTCCTTAACTTAAATCTGGCAATTTTTGACAATACTCTTTGTTACTACCAGTACAACTTAAAAGTTTCAGCACACTTGAAAACTGACATAATTATTCATCTTTCATATTTTCCAAATTTAAGTCAAGAAACACTTTTAGTTAAGAGATGTTTGTGAAATTGGAGCATGATATACAAATGTATTTTGTCCTTTTTAACTTACTTTTAAGACAGCAAAGACCGCCAAAACAACTTTATTATTTTGATGTTTACATCTGTCAATCAGCATTATAAAACATTGAGAGCAATGACATATTTATAGGCAATAAATCCCAATGATAATCACATGATCTGCTTATAAATATGCATCTAGTGATATCATTTATCTGTCTAGGGATATAGGTAGTTCTAGCTATTGATTGTAATTTATCATGGAGGTATATCTCATTGACTATTTTTTTGCTGTTAATTACAAGTCTCCATTTTGTATTGTTTGCTGTTAATTACAAGTCTCCATTTTGTTAAAAACACAATCTAGTAAATTAAAATGAATTTTTCTACTAAACAATTAATCTTTTGATGAATTATTTTAATGTTTTGTGTCCATATTTTCCTTATAGAACAAAGTAGAAGAGATGATATGGAGTCATTAGGATATGTATTTATGTATTTCTTGAGAGGAAGTTTACCATGGCAAGGGCTCAAAGCTGCTACCAAAAGACAAAAATATGAGAGAATAAGTGAAAAGAAAATGTCTACACCGATTGAAGAATTATGTAAAGGATTCCCATGTAAGTAATAGTTATTGTAATTCTATTGTTAGAAATCACAGTCTATATAAGAAATAAAAGTTTAAAAAAAATATACCGGTATACAGGACTTATTCAGATTTCTGAGAGGAAATGATCACATCCTAATACATTTTGTAAATAAGGACGAGTCATTGGTGTACATGTACATTTATTTTTTCTAAGGGATAAGATATGGGTTGTTATACATGTTTGTTTTCAATTTACATATTTTCACCATAAAATTATTTGTAAATTTCGAACTTTAAAATAAAGATAAAAGTATGGCAGAAAATAATTTTTATCCTGACTCGAATCATTGCACATTGACAAGATGAAAAATGCTTATGCTATCAAGGACTGAAAACTTATTCTGCTAAAGGAAAGTCGAGTTATATGAGCTAGATTGCTTTACTGGTAGTCAGTTTTCACCAAAAAGTCTGATGTTAATTTTACCCATGTGAAAAGTATAGTTCATTTATGAATTCAAAATCAAATGATAGAACTTAATAATTTTAAGAGTGTTGTTGGAAAAGGGTATTTTTATTTCTTTTGCAGCCGAGTTTGCCACGTATTTAAATTTCTGCAGATCTCTACGTTTTGATGACAAGCCAGATTATTCATACCTAAGACAGTTGTTTAGAAACTTGTTTCACAGACAAGGTTTCACATATGACTACGTTTTTGACTGGAATATGCTCAAGTTTGTAAGTACTTAACCAGTCTGGGCGTAAGTAGATAACAGTGTTTAATTTAGGATCTTTCAGATGGGCTCATTTACAAAATCTTCCAGCTAAAATGCCATAACATCACTAATTCTGCATTTATGTTTTGTTAAATAATCAATGGTCCCCTCTAGATTGAACACTGGAGGAATAACAGCTTTCTAACATAGAGTATGCTAAATGTTCCCAATTCAACAATATTTGTTATTAACATTAGTTTTAGCAAACATAAGCATTGTAAAGTGAAATGCAATGAATGTTAATATCATAAAATTGTACTTATCCTGGTGAATTACTGGCTCTTGTTTTTTTTTTTTTTTTTGTTTTTTTTGTTTTTTTGTTTTTTTAGAAATTGAAAAAAATACAACACTATCACATGATCTCAAAAGATAACTTTACCTTTCATGTAAACCCCATTACAAATGTTAACTAATCAAGAACAAACACATGTTAGTCCATATCCTAATCACAATTCCAAAAAGTAAAGTAAAAACTTTGAAACTGGCAAATTAGCTGAAACATTTGAACTTCAGCAGATAAATGATGCCAAGTTCTCTGAAAGTGTCAGCACCTCGTCTAAAAATTTAACTAGAAAAGGTTAATCCTGTTTAATAGATATTCAACTATGGTTTGATGTCAGTGTGTCTGGGATTGAGTTGTGACTACTATATTAGAATTCAGTTGTTTCGTTTAATACTTTGTTTATTTAGAACATTTTGTTTGGTATTTAATAGGGTGGCAGAAATAATGATGATGCAGAGCGAGGGAAAGTAAGTTCGTCAGCCAGGCCACTTCATGGTACGGCAACACAAAGTAGGATGAGGCCAGATCAAATACCCGTTCCTACGGCAACCCCACCTGGAGAATATCCTAGTAAGTCAATATTAAAAGATTGTATAATTTTGCATTGAATATTTTGAATTAAGTGAAATGTGCAGGTGCCAGCAGATATAACTGAGAGGATATCGGAAGAGGATTCCCCTATTTTAGAAGTGGCAACGATATATATTAAATACATCCAGCCCCCTGCCTCCTGATTTAGTCTCTAATGCTCGGCTTAGCATGAACTTCTAGGATTTATTTTCACCGTCTTCTGTCATTGCTGTCTGGCTTCTACTTGGTGTCTTCTAAATATGATGTTGTTTTCCAAATCATCTTATGTTCTAAGCAAGTTATTTTGTGTTCTGAATACCAATCTATGGTGTAATATTAGTTCACTCAGATTTATTCCGAAAGATTTGAGAGTTATTGTTGGCAGTGGATTAGAGTGTTGTAATATGGGTCCTGTGTATTCATGCTAGTTAAGGCTGTTGAACTTGGGAGTGAATGGAATGATTTTGACAGCAATCATTGTAACCAAACATGGTTCTTCTTGAATGCTATGGTACCAAAACTTCAAAAAATTGTCTGATGAATGAGGCTATAGTTCAGAACCTGTTGGTACTTTAATTTGTTCTGACAAAACATTGTTTTAGATTTAATTGTGTTACTTGGTGTTAACAGTTGAGAAATGATATTTAGATGAGTCGGACAAAAGACAAGTACCAAATTCACCAAGGATATAGATCATCCAAAAATTAAAGTTTTTGGAAGCAGTTGCTTTGAATTCTGGGTTGTCAAGTTGTTTTCTTTCCTTCAAGAAAGGTCATTTAATCTTTATTGTTTGGTGTAAGAGTTTTGGATATACAGTACAATATGTTGGACCTTGAAGGGTATTTGGTGGTGTATATTTGCAGTTGTGAAGAATAACAAAATAAATGCTGTTTCATTGAATAATTTCCTGTAATACAAATTTAAAAAAAATGAATTATTGAAAAATGAATTTTGAGTTAAGTGAAACAATTGTTTGCATATATTTATACATATTAATTGATTTTGCTATCAACAATAATCATGTCAAATTTTGTTATCAATTCTCTATTTATATAAAGAAGTACTTGGCAGTTAACTATAAAAAAAGTTCATTTTAAATGTTTTATGTTTTTGCCAGTTGCAGTTAACTATAAACAAATGTTCATTTTAAATGTTTTATGTTTTTGCCAGTTAAAAGTCTTGCATTAACTTTTATGGGGGTAATGCATGTGTAGTGATTTCATTTTTAATGGTAATTGGAAATTGTAAACATTTATTGGCAATGGATATTTACTATGATCAGGAAGATAACTGTATTTATGTAAAATGGAAAATATTACTTCAATGTTGAGAATTGAATATAGTATAAAATATGTATAATATGCATGGTATACAAGTACAGTGTCGGGGGCTGAAAATATTCTCTAGGACCGCAAGATTTGTAGGCTTATAATAAGGTCTTGAGTTTAAACTTTCAAACATAATTCTTTTATTATAATGTTGATGTTCATCAGATTCTTTTCTTTTACTTTGTTTGTATCAATGTGATCTCCAAATTGTCACAAAACTATATACTTCAGCATAGCCTCCTCATTGCAAGGTGGTTATTGAACCACAAATTCAGTGCTGTGCCTAGGAATAAGACTGAAATTTGATCCGACCTAATCCAAAATTTGAAACATTTTATAGAGAAATTACAAAATATTACAGGCATAATCGAATATATTGTATGGTAATGGTCTAAATTTTCAACCCTGTTAATTAAATATTTCCATTTTGAAATTGCGCTTTGTGTTAAAATTGGTACTAATTTTCCAATTTATAAATGAAAAAATAACCATGTAAAAGAACTTTATGAATAAACAAACTTGTATTTTATCTTTTAATTCAAAACAATTTATTTGATTGTTAATAAGAGTTATGTTTGATCAGAATTCATATCTGATCACCATTATATACCACATGGTCAGATATAGAATACTCCCTTTTAATTTTTCCATTTGCAGTTCCCACTCCAATCTTTCAGCCCCTGACCTGTATTGTATACAATTATTGTTTTGACTCTTCTTGCAAAGAAATCTTTATATTCTCATCAATACTGTTATGTATCATCAAACATCAGAAATGTCCATTTCATCTTTGTGCATGCTATCATTCAATTAATCAGAATATCACATATGTTCGAAACTGGCTGCTGTAACATTTTTAAACTCTCCAACTTTTTATCATTAATTTGTTAGCTTTTTCATTTCACATCCTGCTTGTATTGGAATGCAATAAAAAATAGAATTGTAATGATAAGCCATTTGGTTAATACTACGGTGGAGGTTGGATGGTGGATGTTTTTGAAATCAACTACTGTACATGCCCACACATCAAGCATTTCAACTGCTCATATGAAGCATATTACAAGTTCAAATTTCTGTGACTTGGCTTTTAGTCAATAAAATGCTTCAGCAGGGTTTTTAATGATAAAACGATTATGAATAGGAAAATTGAAAAAAAACTTCAAATTCATTGCTGATCAATCAGTTTTTGACCTCCAATTATTTTCTGACGATGGGTTCTAAAATTTCCCAATTGTTCAACATAAAGTAAATCAAATTATAAATACATAATAAATAACTAAAAATCCCAGTCATTTTTAGTGGTCTTTAGTCTTTTATACTATATTGTTAGATTTTGGTTTGAAAACGATAAAGCCATTTACATGAAAAATCCTGAATTGTATTTTTATTTACTGTAATTACGGTAGTCTGACAGTTTCTGTATTGATGAATCTCGAAAATACACAAGTAAATATTGGTAAATCTAATATACCACAGCTGCTCTGCTTAAAAGGTCTATAGGTAGGCACAATGCATACATAGTAAGCAGTTTTTTAACAGAAAAGGTAAATATTTGTTAGATATAGAGTAGTTAGAGGAACTATGTTTTATCTATCATTTTCTGGTGTTAGTTTGTGATCATAAGATTTTGTGATTTGGTCACGGAAACGTAATGCTTATTTTAATGATTTGTTTGTGGCATGGTTTTTTACTTTCATTTTCTCTACCCCCAATCTTTTGTTGTTGGTTTTTTTTTTTGTTTTTATTGCTTACCTAGTTGGTGTTTGGTTTTTCTCTACTTAAGTTAGGTTGCTGTAATTTTGTTGCATGTTCTATGGTTGTTTTGCATGGAGACAGGCCTGGGAGACGTTACATGCATGTTGTCTTTGTCGTAGAAAGACTTCATCTGTAAATACGGTTTCCTGCAGATTCTTCTTCTTCTTCTTTGTACTAGATGTGCGGGGCTCTACTTCACGCACACGAGACAGAATGCCTACACGTCTATCCCTCGGAAGTAGTGGCAGGGGGCGTGACAATCCTAATGATAGTGCTCAACAAACGGAGACAAAGATTAGTGAAAGTAGACTGGCTACTCCTTCATCAGGTGGACGAATCAGCTTCAAGGGATCTGGTCTACCTATTCCAGTGGGTAACCCTAGTACGGACAGTGCAAAGTTACGGCGTATTATGCAGGACACTAGATCTCACAATGTTCAACTCAAACAGAGACCATAATAATCATATGATATTGTTATTGTGTTTGTTTGTTTACTAGATCATGTATCTGATCTGATCATATAAATATAGCTTTATTATGGAACAGTTAATTTAACCATAGATCACTGAAAATTTTATTCATTATCAATTCATTATTTGTTCATGTGTCATATTGAAGGTGTGTGTGTGTGAAGAAATAATAATTTGAAATGATGCAGCTTTTAATGAAATTGATTTGATTATCAATTTGATCATGTATAACATTTTAAATTCATTTAATCAGCAAGAACTTTTTTTAAATATCCATTTCTCTGCAATATTATTGATAGACAGAAAGATAGAGAGAATGAGAGAGGACTGGATGGATGCATATATTTTAGATCTGTGGTAAGAATGGTAGCTGTTAAGTTATATGTGATGATACAGTATATATATATTTTTAATTTGGTGATATTGTTTTATAACATGGAAGATTTTTGTAATTATTTGTTATTGCATTGCATTGTTTTATTGTTGAAAGAACAATATCTCATTACTGTAAAGTGTTTCTGTTTGCCAAGTTGTCAAAACCCAGAATAATCATTTCTCATCATGGCATGTGTATTTGAGTTCCTTTTTAACCAGTATTACCTCTCAAGTATTGGTTGCTAGCAATAGAACTTTAAATGTTTTCATGGTAATTTGGTTGGCAGCTGTACCGCGTGATCCAACACCCCTTAACGTTTGTGTGGAACATTTTGGAATTCATTTATGTCCAGAATACCTGGAATAACGTCTTTTTGCAGGAAAGTGGAACTGATATGATTCATTTCAAATGGAAATAATTGTTTTGTACAACCATTAGGGTATCATGTGGTACAGCGACAAACCCCATTGATCATTGCAATTACATGTATGAATGTTTATGAGGAAAGTGTTTGCAGATAATGTTAGCTCAGCTTACCCGATTGTAAAAGTAGCTATTGTCATGTTGTATTCATCTCCAATGGTATATTACCTTCATTTTATTGTTTTAAGTGGGAGGCGATGATTCTAGCTGGTTAGAATGGTCGTAAATTGATTACTTACATGTATAATTGAGGAAATCATAGAATGTTGTCAGAAGAAATGGAGTAAACACTTATAATGCCCCCCCCTAAGTGTTTACTCCATTTCTTCTGACAACATTCTCTCTGGGTTAAGTAGATGTGCCATTGGCTCTCATATTTTATTCATGCACATGGTTGGGAAAAACATGGATTTCCCAGTTGGGGTTCATTTGGTGGACACTTTTGAAATGCCATCCCATTCAGTTACACCTTGTCTTTCTTGTTGGTATGCTTATTATATATTTTGAACCTAACTTACACTTGTAATGGAATAAGAGAGATAAATGTGAGAGGTAACAGACCACCTGAGCAATCAATTACTCCAGGCCACTGGCTATTCCAGTGTTCACACATTCACCACTTTCCATTGTCTGTAAACTTTTCATTTAAAAGACTTTTTTCTCCAGGAGTACCTGTGGCTATTGACCTTAAAATGTTAATAAAATGGTAATTTTATTACAGTTTGGATTTCCTCAGGTTTAAGTCCCATGGATTTAAAACAAGTTGATAATTTATACTTGTAAGGTTGTTACCTGCCTTAAATTAAGGCTTGAATTGTCTTCTTCAAATTGCCAATAGGGTCTTTAAGTCTCATCATGTGACCATATGAGTTTGTGATTTCTGGGTACAAATACCCAAGAATCTGTTTAATTAGAGAGTAAATTAAACATTGTCTAACATCTATTCATCTTTTGCTTTTGATGTATTTGACGGCAACATTTGCTCTCTTGCATCAAATTGCTTTAACATTTTCATATCTGGGTATGAAATAAAAGATTCATGTTGAGACTTAAAGACCTAATATGGTTTATTTTAGTATACTGTAGGCATGGTTATTTTTGCTGGTGGTTAATTTTACCAATTTTGTCATTCTAGTCATTTCTGGTGGGGGCTACATTCACAATTTTTTTTCCAGTGTACTTTCTGCTGGTAATTTTCAAGGGGGGATTTTGCAATATTTCATTCACCAATTTTGTGGAAATTACCCAAACCGAAAATAATCATGTTTACAGCATATAGAAATTGCTGTGGTCAGATATTTAAACCATAAATATGGTTAGTGATTATAAACGTCAGTTCAATAGTTAACATAAATAATAATTATTATACAAAGTTGTTAGTCAGTACACAGATTGTCAGATATCTGCAATAGATGTGATAATGATATATAATAGACTATCAGATATGGTATATATTATCATATATAGAGCTCTGTTCTTTTCTGTCAATAAATGCTTCATTTGTTTTATTTTTGTGTTCCTTTATCATCAACATTGAACAATTAGATACAGAATGAACAATTTTCATTCATTATGCAGTATTTGGCATTTCTTCTCAATTTTCCCAAACACCCATCCAATGGGCAAAAACAGCTTTGAAACATGGATGTTTGTATGTGGGAAGCAGAGGTTCAAACCCTTTGACCTAGACTTGAAAATTGCCATTGGCCATTGCACACTCTACATATAGAAATGAAAGTTACAGTTTGTGTCAGAAGAGACCTTTTCAACTTATGCCGTGTCACAATTGATGTGGCATGCTATAGAACCTTCCTTGCATATTGCCTTGAGCGCAAAGGAACAAATTTCTGCCACTTAACCTGGAAAGTTGGTTAAGTTTGATATATGTGAAATAATCAAACTTGGGGGTAAAACTCCACTTAAAGAATCAATTATACACTACTTAAGTGCCGTCTAAGTGAAACTCATTTGGTTGAAAAACGTGAAAGAGGGTTACAGTTATGAAATTACCTACACAAGTGTGAAGATTTATAAATAAAAATAAAGCAGGAATTGATAATTTAAGAATTTTTGAAATGTTGTTGCATTTTTTTATGGAAATTATGAAAAAAAAATGTACTACTTAGATGACCCTTAATACAAGACAATTTAATAATAGCATAATTTCAGTAATGTTTCTTTGAGAAAAAGTTTTATACAGATGTTTTGTTTCATATTGAATCAATGAATGGTACAAATAAATGGAACATCGTAAAAAATTCTGAAGATTGTATTTGTAATCAATAGTGGAACATAGATAGGTATGTATAAAATTGGTGTAAGAGAGAAATGTGGAGTGACAGTGTCTTTGTATGGCTTATTATGTTTGTATTTTATTGTTTCAAAATTAAGCCAAAACTTTTAAATTAATTATCCATTAATCTTCACATTGCAGCTGAATCTCCCAGACCTTACTCCAGGGAACGTGAACGAAGAACTAGCACACGGTTACATCGTGGAATACCTACTGGAGCAGAATTACAGAGGGATAGCACAAGAATATCCACGGCACCAATGCAACCTGGTATGGTTCCTATGAACTCTGCAATGAGACGTGGAAGTGCTTCTAAAGATGGCGATATGCCTGGTCGAACAGGTTCTTCACGACATGTACGAAAATGAGCATATCTAACAGACCAAAGTTTGTGTATGATGTTTTCATTGGGATAATCTCAAAATATTTAAATGGTTATGAATTGGAACAAATCTGTTTCTTTATAACTTTTTTGAACAGAAAAGTGATGAAACATATATGTGAAATAAATAAAAATATATATATAGTGCCAATATGATGAATGTGTTTACATGGTGTACAAAAGATCCCCTTTGTGATAATGGATTTTCTTGTGATTGAGTGACGAGAGATATAAATAAACCAGCATGTCGATAAAAAATGAATATTTATCAACATTTTTATGTGTGTGTATTATAAATATTAATTTTATTAAGATCTCTGATTTAAATTTGACACTCATACCTTTATGTTTCTTTATTATTATCATGTTTTGATCGACAAAACATTTTATATCATAAATTCTAATGTGACCTGCATTTTCCTTCATATCAAACATGGAGGAAACCACCTCATGAAATATTCTTCTACATGTGATCTCCAGCCTGTGCATTTTTTGAGGATATACTTTGGGTAGATTATTTCTTAGACACCAAACATGTTTCCTTGTTTGAATGATTGCTTAAATTTCAATGCTGTATCATGCTCTTCAGTCAACAAATGCATGTACTTACATTCTTACACAGGTAACTTGATCGTATATGAGCACAGGTAATCAAAAATTTTAATTTATCAGGCCAGAAGTTGTATTTGTGATTTATGTGTAGATAACTGCTGTACTACTTTTCTTGTTACTTGGCAAGAACCACATATGAAACATTTGAGATCAATTTTGTATCCCTTCCTCAAATGTTCATAAATTTGATGTACAGATAGATATTTTATTTGGAATATATCATCTATAATATATCTTGAGGTGTCAAGTTTTTAGTAAAAAGTTTGTATAACATAATGTAAATTATAGTACACTAACTTGCAAGTAGATCGCCAAAGAAATGCCAGACCAGAAGTGTGGTGGTAATATTTTTCATTAATTTGTCCGTCCATTCACAAGGTCCTGTCCTTTTTCATTACCTAAGTCTGCAGTCATTCAAAGTTGTCAGTGCTCATATTGACAATGTACACAAGGTTGTTGACAAAAATCTTTTGTAAAATCTTAAAACATGTTAAAATTTATACATTGTACAAAGAACTTGCATAAGACTCGAAGGCATTTTGAGCTATTTCTACAGAAGTTTTTTTTTCAAATCAGCATCCTGTTGTGTTGTAACTGAAGGACATGTGAGATGTATAAGTGAACTATTTGTTTCAAATTCAGTTTTTTATCATGTTTCTTTCAGGTTTGATTTGAATTGATTGATTGATATGGAATTTGAGCTTAATGAGAATGCCTGAAGTGTGGTTTTGAAGTAATGCTTGTACGATTTATTTATTAACGAGTCTATTTTTTGAAGCAATATTGCCTAATAAGTGACCTCTAAACTATATATTATATCCATAATTGTACATATAAATGTAATAAGTTGTACCGGTAGTTTGAATTACGTATCATGTGCTATTGGTCTATTTTAAGTTTATACTGTATGCTGAGGTGTTTTCTTTGTTCTAGATGTCGGACAAGATCTTACTGTTTTCAGTTGCATACTTTTGTCATTCCTAATTCGTAATGTTTTGATTTTGAAACTCATTAAAGAGCTTAGGATTGAGAAAATTCCAGTCATAAACTGTTAATTAGAAAATTTTCGCGTCAGTTAAATTTGGCAAGATTGCCATTTCAAGATCCTTGAAATCATATTTGAATTTTGATGTCATAAAAAGATGGCTAGTGTTAATGCAATTGAATTACATCAAAATAAAAAAATCTTGAAAGATTTATTTTCATGTCTAGTACTGTTGCGAATTTACATGTAAATTAAACTAGTGTGAAAATTTCCCTATTTACAGTAATGCCTGACAATAAATTTCAACTATGATGTTTTCCGATACCAGCTTTTATCATATTTCCAGGTACTTCACAAAACCATAATCATTATTACCAAAACCCTGCTTATTAGAAACTGTAGCCACTTTTCCAAAAATTTACGCTTTCTTGTGGCATCATTTTACTAGGTACAATGTCAGTCTTGGCTCTAAAAATCTGGTGGCGGGCACTGTAGATGACATCACAAATTACCTGACAAAATTATTGATAAAAGTAAGTAGTATTGGTCACATGCTCAAGGTTCACAATACCACTTTCATGTATGATTTTCAGTTTGAAGAGAAATTGAAAATTTTACGAAGTGTACAGACATTTTGAAATAATATATTGAGCCGAGACTAACATTGTACATTAGGTCACGTCTTATTAAAATGATCCCACTAGGAGAAAAAAAAATGATAAAATTGGCTACAATCTCTGATTAGCTGGGTTTTAGTAATAATGAATATGGTATAATCAGCTCATAGTCATCCCACTTTGTAAGTCACTTCATTATTGTACTACTGTCGGTACACAATGTTTTATTGGTTGTTTCTTGGGGCCAAAAATTGTAATATGTTTTATATGAATAACTATTTTATTGAGGAGCATTATTACATGCAACACCATTAAGTTTTGAATCCATAGTATTCCACAGTTGACAAGGAATTGCTAGTTTTGAGCAATTGTATCTGATGCTTTTAATTACTAGTATTGTGTTCCATAAGCTAAATAGAAAAACACAATTACATAATATAGTCTGTGGTCTGTCCATATTCTGGTCTGCACATTGGTCGATAGTCCACACTCGTTTTGACATGTAGATGCACATGTGTACATTAACAAGGAAGACGTGTTATATTTTTAAAAAAAAAAATGAACTAAAATTGATAATCAGTAGGTTATGTATAACAGATAATTGGCTTTAAAAAATTTGAAACTAGTTTTATGATTGATGATCAGATATGAATCATTTTTTAGTCAAGGTCGTAGATTTTGACTAAAGGGCAAACATTTAAAATACAATAAATATTCCCATCCATGAATGAATTTGCCACCCACCCACACACGCACACACACACACACTGAAGAATGTCTTGTAGATCACAATTTGAAATTGTTGAAACTATTAAGGAGGAAGTTGGGAGACATGGTGTGGTCTTGGGCTAATATTGAAATAACTGAATGGCAAGGTTTTGTTATTAGACCAAAATGTTTTACAATACATTTTCTGTCAAATGCTGCTGGTGGCAAAGTGTTCCTCGAAAAACATCATGTTTTAATCAAAAATGATGTATGTTTGTAATCTTTGTGTGCAGTCTTTTTTTCACTTTAAGTAACCGTTTTGTTTTTAGTGTGTTAGTCCTTTGTGTATAAATAACAAAACATTTATAATATGGAATACCTGTGTATGTATGTATGACTGATGGATGAATTGTATGTATATTTTGTACATAAATCATAATGAATGTAAACAAAGAGTAAATTATGAAAAAGTAATAAATTGTACATATGAAAACAAAATAGACTTGATTTTCTTAGGTTTGTACCCGGTAAACAAGGCTTCAGTTTCATAATTATCCCTTAACTAAGATTTTCCATAAATGAAATTTAGGAAATTCTGTCACTCTTTTATGGCGCTCTGAATACAAGAGAGAGAGAGAGAAATCAACTACCTAGAATACTGTAGTAAGAATACTTAGGTTATAAGCTTGAAGCAATCTTCCAAATGGCATCTGAAATAACATGGATATCTTGAAAAATAACAAAATTGCCAAGATTAAAATTAAGGATAATCTTAGTTGAAGAATGATTGTGAGACCAGGATGAAGAATGATTGTGAGACAAGGATTAAGTCTTTAATATGCAGATAGATGTGGACAAATTAATATGGTATTGTACTATTGCAGTCAAACCCATCATAACACTATTTCTATGGAATAAAATATCAAATGTTTTGAGATGCAAGCATACAGGTAAATGCCCGCTTGGTTTGTGGGTTCAAATCCCAGCCAGGGGTCTAACAAAGACTTGAAAATAGCCAAACCTGTCTATAAAGGCAATCAGAGAAGTAAAAGTTGTTTTTATGGACAGGTGGTCCTTATATAAATGTTCAATAACAAGGATAAAGTGAAATTTGGATAAATTTTTACTGGCCTTTAAAACCAGGTGACCTTTATACAGAGGTGGCCTGACAGGTTTGACTGTAGGTAGTGACTGTCTTTCACCAAACGCCCAACATTTAGAAATAAAAGTCACTAGATTCTTCGGAAAAAGACCTTAAAAACTGATGACACAGTGTCATGGCAGGTGTGGCAAATTAAAGAACCCTCCCTGCACATTGCCCCGAGTGTCAAAATTTGTCACTTCGCCTATAACTGGCCACGTCTCAGTATAAGTAATACTCTTTACTGGGATGTA
Organism: Anadara kagoshimensis; assembly: GCA_021292105.1. Lineage (NCBI taxonomy): Eukaryota > Metazoa > Mollusca > Bivalvia > Arcoida > Arcidae > Anadara > Anadara kagoshimensis. The sequence goes on from CM037861.1 coordinate 32,382,174, forward strand.
TAACCCCATCCAATCAATCATCTTGGTTCTATTTATTAAGTATTGTAAACAAAAAAACTCTGTTGTGTGGTTCATTTCATGGGTTACTGAGGTAATTGGCTAAGATAAATAAAATCGGACAACTGCAACTGTGAAACTTGTATGCCCTACTTCTTTTTTTTCAAAATTTGAGTATGTGTTTTAATGCTTTAATCAAACACATGGATCCTTGTCCAAACAAAAAAACCTTTGAAACTAAATTTACTTTTAAACTGTAGTTGTAGAACATTGTAAGAGTAGTATTATTCATGGTGTACTAATTTTTGCTTATTTCACAATCCAAAAATTGAAACCCACATAAAAACATTTTCAATCTTAAAGTTCATAAATCCATGAATATTCCGCCTCTGCATCCCTTGGAAAGGTAGGAAATTAGAAAAACTTGAACATTTGATCCAATATATTTATAGTATCCTTGTTGGCTTTATAAAATTTTATTTCATATTCTATCCTTAATTATTTAAATTTATATTTTTATTTTTAAATTTTATGTTTTTTTTACTGAGAGCAAGGCAAACTACATTGCTAGAAATCAAATCCAAGTAAAATTTAGAAATTCATATAACCAAGATGTATAAATATCAAGGTTCAAATCAAGCTGATTTGAGTAATGGTGTTTAACATCTCACGGTCTCAGTCAAGAATATTTCACAAATATCGAGACTTCGCCAGCTATAGGCAAAGATGCAGAATTTTTGCCTGTGCATTGCACTAACTGCATTATGCAGCATGGTTCTTTATCGTGCTATGCTTGCAGTGACACGGGACTGCCTTTATTTTAGGTTACTATCCAAAAGAACTGTGATTTTCATTTCCTGATACCGAGTGCTTGGCGAAAGAAAAGTCACCACCCACTTCAAGTCTTGGGTCGAACCCGGTCGGGGTTCGAACCGACAACTCCCCACTTACAGAGCAAGCACTATACTATCTGGGCTACCACAGTGGTCAGGTTTAAATCAAGGAAGCCAATGTTAACAAGTTAAAGTCAAACACAAACATATAGTTCAATGTTCAAATCACAATCCCAAAAGCAAAGTAAAATCTTTAAAACTGGCAAATTATGTAAAAACATGGAATTTCATCAGAGAAGTGAGACCAGTTGCTCTGGAAGGGTAAATACCTCCTGTTTAGCTGGTCAAACCCACCACGTGTGAAATAAAAATTGAATGACAGAAATATGAAACTATGGAACGTGAAATATCTACCAGGATAATTCATTAAGTAGGAGAAGCAGGTATATTGCTGTATAGAAACGAAAGTTGACAATAGAAACGAAGCACTTAAGTGCTAATCTACACCGTAGTTGCAAATATTTTTTCTTGCAGATATGACTAAGTGGTCGATAAAGACATTGGTTCATATGATTGTAGTAACTATTTAATATCACCAGTACCAATCCTCCCCCACTTGCCACTGAGAATGACCAATTACTGCATAAATATTTAGAGCAATAAATGCATATTGACTGTTGAAGTAAAATTATCAGAACAGACATGCAAGGAACATTAATTTATCATAAGTATCATAATGAATCTACAGTACAGACCTCTTGAAAGTTTAATACTAGGTTTATGAAAATGTGTCAATGCAGAGTGGCATAGATTTAGATAGTTGGTGACCAAGAAGCTGCCAAGAGCTAAATATCAACTGCTGAAAAGCTGTCGAGATATAGGTAACAAGGTGCCTAGATCAGCTTTTGATTAAGCACTAATTTGTTATATCGGTATTCAAACTGTCAACAGGTTTATACTGTATGTGACTCAGGATGGACTACTTTTTATTTGGTTTTATTAATGTACCAGACTACCAGGTTATGATGACAGATCCTGCAGTATTTAATTCTTGATGCCTTTATGTCAACAGATCTAATATTACATGACTGAAGATTCATACATCACAATAGAACGGATATATTCCATTCACTTTTATTTCCAAGGTGCACTATTTCCAACGAATGCTTGCTTCATAGCGAGGTGAACTTTTCCAATAATCTAAGTGACAGCAACCTGGTGTCTACACTGCACTTCGCCATATAAAAATTGAAAGTAATAACGTTTGTTATATAGATGTAGCTTCATATTTAACCTTTTGAAATAACTAAGATGTAAAAATATCATGTTCAAATCAAACATCCAATATTAAACAGTTAAAGATCACTTCTAATATAGACATACTACGTTATTTATAGTCGTTTACAATTCTTTTTGAATTGTAAAAATGCAAGTGACAAAGGGTGATTAAATATACCAATCCATGCTCAAATCACAAACAAAAAGACAATGGAACTCTTGTAACACTAATTACTAAGATCTACTAGTACCTTAAAAGGATGTTGAATATAGCTGCTTAAATTATTATTGTCACAAGTAGTCTAAAAAATAAAACTAAAATGATATTGTAGTGTTCATTTAATCTAATTTAAAAAAATGTTTCCGATTATTGCTGATTTTTCTTAAGTCGGTATAAAAAGTACACAATGAATGAGCATATACATAAAATAAAGTCTTTAAGGCCACCTGTCACCAAATTTATTACATTTTTAATTTTGGCTATAGGTAGAGTTGTCAATAATGATGTGTCTGACGGTTATACACACTGCATATACACTGTATATACACCTGTTATACACATATATATTTCTTAATTACAGGGAAAAATTTTTTAATCATATTTTTATTAAGTAACTTTTCGGAAAATAGCACTAATAGAAAAAAAACATTGGTGAAAGGTGACCTTTAAGAATAGTACCTATAAAATAACCTAACAATCAAATGTCGTAATTATTCATTAATTAATTTTAATTTTTAATATTTTTTTTAATAAATTAATTAAATTCTTCTTTGTTTCAAGCATTTTGATTAGTCATATCTTTTCTATAATTTTTGCTTTAAATGATTGCAAGAGAAAATTGGCTCTTAGTAATGCTATGTTATAATGGACAACACACTGAAACATTTGAGTACTACCCATATACTATACATTTATTGCCTTTGAGTAAGGGAGATATGAACATTTGTTCACCCACAACAAATCACATTTCCCCAGAGGAATATATGACTTGTTAAAGGTGAACAAATGTTCATATCTCCCTCACTCAAAGGCAATAAATTGTTTATTATACCGAAATGAAAGATCACCATGATAATAAAAAGAAAGTTGGTTTTATAATCGTTTGAAAATAACATATATCTCTCTTTCAGTTTTTGCTCCTATCTGATATCGTCGGAGACTCTATCGATGGAGTCATTGAGACGTTATTGTGTGTTCTGAAGGGGTGGGATATGGTGTTTTCAGAGGGATACACAATGATTTTTCCACTCTGATGACATGATCCAACGATCCAATCAAATGTTAAATATTTGAAATGTTTAACCGAATAATTTATTAACTACATTTTTATGTGTGTTTTAAATACAAGTCTTTCAATAATTATATACACAATTCACTAACCATCATATTTGTCGGAATTCATGATTTTTGCAGTCAATAGTCAAATAGGGATTAAAACCCTGTAAATTTCTATGACAACCCTTATCAGGGCCCAGATAGATATTTGTACAGTGCTCGGCACTTTGCTGAGCCAGTAAGACAATCCACTCATAGCAATTTACCTTGGCATTGTTAATGGTGAAATTATTTACACATGTAAATGTTTTGATATGAATTTAGTCCACAACTATTGGGGTTGAAATGCTTTTTTTAACATTCCATCTACCCTCACATTGTACATGTCTGGTCAACTCATGTTGATGATCAAACATGCTAGATTCAAACATTTATGTGATACAAACATTCAATCGGCACTGTGGCGGGTAACTTGTGCAACACCACCTGTCCAAACACAAATGTACTTATCAGGACAAGTGGACTAGTCAATAATCTAAGCCATGCTTATATTCTGATGAGGATAAAACAATGATTGTTTTATTGTTTAAAATTGTAAATAACAAGTAAATATAAATTTTCTTTTCGCCGCATTTCAGGTTACACAGTAGTTATATAAGAGACGGTCCATGGTCAACATTCCCTCTGTTTTCTTGGTCACCAGGATTACATTCCCTGATAAATTCTCTTCCTAGTATCTCCTTTTATTTTCACTATACTGACATAAAGCTACACCAGCTTTTTCTAAACGGTCTTTATATTCCACATGCTGCAAAAATATACCAAAAATAAAAACTATTATAATTTTTGGAAATGAAAAGTAAGCATGCGATATAGGTGGGGTTGGGGGCCATACTCTTACATATGTTTTGTCGGAGTTGGTTATACATATGTATATCATTGCTATGTTTCCATCCCTGGCATTGGCTTCTAATTTCTGAAAATTTCTATCAACAAGTAACCTATTTTAGCAAATTTATAAAATTTACTTTAAAAGGACTATACATGTTTTTTTCAAAAATTTTGAAAATTTTATTACTAAGAATTATAAAATTATAGAAACCTAGTCATTGTATTGTTCAGTACATACATGTAGATTTTCAAACACTTGATCAGGTCATTAATTAAATAGCAAATGTAATGAAATACTTGTTGAGACGGGCACATGAAATTTCAGAGAAAATTAAAGTATTCCTAGTGAACATTTGAGTAAGAGATTTTAAATATTATCCTACCTGTATTTTACGATGGACATTTTAGCAACAGTTTAAATCTACTCACAACTCCAGTTTGAAGTGTAGAGAGAAAACAAGCTGAATATCTGAGAGAATCTTATCAGAAATATGCAAATGATAAAGTAGATCGCTATAGATTTACACATACTCTGGTATTTAAATATTAGGCTAGAACAGATATGTGAATTTTACTTTAGCTTTCGATGATCCTGTAAATTTTACCAAGTTTTTACAGTGTAATGAAATGTAGTGCTTTTAATGGACTTTATGAATTTTTATTTGGTGCTTTTCAAAAACTTTATCCTGCTCAAATTTCTACTTCAACATCCCTTGGGTGAGCAGACGTCTAGTAACGGAAGAGATTAAGACAAAATGTCAATCAAATGTCTATTTGGAATTTTGCTCAAATGGGTTAAAATGCTGTCATTCATATGTCCATTACTTCGTCGCTCAGACGTTCGTTTACTTTCGCTCTTTTGTCCCATGCTTTTGCTCAAATGTCTAACGCCGATTGAGACAACCACAATTAAATGTACAAAAAATTAGATGCCAAATGTTAACTAGACTTAGAACTTACTGAGCAGATACTAATTTTTTATGGCTTTGCCCTTCATCGAATTTGGAATGCGCTACACAATCTTGCATTAAACCTCTTGAAATACCATGATCAGAATGTTTTCTCAAATAAACACGGAGGATATTTCACAATGAATAACATTGAATTTGGCCATTGTTTTGTCGAGTAAATCTACGTTCTATATTTCAAATTTGAATTGCTTACAACTACTATGTCCCTCAATCCCTTTCCAGCAGATGTCAAAATCAAGTAGGACGTCTACACAGATACCTTATAATTATTCTCAGGTACGCCTTCATATCCGTACATAGCTCCATACCAACATGCTGCCATGGTACCGGTACAGTCACTGTCACCTCCATGAAACATACCTCTAAAATAGAGAGGCATTGTACTGTAAACCAACCTTTATTCGCAAGCAATTAACTTTCTTTATTTTAAAATAATCGTGAAAGTTAATCGCTGGGAATTTGTTTCCGAAAATGGTTTTATTTAACCAAATATTGAGCTAAAGTCGATACTGCAAAAGTTAATACATGTAATCCTGAAATGGGTTTGGTAAAAGAGTGAAAGTGAAAGTTAATAACAGCGAATAAAAGTTGGTTTACAGTAATCAGTAAGTCTGTGCTTAAAACCACTCAGCCATGACTAAATATCAAGGCAGTTTTGTTAGTAAAACATAAAAATACTAGAAAACCTTCACAGACAAACAGCATAATTTAAGTTTAAGCTTTTTACAAACAATCTGTCTCACCTTTTACACAGTTCATTCCAACGATGTGCAACATCATCTTTATAGGTTTGCATACCAAGGAAAGCATCATACCTAAAATTTTATTGTTTAAATCTACATCAGCAATTTTTGCACCTTACATGAGAGAGAGGAGTGTAGTAATTTTGCAATGTATATAAAAGCACAAAAATCTAGTCCTTGAATGTTGCTTAATGTTGCATCAGTAATTTTTCAGCTATTCCTGACCAGAACTACTTTATTCATATCTATGCAATAATCTATGAACAAGTTTGTGTATACGTGTGAAGTGTAAGTGTGTTGTTTTTGGTCTGCCTTATACCAACGTGAACTCAAGGCGACTTTAAGGAGCTAGTTCACCGAGTCAGTACGCTGCAGACAAGCGTACAACTTCCCCAGTCACATAATACTGACATCAGGTAAAACAGTAAAGGCCAACAGCAAGGAAAATTCACTTTCCCACAATTGGTCTAAGCGGGACTGGAACTCACAGCGATGAGAGATCCTATATTAGAAGCAGGCATGGGGCGAATTACATTGCAATGTAATGCATTATATTACAATTACTTTGACAAACGTAGCATTATATTACAATTACAATTACATGTATTTTGGAAAGTAATGCATTACATTACAATTACTTTACCAAAGTAATGCATTATATTACACATTACATTTCATAAAGAATCCAAACATATAAATACGATATGTTTCGGATTCAGAATTTGAAATTGAAATTTTGGGTTCTTTTTCTATAAAGTTCTTATGTTTTGATTTTCACCTGTTGAAAACAGGAGTATATATAGTCAATAAGTGTATGTATAGATTATTTTTGCGTTTGGTCATTCAACTGATATTTCTGCTGTTTACCAGTAGGTTTTACAAAATTTGTCAAAGTTGATTGTTCATCTATGTCAGGTTTTTTATCATCCAAATATACATTTCTGTTTTACTCTAAAAATTAAGAAGAAAAAAAACCAGAGATGCTGTAAGGAATTTTTTCATATTATATGTTTTTATTTTTTATTTATTTTATTCACTGAATGTTTCTTAATTACCATTAAATCAAAACAGTAAAAGGGGTTGATAGGTATACAAACTAATTAGTGGTATTGTCAGGTGTAAATTATAAACCATACTTAACAAATAACTTCTTTAATCATTAAAGATAGGTTACCTTAATAGCATATAAAAAGGATTACAAAAAAAAACGATTTCTGGTAAAAATAAAATTGTTTTAATCACAGGTTATCAGTTAAAGCAAAATTACAAATTATTGTAGTTACTGAAACTTATATTTAGATATGTTGCAAATTTTGATGTGATCTTTAGACTTCCCGATAGTACTAATAACAGCATTTGCATTTTGCTTTAAAATGTATTTTTATCCTTTACATTTGTTGGAAATTCAAAATGATCTGAAGTATACTAACTTTTTAGCATTTTATATAGTTTTAGTATTAAGGTTGAATGAAATAAATCATTAGTTTGACAAATTAACAGTTCAAAGTTACAATTTTTCTAGACATCAATTTTCATATTTTATAATAGGGAAAAAAGTAGCCTGTAGGTACTTACTAGCCCTGAATTGTAATGGTAATAATATCTAACATTTAATACAGAGAAGTAATGCTATGTAATGCCATGTAATGCTTAAATTACATGCATTTTTGTCTATGTAATGCATTACATTACAATTACATGTAATGCAAAAATTAGGGCATTACACATTACATGCATTACTTTAAGAAATGTAATGCATTACAGGTCATTACAATTACAAATTAGCATTACCCCATGCCTGATTAGAAGTGTACAATATCTTTAAGGATACTGGCCTACAATCTCCTACTGTATTTCCATAAATGGAGTGCACATGGTTTTTTTTAAAGAACCAAGGAAAAGAAAAACGCTCATTCTGATATGCAGCTGACAAGGACTAAACCTTTACCGATAAGACATAGCAAGTAAGAAACCTAATGTCTTGACCAAATTGCCTCTACTGTAACCTGACCACTACAGTAGCTCCATTAGTGGAAGGTCTTGGGTTCAACCCCGACCCGGTCTGACCCAAGACTTGAAAGAGGGAGGTGATTGTTCTTTTGCCAAGTACTCGGCATTGCGGTTCTTTTGGATGGGAACTTAAAATAAACAAGGTGTCGTGTCACGGTAGGCGTGGTACGATAAAGAACCCTGCTATATAATGCCATAAGTCCACCGCAACTGCAAAATTTCTGTACCTTTGTCTATAGCTGGCAATGTCTCGATATAAGTCAAATATTCTTGACTCGGACATTAAACACAAGTACTGAAATCAACTCTATCGTTATTTAAAGACCTGTGAAAAGCATAAAATATAAAATAAATATTATAACTTACGCTATCATTGGTGCATCATGTCCACTTGAACCTCCCCATCCAGAGAAGCTAACAGATTTGTAAAACTCATCTCTCTCTTTAGGACCATATGGACTTTTAAAGACTGGTTTACCTGTGCCATCTCTTATATTCCTCTCTTTTAAATAAGTTTTCCATTTCTCCTCAAAGTAATCCCTATATGAATTTAAAAAGGGAAATTTTACTGGTGAAAGGTATGCCAAATATTTTAATATCATAATAAATCAAAAGCACTTGAATATCATATAACTTTTATATTGTAAAGGGAGAGCATTCTAGTGTCTGGAAAGACCCCCTACAACTTTACATTTTTTGAAAATTGGAAGAGCTTTCAATATTCATAACCTTATTGTTTTTCTATATACCGGTATATAGTGTGTTAAAGGGATACTGAAGTCTGGCGGATTATGACCAAAATCGATAGTTATAAGTACAATATTAATAATAAAATTTAAAAAATAAAAAAATATTCTATTAAGATATATATTTTGCTATTTGAAAATTGCCGAAAATCATCGCTGCAGCTCTTTTGTGTTGGAGGTGAGAAAAACACCCTGTGACGTCATGTGTGAACAAACCTCGCCATGCTATCAATAGTGTGGTTACAGTATAGTGTAAAAGTTGTTAAAATTATTGTTTAAGTATGGTTTTGTGTGCGACCCTTGGTTGTAAATATAATTAAAAAATTATAATAACTTAGAACTTGTCTCTATTTAGACCTATTTTAAATTGAATAATGACCAATATCGGCAAAATAACACAGGGATCTATGCATCTACTGACCTAAAATTATAATGTTTTTTATTTTTTTTTTATTTTTCACGATAAATCGATTAGATCTCAATTTATTTAAAATAGAATTTACATCCCTTTCTCGCATACAGGTAATTAAGAGATTATCAGTAACCTACAGTACCTTTAGATCATGTTTATTAGACATTCCATCGCCGGTAATCAAGAGGTAGATCTACCTTACAATATACAACATAGATCTGTAGATTGATAGGTGTTAATAAATTAAGTGATCTAAAGTCTTCATGATATCCCATATTAAATGTAAGTGTCCTTTTTTGGAATTTTGGAAAGATGGGTTAAAAATTATTAAAATACTTCAAAAGATTGATGTTCGAACGTATGAATTCATGGATCGACTGACTGGCGGTATGAAATTAAAATGATTTAAATTAATGAAATATTCCTATTCGTAAATTCAATTTTAAACATAAAAAACTCTATAAAAAAATTTAATCCCCCCCCCGCTTCTCATGTCATGACGCGAAGAAAAAAGAAGAAGAAAAGTCAGTTTGAATGCTGACGGCGAGAGTTCACCGAGACCCGTCCTTTAGAAAAAAAATTGTATAAATTTACTTTTAAATTAAGTTTTTAATTTTTAAATCATTCCATCCATATGATAACGTTTTCAATTAGAATTGACTACAAATTTCATGAAAATCGCTGAAAAAACCAAGATAAAGAATAATATCCACGGTAAATGTTAGTACATTTGTATCATTTAAAATTCTATACAGCTGTTTATGTTTACCGTATCATTCATAATTTCTGCTACTTCGTCAGTTTCACATCTTGATATAAATAGAATTATCTTGACTACGATTTTGTCTTACAAGTTATCTTGAAAAAATGAAATCATCAAAGACATGGATTATACAATTCAAGAGATAATTATAGCTAGTGACATCTTGATATAAATGAAATAATCTTGATGCATATAATACAATCCAAGTAATATTTATTGGCATGACCGATGACATTTTGATATAAGTGAAATTATTGTGAGATGTGAAGATGTTTGTAGCAATAACTTAAGTACAAATAATTATTACATGTATAAACTAAAGAGAATGCATTGTCAACTTTTCATAGTTTTAAAAATACAGCTTATTTCCATTCAATAGTACATATAAAGAAATAGGGAAAAAATTATAGATTTAAAATTTTTGCTTGTTTCTGCACAATTAGTGATTACAAGTCTGGCTGTTATCCTTAAAACCCAACATAGTTCTATCTTCTGAAAGAAGCACGTCTTTTATTTTCCAAACTATACACAGGATGGAATGGCTCTAGATATTCTGTTTATTGTGTAACCAGAAGATGATCTGACGATGAAACACATTAAATTAAAAATTAAAAAGTGAAATTATATTCTTTGCTGCATTTTCCCCTTTCCTGTTACATTTGGGGGGTCGTCCGACCATGGGCATTGGCTGAGCGACAAGTTGGTCCCAGGGATTGGAACCTGGTGGTTTCGATTCAAGCGAGACTAATAGAAAAAAACGATAAGAGGAATGTGGCGGACCGGGTATCTCAATCGGAAGAGCGTCCAGCTAGTGTTAGAATGCTCTCGGGTTCGGGTCCCGGTTTAGCAGCTGCATTTATCCTTTTCTGTTAGTACATAAAAAGTATCTATCCCTCTTCCGATTTATAAATGCTTGTTATTATTTTTTCATATAATTATTATTATTATTATTAATATTATTTTAATGCATATTAACACCATTTTCTGGATGGACCTATTCATCTATTTATTTAAATTAAATAAATTATTAATTATTTATTATAAATAAATAAATAAATAAATAAATATAAGTAAAAGTCTGTATTAGTTATTGTGAAAATGATGTTTTTGAAAATTCTCTCAAAATGATTCAATAAATATTTATAAATTATGAGACTATCAGCTTCTTAAAACAAGGTGTGTATAAAATACACAACCACTGAAGCAGTAATAGGGTTGCTTGATATACAGGAAGCGTCAATATACATGTTAGTTAATTAATAACTGGATTAAGTACACTCCGACATATAACTAGTCAGTCAATTAAGGGCTTAATTACAGGTAACTCGTAAGTACAGGGTATATAATGCGACACTTCCGTATATATAAGCAGTAGTTCTGAAGTTTGTTTGTTCACACATGACGTCACAGCCTGTTTTTGTACCTCCCGATTGAAGAGTTCCAAAATGGCCCAAGGTTACGAATTTGATTTTTTAAACTTTAATATCTTTTTTATTTCGGCGAATAAAATTGTGAAATTTTAAATATTATAATAATTTACCATAAATTATCATATTTTGGTCAAATTGGCTAGACTTCAGTATCCCTTTAAGAACTGTAACCACACTTTAGATCACTCTAACACTGAGGTCCCCACTACAAACTTAGTTACCCAGGATAGTGTGGTACCATGACAAGTAACAGTCGTTATCTAAACCTACCAAGCTTCTAAATTTTCCTTCACAAACTCTTTACTTTCTCTGATATACTTCTTAGCGTCCACCAAGGTCTCCATTAAACCTTTTCCCCATTTTTTTACATCTTTGCCTAAAATTTATATAAAAAGAAAAAAACCGAAACAGTGATTTGAACTGGATGATTTACCGTAAATATTACTCCACAACACAATACACTGAGTGCAGTGATTCGGGGGAATATGCTTCTCCGTGCCATACCGACTCATTGAGCTAGCCTCTTAAAAGTCCCCTTGAATGTGAACAAGTACAAGGCAGACCATGAAACACAATACACATACCGGTACTTGTCCTTAGATTAATCCTAGAGATTACTAAACTTGCTGTCATTTCTAATATCTGAAAACTGTTGATGTGACGTCAAACAGCATTACAACAACAATTCATTTATTTTTGAAGCTACAAGACAAATACATGTAATGATACCTAATTTTTCTGCTGTCAACTTTCCTTTTCTATGCAGCAATATGCAGCTTCTCCTGCTTTTTGGTGCATTTGTTTCACAATTAACAACTTTATATGCTATGGTAGAGTTTGTTTCCACTATGGATTGTTATACAACTAAGAAAGCAGTGCTTACAAATAAAATTGTTTAACCAAGTAATATTGCAAGCATAGTCTTATCAAGCCCCTCAAAACGTTTAATAGCTATGATAATGATATAGTTGATTAGTATGATATCTTCGTATCTTTGTATCCTTCGTTCGCATGTGAATACGTCATTTACTTGTTATGTGAAATCATGGCATTTAAATACACTACAATCACAAATATTACCTTCTGATGTTAACTTTTTACGGTTAAATACAATAAAGAATGTTATCATGTGCAACAGTTTACCAATGTAGATGTGGTTTTATCATGAAATTTTGATTTTCTAAAAGAAAAATAAATAAAACTTATGGTGAGTGGAAGAACTATTTTTTGTTATCGTTTATGCTTCTGGATTGGGATTCGCACATGGTTGTGGGCGCTTTCATTTTTCATACGATGGATGTCGAGGCAAAGTAAAAATTAAATGTTTCAAAATACACACAAGGTATTACGTATTTAGCTTTTTTTAAATTGAAGATTGGTATACGATGTCATACAAGGGTCGTTGCAATCACTCGTACAAGATCCTCTTAGTATTACCTTGTAAAGCATATGAAGTAAATAAAGCTGCAGCTAGACTTCCAAGGTATCCAGTGGGGTTGTGATGTGTCATTCGACCACTTTCTACACTAACCTCTATCAGATTTTGCAAATCATCCTTACTATCAATAAAATAAATTACTATCACAATTTATATAAATAAAGTAAGGCATAAATAGCTGCTAAAATGTCACATATCTGGAAAACGGTTTAACATTAATTCAAATTTATAATCATTTATATTCAACGATCATGATCAGATTTCAAGCGTTTGATTACAATATTGAATAATCGATGATTCGATGGACATAGAGCAAGGAATAACACAAGGTCATTCTTCTCAATTCAAAGCAGATAGATGCAACAAAAATGGCAGGTCAAAACAATACTTAATTTAACATCTTAAATTTCATATTTTGCACTGATTCATTTCCTACGTATGTGTTACATAATTGATTATTTCCAATTATTAGTTTCTTATTAAGTAGTTCTGATCAGCGATTCCCATCACTATTTTACATACCTTCGAAACCTTATTCCAATACACATTGCTCTCATAGCAGCGCCACAACCACCACCCCTGAAAATAAACATTTTATAAACAGAAATTAAAATAGGGCCTGTATCGTTTAAACGGTTGTATTCATTACAATTAAATCTTGATGTAAACCATGTGGAAAACTAAACCGGCACAGAAATAATCTTAAACAACTGATTAATACTTAGTGATATGGTGGTGTGCAAATTTATGTTTGGCCTTGCCCGATCATTTTGCAAACGTTTAATTACACTTTATAAAGTATATTTACAGTACCGGGTAATCATTTATGTAATAAAAAAACATCTAATCATCGAGACCAGTTTTATACTCAATACTCTCTCTCTCTCTCTCTCTTTCTCTCTCTCTCTCTCTCTCTCTCTCTCTCTCTCTCTCTCTCTACACACACACACACTTGATCACTGTGACCAGTTTTATACCTAATATATATACGGTATCTGGCCAACTTATTCCAACTTTTTTAGCCGTTATATCATTTAGACGTTGTCGGTAATCAAGGATAATTTTAATTCATCACAACGACGCCCAGCTCAAACCACGTGGAAGTATCCTCTTTAAGAGCAATAATCTCATGGGGGAACATTTTTTAAAATTGTTCTGTAACATTTTTTTCTTTATATATTGTAGTATTATATTATTAATATTTAATAATAATTTTATATATTTCTCCGATTGTGTATTTCTGATCAGTAAAATATTCATGAAAATTGTAATTTAGCAGTACCTCTCATTCTCCGTATCTTCATTTTCTCATCCTGCTATAACTTAATTTCAATATTTTCATGATATCGACATCAAACCATTTTAATACTTGAAATTTAAAAATAATCAAAAAATTATAATTACTTAGAATTACATAAAAATAAATATCGGTTAAACATACCTGGATGTTAACAACTGAAAAAATCTCGGAATTAAACATTCTTAAATAAAATGTTTTTAAATAAAATAAAAAATAAAATAAAAACGCATATAATCAACTTAATTGAAAAATTTGGTATGAATTGGTAGTCAGTAGTTGGAACGAGTTGGTATTTCAGTTGGAACGTGTAAAACGAGTTGGCAAAAGTTTACTAGTATTCTAATATACTCTCTCTCTCCCTCATCTGATCACTAAGACCAGTTTTATACCCAATCAACCCTCGCTCTCTTTCTCTCTCTCTCTTTTTTCTCTCATTTTCCCTCTCTCATCTGATCACCCATGCCAATTTTGTACAGAATACTCTCTCTCTCTCATTCTCTCTCTCTCTCTCTCTCTCTCTGCTATGATATATACAAAAATACAAAGCAATACTAATTACTAAATATAAGTTTTAGATCCTCGATCCACACACCTTGGATTAAATCTATGCGGAATCCATCTTTCTTTTTGCTGTTTGGTATCCTTAATGATGCCGTACAGGTGTAACCTGGAATTTAAAATCACATCTGTAAAAATAATCTGTATTATTATTACTAAACAGGTTTTAATTATGCAGCACTAGATCGCTGTTTCAGAATAAATAAAAATTCATCAGTAGTACTCTACCCAAAATTGTGGAAATACAAATATTTTTAAGATGTTGAAATGAGAAAAATAAAAGGACCAAATTGTAATTAATTTACCAAATCCGCCAAGTCCATACTTTGAAAAATTAAATATAGCTTGACTTTGTAAGCTATAACAAATTTTCACATGTTTTGTCAATGATGTTTTAAATATTTTACCGGTACTTATAGTTGACGTAATATTTGGTCTTAAAAGTTATCTCCCTTTACAATTGTTGAGACTCAAAAACTGTTGTCCTTTAAATCTACAAATTGAGGACCCCATTTCTAAAATTGAGGGACTAGAAAAGTATATTTTATTTTATTTTCATTAGTTTATATAACCTCCTTAATGCTGTAAAATACGTAAATGTCAATTACATGAGCCATTGACAACCAACCAAAAGACTATCTAAAAAAAATTATTTTCGTCTTACCTGGAGCTCTGCCAGCCATATCACACATGCTTTTATCATAATGACCTACTAGGCTTTGATACAACTCAGTTTTATCATTGCTACCTTTTTCATCCCATTCCATTAAGGCTGCAATATAAATACAAATTTTACTGTATATATTGAAACACTGAAATATTTTTGTTTGTATGTTAACAATTCAGCTTTGGCACCCAAATTTAAAAATTGGTCTTCAAACATAAATATAAATAAAATGACTGACAGTGTGACTGCTAAGAAAGGGTAGCAGAACACTGTGGCAGAAGACTTTTATTCTAACTTTAGCATAAGCCTAGCCTAAATTACCTTCTGCTGTAGCAAGATGCATTACTGTTTCATCACTCACCCTCCATCTTTTAGCTGAAAGTAAAAAAATCGTTTTAAATCAGCTTTTTACAAACAAGAACAAAGTTTTATCTGACAAGGAAAAACTTTGTAACTTTCATCCACTAGCCCAAAGCTTTTGCCATAATTTGTCCATTTTCAATATTTGACTGTTGTTTTTGGTCTCTTAATTTCATTTAAGAGAACTAGTCTCTTGTGAGAAGAATACCCCAACATTGCTTAGTTCTTATTTCTAAGATTTGACCTTCTGACCTTGACTCTTGGCCTATTCACCGTATGCAACATATTGTCTCGTGTTGGTGTACAATTGTTCCAAGTTTGATCAAAATCCAAAAATAGACATGGAAGATATGGAATAGACACAATATTGAGGGAGACGGCCATTTGGATGGAGGGACACAGACAGATGGACAGGTTAATTCCTATATACCCCCTAAACGTTTTTTTGTTTGTGAGGTGGGAAGGTATAATGAAAAACAAAGGAGTATTACTCCGAGTTAATTATTTTCAAAAATTAAAATGAAACCACAAAATTATGGAGGAGGGGGGGGGGGCTGGGGGGGTTTTGCATGGTTAACACATCTTTTATAATCAATAACATGAATCATTTATAAGCATATTCTTACGTGTAACTTTTATTTTTTCCAAGCCACCTAAATCTTTCAGTTCTTTGTGAATATCTTCTCCGCTAAAATTAAACTCCCAGTCACCATTTTTATAACCCAGAGCATCACCAACACCAGATAACACCATTGCTGCTATACATCTATCCATTAGTCTTTCACTTGACCATGACGCCATTTTGTTAAAATTTCTACAATAAATATAAACAATGAATTAAATTTGTATGTTTGTTTTAAAATCACTGGTTATACAACATGCTTTCCACATTGTTCAATCTATAAGTGACCCTTGCACCATTAGTCTCCCTCCCCCTCTTTTTCATTTTTTTCTAAATTAACACTTTCCTTTATGTTTTGTTATGTTATGTTACTATGGTGACCCCACTTTTTTGAAAACATGGGGCCGGCCCATTAGGGCCAGAATGATCCCACCCGCTACACACTGTTTCCAGGTCTGTTTACAACAACATATTCATGTCAAACTAGGCAGCTGTATTGTGTATGAAAAAATTCAAACAGATTATGGAATCTTTAGTGACTGTGGCCAGCCAAATTGTGACCAACCAACAAGTTAATAATGCCTTTTCCATTTCATTGATTTGGAAATAATCATTAAAAAACTCAAAATAAGTGAAAGAATCATTCAATAGGGCATAAAATGTTATTATTCCACTCCAATAGTGAAAACTCTTCCACCATCCAAGAACCGATTACTTCAATGTAAGTGAAAGATTCTGACTGGCTTAAACACATTACTCCACTCCCTACACCCCTGTCAAGAATCTTTCACTTATATCAAGTCAACTCAATGACAGTGGAGGAAAATGGAGTGTCAAGGGGAAAACAACTGACCTTCTGCAAACCGACTTAACTTTCCCACACTAGGATCTGACCTAGCCTAGACAGGGATTTGAACCTAAGTGGTGGCAGAAGTTGTAACTGGCTAGCTTTCTCACACTACGATCTGCCCTAGACCAGACAGGGATTTGAGCCTAGGTGATGACAGGTTCACTGGTGGATTAAATTCACTGTTACATTGTAAAGTAATGATAGAAAAAGAGCTTTTCAATTTTAAATTTACTAATGCCAAACTTTGAAATAAGCTGCTAAATCACTTCAAACAATAAGTATTTCATTTTTTACAAAAATATTATAAGTATCTCATAGTCTTGTAACCATTATTTGTCAGTTCTAATGAAAGGACAATTGTATCCCTGTGGCAAGCTGTCAGTAAAGGATATATGACAATTTGGCAGCAGCGACCCATAGCATTATACGTTTAGAAAAATACCTATGGTATATTAGGATATTTTCTCCCATTTGGAAGATAAGCATCACAATAAAAAGGCTTTCATGAAGTCTACAGTCTAGGCTAGGACAAATTGAATAAAATATGTCCTAAACATACTGGCCAATCAGCTGGGAATCATTAAACGGTGGGATGAACAACAGCTGGGGAATTTGTGACAATGAATCTTCGTGAATTTGTATGTAAACAGTAAATTCTTGAAGACTTAATATTAAATTTAATTATCGTTCAGTTTTACAACAAACATTTTCAGGATAAAATAAGAAAAATAGTGCATCAACCCCCATATTTGAAAGAGGGGAATCTACGACCTTGTGGTATTAAAGAACATCAGAAACTTAACGAACGAACGTAACTCAACGAAAGGCCTGTTTAAGGAGACTTCATTTTTTTTTATTTTAATGTCTTTAAAAACATGTGTTTAAAACCTACTTTGACTTTATATCACGAATATGTAATCAAATATATCATTTATTTTATAAAATACGCGCAGCATGTTAAAATAACGGATATTTGAAAGTTATTGCATGTTTTTGCTTTCGTCAAACAAACGTAACTCCACGTATCTAACAATGGTTCGTTAGTAAACCCGACGAATCGAACAATGGTTCGTTCGTGTACAAACGTATCTAACAATGGTTCGTTCGTCAAACGAACGTAAGAAACAATGGTTCGTTCGTGAACGAAGTGCAGTGAAGCATGGTGAATCTTTATCCCGATTGGGGTAACAATCGGGTTTATTTAATTCGATCTATTTGTCATTTGAGGGTATCAATAATTCTGATGATTTTGGTGGTGGTGATGATGACGGAGATGAATACAGTAACATTCAAAATAAAAAAAGACATTAAATGATGTTGATGACGACAGCTATAATGATGGATGGTGGTAGTGACGGTGATGAAGGCGCTACTAAGATGAAGGCGCTAAGATGATGAAAATGATGATGGTGGTGGTTATGAAGGTGACGATGATGAATGCAGAAATGTTAAACACATTATTTTGAGATGATGATGATGATGATGATGATGATGATGATGATGATGATGATGATGATGATAGTTGTGCAGGTGACGAGGATAAACGCAGAAATAAGGACATCATCATCATCATCATCATCATCATTTAATGATCATGATGATGACGATTGCTGTAAAAATGATGATGATATTTTTGGTATATGTAGAATCATAAAAAGTTTTACACTTAATTTTGATTTTTAATCTTTAATTTTTTAATGAGATTTTAATTTTGAATTTGTAATGTAAACATATACGTGAATATGTTATTGTAAATTCTCTAAAGTTTCCCCCAGTATTCTTATATATTTGATTGACATCTTCTTTAGACACTCATTGCAATTCAATCTTTAAATACAATGAGCATTGAAGTACGAAAGCCTATTAAGCTCATGAATAAAAAAAAATAAAAGGCGTTATAACGCGAAATAAAGGCGTTATAATGCGAAAAAAGGCGTTATAACGCGAATTGAAAGGCGTTATAACGCGAAATAAAGGCGTAATAACGCGAATTGAAAGGCGTTATAACGCGAAATAAAGGCGTAATAACGCGAATTGAAAGGCGTTATAACGCGAAATAAAGGCGTTATAACGCCTTTAGAAAGGCGTAATAACGCGAATCGAAAGGCATTATAACGCCATCTGAATTCATTTTACTTTTAAGAAATCGACTTGATAATACCCAGAAGACTATAAGTTTTTAAGTTGTACGTATGCGAAAAATGGGAACTTTTGCGTAAATAGCAACACACTGAGATCTTAGTTTCCAGTTTTTCAATTATTTATTAACAAATGTTTTCCTTAATTTAAATCAAACATTTTTTAATTAGAATAATTTTTGTTGATTTTCAAGCTATTAAGGAATTAAGGTGCCAATTTTACAATTGGATCTGTATTCTATTTTTTCCTCAGAAATCAAACTGCTTATATTGTATTTAAAGACGTGTCATTTGCTAATTTTGAATTTCTATATAAAACGAGACTTTCAAAACCAGCACACTGCAACTATTCTGTTTATTATTTGAAAAGTGCACCGTCAAGTTATCTGATTGATAATTTCAGACGAAAATTTGGTTATTGTGGGAAATTCAGTTTAAAAAACCCAACTTTATGATCACGGTATAAAGTATTTTGACCTTGCAAATTGACCTCGGATCCAATCATAACGAACGCCTCTTCCCTGATGAATATATTTATTTAATTTACTTAATTCAATGATTTGAAGTAAACGGTATTGCTTGCTTAGCACTGGTACATGGGAATTTACGGTATGCTGCAACGAAAGATCTGCCTAGCAATAAAAATTACATGTGATACGTCCATGTTAAACCTGTCGAACAGATCTTACTCTGATAATGACCTCAGGTGATATAAGGTGTACAAATAATGACCGCTCCCCTTCGTCGAGTTACGTTCGTTCGTAGTTTTCCTGATGCTCTCTAACTGTATGGTTATGGATTACATCGTCTCTCACTGTCTGGGTTTGAATCCTACTCAGAACAAATCCTAGTGCGAGAAAAAAACCATTACTACACGCTACTGATATATGAAAGGATAGTGTTGGAAAGTAGCAAAAAAGTATGGAAACAAAGTATCGAAAAGTAAACAAAGTATCAAAAAGAACATACCTGATAAATACATGTAGTATGAATCAAACAAAGTACAAAATTGTATGTACTAAGTACGCCTTTCGTTTTGTTTAGTATTTATATACCGATGTTTTGAAACTTGAAAATTCTGAGAATCCTTAGAAACGAAAGTGAAAGTTTGAGAACTTGACTAATTTTTTCTTAAAGATTTATGATTCCATAAATTCGATAAAAGAACATACAGTGTTTGCATATATGTAGACTTGATTCACCAGTAACAGTCACGAAATAAAAAGAGAGTAAAACTTAACAATAATAACATATAGATCTACCTGTCACCTGTATTGTGTATGTATAGTAGTTGATCATGCCCCTACTCTAAATAACTAAAAGTTTGTTAACTTTTAAAAAGGTCATCATTTTTACTTTTTACTCGATTTTAAGCCCGTTTCAAGGCTAAGAAATGAAATACGCATGCGTGATGTTGTAGTCACAAAAACGCTTGGACGCTTTATCCCCAGATCGGGCAATTTCGATTTTTCCCCGTTTCGACCAGAACCCAGACCTGCAGATAGGGATTTGAACCTAGGCGGTATCAGCGGCTGTACCGGATTATCTTCCTCACACTAGGATCTGCGCTGGCCTTGACTGGGATTTGAACCTACGTGGTGACAGTGGATGTAACTGATTAACTCCCTCACACTAGGATCTGCCCTAGCACTGACAGGGATTTGAACGTAAACGCTACTGATATATGAAAGGATAGTGTTGGAAAGTAGCAAAAAAGTACGGAAACAAAGTATCAAAAAGTAAACAAAGTATCAAAAAGAACATACCTGATAAATACATGTAGTATGAATCAAACAAAGTACAAAATTGTATGTACTAAGTACGCCTTTCGTTTAGTTAAGTATTTATATACCGATGTTTTGAAACTTGAAAATTCCGAGAATCCTTAGAAACGAAAGTGAAAGTTTGAGAAATTGACTAATTTTTTTCTTAAAGATTTATGATTCCATAAATTCGATAAAAGCACATACAATGTTTGCATATATGCAGACTTGATTCACCAGTAACAGTCACGAAATAAAAAGAGAGTAAAACTTAACAATAAATAACATATAGATCTACCTGTCACCTGTATTGTGTATGTATAGTAGTTGATCATGCCCCTACTCTAAATAACTAAAAGTTTCTTTACTTTTAAAAAGGTCATCATTTTTACTCGATTTTAAGCCCGTTTCAAGGCTAAGAAATGAAATACGCATGCGTGATGTTGTAGTCACAAAAACGCTTGGACGCTTTATCACCCGATCGGGCGATTTCGATTTTCCCCCGTTTCGGCCAGACCCCAGACCTGCAGATAGGGATTTGAACCTAGGCGGTATCAGCGGCTGTAACTGATTAACTTCCTCACACTAGGATCTGCGCTGGCCTAGACTGGGATTTGAACCTAGGTGGTGACAGTGGATGTAGCTGACTAACTCCCTCACACTAGGATCTGCCCTAGCACAGACAGGGATTTGAACCTAGGTGGTGACAGTTTCCCTGATAGATTGAATTCATTGTTATATTGTAATGATAAGGAATTAGCTTTTCAAATCTAAGTATACTAATGCCAAACTTTGGAATAAGCTGCTAAATCACTTCAAACAATAAGCTTTTTAATTTTTGTTTACAAAAATATTTTCAGTATCTCATAGTCTTGTAACCATTATGTGTCAGTTCTAATGAAAGGACAATTGTGTCCCTGTGGCAAGCGGTCAGTAAAGGATGTATGACAATTTGGCAGCAGGGACCCATATTATTATAAATTTAGAAAACTGCAAATGGTATATCAGGATGTTTTCTCCCATTTGGAAGATAAGCATCGCAATAGAAAAAGCTTTCATAAGTCTACAGTCTAGGCTAGAAAAATTAAATAAAATATGTCCTTATCATACTGACCAATGAGCTGGGAATCATTTAAAGATGAATTATGGCAATGAATCTGCATGAATTTGTATGTAAACAGCAAATTCTTGAAGACTTAATATTGAATTAATTATCGTTCAGTTTTACAACAAACCTTTTCAGGATAAAAATAAAAAAAATAGTGCATCATCCCCCAAATTTGAAAGAGGGGAATCTACGACCTTGTAGTCTTAAATGTATGGTTACGGATTACATCGTCTCTCACTGTATTGGTTGGAATCCTACTCAGAACAAATCCTAGTGCGAGAAAAAAAACCATTACTACACGCTACTGATATATGAAAGGATAGTGTTGGAAAGTATCAAAAAGTATGGAAACAAAGTATCAAAAAGAACATACCTGATAAATACATGTAGTATGAATCAAACAAAGTACAAAATTGTTTGTACTAAGTACGCCGTTCGTTTTGTTTAGTATTTATATACCGATGTTTTGAAACTTGAAAATTCCGAGAATCCTTAGAAACGAAAGTGAAAGTTTGAGAACTTGACTAATTGTTTTCTTAAAGATTTATGATTCCATTAATTCGATAAAAGCACATACAGTGTTTGAATATATGTAGACGTGATTCACCAGTAACAGTCACGAATTAAAAAGAGAGTAAAACTTAACAATAAATAACATTTAGTACATCCCATGTTAATTTTTTGAATAATCATTGGATAACTACATGAATACTATTTCATGTAATAAATCATCTGTCCTTGACAACGCATAGCAGCGGGACTGTACCTAGGTATAGTCCCCCGACATCCAAGTATAGTCCCTCGCGTGACCCCCCGCAAAGCAAAAGCTAGTGACTTTTTGTCTAGGTGGCGCTGTTTATTGTTGTCGCCGGATACAAAATGGCATCCGACGACGCGCGATTTACGAATTTACGAGCAAAAAACAAAGGATCGAGGCCACAAAGTATTCGGTTAATATTTTAAATGAATCTCTGAGAGCCTGGAAAATTGATGGTGAGTTTGGATCTATGGAGATTGATCAAATCAACAATATTTTGTGCGATTTTTATACAAATGTCCGACCCAAGGAGAATGAAATTTATTCCAAATGTTGAATAAAGTAGACAATTCATCTGAGAATTAATTCTCTCTCCAACTTATCGGCTTAGTCACTATACCTCTCCAGACAAAACTATAGAAGAACAGATCCCTCGAGAGAGGTCCATAATAGATTAATAGATCTACCTGTCACCAGTATTGTGTATGTATAGTAGTTGATCATGCCCCTACTCTAAACAACTAAAAGTTTGTTTACTTTTAAAAAGATCGTAATTTTTACCCGATTTTAAGCCCGTTTTAAGACTAAGAAATGAAATACGCATGCATGATGTTGTAGTCACAAAAACCCTTGGACGCTTTATCCCCCAATCGGGCGATTTCGATTTTCCCCCCGTTTCGGCCAGACCCCAGACTTGCAGATAGGAATTTGAACCTAGGCGGTATCAGCGGCTGTAACCGATTAACTTCCTTACCCTAGGATCTGCGCTGGCCTAGACTGGGATTTGAACCTAGGTGGTGACAGTGTACGTATCTGACTAACTCCCTCACACTAGGATCTGCCCTAGCACAGACAGGGATTTGAACGGACACGCTACTGATATATGAAAGGATAGTGTTGGAAAGTATCAAAAAGTATGGAAACAAAGTATCAAATAATAAACAAAGTATCAGAAAGAACATACCAGATAAATACATACAGTATGAATCAAACAAAGTACAAAATTGTATGTACTAAGTACGCCTTTCGTTTTGTTTAGTATTTATATACTGATGTTTTGAAACTTGAAAATTCCGAGAATCCTTAGAAACGACAGTGAAAGTTTGAGAAATTGACTAATTTTTTTTCTTAAAGATTTATGATTCTATAAATTCGATAAAAGCACATACAATGTTTGCATATATGTAGACTTGATTCACCAGTAACAGTCACGAAATAAAAAGAGCGTAAAACTTAACAATAAATAACATATAGATCTACCTGTCATCTGTATTGTGTATGTATAGTAGTTGATCATGCCACTACTCTAAATAACTAAAAGTTTGTTTACTTTTAAAAAGGTCATCATTTTTACTCGATTTTAAGGCTAAACATGAAATACGCATGCGTGATGTTGTAGTCACAAAAACGCTTGGACGCTTTATCCCCGATCGTGCGATTTCTATTTTTCCCCCGTTTCGGCCAGACCCCAGACCTGCAGATAGGGATTTGAACCTAGGCGGTATCAGCGGCTGTAACTTTGAACGTACACGCTACTGATATATGAAAGGATAATGTTGGAAAGTAGCAAAAAAGTATGGAAACAAAGTATCAAAAAGTAAACAAAGTATCAAAAAGAACATACCTGATAAATACATGTAGTATGAATTAAACAAAGTACAAAATTTTATTGCCAAGTACACCTTTCGTTTTGTTTAGTATTTATATACCGATGTTTTGAAACTTGAAAATTCCGAGAATCCTTAGAAACGAAAGTGAAAGTTTGAGAAATCGACTAATTTTTTTCTTTAAGATTTATGATTCCATCAATTCGATAAAAGCACATACAATGTTTGCATATATGTAGACTTGATTCACCAGTAACAGTCACGAAATAAAAGAGAGTAAAACTTAACAATAAATAACATATAGATCTACCTGTCATCTGTATTGTGTATGTATAGTAGTTGATCATGCCCCTACTCTAAATAACTAAAACTTTGTTTACTTTTAAAAAGGTCATCATTTTTACTCGATTTTAAGCCCGTTTCAAGGCTAAGAAATGAAAAACGCATGCGTGATGTTGTAGTCACAAAAACGCTTGGACGCTTTATCCCCCGATCGGGCGATTTCGATTTTTCCCCCGTTTCAACCATCCCCAGACATGCAGATAGGGATTTGAACCTAGGCGGTATCAGCGGCTGTAACTGATTAACTTCCTCACACTAGAATCTGCGCTGGCCTAGACTGGGATTTGAACCTAGGTGGTGACAGTGGATGTAACTGACTAACTCCCTCACACTAGGACATGCCCTAGCACAGACAGGGATTTGAACCTAGGTGGTGACAGTTTCCCTGATAGATTGAATTCATTGTTATATTGTAATGATAAGGAAAAAGCTTTTCAAATCTAAGTATACTAATGCCAAACTTTGGAATAAGCTGTTAAATCACTTCAAACACTAAGTATTTCATTTTTGTTTACAAAAATATTATCAGTATCTTAGTCTTGTAACCATTATTTGTCAGTTCTAATGAAAGGACAATTGTGTCCCTGTAGCAAGCGGTTAGTAAAGGATGTATGACAATTTGTAAAGGATGTATGACAATTTGGCAGCTTTATTATAAATTTAGAAAAATACCCATGGTATATCAGGATGTTTTCTCCCATTTGGAAGATACGCATTACAATAGAAAAAGCTTTCATAAGTCTACAGTCTAGGCTACGAAAAGTTGAATAAAATATGTTCTTATTATACTGACCAATAAGCTGGGAATCATTTAAAGATGAATTATGGCAATGAATCTGCGTGAATTTGTATGTAAACAGCAAATTCTTGAAGACTTAATATTGAATTAAATTATCGTTCAGTTTTACAACAAACATTTTCAGGATAAAAAAAAGAAAAATACAGTGGCATCAACTCCCATATTTGAAAGAGGGGAATCTACTACCTTGTGGTCTTAAGTTTATGGTTACGGATTACAACGTCTCTCACTGCCTGGGTTTGAATCCTACTCTGGACAAAGAATGACCATTACTACACGCTACTGATATATGAAAGGATAGTGTTGGAAAGTAGCAAAATAGTATGGAAACAAAGTATCAAAATGATCATACCTGATAAATACATGTAGTATGAATCAAACAAAGTACAAAATTATATGTACTAAGTACGTCTTTCGTTTTGTTTAGTATTTATATACCGATGTTTTGAAACTTAAAAAATTCCGAAAATCCTTAGAAACGAAAATGAAAGTTTGAGAACTTGACTAATTTTTTTCTTAAAGATTTATGATTCCATAAATTTGATAAAAGCACATACAGTCTTTGCATATATGTAGACTTGATTCACCAGTAACAGTCACGAAATAAAAAGAGAGTAAAACTTAACAATAAATAACATATAGATCTACTTGTCACCTGTATTGTGTATGTATAGTAGTTGATCATGCCCCTACTCTAAATAACTAAAAGTTTGTTTACACTAACAATGGTATAATACTTGCTTACTACAGAAATGGTCTTGGGCTAATATTGAAATAACTAAATGTAAAGGTTTTGCTTTTAAATCAAAATGTCAAAACATTTTTGTGCTGCTGGTGGCAAAGTGTTCCTCGAAAACATCATGTTTTTATTCCAAAGGATGTATGTTTGTAATCTTTGTGTGCAGTCTTTTTTCACTAACCGTTTTGGTTTTAGTGTGTTAGTCTTTTGTGTATAACTTACAAAACATTTATAATATTGAATACCTGTGTATGTATGAATAATAGATAATTGTATGTATATTTTGTACATAAATCATAATGAATGTAAACAAAAAGAGTAAATTATGAAAAAGTAATAAATTGTACATATGAAAAATAAAATACACTTGATTTTCTTATATTTGTTCAAGGTAAAATCAATAATTTTCGTGGTATGCCAATTTTTGTTGTTTTCATGGATACTTAATGACCCACAAATTTCCAGGTCACTAAATAGTCTACTTTTACAAAATCATGTTAAACGGAAACCACAAATTATGAATTTACAACCCAAAAAATGAAAATTTTTCTTTTAACCACAAAAATTGAACACCATGAAAATCAATGATTCCATGGTATGCTGAAGCAGATCATAAATATGATGATAAATGTGTGCAAATTAATATCGCATTCTACTAATACAGAAAACCCATCAAAACACTATTTGTATGGAATAAAGGATCAGAAATGTTTTAAGATGCAAACATACAGTAAAGAAAAGTATTATCTGCGCAAAGCATTTTATAACTCTTGATATGAATTTGGGTGAAATAACTAAGGTACCCAGCCTTGCTTACCTGGTAGAAGTTTCAGTAATGTTTCTAGCTTGGTTTCCCTGTTTTCAAAGTTTTTATTTTGTTTTTGGACATGAACTGGTATGTTTATGCTTGATTAGAATTATTTATAATAATTTTTATAGGAAAACTGCATCAAAATGGCACAAGTAAAAGCCTAAATTACCACTGCATATCATGATAAAAGGTAAAATCTTAACATAACATGGACAAAAATTTACATTTTCTATTGTCAACTTTCCTTTTTTATGCAGCAATATACCTGCTTCTCCTGCTTATGGTGTATTTGTTTCCCAATTAATACGATATGGTAGAGCTTGTTTCCACTACGGGGACTTTGTACAACGAAGTAGGCTGCTTGCAAATAAATTGTTGACTCAGGGATATTGCAAGCCTAGGCTTATCAAGGCCCTCAAAAATTTTTATGGCCGTCATCACAGTACTGTTGATAAGTTTGATGTCTCTGTGTCCAGAATTGCCTTGGATATATTTGACGTCTCAGAGTTCCATGTTCCTTTCACACAATTTTGATTACACACGTGGCGGGTGTAGCTAGCTAAACAGGAGGTGCTTACCCTTCTGGAGCACCCGGTCTCACTTCCCTGGTGGAAGTTCACGTGTCTAACCTAACTTGTCAGTTCCAAAGTTTTTACTTTGCTTCTGGATTGTGATTCGGAAATGGATTAGTATGTTTGTTTTTGATTACTTCCAAATAACTTTTGGCTAAATTAAACCCATTCAGAGAAGCGAGGATGATTGCTCTGGAAGGATTATAAAAATTTATTATGAGTATCCCGAGGAGTTGAACATTTTAGTCGGAGACGAGGTTTGCCGAGTTTCTGACCAGAAATGTTCAACCCGAGGGTTGGATTTCCGTTTTCTACATGATAAACTCATAATGGATTCGTTTTCTTATATTTGTCTTCATTTTCTATATACATTGATATCCATGCCATGATTGTAAAATTTAACTTTGTTATTCAACATTCTACTTTAAAATCAATATCACTATCGGAAAGAATACCTGATTTTGGTTACTACAAAATGTATAAACTACAAAGTAAATTTATTCATTATTAACTCCCAGAATACACCAAAAATTATTAATTTTTAAGACGTGGGTGACCTTTTCCCGCACAACGACTTTATGTTCCTCACATGACATCTCGTTTTTGTCGCAACTAAAGGTAGTTCCATTGCTAATTTGCACATGCGACCCATACAGGATAGAAATACACCCATGGGTATCTTCCATGCAATGTTTCCATATTCATTGGAGAAATCTCTTATTCAGCTGGCCATATCTACTACATGTGAAATAAAAATTAGGTGAACTGAACATGGAACTATGGAACGTCAAATACCAGTATATCCAGGATATTTTGACTACAGACACATCATACATACCAACAATATTGTCACTGCTACTATAGCTTATTAACTGCGGAACAAATACACCATAAACCGGGTACATGTATATTGCATAAAAAAGAAAGTTGAAAATAGAAACATAGCACATTTCTGATCTAAAGTGTAGTTTCAAATATTTTTGTGTTGCAGATACCACCATAAGTGGTCAATAAAGACAGTGGTCTGTATTGATCATAAGCACTGTTTAGTATCACCAGTACAAGTCGTCATCCAATTTTTCATTTATAATGACAAATTACTGCTCAATATTTAGAGTAATAAATAAATATTGATTGCTAAATATCAGAATTGGCACGACTTGTAGCATTTGACATCAAAGAACATTAATTTATAAGTTTCATAATGATCCACATACAGACCTCTTGAAAGTTTAATACTAGGTTTATGAGAATCAATCAATGCTGAGTGGTGGCGATATAGATAGCCAGTGGCTGAAAAACTGCCAAGAGCTAGAAAGATTGAGATATAGCTAACGAGGAGCCAAGATAGGGTTTTGAATCCGCACTAATTCATTACCTCAGCGTTAAACTTTCGACAGGTCTATACTGTAGCCTATCAGGTTATCATGACATATTCTATGAGTAGATCCTGCAGTATTTCATTCATAATGTCAACAGATCGTATATTACATATCTGATGATTTATATCTCACAATAGAACAGATATATTCCATGCGCTTTGTTTTCTGACATGCATTTATTTCGTGGTGAAAATGACTTTCGCCAAAATCTAAGTGACAGCAATGCAACATCTACGCTGCACTACATCACATTTGTCATATAGCTGTAAATTTAGCCATTCAAAATAACTAAGAGGTACAAATATCTGGTTCAAATCGAGCTACTCATAGTTAAACAGTTACAGATCACTTCTAGTATAGACATAATACATTATTAATACAATCCAACCTGCCTTCAAGGTACCTCTATATAAGGGCCACATGCTTATAAAGGCCAGTAGAATTGTATCTCAATTCTTCTTTATTCATATTATTTGAACCTGAATATAGAAGCAAACTGCCCATAAAGGCAACTTTTACTGGTTCCTGTGGGTGGTCTTTATAGACAAGTTTAACTGTAGTCTTTTACAGTTCTTTTTGAATTATTATAAAATTACCATTGACAAAGGCCGGTTAAACCAAAAACAAACATACCAATCCATGCCCAAATCACAATCCCAAAGGAAATGGAAAAACTTGCAAATTTCAAAAGGATGTTGAATATAGCTGCTTATATTATTATTGTCACGAGTTGTCTACGAAATAAAACTAAAAAGATATTGTAGTGTTCATTAAATCTATTTTAAAAATATTTCTGATAAATACAGATTTTTTTAAAGTCAGTATAAAAAGTACACAATAAATCAACAAAGCAATATAAAATAATTATGTCTTGAAAGGTCACCTGTCACAAAATTTATTACTTTTATTTACCTGTAGGTAGAGTTTTCAATCATGATGTGTCTGACAGTTATACTGTATATACACCTGTAATACACAGATAATTTTCAATAATGATGTGTCTGAAGGTTATACACACAATGTATACACCTGTAATACACTGAAAAAATATTTTTTTCTTAATCAACTTTTTATTATGCAATTTTTCAGAAAATAGCACTAATAGAAAAACATTGTTGAAAGGCAACCTTTAAGAATAGTACTAATAAGATAACCTTAAAATCAAATATGGTTATATCAATTCATTAATTAATACATGTACTTAGCATGAAAGGATTGGCTCTCAGTGACATCATGTTATAATGGACAACACACTGAAACATTTTAGTACTAGCCACAGTGATACTATACATTTATTGGATTTGAGTGAGCATTTGTTCATCATTGTTGGTTTTGTAATCGTTTGAAACAACCATACATCTCTCTCCAAGTCATTTTTGCTCCTATCTGAACTCATCGGAGGCAACCATTATTAGCATGTCAAAACCAATTCTCTATCGATGACATCATATTATTGTGATGTATGGTTTGTTCCAAAGGGGTTGGATATGATGTTTACAGAGGGATTTGTTTTTTCCACCCTTTATACTTGCTATAACTGTATTGTTGTTTCAATTGTTGATTTGTTTTTTTAAAAAAGCTATAAATTGATTTACAAGAAAGCAAAATGTAGAAAAATATAAATTGATTTATAAGAAAGGAAAATGTAGAAGAAAAAGAAATCAACATTTTACACATGCAACACAAAAACACAATAGGCAGTGTACAAAATGTCCCATTTTTCCACAACAAAATGAAGAATTAGTTTCATGCAAATAATTAATAAATCAAATAATTATAAGTAATTTATTAGTAAGTAAATGTTAAATAATTAATTTTAACTAAATAATTCATTTAATATGCAAATTTTAAAGACAAGTCTTTCACTAATGATATACACAATACACCATACTGTATGATCGGGGGGGGGGGGGGGGGGGGGGGGGGTATTTGTTGGAATTCATATTCATTCACATGATTTTTACAGTCAATAGTCAAATTGTGATTAAAAAATCCCTGGAAATTTCTGACATCTCTTATCAGGGCTCAAATAGAATTTTGCACAGTACTCGGCACCGTACTAAGCCAATGAGAAAATCCACTCAGCACTTAGAAATTTAACTTGGCATCATTAATAGAATGATTTAAAAATACTTTTACACTTGTGAATGTTTTGATGTGAGTTTAATCTTATTCAATTACTACAACTTTTGGTGTAGAAATCTATTTTAAACATTACATTTACCCTCATATGGTACATGTTTGTCAAACTCATATTTGAATGATTATTTAGAACAGTAAGATTATCATTCAAATATTTATGTGATACAAAAATTCAACTAAACACTGTGACAAGAAACATGGGCAACAACACTTGTCCAAAAACAAAATCTACTCATTGGGAAATGAACAAGCGGATAATCTGAGCCCTGCTTATATTCTGGTGAGAATAAAACAGTTCTTCTCTTTAAAAATTGTAAGTAGATATAAAATTTCTTTTTGCAGTACATGTATTTCAGATTATATAGAAGTTATAGAAGAGATTGTCACCAGGTATACAAGATATTTTGCTGCTATACAGCATTGTAACTGAAATAATGTAAAATCACAAATATTCGCCGGAGAGAATTAAATTTTACTATTTTCATGCATTATTGAATACTATCAAGTATAATTTTAATGAAGATAAGATTTAATCTATAATGAAAAAGAATCTGGACTTTTTTTAATTTACAAAGCCACAAAAAAGTTTAACCCCACAAATATCAATGATTCTACGGTAAAACAAAAATACACTTGCAGTAGCACTGTAGTCAAATATTTAAAAAATATCGGTTTTTACTCATAACTTTTCATTCATCCATCTGATCTGTCTTTTCTGTTTTCTCTCCTTCACTCTGTTCATCTTTATTTGTATCATCACGTGATGTTTCTGAATCTGGCTTGTCACTTTTTGTGGCTTGATCTCCTGAATCACATGTACCTGTCTGATCAACAGTTTTATTGTCTATTACATCAGTATCCATGTCTTCTTGTTCATTGGCTTCTCTGTTTCCATGGTCACCATTCCCTGTGGCTCCTCCCTTTCCATGGTCACCGTTCCCTGTGGCTCCTTTGTTTCCATGGTCACCATTCCCTGTGGCTCCTCCCTTTCCATGGTCACCATTCCCTGTGGCTCCTTTGTTTCCATGGTCACCATTCCCTGTGGCTCCTTTGTTTCCATGGTCACCATTCCCTGTGGCTCCTCCCTTTCCATGGTCACCATTCCCTGTGGCTCCTTTGTTTCCATGGTCACCATTCCCTGTGGCTCCTTTGTTTCCATGGTCACCATTCCCTGTGGCTCCTCCCTTTCCATGGTCACCATTTCCTGTGGCTCCTTTGTTTCCATGGTCACCATTCCCTGTGGCTCCTTTGTTTCCATGGTCACCATTCCCTTTGGCATCTTTATTTCCATGGTCACCATTCCCTTTGGCTTCTCTGTTTCCTTGGTCACCAGGATTACTATTTCCTGTTGAATTTACTTTCTGGCATCCCTTTTTATTATAACCAAACTCATATAAAGCTTCACCAGCTTTTTCTAAACGGTCTTTATATTCCAGATGCTGCAAAAAATATATTAAAATAAAAACTATTATGATTTTTGGAAATGAGAAGCAAGCAAGCAATATAGGTGGGGTAGGGGGTCATGCTCTCACATATGCTCTGATGGAGCTGGTTAAATATATGAATATCATTGCTATGTTTCTATCCCTAGCAGCAAAAGTCACCATCTGCTACTAATTTATGAGAAATTCTATCAAAAAGTAACCTATTTTAGCTAATTTATAAAAAAATTTTAAAAAGAACTATATTTTTCAAAAATTTTGAACATTTGGTTACTAACATTTTAAAATTGTGGAAACCTACACACATGTAGGTTTTCAAACACTTGATCAGGTCATTAATTAAATTGCAAATGTAATGAAATACTTGTTGAGACGGGCACTTGTTGAGTAAATTTTTTGTGCATGTAGATAAATGAAATTACGAGAAGAAAGAAGATGAAATAATTTGACTTACATTATACAAAATTATATAATGTTTTTGATGTGGTCCTTAATTTTTTTTTGTCAAGTACATACTTATATACCAAATTGCTATAAATCTACTTTCTATATAATTATCAAATTTGAACTACAGAGGGACAGGTGCCTAATACTACCATATCTCTCAATCTCTTTGCAGCGTGGGGACAAATCAAGAAGGAAATGAACACAGATACCTTATAATTATTCTCAGGTACGCCTTCATATCCGTATATAGCTCCATACCAACATGCTGCCATGGTACCGGTGCTGTCACTGTCACCTCCATGAAACATTCCTCTAAAACAGTAATGTTACAAAAACATGAAAATATTAATTAAAATTTTAAAAAACAATGTAATGGTATTTCTAACAAACTTCATTAAATTGCTGTTCTTAACGGTTAAAGAATGATCTATATACACATTTTGTAACACACGTTTTACATTCAGAAATATTCTTTTTCTACACCAGGAAATTGTTTTTATGTTTTGCAAAATCTCAAAATCAAAAATCTCAATATACAAAATCTGACATGTCAACATACACCAAAATACAATTTGTTGTTCTAATATCAGTGTTTTGCAAAATCTCTCAATATACTAGTACACATACCAGGTATGTCAACATACACCAAGTACAATTTGTTGTTTCAGTATGAGTTTAGCGTAACAATTTTCTGTTCTGTCCTAATTCCACAAGACAAAGAACTAAGGCTACTAAGGCAATTTTGAAAAATTGACAATAGACAAACCATGTAAATTATTATACAAGTTTTGAAGCCACTAATAAAGGAGAGTGGAGTGAAGTAATGGTGTTTAATGCCCCAGTCAAGATTCTTTTACTTACATCAAGGAAGTCAATTTTGGGATGATTGAGGGAACTGGAGTTCCTAGAGAAAACCACAGATATGCTTTCTCACACTAGGATCTGCCCAATTGGGATTCAAACTTAAGCAATGAGAGGCAATGTACTTTTATTTGCATGTGATTAACATCCGCGTGTTTCCTGAGGACAAATAATGATGAAAGTTAATTGTTGTGAATTTGTTTCCGAAAAGAATTTTATTTATACCACAAATTCAGCTAAGTCCACATTGCGAAATTTAATGGTCACAAAATGGTTTTGGTAAGAGAATCGCTAAAGTTAATATCCATGAATAAAAGTTGGTTTACAGTAATCAGTAAGTCTGTGTTTAAACTACTCAGCCATTGCTAGAAATAAAGCCAGTTTTTTTAGGATAACATCAAAATACCAGAAAACCTTCACAAACAACATGATACAAGTAAGATTTTTACCAACAAAACAACATGATACAAATTTAAGATTTTTACAAACAATCTGTCTCACCTTTTACATAGTTCATCCCACCGATTTTTAACATCATCTTTATAGTTCTGCATACCAAGGAAAGCATCATACCTAAAATGCAAATACAACAGAGGAAGTGGGTGAATTATTATTAAAATCTACATCAGACATTTGCAGCAAGGAGAAGAGTGGGGTAATTTTGCAATATATATATATAAGCACAAATAAATCTAGTTCTTAAATATTGCTTTACATCGCATTATCAATTTTTCAGCTACTCCTAATGAGAACTACTTTATTCATCTCTGTGGATTAACCTATGAACAAGTTTGTGTATGCACGTGAATTGTGAGTGTGTTGTTTGGCCTGCCTTGTACCAACGTGCACTCAAGGTGACTTTAAGGTGCCAGTTCAACAAGTCAGAACACCGTAGACAAGCACACCACTTCCCCAGTCACATTATACTGACACCGGGTAAACCAGTAAAGGCTAACGACAAGGAAAATTCATTTTTCCACATGTGGTCTGAGCAGGACTCAAACTCACAGCGATGAGAGAACCTGGATTTGTAGACTGATGTTTTAGTCAAAAACAAACATACTAATCCATTTCCGAATCACAATCTAGAAGCAAAGTAAAAACTTTGGAACTGACAAGTTAGGTTAGACACGTGAACTTCCACCAGGGAAGTGAGGCCGGGTGCTCCGGAAGGGTAAGCACCTTCTGTTTAGCTAGCTACACCCGCCACGTGTGTAATAAACGCCACTCAGGCTACTAAAAAATATACTTATAAACAAGAAATATGCTAATTACATTCTTTTTATGATTATATAACTTATGAATATAGACTTTATTGTTTGCAAAGGGGTTATCTCCTTTTAGTTTCTTAATTCTTAGTTGTTAAATAATTATTTGTTATAAGCCATATAAAGCTGCCATTCAAAGCTGCCAATAAGGCTTCCAAGTGTACATATGTACATGTTTGTTTCTTGCTTAGCTACTAAACAATTAAAAATCTATAAAACTGTACAATGTCTTTCAGATTACTGGGCTACAATGTTCTAGATTTGTATTGGAAATATTTCTGTCAATTATAAACGGTACCAATTTTACTAGTAAAGACCTAAGATAAAGAAAATCGCTCATTCTCACATGCAGCTGACGTGGGTCAAACCCTTGCCGATAAGACACTGTGAGTATGAAAGCTAATGTCTTAAACAATCTCCATCTGTTTTTACCTGACCACTAGGGTAACTCAGTTGGTAGAGTGCTTCGACATAAGTGGGAGATCATGGGTTCAACCCGACCGCGTCTGACCCAAGACTTAAAAGAGGGAGGTGATTGTTCTTTTGCCAAGTGCTTGGCATTAAGATTCTTTTGGATGGGAACTTAAAATAAACGAGGTCCTGTGTCATGGTAGGCGTGGTACAATAAAGAACTCTGCTATATAATGCCATTAGTGCAGCACACAGGCAAAATTTCTGTACCTTTGCCTATAGACTATAGCTGGCAATGTCTCCATATAAGTCAAATATTCTTAACTGGGACCAGTCTGAAATCAACTATTGTTACTTTAAAGAGCTGTTAAAAGCATAAAATATAAAATAATTGTAATAACTTACGCTATCATTGGTGCATCATGTCCACTTGAACCTCCCCATCCAGAGAAGCTAACAGATTTGTAAAACTCATCTCTCTCTTTAGGACCATATGGACTTTTAAAGACTGGTTTACCTGTGCCATTTCTTATCTTCCTGTCTTTTAAATAAGTTTTCCATTTCTCCTCGAAGTAATCCCTATATGAATTTAAAAAAGGGAAATTAGACTGGTGAAAGGTATGCCAAATATTCAATTTTTTTTTCAATATCTTGATAAATCAAAAGCACTTGAATATCAATGACTTTTATATTGTAAAGGAAGACAATTCTAGTGTCAGGTAAGATCCCCTACAACATTTTTTTTTTAAAAATCAGAAGAGCTTTCAATATTCATAACCTTATTGTTTTAATAACAAATTTCTATAGATATAGTGTGTCAAGTTTGACCTGGCCTTTTGACCTTTATTTGAATATTAGATTAGGCTTATAGACTGTGTGATTTAAGTAAGGCGGCATGTTTCATTATCATAAACACCTGGTACCCAGTATTACTATCACCTATCCTTATATATCAACTTGATGTAGTCCCAAAATTACACAATGAATATCTCTGTTTGAACATTCAAATTGAAGGTCAAACGGCCAGG
Organism: Anadara kagoshimensis; assembly: GCA_021292105.1. Classification (NCBI taxonomy): domain Eukaryota; kingdom Metazoa; phylum Mollusca; class Bivalvia; order Arcoida; family Arcidae; genus Anadara; species Anadara kagoshimensis. Next base: position 32,418,936 of record CM037861.1, read on the forward strand.
TCAAACTTGATACACTATACAAACAACGGTGTAAAAGCAGTCAGAATTTTGCTTTGTAAAGGGGTTTGGTGATAAATCAAGGGAAACTTATAAAGAAAAACATAAATGAAATGGATTTTGGGACTTCAACAATGGTGAGAAATGAGGCAGCAAAGGTAATGGGGGCATTATAATTATTTACATTTAGAATTGACCTTCTTTACATGAACCTATTTGTTTTTGCTGCCATTTAATTGCTCATGAATATGGTGCAAGCCACGACCTCTGCTTACGTAACATTCAACTATCTGATGATGTCATGGAATGTCATCCTAAATTAGGTCATTCATTGTTTGATTGGTCAGCATTCAAACCTAGTCCCCCCCCCCCAATTTCTATCCTTATTTGAAAAAAAAAAACTGTTCTTTTTTATGCCATATGATTGTCGGAATTTTGGATAAAATAAATTATTGTAGTGATATTTTTACATTTCTGTCATGCTAACAATATTTTTATGATTGTTCATTTAAGTAATAACATTCTATTTTAATGTATTCATTCGGTAATATGAATGAGAGTCAGGAATAGCATATTTAACATGAGCTGCTTCGCAGAATAGAATGTTATTTCTTAACAAGAGGCCCATGGGCCTTAACGCTCACCTGTGACCTTGACCTTTGAACCCATGAGCTTCATTCAAATATCAAAATGATAATTAGGCCAATATTCTAATATATATCCCTATACAAAAAGTTTATAGGTTTTGAGATAAATAATCATTTCAGTACTTGTTTGTTTCTGTGATCTTGACATTTGAACCCATGCCCTTCATTCATATATCAAAATGACCATTGTGCCAGTACCAACAATATTCTAATATACATGCCTATACAAAAAGTTAATAGTTTTCAAGATAATTAACCATTTAGGTATTCATTCGCATCTGTGAACTTGACCTTTGAACCCATGACCTTCATTCATATATCAAAATGATCATTAGGATAATACCTAAATATTCTAATATACATGGCTTTACAAAAAGTTTATAGTTTTTGAGATAAATAATCATTTCAGAATTTGTTTACATCTGTGACCTTGACCTTTGAACCCAAAGCCTTCATTCATATATCAAAATGGTTGTTAGGCTAATACCTACAATATTCTAATATACATGCATATACAAAAAGTTTATAGTTTTCAAGATAATTAACCATTCAGGTATTCATTCGCATCTGTGACCTTGACCTTTGAACCCATGACCTTCATTCATATATCAAAATGATCGTTAGGATAATACCTAAAATATTCTAATATACATGCCTATACAAAAAGTCTATAGTTTTTGAAATAAATAATCATTTCAGTACTTGTTTACATCTGTGACCTTGACCTTTGAACTCATGACCTTTATTCATATATCAAAATGACCATTGGGCCATTACCTACTATATTCTAATATACATGCATATACAAAAAGTTAATAGTTTTGCAGATAATTAACTATTTTGGTAAACTTGTACATCTGTGACCTTGACCTTTGAACCCACGACCTTAATTGATATATCAAAAAGATCATCATGTCAATACCTACAATTAACCAAAAATCCTACGTCATTACCACCAGAAATGTTGAAAAAATAGCATTTTTTATCAAAGGTCAAAAACTGGGACATGACCTTGACTTTTGACCTTGACATCGATCGGAAGAAAATCGCAAGACAAGATCAACAGTGAAAACTCCATACAATTATCTTCAGCCATTATGAAGTTATAACAATAAATGTCTCATTTTAAAAATTACATAATTTTACGCAAAAAACGCGTAACCTATTTTTCGTCCAATTTTCATGAAAAACACAATTTTAATGTATCTAGGTATCCTGAATCCAAAAATCTAATCAAAATTTGCCTGCACCTTTTGGTTTCAGAGAAGAAGATTTTTTTGTCTTTTGGCTATTTATAGTAACGGCAGCCATATTGTTGGGCATGGTCAAAACCTGAACACAATTTTGAAAGCCTGTTACCCAGGCATAATAACCACCAAGTTTCATCAAATTTGGCTCAGTAGTTTTGGAGAAGAAGATTAAAATGTAAAGTTTACGCACGACGCATGACGGACGACGAACGATGATAGATAGCAATAGCTCATCTGAGCCTTTTGGCTCGGGTGAGCTAAAAACTGTGAACTGACAAACTTTCTCACACTAGGATCTGCCCCAGTGGGATTTAAATCGAGGCTCTGTGATCTGTAGCCACACTTTAGATCACTCAGACACCAAGGTCCCCACTACAAACTCAATTACCCAGAATAGTGTAGTACCATGACAAGTAACAGTTGTTACTAAACCTACCAAGCATCTAAATTTTCCTCCACAAATTCTTTACTTTCTATGATATATGCCTTAGCGTCCACCAAGGTCTCCATTAAACCTTTTCCCCATTCATTTACATCTTTGCCTAAAATTTATATTAAAAGAAAAAATTGCAACGGAGATTTTAACTGCATGATTTAAATATTACAACATAATACCGAGTGTATTGACTCTATTTAAGGACAATACATATATATTTATTTACTGCCCAAGTGGCTAAGCAAGATTGGGAGGCTGTGGGTTTGAACCCCAGCTGAGTCACACATAAGACTCCATAATTTGAGATACTGCTTCCTTGCCTGGAACTTGGTATTAAGAGTAAAAAAAAATTATTTAATGGTTCAGAATAATGCCATGGTAATTTGACTGGGGGTGGTGTGCTTCTCTGTGGCTTATCAACTCTGTGAGGTAGCATCTTAAAAGTCCCCTTTAATGTGCACTAGTACAAGACAGACCATGAAACACACTCACACATACTTGTTCTTAGATTAATCCTTAGAGATTAATTTTGCTCTCATTGCTAATTATCTGAAAAAAACTGTTGATGTGATGCCAAACAGCACAACAACAACAATTCCTTTATAACAATCATGATGACTTCAATTTTATTGTCAATTTTCCTTTTCTATGCAGCAATATGCAGCTTCCCCTGTTTTTTGGTGCATTTGTTTCACAATTAACAACTAAATATGCTATGGTAGAGTTTGTTTCCACAATGGGATTGTTATACAACTAAGAAAGCAGTGCTTACAAATAAAAATTGTTTAACCAAGTAATATTGCAAGCCTAGTCTTATCAAGCCCCTCAAAATGTTTGATAGCAGTTGATTAGTAACATGTCTTTGTATCTTTGTATCCTTCGTTCCCATGTGAATACGTCATTTACTCATTATGTCAAATCATGGCATTTGAATACACTACAATCACAAAGTACCTTCTGACGTTAACTTTTTACAGTTAAATACAATAAAGAATGTTATCATGTGCAACAGTTTATCAATATAGATGTGGTTTTATCATGAAATTTTGATTTTCTCAAAGTAGTATAAATAAAACTTATGGTGAGAGGAAAAACTATTTTTTGTTATCGTTTATGCTTCTGGATTGTGATTCGGACATGGTTGTGGACGCTACCATTTTTCAGATGATTGGTGTAGAGGCAAAATAAAAATTGAATGTTTCAAAATACACACAAGGTATTACATATTACCTTTTTTAAATTGAAGATTGTAAATATAAGAAATGACTTTTTTCGTTATCAATGCTTCACTGTCATGTAATTTGGACTGGCCATTGTTATTCATACTTGCATCGACAACGAAAAAAGGGTGTTATTTCTTAAATAATCCAAAGTGTAAATAAAATTGTGTAATTAAAAAGATCATGAAAATATTGTATATATGAGTATACTGTAAGAAGTAAAGAGCCTAAAAATAATTGGGAATATAGTTAAAAAATTGGGAAAATATTAATCATTTCATCATTAGAAATGGGGCCCAATTTCTTTCCTAAATCAAGGGTAGAACAAGCCCTGGTATACAACGTCATACAAGGGTCATTGCAATCACTCGTAAAAAATTCTCTTAGTATTACCTTGTAGAGCATATGAAGTAAATAATGCTGCAGCTAGACTTCCGAGGTATCCAGTGGGGTTGTGATGTGTCATTCGACCACTTTCTACACTAACCTCTATCAGATTTTGCAAATCATCCTTACTATCAATAAAATATATTACTATCACAATTTATATAAATAAAGTAAGGCATAAATAGCTGCTAAAATGTCACATATCTGGAAAACGGTTTAACAATAATTCAAATTTATAATTGATTATAATCAATAATCATGATCAGATTTCAAGCGTTTGATTACATTACAATAAAACATGTTTATAACGAAGCCCTAGGGACTCTATTTTTAACTTTGTTATATAATGATTTGCTTATATTGTTATATAAAGTCTTATATAGAGAAACCGTTTGGCCAAATAATTTACTTCGTTCTATCCATGTATTTGTTTTAAGCGTGTCCGTTATATTCGTGTTTTACTGTATTGAATAATCGATCATTCAATAGGAAGAGAACAAGGAATAACATAAGGTCATTCTTCTCAATTCAAAGTAGATAAATGCAACAAAAATGGCAGTTTAAAACAATACTTAATCTAACATCTTAAATTTCATTTTTTGTACTGAATAATGAACAAGTATTCATTTCCTATGTTTTTGTTACATAATTGATTATTTCCAATTATTAGTTACTTATTAAGTAGTTCTGATCAGTGATTCCCATCACCACTTCACTTACTTCCGAAACCTTATTCCAATACACATTGCTCTCATAGCAGCTCCACAACCACCACCCCTGAAAATAAACATTTTATAAACAGACGTCAAAATAGGGCCTATGTCACTGAAATGGTTGTATTCATTACAATTAAATCTTGAAGAAAACCATGCGGGAAAACTAAACTGGCACAGAAGTTATCTTTAAATCTGATTTATACTTGGTGATATGGTAGTGTGTTAATTTATTTTTGGCGCTTCCCGATCGTTTTGCAAATGTTTAATTGCACTTAATAGTAATCATTAGTTTAATAAAAACCATTTTCTCATCGAGACCAGTTTTATAACCAATATACTCTCTATCTATCACTCTCTCTTTCTCTCTCTCTCACCTGATCACCGAGACCAGTTTTATACCAAATATAACAGTACTCTCTCTCTCTTACCTGATCTCTAAGACCAGTTTTATACCCAATCAGCTCTCGCTCTCTTTCTCTTTTTCTCTCAATTTACCTCTCTCACCTGATCACCCAGGCCAGTTTAAACCCAATATACACTTATGCACTCTCTCTCTCTGTCTCTCTGATATGATTCACACAAGAAAGTGATACTTATTACTTAATATAAGTTTTACATTCTCCACACACCTTGGATTGAAATCTATGCGAAATCCATCTTTCTTTTTGCTGTTTGGTTTATTTAATGATGCCATACAGGTGTTACCTGGAACGTAAAATCACATCTGTAACAAATAGTCTGATGTACAATGATGTACAGAGATGTGCAAGATATATTCGGACACTTTGTAAAATCCTTCATTATTCCATATGAAACCATATATTTTTTAAAAATTCTCAAAAATTTATTTCTTGGTCAATTTCCGTGTGACTGGTGATAATAGCTCACTTAAACACTTTGTGGTCAGATGGGCTAGCGATAACAGGAACAGATGGTGTTGGATGATTTGTCATCACAAAAGTTTTGTGCCTGCATATTTTACAACCCTGTCAAAATTTTTTTTAAATCATATGGAGGAAGTCATTTCTGGAATGATGGAGAAAACCAGAGTGTCTAACAAAACCACAAACCTTAGCAAACTGACAAACTGTCTATGGTGGTATTGACACATTGCTGGCCATGCTCATAATGTTCCGACAAAGTATGTCATTAGTTGCCGTGACGCTGCTTTGGTACCATGATGGGGGCCAGTGTCAGAACATAAAAGGCATGACCGGCGCTACGTCAATTGGAACCTTAGAGGTGAGAGTTGGCATGATCTGCAAGAATATACTGTATGTTACATAATCTTACACAACTCCATCACCGAGACCCAAAAAATTGAAAAATCCTTATCAAATTTCATTGTTTCGTAAATTCTTGGAAAGTCACAACAGTCATTGGTGCACGGCGAAGGGGGCCTGTCAAAAGACAATCATATGAGACAATGTAGACCAAACCACTATCCCAACTTAATTATTTTTAAATTTTTGTCTTACCTGGAGCTCTGTTAGCCATATCATGCATGCTTTTATCATAATGAACTACTAAGCTTTTATACAACTCAGTTTTATCATTGCTACACTTTTTATCCCATTCCATTAAGGCTGCAATATAAATACAAGTTTTACTGTATATATTGAAACACTGAAATATTTTTCTTTGTTAACAATTCAGCTTTGACATTCAAATTTAACAATTGATCCTCAGGCATAAATTTTATATCAATAATATGATTGACAGTGTGTAGCAGATCACTGTGGCATGTTTTTATTCTTACTTTAGCATAATCCTAGTGTAGATTATGTACTAAATCAATCTTTTTAAACCCCTGATCTATTTTTCAATCTTTCTTAAGAAAAAAACCCCAATTCATTTGAAATAATTTATTTTCAAATCTATCCAGTTACATGTGTATATGAAAATTACCTTCTGCTGTAGCAAGATGCATTACTGTGTCATCACTCACCCTCCATCTTTTACCTGAAAGTAAAAACAAATATCGTTTTAAATCAGCTTTTTACAAACAAGCAAAAAATTGTATCTGACAAGGAAAAACTGTTTAACTTTCATCATTAGCACATAAGTTTTGCCATAATTCCTTCATTTTCAATATTTGACTGTTGTTTTTAGTCTCTTAATTTCATTTAAGAGAACTGGAGCAGTCTCTTGAGAGAAGAATGCCCCCCCCTCCCCAACATTGCATTGTTGTTATTTCTAAGATTTGACCTTTTGACCTTGACAATTGACCTATTAACCTAAATTTGGTATGCAACACATTGTCTCGTGTTGGTGTACATTTATTCCAAGTTTGATTAAAATCCAAAAATAGACATGGAAGATATGGAACAGACACAATATTGAGGAAGACAACCAGATGGATGGAGGGACACAGACAGATGGACAGGTTAATTCCTATATACCCCCTAAACTTTGTTTGTGAGGTGGGAAGGTATACCGGTAATGAAAAACAATGGAGTATTACTCTGAGTAGTTAATTATTTTCAAAAACTAAAACGAGACCACAAAATTATATAAGAGGGGGGGGGGGGGGTTTGCATGGTTAACACATCTTTTATTATCAATCACATAAATCATTTATAAGCATATTCTTACGTGTAACTTTTATGTTTTCCACGCCACCTAAATCTTTCAGTTCTCTATGAATATCTTCTCCTCTAAAATTAAACTCCCAGTCGCCATTTTTATAACCCAGGGCATCACCAACACCGGATAACACCATTGCTGCTTTACATCTATCCATTAGCATTAGTTTTTGACTTGAACCTGAGGCCATTTTGTTAAAATTTCTACAATAAATATAAATAATGAATTACATCTGCATGTTTCTTTTGAAATCACTGGTTATACAACTGTGTTTAATCTAGAAGTGCACACTGCGCCTTAACCCCCCCCCCCCCCCCAAAAAAAAAAAGAGAAAAAAATATATAAATTGTCTGTGTTTTCAGTCTTAGTCACTGTAGACTTTTCTAATAAATGTGTCTTTTTCTTTTTCATATTTTTTCTTAAATTAATACTGACCTTTATGTTTTGTTATGTAATATGTTACTATGGTGACCCTTTGTTTGAAAACATGGCCCCTGTTTTGGGTTGTTTTTTTTTTTTTTTTTTTTTTTGGTTTTTTTTTTTTTGACGGTCAGTTTCCCTCTTGGATTAAATTCACTGTTACGTTGTAAAATAATGATAAGGAAAGAGCTTTTCAATTTTAAATTTACTAATGCCAAACTTTGCCGCTAAATCACTTTAGACACTTATAATAAGTATTCCATTTTTGTTTACAAAAATATTATGAGTATCTCATAGTCTTGAAAATGAAAGTTGTCAGTTTCGATGAAAGGACAAATGTGTCCCTGTGGCAGGCTGTCACTAGAGGACACATATGTCCCTGTGGCATGCCATCAGGAAAGGATGTATGACCATTTGGCAGCATGAGGGTTATTATCACAGGTACCTGTATCATTATAAAATTATAAAAATACTCATGGTATATGTGGATGTTTTCTCCCAATAAGACAGGCTGGCTAATTCGACAAAATTATCTGTTTTTGATGGATTTGTACCATAAAAACCGATAAACGGAGGGATAAAATGAAAAGGTCAATTTTCCCATTTTGACAGGCTTTTTTTAATTAAAAGTACTTAAAATTTGGACTTTTTGTACCAAAATCAAATACTTTTTAAAACAATAAAAAAGTAACCAAATGGCAAACTTGCACACTAAAAATGTATTGATCTGAACAAATAATAAATTAGATTGGTCAGCCTGTTAAGAAGATAAACATCACAATAAATAATAGGCTTTCATGAATTCTACAGCCTAGGCCAGGACAAACTAAATAAAATATGTCCTAAACATACTGACCAATCAGCTGGGAATCATTAAACGATAGGATGAACAGCTAGCAGCTGGGGAATTTGTGGCAATGAATTTTTGTGAATTTGTATGTAAACAGCAAATTCTTGAAAACTAAAATTAAGTATTGTTCAGTATTATAATCATAAGAATTGAGTACTGTGAATTTAAATGCTTACTGAAACAGTTTTCGGGATAAAAGAAAATAGTGCATCAACCCCCATATTTGAAAGAGAGGAATCTACTACCTTGTGGTCTTAAGTGTATGGTTACGGATTACATCGTCTCTCACTGCCTGGGTTTGAATCCTACTCTGGACAAATACTAGTGCGAGAAAATTTGTCAGTTTCATCCGACAATGGTTGGTGGCTTTCTCCCGACACTCCTGTTTCCTCTACCCTATATAAGTTCCATTACTACACTCCACTCAAATCTGAAAGGATAATTTTGGTGTAACAGGAAAGAGAAAAGATCAGGGTCGTACTGGGGATCAAACACAGGACCTCACACACTATAGAAGGACTCAAAGTGACTTTTTGATTCTAGAAGCCAGCCTGACTCTTTATGTAAAAATATTAGGCATAAATTGAAACTTTTATGAGCCAATTGGGATTTTTAGGTACCAGCAATAAAATTAATGTGATTTTATCCTAAAATAATCTAAAATCAGATTGTATATATACTGTATAATATCAAACATTTATTATCAATCAATCATCAGGCAATGGATCTATCACCTGTTTTTTGGGAGCATCACACCTACTTGCCTTGAAAAAAACTATAAACAGACATTGAAGGCTGCTTCCCAGCCATTGTTGTTACACTTTGTCAATATGTAAAACACAAATAGAAAAATGGAATGGGATCAATGATCGAGAATTTTGAACCCCCGAAAACGCAGTCGCCAATTAGGCGACTAATGAGTAAAAATTTGTCGCCAATGGGAAAATCTGGTTGCCATGGTGCCTAATTTAGTGGCAACTTTGAGCCCTGTATAGGCGAGTGCTCTACCACTGAGCTACCCAGACCACTACATTTATCACTTCCATTTTTGTGGAACCACCAAGGTCCACCTCTGGACCAAACCATTGGTCGGCCACTTCCCAGGGTCGGCTGAGACCCCAAATGTAACAGGAAAGAGAAAAAGTGCAGGGTCAGACTGGTGATCGAACCCGGGACCTCCCACACTATAGGCGAGTGCTCTGCCACTGTGAGCTTCCCATCCCTCTACATTGGAATTTACAACATAGTCCATTACTGTAATTGTACAAAGTATCAAATTTTTAAAAAAAAAAAGTAAACACCTGATTAGTACGTGTAGTATGGATCAAAGTACAAAATTATATGTACTAAGTACGCCTTTCGATTTGTTTAGTACCTATACACCGATGTGTTGAAACTTGAAACGAGAATCCTATGTACAGTGGTACTTGGAAACGAAAGTGAAAGTTGGAAAATTGGCTAATTATTTTCTTCGAAATTTATGGTTTCATAAATTCAGTAAAACCACATACAATGTTCGCAGATATGTAGACTTGATTCACCAGTAACATGTACGAAATAAAAAGAAAGTAAAACTTAACAATTAACAACATATACCTGGTCTTAAACGTGCTGGTAACTTCTGTCTGTTGTATACAGCGGTTGCCCATGCCCCGATCCCTTCTTTGTACGTTCCTCTTATTTTTGGAGCACCGCCGCTTGCACAACATCTGTCTGTACTAGTAAGCAGAGTATGCGAGTTTTTAATGATGTGTTAACTTACTGTTATCAGCTGTTTATCTATAGATAAAGTTACCTAGCAAGGGCGTGGCTGAGCATACGCACATACGACCGTGCGTAATTTAATTTTCTCAGTATCATATTCCGAAATTTAAAAAATAATGATTACATGACAACTATCTTAAAACTTGAAAGTAATACAAAATTTAACCCTCGAAACAGTGAAACTATCATAATGAACGACACGATTTATGCATATGAATCAATGTACAATTCAGTGGTCGTCCGAAATTCGTTTTGCCTGAGTTTAGTCGAATACCGTAGTAAAAAATTAATCTAATTTGCTCTTGTAGATAAGGGTCGAAATTCGTGGAAAACGCACCATTTTGGTTGTAATTTTTTCAAAATTTCCTGGGGGATGCCCCCGTACTCCCCAAAAAAACGCGCCTATTGTGCGTATATGCGCCTTCGACGCATTTTTTACGTTTACGGTGCGTAATTTATGCGTAATTTGGCCTCTACGCGCCTGCCTAGTTTACTTAATTGCGTTAAATGGAACTTCAAAATAAAACAACGAACAATGATTAATACATTGAATCACTCAATAATATACTTTAATTACAAAAAAAAATAATAATTTACTGGTGGTCATTTTATTTAAAAACAAACCGTTTTACTTAATATCCATGTCCGAATCACAATCCAAAAGCAAAGTAAAAACTTTGGAACAGGTTAGACACCTGAACTTCCACAAGGGAAGTGAGGCCAGGTGCTCCGGAAGGGATAGCACCTCCTGTTTAGCTCGCTACATCCGTCACGTGTGTAATCAAAATTGTGTGAAAGGAACATTGACAGTATTAATTAATAATTAGGAAAAACTATAAAAAGTACGACATTCATTCTGATTTAAAGAAGTCTGCGGCATCCATGGGAAAACACCGTGAAAAAATCCGTGACGGGTGCAGTGTGCAGTTGGACGCCATAGCAAAGATCAAGTTGCGCATAAAATAAGTACAATGTCAACCAAAACGTTGATTTTGTTACTTTTCAGTCTTTGCTGTGAGTCGATAATTTGGTCATACCAAAATTTCTACCATCAAATTCTGACGTTGTATCTAAAGTTTCTTTTGGACACCCCCGTAGTTTAATTTCTTTGATCCTTCTGTTTGCGGACACACGACAGTATTTTTTTTAGTCAGAAACGGTCAAAATACTAGTTTGAACAAGAGTTGTACGGTGTTACATACTATAAATAAGAACAAAAACTGTTTAAGAATTATTATCAAAGTTTCTTTAAAATTTCATTTTTGGCGACTAAATTTTTTGGTTGGCACTCGAGAAATATTGATACGGAACCATACTGGCTCATACATGGTAAAAGTAAGTTTTGAGTCCTTATAGCCAGGATTTTTGTCAAAAATAGATAATATATATAACAGTCCTCAATTTTGTCAACTAAAATGGTGACTAAACTGACGACCTGGAATTGTGTCTGACGACCTAAAATTTGTAAATGGTCGCCAGCTTGTCCACTTTACATTTGAACTTTTGTGACCAGAGAACAGATATTATTTTTTCATGATAGTGTTGCCATTTCAGGCAATATTATGGACACTTTACATTATCATTATCGTTATTAATAACACTGGTGTATGTAAGTCATTGTAAGTCAATTTTAAAATGTGCATTTTTGTTCTCTATACTTAAAAGATGATTTAATGTTCTTTCATTTGGAAGAAAAGATTTCTGGCTACTTGGACTTTAACTGGTCACCTGAAAATTTAAATTAGTGACCAGCTGGTCACTTAGTTTTGAAATCCACTTTGAGGGTTGTATAGGATGTCCAACCTCGGATCCTTTTAACCGTGATATAATCGGACAATGTATATAATACTCACGTTTGATTATTATGCACAATGATCTAGTTTTGTACGTAAAATAGAGTAAAAAAAAACACATATGGCAAGTCATATTATGTCTTGACATACAGTGTAAACAACTTATCTTAAAATCTTAATAATAGATACTTATCTTAAAAGAATTTCCCTAACTTGAAACGCGATTTAACACCATGTACGTCATCAATATATTAGGTCGCCGGAAAGTTACGAGCGGTGGATTGGCAGTTCGTTCAGACAAGCTTTTAGTGTATTACAGGTGAATGTTTGATGTGTAATACCGTTAGACGCGTCAATATTGACAACTCTGTCACAAATAAATTTGGTGACCGTTGACCTTTAACTGAGGAAATTCTTAGCTAATCTTTCATCTTGAACGGAAAATAAAAAAAACAACAAAATAACAGGTTAAGGAATTATTGTGAAACCAGGGGAGTCAAAATTCCTTATCATCAGTGGTCATAATATCTTCGGACTCGGCAGGCAGAGGCAAAATACGATTTTCCATTTTAAAAGTGTTAGATTTATTAAAATACTTGAACAAATTAAAAAACCAAGACATTAATCATTCTTCAATTACAATAAAATGAATCAATTTAAAAAATAATAAACTAGAACATTTTCTGACCACATTATTATTATTATTATTATTATTATTATCTGGGAAATTATAAGAATATACATGTAATTTATTATTTCAAGTACAGGTCTACTGGTTACCTGGATATATTATCATAGTAAGTGCGCAAGCGTACAGGTGTAGTATACCCGTCTATCACCGTAGGTGTCGCAAGGCGAGTAGACGTGTTATCGTCACATTTCTTCCGGGTCGCGGTCATTTGCCAGGTGAAACTTTTAAATATGTCAAACACAACAGTTCTATTTTTAATATTTTGTTCTTTCCTCGCTTTAACATTTGGTGGTTTCACAAAGGACGGCGGCTACATAGGAAAATATCCAGGTGGATGTGTGAACCATGAGTGAGTATATGGAATCTTCTGTCCGATCTCGATTCACCTCGATAGGACAGTAACACTGGACATTAAGACAGAAGAAAATGTGTCGTGTACCTGAACCTCCTATTTTTACACGTGTATTGTAATTTTATTCGCACCTGGTCATTTATTACATCTGGTAACGAACTTGTTTATAAATTTGCGTGCTCATTGTTTGTAGTATTTGTACATTTATAGGTTATCAACATTGACCTGTGTGTTTGACTTTTAAGTAAAGTACCAAGGATCAGTACATTTATGTTTAGGTAACAAGTGTTTATTTTGTCTACATCATAAGAAAAATGGAAATTGTTTATGTAACAACCGGGATTCCTAATACTATCCAAGTATTTGATGGATAATTGTATTTGGTAATTCCTCAAGAAAGGTCAAGTGGACAGGTCAATGTTGTTTGCCTATACATGTTCAGGTTGCTTACATATATTATTTATGGAAACACGTTTTAGGGAAAATAGAATCCTTGTGGTTTTTATCTCTGAAAAGATTTTAGATCACAGCAGTATGAAATTGATTATGTATAACTCTGAAAACTTCGTCAGTAATTTAATTTTTTTCCAAGTTTATAATCATGATAAATCCCAGTCCCCCAAACTCTGTCCAATCCCAGAAATAACCCAAGAGTTACATGTATGTGCAGTTTAGCATGTGCTTAAAACAGACCATTTATTTGAAGCTTGAAATAAATGTTGAAAAGTGAATAGAATTCCATCAAACTAAACCATAATGTTTTGAAATTATCAATTTAATAATACATGCTGTATGTTGATTTTTATTGATGTTTTGAATTTGTGTTATAATAAACTAATCAAATTTTGAAACATCTGTTTCCAGGTATATAATACAAATTAAAGAGTGTTTAACACAACCAAGTGCATTGTATTGATATATATTTAGAAATCACAGGGTATTGAATAGCAAAGGTCCAAATACATGATTTCAATCCTACACAATACACAATTTTAGCTCTAAACCAAAACCTTTAACATGGATAAGATAATGTCCAGATAAAAAGCTCAAAAGTCACTGGACAAAGACTTCCTTTGTATCCTCACCCATTGAATTATGCTGTGTTTCCATTCCTGGTAGCCAAAATCGCCATTGGCTACTAATTTATAAAAGTAACCTAATATATTAGGAAATTTATGGAAACATATTTTAATAAGGACTCTATTTTCACAAATTTTGAAATTTGGCTACTGATAATTTTAAATTTGTGGAAACCTAGATTATGTGGAAAAAAAATTAAAAGTTGTTTTTCACAAAAATGTACCAAATACTGTAAATGTATGTAATTTCGCGTGTATTTATTTTCGCGGTATGAATTATTGAGACATATCCGTGTAGTTAAATTTTCGCGTTTTTGAAACATGCACTTTAAGGCAATAAGCATTATATAATTTTAGCTTGGTATTAATTTTCGCGCAAAACAAACGACTGCGAAATAAGCGAAAATTAGTACACAGCGAAAATAAATATGTTTACAGTAACATGTTTCTGTCATTTTTAAACTTTTTCAATCCATTTTAATTTTAAATTTACTCAAGGGAACAAATGGAAGTCTTTCCTTTGAACTTTTTATGGACCCTAAGAATAAATTTCTGAAGATGAAATGTACCTGTAGTTTCTCTGTGTAAAATTGATTTATAGATTTTATCAGCTGAAGTGCATGAATACATATGTTTCTATTTTTTATCAACTTTTTGTATAAATATGCCACAAAAATCACAGTCTGTGCATTGTGCATATTGTGCATGTGCATATACATTGTTTTGTAAAAATTAAAAAATTCAGGAACTTTCAAGTATTCACATTGTCATCAGTTACCTCTAGTTCTCAAAAAGTTGGGAGCCAAAAATTTAGGGAATTTATACATTTAGGAGCCAACTGAAAAGACCCAATAAGAATCAGAAACTAAATGCCACTAAAATGTTAGTCACAAATGTAACTCTTTTATAGTAAGACTTCCTTTTGTAACTTGATACATTCTATATAAAAATTTTGAATAATTATTTTTCACAGAAATGTACAAAAATTGCTTGATCGATAATTCTATCATTTTTTGGCTCTTTCAGTCAAAATTAAAATTTTAGTAAAGGATACAAATGAAAGACTTTCCTATCTTTATTAGAGCAAAAATATTAGTCAAAAGCAATTGGCTGGATTCGTAAATTTCGAAAATTGGCCTTTGGCTAATTTCGCTAATGGCAGCACCACCACTGATAGTATTTTAGTGGAACTTTTTTGGTATTAAGGAAATTACCAGTAAGTAAATTACCTTTAGCATGTCTTGTTTGTGACATCCAGGTGTACTGGATATGTTAGTAAAAACTAAATTTTTATATATTGCACACTTTTTTAAATATTCTGCCTTTGGCTTTTACTGGTTCACTCAGTGTCAATATAACGTGAGTGGGGGAGTGGTGCACTTGCACGCTGGTACAAGGTAGACCATAAAACACACTCGCACTTCACAAGCATACACAAACTTGTTCATAGATTAATCCATAGATTTATAAAGTTGTCATGGCTGCAAACAGCTGCAAAATTGCTCATGCGATGTTTAGCAACATATATAACAACAACAACTTTTTTAATAAAAAATAAAATTTATTTGTTTTAGTGAATGTCCAAGTGATGAAAATTGTATACATGACGAGTTAGAAGAACTATGTCCCCAAGGAGATGAGAAGAACTGCAGGTGCATGATGGGTAATTTAATTTTAACTCTTTTTTATTAAAATGTAACCTCTTCAGAACTTATTATTTTACGAGGATTAGTCACATGTTTCAATTACATGCCTTCAGAATTGATGCTTCTGCAGTGCTATATATTGAGGAAAAGCATCCTTCTATAATATCATAATTATGTAATTATATATAGGGAGTTTGTTACTTTTAAAGTATTTTTCACCAATTTGCTAAATCTCACCACTGTGTATTCGGGTCTGGCTCAGACCACATGTGAAAGTGGATGTTCCTTGCCGTTGGCCTAAACTGGTTCACTCAATGTCAGTATAATGTGACTGGGGGAGTGGTATGCTTTTTTTGCGGCATACTGACCAGGTGGTAGCACCTAAAACTCGCCCTGAAGGCAGACCATAAAACACACTTGCACTTCACATGTATACAATGTACATGAATTTGTTCATAGATTAATCCATAGAGATTGATAAAGTAGTCTCTCCTCGAATAGTTGAAAAATTGCTGATGCAATGTTAAGCAACATTCAACAACAACAACAACCAATTTGCTAAAATAAGATACTGTTTGAAAGAATTTTATCAGATTTGAGTAGACAATGGTGAATTTGTCTGCCAGGACAAGAAACATGGTTCATCATACAGCATAAAAATGAAAATTCTAGCCAAATTCTGAATGTTTTCTCGATTTCCAGGTTGTGTCTATAAAGGAAAGTACCTCAGGTATCAACAGTGGCGACCCATAGATGGCGATGGTGCCTGCATGTGTTTAAAACCAGGCCGCTTTGGACAATTTGGTGAAAATAAAGACCAAGGAGTAAGTATACATATGATAAAATTCTAGTTTCTTCATTTGCAAAGATTTACAATATGACTGTATCTCTCTTCGATGAAACATGCAGAAGCAATTGTATTTAATTCCCCTTGAAAGACAGTTGGGGTCATGACCCTTGATGTGTATCAATTTTCCCACAATATTACGTCATGTCCCACACAAGGGGTCGTGTGGTCATGTGAGATACGCCAATCTTCGCCCTTCATCGAATTTGGCATGCGTCACACTATCTTGCTTTACCCCTTGAAATACCATGATCAGAATGTCATTTCTTAAAAAAAACTTGGAACTAAATGGGGAAACTTTTGCAAAAGTTGTTATTGTCACTAAGCAAGACTTGAATTATCATACCTTAATATAACAGATGTAGGACAAGTTACATTGAAAAATACCATATCCTGGGAAATTTAGATATTGCATATCAGTGCATAAAGAAAGTGGGGGAATATAGAAAGGTGTCCTTAGAGACCTTATGCATGCAAGAAGGTTGAGGATGGGATGGGTCCATACTATGTAATTATCTTTTTTTTTTAAATTTGTGATTTTTCCTCATTTTGATATTATTTTATTGATAAAATTTTCCCAGTTTGTCTCTATAGATATTGGTAAAATTACATACTAAGCATGCTCTTAATGACCACAGTGCTTCTCATCGCTTAGGTTCATATCTACGGTAACTTGTGATGGATCCTGGTGTGAGAAAATTTGCCATTTCGAAGGTCATTGATTTTCTCTGGGCATTACAGTTTTCTCCACCACATCCCATAACTGACCCCCTTCATATACAGTCAAATATGTCTATAAAGGCCACCCAAGGGAACCAGTAGAAGTGGCCTTTATATACATGTTCAAATAATATGAATAAAGAACAATTGGGATACAGTTTTACTGGCCTTTATAAGCAGGTGGCCCTTATATAGAAGTTGTAATGTATTAGTTAATACATATTGTGTTAAGGTCGTACAAGTTGTTCCCCTTTAACTGTATTCTTGAATACAAATGCTTTGGTGATCATGATCAGTATTAAAAAGTTTACATGTGTT
This sequence comes from Anadara kagoshimensis, assembly GCA_021292105.1. Classification (NCBI taxonomy): domain Eukaryota; kingdom Metazoa; phylum Mollusca; class Bivalvia; order Arcoida; family Arcidae; genus Anadara; species Anadara kagoshimensis. The sequence goes on from CM037861.1 coordinate 32,436,655, forward strand.
CATGTCTGACATTCAGTTGTTTATCTGAACCTGTATGCCAGGGTTAATCACTCTAGGACCCATATATCTCTTCAGATATAGAAGATATTACAGAAGTGGCCTTTAAGGAAGGTTGGACTGTAAGTGAAAGATTCTTGACTGGAGCATGATAATCCATTACCCCATTCATCCAATGTAAACTTATTAGTCCACTCCACTCTGCTATTAAATTATAAAATTTATTTATTTTCTATTTTCAGGGAGTCTTTAAATGCTCGCGTAATGTAGATTTATAGTAACGCAGATGAGACTGACTGGAAATCCAGGAATGCTACTAGATCTTTCTGCTCACATCTCTGATCTGATCCAGTTTTTACTCTTATTAGTGAAAAGTTAAAAGAAGACTTCAGCCTCAAAAATTTTGTTTCCAGGTCACATAGAAACATTGATCCCTCAAAACATAAATAGGCATCATCTGATACATTTAAGTAGATCATACCCATTTTTGTACAAGGGGTGTGAACAGTTATCGGTAAATTTTTCTAGGTTTTCTTCAAAATTTTTGCTTAATTTTTAATCATGGGCAGTACTGTAATCATACTAATTTTAGCCAGGTACTAATTTTTACGATTTTCACATTGGTCATTACAGCAGCACTAATTTAAATCCACTGTGATCTATGAGATTTATGCTTATTCAAATCCACAGGCATTTACCCAAATTATAATTTGTGCTGAAATTTGTACACACTAAAATTAAAATGTATACAGTATATGGAACAATGTTTTATTATGTTTATATTGTTAAATCATGAACCGGATAATTTCATTAGGGTTCTTTGTCAGTGCCATTCCATATTAATTGTTGTTTTACGTTTTCACATAAACATATAATCATGGTTCCATTAGGGATGGGATGACACAAGACAATATCAGTTTATTTTTGTTGCTGTAAGTCTATATATATTTTTATCTCTGTCTATCAAAGAAAGACGGAGGTATTAAGTTCGAGTTTCCGTTCGTCCGTCCGTCCATCCATCCTTCCATCCCTTTGTCTGTCCATCTGAAATTTTTATCTGCTCAAATCCTCCAATCTAGAAGCACTAAAACAAAAACACAAAACTTGGTGCAAAGTATCAACATTGATAGGAGATGTGCATATCATTAACCCAAGTATGTTTGCTCATTTTCCTTGGAATTATTGCCCTTTGAACATAAAAGAAAAAAAAAAAAAGAACCTGATGGCAGGGGATCCTAATTCACTGAATTTGCTGGTCTTTCTGTACTTGTATTCTTTGTGATTTTTTACCTCTCTCAGTTGGTCAGGACTATTTTGTTCTCAATTTAATAATATTTCATTCATGTGAACTATTCAAAATTGTACATTTTCAAATCCTCAGTCCCAGTCCTAAAAAAAGAATGAGAAAAGATTGGTCTTAGTTAAAAAGAAATGGATAACAGAGCATTGGTCCCAGAGTCCCAAAAATGGAGGAGAGATTACTGGTCTCAGTCCCAAAAAGTATTAGAGAGCGTTGGTCTCGGTCCCCAAAAAAAGAACCAGAACCGCCGTCCAAGTCCCAGAAAGGACCAAGAGAGACCTCTATGCAGTTAAGCATTTGCTAAAAACAAGGACCATTTATTTGAAGCTTGAAATTAATGTTGAAAAGTGAATAAAATTCCATCGAGCTAAACCATATTGTTATAAAATTCTTATGTTAATAATGTGTCAATTTTTATTGATGTTTTGAATTTATTTTAATCATAAATTAATCAAACTTTGAACATCTCTTTCCAGATATACATGTATTATACAGTCAAACCTGTCTATAAAGGTCACCCAAGAGAACCAGTAAAAGTGGTCTTTCTGGGCAGGTGGCCTTTATATACAGGTTCAAATTTTATGAATAAAGAACAATTGGGGTACAATTCTACTGGCCTTTATAAACAAGTGACCCTTATATAGAGATGCCTTTAAGGCAGGTTGGACTGTACAAATTTAAGAGTGTTAAACACAAACCAGGTGCATGGTATATATATTTAGAATCAATGTGTCATGAAAAATATAATGATGTTCAATAATGTTTTTGTGTTTTACCAGGTTCTTGTTGGGCTTCATTGATATTTTGAATTTCTTGTAATCAGAGTAAACTAATCAACTAGATCCAGATATACTCATATTTTTACAGATGTCAGTGTGTTTAACACATTCAAGGTGCATTGTTTATACATTTAGAATCAGTGTTATTTAACAGGAATTTTTCCGGCTACTAAAAAGGATCCATTTCCAATGTCAAAAAGTTAACATTTCTGCTAATTTTGTAGGTATATATTTTCAATTTTGACTCTGAATAAAAACTTAGAGGAAAACTCAAGAAAACCAAACCCCATATGTTAGCAAAGCTTGTACCATATACCTTTTCATAAATATTTTTTGTCTCATTTGCATGCATTACAGGAATCATTAAACTATCTAAACACACAAAAATTTGGTTTTTATGGATTGACTTTTCCCAATTTCGTCCCAAGGTCCCTTTTCCCAAAGTTACAAGAAAAATCCTTGGTTAAATATAATGATGTTCAGCCATATTTTTTGTGTTTAAGACTTTGTTATTTTATTAGATGTGATGAGTGATTATTGTTTGGTATTTAACAGTTGTTATTTAATGTAAGGTGTTTTGTGTTTGAGAGCAATACTCCATTTACCGTATGTGATCTCATCATTAATAACATGCATATCTATGGGATGGAAATGTTCAATAGGTTTGAAGATTTGATCATTTTTGGCTATATCCCGATACTTAAATATTACATTCCTGGCCCCTGTTTCACAATCATTCCTTAGCTAAGATTTTCCTTAACTTAAATTTAGCAATTTTTTGTAATCAATTTTTGGAAATACTGATGAATATTTTTGTGAAAACTAAATGCAAATGTTTTAATCTAGAAGTGATCTTTAAAATGACACCTTAAATTCCTAAATATCTTGAAAATTAACAAAATGATTAAGATTTGAAAATTTGCAAGATTTAAGTTAAAGAAAATCTTAGCTAAGGAATGATTGTGAAACTGGGGCCTGGTTCCAGTTCCACAATCATTCCTTAACTAAGATTTTTCTTAACTGGTAAATTTGAAATCTTAATAATTTTGAGCATTGTTAAGAAATTTAGGAATTTAAGGTGTTATTTTGAAGATCATTTCAAGCTCATAACATTTTGCATTTAGTTTTCATTGAAAACTAAATGTTTCCACAGCCTTATCCTTCCTTCATTGATGTTCATTCTAGAAGGGGTCATTGACACATTATTTGACCAAATTATCCTATTGTAAACTTAGAAGGTGACCATCAATACTTTTTTGTTTTGCCAAATGATCCTATTGTTAACTTAAGATCTAAGTAAGCAATATCTTACATTACATAAATGTAAAAATATTGATGTTGTGGTCTTTAAGACAAAATGTTTTAAAAATGGCCCCCTCTGAAAAATCTGAGATTGCAGAATGCATCATTACCTAGCACTTGTGACGCAACTTGGAGCCATGCAATTTTAGAACCAAAATGTGAAGTTGTTAAAGGAGATTAGCTCAATATTTACATGTGTTTGTGTTTATTTATAGAATGAATTGTTCTGGCTAGCTGCTCTGTTTCAGTCTCCTTTCTCCTTTCATAAATTTTAGAAACAAACCTGCAAAAACAAAATGTATATCCAGCAATAATTTTACCCCCATTCTATATTCTGAGTTAATGAGTAAGCCGAATATCGGTACAGTGTATATAAAATTACAATTGACTATCCATATGCAAAAATGACCCTCAGATTTTCAATTTTGTTATACTTTTGAAGCACCAACATTGGGTATACAAAAAAAGGTAATAAAAGTGAAATCACTCTCATAGCTATGGAGAAAAGTTAAAAAAACACATGTATAAATTCTGTTTTCTTCATTATGATTAGAGTTCTTAGGGCCCTTTTTGGCTTACAGAAGATCATTTCTAATTTCTTCCTTTAATAATATATCTTTTCTTTCAATCCAAGTGTACTTAATTCACCATGATTATTCCAAAGAATAAAATGTGTTTTTCTTCCGTTCTTTGCAGTTTATGCTTAGCAACTGCTTTTTTCATTTTATTTTTCCAAAAAAATCTCATTTTATTTACAAATATTAAGTCATTTATTTATCAACTGTCAACACATCTTTTAAGGGCATTCAATTCATTTATCACTGGTATATATTTTTGAGGGTGCAAAATGTATATAATAAAATACATTTAAATTTTGTGATTTTTTAGCATAATTGAATAATTCATTTTAACCATGTAAATCAATTTCCATTACAATGGATATGTATAGCCAAACAACATTGACTTGCCCACATGACCTTTCAAAAGGAAATGTTAATATGCACTGATCCCCAATACATTGACAGTGTTAGAATTTGTATTAAATACCTAAAAATACATGTATCCTCATATTGCAATGAAAATAAATACCTGTTCCCTAAAAAAATACATGTATACATATTTAATACATGTATTTAAATTAAAGGTCAAGTGGACAGGTCATTGTTGTCTGCCTATACACATTGTTCTCATAACTTAATTTGTTGTAAATATGCGGTTTTATACAGAAGTATATGTTTTAGAAATGGAAACTTATAATTTTTTGTACATAGTATTTTTTTATTTTACAAATATATATATATGTAGTCTCATTAATTCTCATTGGTAAACATTATTTAATGGTTTACAATTTATGGGTTCAGATAAGGTTTTTTTTCCAAAATGTTTACATTTTCTTACGCAATCTATTTTGGGACACAATATAATCATTTTATAATTATATGTATCTGTGTAAATGTTGTTTTTCAATTTCATTGCTAGAAGTGCAATTCAATCAATGTTAAATTGTAAACTTATATATCCCCACCTTTCAAAGAAAGATAGAATGTCTGTTCATCCTCCCAGAACTTCTTGTCTGGAGTAATTCTGCAAAACCATAAAACTCTATTTCTTTTATCTTGTTGCAAAGCATCAAAACTGACCATAGCCATAGGAGATGTTCATATTTTTAACCCAAGTTGATTTGCTCATTTTGCTGGGAGTTATGACCCTTAGAATATATATGTTATTCATATGTGAAGGTTTGGGATGCTAATCCTGACTGGGTCTGACCAAGACTTGAAAAAAAGGTAGTGACTGTTCTTTTGAAAAGCACTCTGCATTTAGGAATGCAAGTAACAATCTTTTAGAAAAGACCTAAAAACTGATATCATGTGCAACGCTAAAGAACCTTTCCTGCACATAGCCCTGGATATACTGCAAAGGTCACAATTTCTATTACTTGACTTATAGCTGGTTATGTCCTGATATAAGTGAAGCACTCTTGACTGACTGTGAAAAAAAACCCTTTCAATCAAACAATCACATGGAGTGCAGATAAAACTTGTTGTCATATCTTCACATTAGCTACTGGAAACAAAATGTGTTCCCGGCTGTATCCAAACGTGGATGGTATGGGTAAAACATTTTATCTTCTTTGTGGTCATGAAAGGACAATATGATGTACTTATTACAAGTCCTTTAGACCCTGCAAATATAACAGTTTTTTTTGCATTTTAATTTTTTTCTTTATGTTCTCTTTTAAAAATATAGATTGAAAGAAAATTATGAACAAAATTAAAATGCAAGAAAATCCTCTGATGCATTTAGCTCTTATATTGTAAGAAAAATGATTAACATGTCATTCTTCCATTTACAAGATACACAATAACACACATTTACGAAGTTTTGTGTTTATATATATATATATATATATATACACACACACAAAGTGATAAGCATAATGCTGGTGTACCTTTTGGTCACAATAAAAATTTGGATATGTACTTAATTTATTTTCCTTATGTACATGTATTTAAATGAGTTTATGTTGTGCTTGTATATTATATGAGAAATAATGTTTCAGAAAACATTCCAAACTCAAATTGCTAATAACCATGCCCCTTTATACAATATCTACAACCAAAACCTGTCCATAAAGGCCACCCAAGGCAACCAGTAAAAGTGGCCTTTATAGGCAGGTGGTCCTTATAAAAAGGTTCAAATAACATGAATACAGAGTAATTTGAATAAAATTTTACTGGCCTTTAAAAGCAGGTGGTCCTTAGATAGAGCTGGCCTTTAAGGCATGTTTGACATGAAATTAAAAGTACATTGTACCATTATGAGTTGTAGCATTTGATTGACATTTCTTTTCAATATTGATGGCAGATTTTTAAAATGGCTTCATGATCAAGTTTTTATTTATATATTCTTTCATTTTGGCAATGAATGTTTCAGTACTGATTCATTGTAAAACTTTTACATTTGGATTTTGACTTTTATCCGACAATCCATTTCTGTCCCACAAATATTTCTAAAATTGTTTTTTATTTATTTTATTAAGATTTAAGTGATAACATATATTCTGTTTTAACATATTATAGTATTTTGCAAAACAAACTACAGGCAAACAACATTGACCCATCTGCTTGACCTTTACTTAAATGTTTATTTTGGAATAGTACACCTATTATAGGAACTGAGGTGTTTTATAACTATGAACCCATGTATTGGATAGATCCTCCTATATGAATATTGCTAATGAAATGTCAAACAGACAGGTCAGTGTTGTTTGCCTTTATATATGTAGATGTAAACAATGTGCCATACAATTATTAAATTTCAATCAGTAATACTTTATACTCGTTTTTTTTTAATGATTTTTCAATTTCAAGTTTTAACATAAAAATTAATATAGGTGCATGTATATTGTTCACTGTTTCATACAATTTCTAAATAATTTTATGGTATTTTCCCCCTTTTTTGACATGATACCAATGCTTTTTTGGTGCAATAGGTGTAAGTTTATTGTTTAAATAAAAACAGAAAGGCTACTAAATGTTTTATAATATGCAAATCATAGTCTGCATGTTCATTATGTCTGTGGGGTTATATTTCTTCGCATTTTTGAAGAAAATTAGAAAATATTCAGAATATCAGAGGTACAACAACTTTACGGAAAACATGATGTGTACTGATTTTTGAATTTTTATTTTAAAAAAAGACAAGGTATGAAAACAAAGAAAAAAGTAATTGCAGACATGCATAATGGTTATAACTAGTTGAAGATATTGCACCACATATGTTAAAATTTGACAAAATTTAGAAGTTTTTATAAGAAAAGACTGAGTGTAAATTACAATTGATTTTAGTTCAGGTTCTTATAATATTTAAACTGGGATTAAAATATCTAATAAAGATTGTAGTTTTCATTAATGTTTTGATTTGAAACTGAACACAAATGATTTCCCAGTCTCTTGAAAGATGTCGTATGGTGATTCAGTTATTAATACTATATACAGTAGTGTGATTTTATACCCCCTTCCCAAGTAATTTTTTTCACTTATATTGAGGCAGTCAGTTGTGTAATTGTAAAGGAATCCCAAGAGTGCCCAGATAAAATCATTGACCCCAAGAAAACAGACTGACAAACATTCTCGCACTAAGATCTGACTGATTGGACTTCAAACTTAGGCAGTTAGAGTTGTCGATGGTTTAGACAACTCCCCCACTGTGCCTGTGCCCCTCCCTCCAGTACATGTATTTAAAAGTGTATTCAACTATGAATGAATAGAAATTTGCAGCTGAAAAACATGTACTTGACAATGGCTAAAATGAGCACAACACAACAACAAAAAATAGACACACAACTTAAACATACTGAAAACATGAATAATTTATAGACTTTGGACATACATGGATATTAAAAACTTGCATTGAAATAAGCCACAGTGAACTCGCAATAGATTTTTTAGTTTGAACTTGTTAATCAAATTATTTTGTCATTATGGCATTTATTATTGTTATCATCATTTGCATTGCTGAATATAAAATACAGTGGACATTTTCCTTAAGAACAGAGCAGACAAAAAAGAAGAATACAGGTCATATAAAACCAAGGATAAACAAGCATCCCATTGGTCACATGAGTGCACAGAATGTGTTTCAAATGCAAATGTAAAGATACATACTCAACAAAAAAGTTAGGGACCATTGTGAAATTTGAAATAAAAATATAAATGCTGAAAAATTTAAAATCCATCTGTAATTTGTTCTATGCCTATACAAAAATGATTAATAGAAATTGAAGTGTTGCTGATTTTACAGTAATCTATGAGAAACTAAAGCTTTCTAACATTATACATTGCCAATCATTTCAGTATTACATCTGTGACCTTGACCTTTTGAATGCATTTATCCGAACGCTCATTTTATCAATACCTATATTTTCATATACATGCCTACATAAAGGTTTATCGGTTTCGATTAAATAACCATGTGCATCTTAGACCTTCAGCTAGTTTTGAACCCATGACCATGATCTATATATCAAAATAATTGTTATATCAATATCAACAATTTTTCAATATACATCCATATACAAAAAAGCTTATAGATTGCTAGATAAATTTAAATGGATTTTACCCCTCAAATCATGGTCAAAATTAAAAAAAAAAACATTTATTAACGACGCAAGATATAAAATATACTGTAGGACACTAGTTTTTAACAAGAACATTTTGTGGAGACTGTCACTTTTTAAAACTACATGTATATGTGTGAAATCTGAAGAGTCTTCGCTCGTGCATGATGGGTACCAAATTTCATCCAATTTGGTCCCACAGTTTTGGAGAAGGATATTTAAATGCGAAAATTTAACCCATAACAACAGGTAAACGGTAATGGATATATGTCACCGTGAACCTTTGGCTCAGGAGACATAATACAGTGACTGTGAATTTCATAGATAGAGCTAAAACAGACCCAACATCGGACAGTTCACTAAATCAAATCCGGCATTTGTAGTCCGTTAAAACAAGATAACAGATAAAGCTAAATCAGACCCAGCATCAGGCAGTCAACTAAATCAAATCCGGCATTGGTAGTCTGTGAGAACAGACCCAGCTAAAGCAGACCCAACATTGGGCAGTCCACTGAAACAAATTCGGCATTGGTAGTCTGTTAGAACAGACCTGGTATCGGGCAGTCCAGTGAAACAAATCCGGCATTGGTAGTCTGTTAGAACAAACCCGATATCGGACAGTCCACTGAAACAAATCCGGCATTGGTAGTCTGTTAGAACAGACCCAGCATCGGACAGTCTACTGAAACAAATCCGGCATTGGTAGTCTGTTAGAACAGACCCGGTATCTGACAGTCCACTGAAACAAATCCGGCATTGGTAATTCGTTAGAACATACCAAGCATAGTCCGCGAGAATTGTAAGAAAGTTAATATTTAAGTCTACAAGCATATGAAAGATGATGTCTGGAACAAATACAATATATTATTCTAAAAGATTCTCTATGTTATTCTCTGGTGCTGAACAGGGATTCTGGTTATTTTGTCAAGCACCATACGGATTCCAAACAAAAATATACTGAAGATACCATCAACAAAATGTTGGAGTTTTTGATAGATAACATATTTGTTGTGTTTGGTAATATAGTTTTTCAGCAAACAATCGGTATACCAATGGGTACAAACTGTGCACCATTGCTTGCTGATTTGTTTCTTTATTCTTACGAAGCAGAATTTATGCAGAACCTTGTTAAATCTGGAGAGAAGACTGTCGCAAAATCATTCAACTCAACATACAGATATATAGATGACGCTATGTCTCTTAATCCTAAATTTGGAGACTATGTAAATATCATCTATCCTAGTGAGCTTAAAATAAAAGACACGACTGATTCCTCAAGTTCTGCTTCATATTTAGACTTATACATGAATTATGACGCACACGAAATGCTACATTTGAAACTTTATGACAAACGTGATGACTTCAATTTTTCTATTGTCAACTTTCCTTTTTTATGTAGCAATATACCTGCTTCTCCTGCTTATGGTGTATTTGTTTCCCAATTAATACGCTATGGTAGAGCTTGTTCCCACTACGGAGACTTTGTACAACGAAGTAGGCTGCTTGCAAATAAATTGTTGACCCAGGGATATTGCAAGCCTAGGCTTATCAAAACCCTCAAAAAGTTTTATGGCCGTCATCACAGTAGTGTTGATAAGTTTGATGTCTCTGTGTCCAGGATTGCCCTGGATATATTTGACGTCTCATAGTTCCATGTTCCTTTCACACAATTTTGATTACACACATGGCGGGTAGCTAGCTAAACAGGAGGCTTACCCTTCCGGAGCACCCGGCCTCACTTCCTGGTGGAAGTTCACGTGTCTAACCTAACTTGTCAGTTCCAAAGTCTTTACTTTGCTTCTGGATTATGATTCGGACATGGATTAGTATGTTTGTTTTTTATTATAGCATAGAATCAGCATCCAAGTCTATTTCAACATTTGGTTGGTTGTTACAAATAAAGCGTGCGACGGCGTGATTATACGGCATTTACGGTGATGCGTTATTTAATACCTAGTCATATAATTGGTTCATACCCGCCGGTGCTCATGAACATCCTGTTATCAGATCGTATAATATGTACATGTCATCATTCATGAGTGTCAATGACATTATCAGTGAAATAACAATCAATTCCGAAAAAAAACCTTTAACCTAGTAATCCCAGTGAATTCTCGATCTCACTTTGACCCAATGTTAGAATTTAGGAAAAATTCAATATTATACACAACAGCTAATATCATTATGATTGAGAAATTATCAACATCTACCCGTGGTATATCGTCGAATAATACACGGGTCGGAATTCACAGGCGGAAGAATATATCACGAGGTGGCTTTGCCCACACGCTCGGATATTGTGGCCCAAATATTTCAAAATTATCAAGGGCTACGAAAAAATTGACAGCAATAGATTATTTCCGTGTTTGATGTCTAATAAAACAAAGGGACGCAAATATAGAGTATACAGACAGCATTCAAAAACTATAACATTCGAAAGGAAAAGAAATTTTACCCTAAGAGCAGTCAATACCTGGAACAATTTGCCAGAAGATGTTGTAGAAAGTACCAGCGATAATATGTTCAAAGGCAGGCTCAATGACTTTTGAAAAAAATGTTGACTTCACGTTCAATCCACAGTGCTTAAGACCGGAAGTGACAACAGAAGCAGTAAATGAGTATGAAGACACAACAACAAATGGGTCTCAGAAGCACACAAAGTGCTTACATCGACCTCAAGGAAAAGGTAAAAGTGTAAAAGGTATATGTGTTCTCATTGGGACCAGGTCGATTGACTGTGTTGTGTATAAGATTGGCCATCGATGATACCGACAAGTGAACAGCAGTAAGTACTGTCGGTACTTTGATTCGGTTATTGTTAGCATACTAAGGGAAACAATCCATTTCCGCCATTTTGTGTTATTAGTGTTTCCGGTTTACTATACTTGTGTACATGTATATTGATACAACTTGATACAAATTTGGATTTATCATTATTTTCAAACTTTTTGGGATTACCGTTATATAATCCGGTAAGTACAGACGATATTTAACATGATGCAGTGTGTTATATGTGCAAATCACCTCGAATACACGGTTTTATCATGTGTTTTGACAGTTTGCCAAGCAGAAATGTTTCATCTAAAATTCAAAATAAAACTTGAAAGTATGTTGAGTTTGACAGTAATCAATTCAAGTAAAGCGAGGGACTTTTTGGCATCGTACTGTATATATGAACAGAATACTTAATATACCAAATTGGTGTAAATGTCATTCTGTAATTTCAAAGTATTTGTTGACAACTATCACCCCCCCCCCCATGACACAATTACCTAAAATCTGTGTCCCGGCTACTACACTAGACAAGATGCAACAAGGCATGTTCCACTATAACAACAATAGCTATACAAGCTACTAAATAAACCAAAATGTAAACAATATGTACACATTCACACATTGTATACACTGTTGTATATTTTGGTGTAAATATATACAAATCTATACTTTTTTGTAAATGTATACAAATCTATACATTTTTTGTAAATATAAACAAATTCATACATTTTTTTCAAAATGTATACAAATTCATACATTTTTTTAAATGTATTAAAAATCATACAATGTGCAGTGAATGTTACATGAGCACCTTCCCATTTTATATAAATAAGGAATTCAGCATTGGTGTCTGGATCTTAGTTTGTAAGCTAACTCTTGGTGATACTGTCAGTATCTATACAGTAAGATTTACATTTTAAGGGATGTATGCCTAAAATTTTCAATATGATGTTGTCACTGATTCTTTTGGTTCATGTGAGTAAGCACTGTAAATGAAAAATGTTATCAGCTTCTTTTTTTTTTTTTTTTTTTTTTTTTTAAGTTTGGTTTTTTGAAGTACATGTACCTAAATTATTTATCTCTGCTGGTAATATTTCCCCGAGGATATCACAAACTTAGTAGGCAATAATTATGTATTATTGTCAGAAACGTACTATTGTGTAAATTTCCTGCTAATTAAAATTTGAAATCCCTCAAAAACTAAGGTATACTCCCTAATGCAAAGTTTTGCATTAGCTAAATTTGGTAAAATGTAATTTGGTCCTTTGGGTATCTTTTCAACATCTTGAAATTTTTTCTTGAGAAATTGTATTCTGAAACGACTGTCTAGTGCTATAAAACTAAAACTGGTATACCAGTAATATGCTATGTTTCCATTCCTGGAAGCCAAAATCGCCACTTGCTACTAATTTCTGAGGAATTCTTTCAAAAAGTAACCTATTTTAGCAAATTAGTGGAAAAATACTTTAAAAAGTACTATATTTTCACAAATTTTGGAAATTTGGCTACTAATTATTTTAAATTTGTGGAAACCTAGAATATGTAATTAGTTACTTCAGTCTTGGATGTTACTGTGTCATGCATTGTGGTGGAATGGAATGCATCGATCATGAGATGGAGGGGTTTCCTTGAAAAATGTAAAAGAACTTGAAAATAACAGGGAACCAGTACCACGAGTTGTAGATGGTGGTGATGTTTAAAGCTGCTTCAATCCCTGTTAACTAAATTTGCCATTGGCTACTAATTCCTCAAAAATTATTTCAAAAATTTTGTGAAAAAATACTTTTCTGATACATGTACATGTATTTTGTCAACTAGTTCCATAGGAACATTTCCAGTCTTTGAATTGAAGCCTGTCCTTGGTTGAAAATTTTGTAATACACAGTCTCAGTATGTTTCATGTCCCTTTTGTGCCTTTAATTTGGTAAATAACATATTCTGTAGTCTGTACATATAATTTGTTTATATAATACAAGTGGTTAATGTTTTTATTTTATTTCTTTTTGCTAAACTTGGTTATTCCATACCAGTACATATAACACTTTCTCACACATTTGACCGTAAAATCTAGCTATTTCACCATTGCTAGATTTTCCTGTTTTGCCCTGGTTGAGACAGATCACATGCACAATCTCCCACATAAATGAGATTTCTCTAATTTTTAAACCTGATGCTATGAAAAAATAAAGGACATTCCGCATGTGACACAATCACTTGTGGGCAATAATGGTGGCATGAAAACTAAACATTTGATGCAAATATTTGTTTACAAATTTGTTTGTCACATTTTGTATGTTGCAAATGTGTGAAAAAAGATTTCTACACCGGTAACAGAGTCCGACAAATATTTCAAATTCAAATAAATATTTTCAATGTCCAGGACTCGCTAAAGCTCATTCAGGACAGGAAAATGTTCATTTTTGTTCTAGATAATTCTGGCTTACACTGTTATTGGCGTAAGATGTATTTCATTCTAAACAAGCATATTTTGTTTTATTTCTATTATTAAGTATTAAATTACAGAAAAATTAGGATTATTGTTTAATTTAATTTCAAAACATGAACATATTTTTAAATTTTGCATAAAAAACATTGAACTAGTCAACAAGAACAATAAAGAGACTTGAATTTAGACTGCTAATGGACTTTGCCACTGTATCACATGATAAATACCTCTTAATGTTTGTGTGGGAAATTTTAGAAAAAGAGTTAACATCGCAAATGCCTGGAATAGAGTCATTTGTAAGGGAAAACATGACTTTATCATTTTTATGCGATTCCATATCAATTAGAATTACTGGTAAGTGTTCCACACAAACTTACAGGGTATCAACTGTTACAGTGGCGAACCCCATATGAATTAGTTTGAATATATCTGTGCTATATATGTTACATTTATCTCAGAGTTAGTCCTTTTACCATATTATGGTTTAATTACAGTGTTTTTAGAGTCCATTCAAGGGTGGTTGAGAGCATCATGGTTATTAAAGATGAAATACCAAAAGTCCTTTTAAGGGCTATATAGATAGCATCCATATGATATACATACTACATATTAATAGTCACTAATACACTGTCACATATGAAGACTTAAAGGTCATTTTAAGAATACTATGGTTATTAAACATATAGACACAGGTGACAGAAGGCTCAAAAGTCCTTTTAAGGGCTACATCCACTTTAAGAACACCATGGTAATTATACACACAAAAAGCTCAAAAATCCTTTTAACAGCTACATCCACTGTAAGAGCACCATGGTTATTATAGACACAGAAGTCTCAAAAGTCCTTTTAAGGGCTACATCCACTGTAAGAACACCATGGTTATTATAGACACAGAAGTCTCAAAAGTCCTTTTTAAGGGCTACATCCACTGTAAGAACACCATGGTTTTTATAGACAGAGAAGGCTCAAAAGTCCTTTTAAGGGCTACATCCACTGTAAGAACACCATGGTTATTATAGACAGAGAAGGCTCAAAAGTCCTTTTAAGGGCTACATCCACTGTAAGAACACCATGGTTATTATAGACACAGAAGGCTCAAAAGTCCTTTTATGGACTACGTCTACTTTAAGAACACCATGGTTATTATAGACACAGAAGGCTCAAAAGTCCTTTTAAGGGCTATATCCACTGTAAGAACACCATGGTTATTATAGACACAGAAGGCTCAAAAGTCCTTTTAAGGACTATGTCTACTTTAAGAACACCATGGTTTTTATAGACACAGAAGGCTCAAAAGTCCTTTTAAGGATTAATACACATGTAAAAGCATGTCATCGGATATTGTGCCTTTAGATGATGAACCACATAATATGGTAAAATACATATATGTAATTTTAATTTGAAAAGGCATATTTATATTTAGAAGAAAAACAATCAAATATTGATTTAATTTTTTATCAATTTTAGTTGAAATGTGACACATTTCAATAGAAATAAAAATAAAACATTTTATCATTCATATTCCCTCTTCCCTGTCTCAAATTTTTTTAAATCTAGATGACATCTAGGCTATAACTACCCTAACTCTCACTTTCTTACCTGACCACCCTTCTACCTGTATTCAAAGAATATTTGTGTTTTAAGCGAATATCACAAATTTTGTTCATTACCAGGTTGGGAGAAAACAAGTCAATTCCTTGTTCCTTTACTAAGTACCATGGAATCATTAATTTTTGTGTTATTCCAATGTTTTTGTTGTTGATAATCTGACCAATAAATTTCATATTAACAAAATAGTATACATGCACACTCGCACATGGAAACCATAACATCAATAACTTACTACCACTCAGAATTGTATTTTTCTGGGAATCACGAAAATAATCGATTTCACAGTACAGGGAAATAAAAGTCATGAGAGATTCCAAAAAGGCTTCAAATTGTTCCATATCACAGTACATGAAGTTATATCCCCTTAACGAAGTGGGAGGGACATATAGTGTTTACGTCATTTCTTCCATCACTATTTTGTTACGTTTCTCTATAACTATTGAACAGGTTTCCATAAAACTTTAAAGGAACAATTTTTGTGTGAGTAGATGTACCATTGGCTAATCATATTTTTGATCATGTATATGTTTGGGAAAACATGGATTTCCCAGTTGGGTCTGTTTGCGGCAACCCATTTCAGTTTTAACTTGTTTATTTTTGTAAGTGCACTTATAGCTAGTAAGTGAATTACATTGAATAATTAAAATCAATTACCTGGCCTCAAAATACTGCAGAGAATAGTGAAATCTGTGTGGGCATCTGATTTTATTTTAAAACACATTATTTAAAGCAAGTTAGTAATAATTTGTTATTTTTAACTAACAAATAAATTTATGAAATGTTTTTTTCATATTTTCAGGAACCTGTCCAGTATGGATGCTCAATCAGCAACAAATCTACTGGAGGATATGGCCCATGTCACAGAATCATACATCGGGATGGTGGCCACGTTCAGTTATCTCATATCGTGTGTATTGGTAACACTTATACCTCTGTCAGCAATAGCAAAATTCTACAAACCATTGGCAAATAAAAGTACCCAGACTGATGCCACCACCAACACCATAGACCGTGGCACAGGGGATGATGTAGATCCACAGCAAGATACATACTATGGCAATGGTGAAATAGATCTTGAGGCTGAGAAACAGAAAACATATATGAAGGCAGTGCTGGATTGTTACGAGGATGTCACTGACCAGGAACTGAAGTGTACCATGAAATATCTGCAAAGAAAAAGTAAGTATAGTCATACAACAAGTTGATGGACACAAAAATTCATAAATGATATTTTTAGCATAACACACTCATACCTATATAGAAAATACAATCTAATTTTTTTTGCCATACCAGACCTTTTTAACAAAGTACAAAAACATATCAAGTCATATTTGTGACACAACTTGGTGAGTGTTATTGGAAATGTTGATTTCATATGTACTAGTATTAAAAACACCTCACAAACTTGTTATTTAACATAACATTTTTTTGTGTTTTGTTTTGGGTTTTTTTTTGGGGGGGGGGGGGGGAATATTGGTTTCATTCATTCTTCAGACTTGTACCATTTTCTATCTTTTTGCAAAATAAAGGAGATAATTTACAAAGAAAAAAATGAATAATCTGGTTCATTCAAATAATATGCAGAAATTCAAAATAATAAGCTGAGCATTGCCAGGTAGACCTCAATTTGAATGAGTAAAATCCATGGCATGTTTTACAGAAAACAAAACAGTTGTCTCCTAATTTACCAGAGTAGACTGATCATTAAAACCTTATGATTTTTGTTTCAATAAACACATCAGATAGAAATACAGTCAAGCCTGTCTAGAAAGGCCACCTAAGGGAACCAGTAAAATCAGCCTTTGTGGGCAGGTGGCCCTTATATACAGATTCAAATAACATATAAAAAGAGCAACTGGGATAAAATTTTATTGGCCCATATAGACAGGTGACCCTTATATACAGGTGGCCTTTAAGACAGTTTGACATTAACTTCATTACAGGAGTAACCATGATAGATGCAGCCAACTTTGCTAAGGCTATTATATACCTGAGGTCACATGATCACAACATGGAGGATGATGATGAGACAGCAGAACAAGGCAGGGAAGCAGCTAGAGAGGAACTTATAAAGCTTTTGATTGCAAGTGGTTATGAGGATGCAGAGGATGTTGTTGGTCGCTATGAGAGAACTTATCCTGGTATGTATAATTTACTAGTACATTTGAACCTTATTTGGCTTTCCTAATCTCCTTTTGGTGTAATTTCTCATTTTCAATGTTTAGTATACAGTCATAGGTTATCAAAATTGGGTTTATCACTGTACCATGTGATCAATACATGCATCTCTAAACATTTTTGTGAAAAACGTTAATCTTGGAAATTCCCTGAATAACATGATTTTTTTTAGGAAAACGCCATCTTATGCAATTCCATATCCATGTGAAATAAATTAGAGGATATTATGTAGTACAGCGGTGGACCCCATTTTGCAAAATTAAAGTCTGCACTATGAATAGATTTTAAAAAAATGTTTTAGAAAGGATTTTTTTTTTATTTTCTCCTTCATACTTTGGTTTTCAATCAGTGAAGTTTGTTATAATCCATAATGATAAAAAAATTGAATAATGCTATATTAGTTATTGTAGAATTTGTTTTGGACACAACCATTTCATGGTGTATTATAGATATTTATATATAATCTTTAAAAATGATAGCTGTGTGTTACAACATAGGCTCATAACTTTTATTTATCAGATGCTTTGTTTGATTGATGATAATGTTGATGGAGTATATATTTTTCTATAAAACAGGTTCTGTACCCACCAAAGATGAGTTTGTAGATTTCTATGAGACTTTAAGAGGTATAGGTAACTATGAAAATTTTATCTTTAAATTTCATTTCAAGACCCTTCCAAAGTTTTATGGCTGTCATCACAATATTGTTAATAAGTATGATGCTCCTATATCCAAAAGTATCTTTTGATGTATTTCATTCTCCATAGTTCCATGTTTCTTACCATTCTCAATTTTTGATTTGATATTTAACAACTCTTGTCTGCTGATTACTTGCTTACTGTATATAGATTTAAAATAAAATGACACATTGTTCACCGTTCATGTACATGTATATGTATATATAAAGTTTTCACATACTTTGCAGTTATCTGTTTATTTTGAATAATCCTCTTTACTAAAATGTAACTTTTTCAAATTGTTAATTATAGTTGATCTTGAAAAGAAACTTGCAAGAGAAAAAGTGGTATCTAAACAAGAGAAAAGAAAAGCTGAGATGAAAGAGCAACAAATTGAGGAAGAGAAAAGGAAAGCTGAACAAGAGAAAAGGAAAGCCGAGATGAAAGACCAGCAAATTGAGGAAGAGAAAAGGAAAGCTGAACAAGAGAAAAGGAAAGTTGAGATGAAAGACCAGCAAATTGAGGAAGAGAAAAGGAAAGCTGAACAAGAGAAAAGGAAAGCTGAACAAGAGAGAATGAAAGCTTTAGATTTGGAGATTCAAGCACAAAGATCACTATGTAAGATATGTTTTACAGAAGAAGTTGGTGTGCTTTGTCTTCCCTGTAATCATCTATACAGCTGTACTCGCTGTGCTGATGTAGTAAAACAACAAGGACATTGCCACATGTGCTACAAAACAGTCAACACTTTTCTGCCTATCAGTTTGAGTTGAACATTAATTTCTCTCTGGATTTTACTATACAGGCAAGGGATACAGTTTAATTGTTTTAATGATATGACAGGCATCAAAATGTGATGATGTTGTATGTTTGGAATTTTGCATAGTTGAACATATAGCTTGGTCAATATTAGTATTTCTGTATTTTGTAAATATGGAATATTTGTCAACAGAAAGCTAATGTATGTATGATCTTTATGTTACAATGTATATGCAAAATTCTAGAAAACATTGGATTTATACTCTCCCTGCAGAGTATACATGTGTTATAGAATGATGTGTTTCCTGGTTATGTGCTGTGCTATGTGCAGTCTGCATGTATTTGAAGCATTGATATTTATAACATAGTGTGTTATGATATTGTATGTTTGAGCCAGTTGTGAATGAAATGGTATTATGTTATGGACTGGTAGGACTTATATGAGTCAAGTGATGATTGTGCTGGCCATGAATCTTCCTAGAAATGGTCAAGAGATGTTGTATGTTACACAAGTTTGTTTGTTATGCAAGTTGTATACACGATTGAACTAGGACCAGGGGTCCGGAAACGGTCATATTTGCCGGACATGTCCGACAAAAATTTATTTTGACCGACGTGAAAAATTATCAGTCGGACATATTTTTGTTTTCGGACATTTTCAACTTTACAACAGGAATAGTAAACGGACAAATCAGTTTTCCGATAAAAGTAAACTACCGCTAGTCTGTCTGTCGGTCTTTTAAACTCTACCTGACTTCACTAAGTGTATTGTCATTAAGATCTAATAATCAGGTGATTGTTTATTAATCATTAAATACCTGTGGACTTAAGTAGTCGCGTGCCGCGTGTCTATTTCTTTTGTTTCCCAGTCCGAATCGTAATAACTTTCTTTAAACGTGTGTTTGTTTAATAATAAGTGCATGGTTGTAACTGTGTTGATTACGGAAGCCATAACGAGTGTCGGTCAAGGGTGACGGTTTGTTTATCAAAGAGATTCCACGCAGGGTGTTGAAAATTACCTACTACGCGCTTCGTAACTGTTTCTTTATTAATAAATACAGAAATGCGATTAAATTTTATTTTAGGCATTAATATCTTTATTTACATAAATATATTGGAACCTCGTCAAGCCGTTCCCGTTATATCGTGATTCATGATACCTGAATTTCTATTTGAACCTTGCGATGATTGTATTATAATTCGTGTATCATCGGAATACGAAAATTCACGATTGTTAGTAAACAATATGGCGGACGTGCAATATGAAGCATCGTGTACAGTAACGCATATTGATAATAACAGCATATCACGGGAGCTTAGAAAAGTAGTAAACGTCTTACTGTAGTCTTAGATTTCACCTAATACACACGCAATAAACATTGTGGTCTAATAACGCACATGGATTAAAGTTGGCAATCGCGGTATCTCAATAAAAAAAAAATTGGTTGGTTTTTTGACATATCGACATCATGCATGCATAGACAGCCCTGTGCCGACGACCTTTTTTTTTTTTTTTTTTTTTTTTTTCTTTTTTCGCTTGTACAAAAAATGTCCGACAGGCTGGACCGAAGTTTCCGAAGCCCTGACTAGGACTTGTATAAACTGAGGTGATGATTGTGCTGGTCATGGATCTTCCTAGAAATAGCAAAGAGACGTATGTTATGCAAGTTGTATACCAGCTGGTTGAACTAGATTTTCATGTATTGGACTTGTATAAGCTCAATGATGATTGAGCTGGTCATGAATCATCTTCCTGCAAATGGCCAAGAGATGTTATATGTTACATAAGTTTGTTATGTATTACACAAGTTGTATACACGTTGATTGAACTGGACTTAAAGGACTTGTGAAAGTCAGATAATGATTGTGCTGGCCATGTATCTTTCTAGAAATAGTCAAAGAGCAACTGACATTGTGTATCAGAATGCACAAAACAATGTCTGAGATAGATGTATAAGTGCCAGTATCAGGTGATGAAGTTCTTTTAATGAGTTTTCTTTTCCTATGAATTGGCCAGGGAACAACTGATGTTGTGTATCAGGGTATACAAAAGGTTCGTGTGATAGATGTGTGTAAATGTTGTACCTGTAGCTTGATTTATGGTGGTTGCTACTTTGTTAGAATGTGATGAGATTATCATGACTTCTTGACATAGACTTTTAATTCTAACTTCTAATTTTGTTGTTGTCAATTATGTATAAACTAAATGTGCTCGAGGTTAAAACTTACGGAATCCATTGACAAAGAGGCCAGTTGAATGTTTGTGAAAAAATATTGTGGTAGACACTACATTGTCAGCTCTAAGTGACGGTATTGATCAGAGAGTGGCTATTGAACAGAGCCCAGTTGTTCAAACTCTGTTTGCTCAACCAGTCGGTTAGCCAAAATTTTGTGTTTGCCAACATGTTGTGTTGTAGGCAATATTTCTTTAATTTCTGTTCAAAAGTTAATGCACACGATTGTTATTATCAAATAGAAGCAGTTAAAGTCAAAACTGTACATTTATATATAAAATATTTTTAATTCTTTTCGATTTTCATTAAAATTTTCTTAAGTTAACAAAACTTTGAACAACCGGACTCTGATAAAGATTGTACTTCATAGTTTAGACTGACAATAGGAGCAATAACTTGATTAATGCCAGGATATTCTACTTTGCATAGTGCCAGTACTTTGAGAAATTGCATAGTGACGGAGATGTTAGAGGTGTTGTGAAATGGATTGCTAAGTGACGTGTAACAGTTGTATGTATGGTTAAAGCTATCTGTGATAAATATATAAAATGTATACATGTATATAAATGAAATAAAATGATAGCGCTAGAACTATAAACTTGGAGCATGATTTATATAACTTATTAGAGTTTTCTTTTCAAATTATAAATTTTATGATTTCGTTCAAAATATTTAAGTCTGATAAATTGTTTTCGTACCATATTGATAAGGGTAGACAAAAATGATGAATTTACATGTACATGTATGTTACACAAGGGAGTACTGTATATTACATTCATATGTGTACATGAAACTAAAATTATTTATGACTTTTTCTGAAATGCAAGAAAATAGAGTTTGATTCCTTGAATTTTGTCTTCTTATCTTGAATAATTAAATATACCATTTCAAAATTTTAAATTATTTTATTTAAAAAAAGTAAATGCAATTTTTAAAGATAATATAATTTGCAATATTAGGAATACCTTGAAATTCATTTATGTGAATGGGTAGGAGCTTTGATTTTAAACATGTACCACAGATGTGTTGCAAATAAACACATGAAGGTGTGAATATACCCATGCAATAACACGGTATTAATACCTTTTTGTGTAGATTAGACTCACCTGTGTTTATAAACTCTGCCAAAATACCGCTGACTGTGGTATTCTTGTATTGTTTCTATATATGTGAACCAAGAACCCTTAATCATAGATCATAAATTAGGTAGTACACGTACCATACCGGTAATTATCCATTGTCGATTTTAGCAGCACTTTAATTTTGCTAAACTGATGCTTATGACTAAGTTTTCAAAATTCTGAATTCATGTTGCAGTCATTTATAAATATTATTTAGCGTATATAACATGCTTTACTAGAAGTTGGGAGTTTATCCATTTTAACAATATTAAAATCTCTTTCTTTGTCAGATCATGAACAAATATGAAAATAATTTTCTCGTAAATAAAACCAGGTTTAATGTATTGTAGTGAATGATGTTGTAGTTGTGTTATATGTCTCTTATATTATTTATGTTTAATGAATGTTTAGTTATATCTGATATGTGTATTTAAACAGTAATAGTATGGATGTGATTGTACATGTTGTGGATGTATCGGTGACTGAATGGTTATACAAATGGCTGAATGATTGTTGTTGATACATGTATATAAGGAACTGAATGATGAATGGTTGATATGTCAGTGACTGAAAGTTCATATAAATGGCTGAATGAGCAAAGATTACCTCGTATAAATGATATTTAACTTGTTATAAGGCAGCAATAGTTACTATTTGTATTTGTATGTTTGTAATTGTTATAGCCTGTCAGCAATATTTAGGTAGAGTGTTTATAAACACGGACAAGTCTATAAAATGCCAATAGGTGAACACAAATCGTATATTGGATGGTTTTGACAAATGAACGCATAAACCCTTACGATAACACAGTATTAATACTTTTTTGTGTAGATTAAACTCACCTGTGTTTATAAACTTTGCCAAAATACCGCTGACCAAACTATAGCATAAATGTATTCTTGTATTGTTTCTGTATATGTGAACCAAGAATCCTTAATTATGTATCATAAATTAAATAGTACACATACCACAATTATCCATTTTCATAGATTTATTGTAAATATAAATGTGGCAGACAGAAGATATTATGAAATTATTATGTAAATAATATTGAATAAAGTTATTTTAAAAGTATCATTTTTAATTGTGTTGTTGTCATGTTAATGTTTTGTGTGTATGTCCAGTGTTTGTGATGTTATAATGTATTCAGGTTCATAAGGTCACAGGTGTTATGTTGTCTATTGTATATTTATAAAGTAGCCTGACAAGTTTCTATTTTTATTTCATTATTTCATTGGTTGTTTGTGTTTCCCGCCAAAATTTGGTCAGGTGTTATTATCAGGTGTTGGTCAGTGCCATATCACTGAAAACAGTTTGGATGTGTAGTTGGGTTTTAGTTTGGTGGATTTGAAAACAATTCTAAAGGTTTGTGTCTTTAGTTATCTTTGGGGTTTTTTATTCTTTTATTCTTGTCAGTTTAATTTAATAATTCAATAGTCTAAAAGTTAAATTTCTCATAATTACTTAAAATTCAAAATAATCTTGACTTTGGACAGTGACAAAGTTAGTAACAATTTTAAAGATAAAATATTATATGTGTGTGTAAAAGAGAAGTAATTGGCATTAAATATATTTCATGCCCAGTGCAATGTTTTAATTATTTTGTGTAAATTTCATATATAGTATTATTTTGGGTAAAAATGAGTAAGACCATTGTTTTATTGTTTCACAGGTCTACATCCATTATTTGAATATAAAATTATGTAAAGGTACAAGAACCCTTATTCCCACAGTATGGGGTAAGCACAGTTCATTATATTTGTTTATATATGGTTATTTTTATTATTTTCTAAGTATAAGATCATTTTCATGTTTATATGCAAATTATATACAAAAGTACATATAGCCATTATTGTTAACATAATAAGGGTGTGGTTAATTGTAAAATTATTATTTTTTATTATTTCTACTTTATTATCATTTATTTATTATTAGCAGAAGTAAATAGGTTTAAAAAGTAATATTTTTGATAAATTCTAAATGGGCATTATTTGACTATTTGGTGATATAATTGGTTTTATTTATTATTATTTTATGGTATATGGAAGCTTATGAGTTATGTCCCTTTGTCAATATTGTAAAAGTGTATTGTTTATGTTTCAGGGTGTTCTGTATACTGTGTAATTGATGTATAACGAAATATGATGAATAAATAATTGAGACTTTGATATACAAAGAAAATACATCTCTTGTTTATAATTCGGCTCTACCACCGGCTACATAAACATTATATATCGTGGTAGAGATACCGGTCAATTTTAAATAATATTTTTACAACACTGTATATAAATGTTTGCAAATATGAATGCTTTTAATATGATGTCCATTATAATTATTAGATCTTTAAAACAATTATTTAGTGCATTATATTTATTAGATTTTAACTCAACATTTTTATTTTTTAAAATGTGCTTAAAATTTAAAACATTTTTTAATTTTTAAAAGCAATAAATTAGCATGAGCGTGTAAATTTTATGTTTTTAAAGGCATTCTTTTTACTGTCACTACATGTAGATGTATATGCTGAAAACAATATTTTAGATGACTCTCTTCTCTTCTCTTCTCTTTTTTCTTTATTTTTCTGTCTTTCTGTAAATATTAGGATGTGTGTACATGTACATGACCTACTGACTTTATTTACAGGTACATTTATAGCTATTTAAGTGTGTTATTTTTAGTTTCGACTTGTCATATCAATATTTTACATGTGTTTATCAACTCGATGTTGCAAAATACTATTAAGATTATTTTACTTGACAAAATTATATTTTCTACAAATTTAATCTCTTGATGACAGCAATCTTACTCCTGTAGAATATTTGTTCATTTAAAGCTTTAAAACATAACAATATTTATTCCTTTTTGCCCAAATACTGTTGATATGAATCTCAAAAAAATACAAACTTTCTTATTTGTACATGAATTTAAAAGATTCATTTTTTATACATTGTGTCATTATGAAAACACTGAAGGCAGCAACAGGTCAATCAATTTTGCCTTTATCATATTTATGTCATTTTTAGCAAACACCAAGGCAGCAAAAGTTAGATAGTTAACATCATTGAGGTTTGTCTATATATCACATGACCAGTTACCCAAGTTAACATTATTGAGGTTTGTCTATATATCACATGACCAGTTACCCAAGTTAACATCATTGAGGTTTGTCTATATATCACATGACCAGTTACCCAAGTTAACATTATTGAGGTTTGTCTATATATCACATGACCAGTTACCCAAGTTAACATCATTGAGGTTTGTCTATATATCACATGACCAGTTACCCAAGTTAACATTTTTGAGGTTTGTCTATATATCACATGACCAGTTACCCAAGTTAACATTATTGAGGTTTGTCTATATATCACATGACCAGTTACCCAAGTTAACATTATTGAGGTTTGTCTATATATCACATGACCAGTTACCCAAGTTAACATCATTGGGGTTTGTCTATATATCACATGACCAGTTACCCAAGTTAACATCATTGGGGTTTGTCTATATATCACATGACCAGTTACCCAAGTTAACATTATTGAGGTTTGTCTATATATCACATGACCAGTTACCCAAGTTAACATTATTGAGGTTTGTCTATATATCACATGACCAGTTACCCAAGTTAACATTATTGAGGTTTGTCTATATATCACATGACCAGTTACCCAAGTTAACATCATTGAGGTTTGTCTATATATCACATGACCAGTTACCCAAGTTAACATCATTGAGGTTTGTCTATATATCACATGACCAGTTACCCAAGTTAACATCATTGAGGTTTGTCTATATATCACATGACCAATTACCCATAATGTTTTTGCATAACATTTTGGAAAAAAAATTATGATGCAAATTGCTTTTAAATTACTTTTACAAGAAAATGTCATTTTGTCTATTAGCAATCAGTTTTTTACAAGTATCACAAATTTCACAAACCATGATTTCCATAGCATATCTCAATTTAATATTTAGAGAAATATGCTCAAACATTGAATATTAAAATAAAATTCATGATTATGTTCTCAAACATTTGCTCAAACATTGAATATTAAAATAAAATTCATCATTATGTTCTCAATCCAAATGTTATATTTTATAAATATTTATCTATCCAATTGACTGGTACAAAGAAGAGAATTGTTGTTAAAAAACACCTTGTATACAAAATTCTTTCAATTTTTTTAGCTTAATCTTAATCCTTGCTGTGAGAGATTAAATCATGATGATATAAAATTTCTTTCAAAAGTGTACTTAGCAATCAATGAAGTAAATGTATCTAAATTGCTGCTAAATTTAAGTTTTGTACAACTGGGGAAAAAAACATGTGTATTTTGTAAAGTTTACAATTTCATAATTACAAATGTACATTCTATTCTTACATGACCCATGTTTTTCTGCACATGAAACCCGAAAAAATCCAACCAAAGTAAAACAAATGTTATACCCATGGTATAGCATTCAATATATCCATTGATGACATCACCACCCCATGATATATTCTGTCACATGTGAACTCTGGCCCATGTATTATTCAAAAATATACCATGGGTATTTGTTGATTACCGGTACTTCTATTTCCTAGGAAGTAAAAAGGGCTATTGAAACGATTCGGCTGTTGATGTTACCCCCATTGAAAAGATACTTTTATGAATAAAAATTATGTCACAACTATTGTTCATGACACACATCACAAAGTGTTTAAGGGAGTGTGTCAGTAAAACAGGACAGCCATGTTCTTGTTTTACTATGGTTGTTTTTTATTTTCTTGTGTTTCATATAAAGAAAAAGGAAGGTCATGCTAGAATTTTTAATTATTTGTAAATGTTGGTGTAAATATTAAGTTACCACTTATAGTGCTGATTTTGTCTATATATATTTTGTGCATATATTAGTTTATATGGTAAATGTACCTTAAGCTGCTGAATCTAATATTTTGTAGTTTTTTGGCTATCACCATTACATTACTTTGTTAGATCTGAATAAGTTTGTTATTTTCTCTGAATTAAGTATCAGAATATACCTACATAATTTGTACTTTTCATGTATCTAACAGATTTTGAGAGGTAAGAATCGGTTAACTTTTCAATTCAATGAATTATTTTCGGCTGAAGTTAAAATCATGCATTTAAAATTTTTTATATTTACCGGTAAATTATTTTTTAGAAATTGGAAGAAGTTGAAATCATGCGTTTAGAATTATTGAAATGTAAATCATCAAATTTTAAGAATAATCATTTTCTCTTCTATGCACTTAAGTACTAGTAATATTTTTCTGGAAATTTTTATCATTGAAGTCGATGCAAAGAAGTGAATAGAGTTGCATTGATTTCCCGTATAAATATGACAAACAGTTTTATGGAGTTTATTTTTACACTGAAAATTTTAAGCCTTTTTAATTAAATGCCTTGTGGTGATCAGATACTTAATACTTTCAAAATATCATTGTTTCAAACTTAAATAAAAGAAAATATACATTCAAAATATCATTTTTTTAAATTTAAATAAGGAGAAAATATACATTCAAAATATCATTGTTTCAAATTTTAAAAAGAGAAAATATATAAAATGTTTATATTTTAAATACATATGAATTCATTGTAAAACAAAATTTCTATTTAAATCTTGTTACATTGTTTAATAAATATTAATTCTACAAATAATGTTACAGACATTTGTCATGACAAAATTCCTCTTTGTAAACAACTAGCCAAATTTGTACGTAAGATATACACATTACAAATCTTTTTCTTGTTCATTTAACATGTATACATTAATTGCAGCAATAAAAACCTAAGATTTATAAAAATGGTTTAATCTTTTATAACATAATGGTTACAGTTAATGAATGCACTTATATGTTATAATGCTTCAGGTCATCTTAAGCCTCATTTATACGGGGAGAATTGCATACCTAAGTATTTTTTACTCATATGTAAATTTACTCACATATGCAAATTGTGTCGTATGAACAACTTTGCATATACGCAAATATTACTCATGTAAGTAAATTTGCACCTAGTAGATACCAAGTGCAAATTTGCTATAGTATGTGAGTATTTGATACTTAGGTATGCAAATTTTGCTACAGTGTCGTATGAACGCACAGTAATATTTACTCACATAATTTTAAACACATGGACTTATGCCAGGTTATTAATCTCTATGGGTTAATGTTCATTAAGGTCCATGTGGTGCAGGAGTGAATATTGGTGTTTGTAATCTGCCTTGTATCAGAAAAAAATTGTTTATTAGTGTTGTCCACTGATATACAATGTCACAGATTAACATTACATCTCATTGTATTGACATCGAGCTAACCAACAGGTGCCAATTGTAAGGGAAACCCACTCACCACATATGGTGTTACAATCGGGGATCTAACTCATAGCGGTTAAAGAAGCCAACCACTATTAACCACCAGGGCCCTCATTGATTTGTAATAATTATCCAATAAAGATCAAAAGTTGTAATTGAAATAGTTTTATTTGACAAAAGCACAAAAACTAGTAACAAACTGTCATCAAAATTTGACTTTGTACAAGTTTTCAAAGAGAAAGTGCTTGAGCAACAAAAGCCAACCACACAATGTAAAGAAAATTTACTTTTACAAATTTGACAATGAATTGTCCATGAAAGGAGATGCCATGTCGTCACTAAGTGTTTTGGGAGAACAAATATTACAAGCATCATCATCTGCAGCATCACTGAAATAATTTTCACCATCAAGTTCAATAAAAACATTCGACCGATCCCTAAAGAATTAATTTGCAGTTTCATATACAGGGATGAAGCTTAACTAATTTGAGTTAGGGGTCCAGCTCAGTTAAAAAGAAATAGCTAAAATGTGTAAACGTTTTGGGGCCCAGACTGGGTTTTAGGAGATATGGGCTAATCTAAATATCTGATATATGTTATTAGGAACAACACAAGCTCCTTTTACAGAACAAGCAAACACGACATGGACATCAATCCGTTTTTGCAAACATCACAATGGGCATCTCAAGCAACTCAAAGAGATCGAAGATTCAGTGTCGTTCTACCCTAACTTGACAGTATATAAATGTGCTCTGCACTGGTGTAAGATTTTGTTTGTTTGTATAAGGCTTGAGAAAACAAGTCTTTAAAGGATATGTCATATAACATTTTTAATGTATTTTATGATTAAATTCAAAAACTGGTACATGTATATGACATATGCTGGATCACCAAGTAGAACTGCTCCTTTGTCATTATGATAGCTCAGTATCAAATCTGTGCTTAAATTGTAAAGAACGTTCTTATCTGATAATCAAGTCTAAACTGTTCAATGTTCAGAATGAAAATTATCCAAAATTGGTTGAAAACTTCAAATTTACTTATGGTACATAAATTATGTATGAACGCAAAGCAAAATATACTTTTGCTTACATGAGTAAATTTACATATGAGTAAAAATACTTAGGTATGCAATTCTCGCCGTATAAATGGGGCTTAGGTTTAAATAACAGTTACACCCAGATCACATTGCCTCTTGCAAGTTTTTACTTTGCTTCTGGATTGTAATTTGAATATGGGTTAGTATGTTTGTTTTTCATATATTGTATGCTGGGTGTTCTATCATTCTATCAATACTTTGTAAGGAATTATTTTGCTATAACATCTTGTTCCTTTAGAACGCATAACGATGAAGAATCTAAACTGTAACTCCTTGTCATTGTTTTATAACCTATGTACAAATTGTATACATTTTGAAAGAATATTGCAAAAAACTTTCTCTTACATGATGGTTTTTAGTTTTCAAAGTTTTTGCTCTGCTTTGAGATCATGATTTGGACATTGATCGGTATGTTTATTTTTGAATTATATATAATTGAAAGTGCTGAAACGTTGCAAAACTAGACTTTGATTATTATTTGTTACATTTCAAAACTGCTTACAAACCTTCAAAGCTATGCCTGTGCCTAATCATTAGCTAATAGATGTTTTTGGATGTATTGAAGATTCCATGGTTAAGGAATAGAGGAACATCACCAATCAAACTAGAGATGATGAGCTATTTGGTTTACATCAATTCATAGTCATGATTGTGGTCCATCAAACATGTTTCAGAATTAATTAAGTCCACAACGTGCTTTCTTGGATGCAGGCAATAGTACAAACTTATGAAAATGAAAGGAGAAAAAAAAATCACATCAGCAGCCGAAATTTTCTATGGTACCTTAGTGTTGGGTTTGAATACCTGAATCCTTGACTTTGAAACTCAATGACATGACCACTATGCTTTATCTGCCCCTAAAAAATTAGGTCCAAGAACAAGATAACTTTAACCAGAAACATATTTAAAACCCTATTGAATGTAAATAAAATATGTCTCTGCTTTTACTGAATCTATTTAAATATCTAACTCCATCCTCATTACACATTTAAAATAGTTTATGTATATTTAATGGCCTCAGTGGGTTTAGTTAGCATGTTCTTGCAGTAGAAATAAATATTTCTTATTAAATAAAACCAAGAAGTTTTGCTAAAACTAGGACTGGTATAGACTTATTCCTAGATTGGTACGTTTAATAGGGTATAATTTTGGCATGGTACGTTTTGATTCAGACACGGGTTCGTTTCAACCTAGAATGCAGACTGCAACTCAAACTTTCATAACTATTGCACAATGCCCAGCCCATGTGGCATTATTACATCTTTGTTGAATGAAACTTAGTTAATTTCTTAATTCCTAGGTAAGTTAATATGTTTAGGGCAATTTCCCATTATCACAAGTGTCATGTGCGACACTCGCCATTCATAAATTATCCTCGATATTCATTCATATCCTAAGTATACGGCTTCTAGAAATCGGACCACTTTAATATGCAAAATACTAAAATATAGAAGACTTTTTGTCAACATGTTACAGCTCTTAGATTGGAATAGACAGAGTATCGACTGAATGATGTTTTAAAGTATCGATAGACGATACCAGTCAGGCGCGTAACTAGGTGGAAATGATGTGGATTCAAAGTCGAATAAAATTTCGCACCAAACACGAAAGTCTGGGAGTCAGGGAAGCATCCCCGTGAAAAATTGAGATATTTTTGTCAAATAGTGCAATCTGGTGGCATTTTCAAAAATAAAATTGGCGGAGTTATTTTAACATGTTTACCAAAGGTCGGTTTTTTTCTGGAAATTTTCGGACGGTCACAATTGGTGCAGATATTATATCAAAAAGTATTTTTTTTAAATTATGTGGACGCCGTTGCGTACTGGCGTAAAGGTTGCTACGCGCCTGCCAGTCAAGAAATTTCACTTTTATTGAGATGCCACCAGCTGTAAGTGAGGTGGCAGAATTTTTACCTTTGCAGTGTCCCAGGAGGATACATTAATATGCTGCACCTGGAGTGACATTGGATGTCAATTTTTAAGGTGTCATCTGAAGGATCTCATGACCTTCGTTCTAGATGCCGAGACACTCACTGGCAAGCATCTGCAAAAGAACAGCATAGGAGGGTTTTTAATATTGGGGGGGCCAAACCGAAGCTATGTCTTATGTCGTGCCGCAGGTACGACCTCGTGCCTATGGCACGAGGCGGTTAGAGTATGAGAGGGGTGCTAATTTTCAAAACTAAGTCCTGTCTAGACGCATTTTCAATCTATTGTGCATCGTTTTGAGAGGTTTAAAATACTGTGATATCAAGGCAAGATTATATAAAATAACCGTATGACACAAGTTCCATAATCACCCTCTCATTGGAGATTGATATCAGAGGCTGATCCAGAATTTTAGAAAGGGGGCGTATAATGTGAGATTTGAAGGCTCGAACCTTCTAGGGGGGTTTGGGGGCATGCTTCCCCGGAAAATTTTGAAAAAGTGGCGCAAAAATCCTGCATTCTGGTGCAATCTGAGCTGAACAATATGTATTATTAGCGACATAAAGGGGGTGCGTATCCCCCCTACGCCCCCCACTGAATCCACCACTGGATATGGGGTACCTCAGAAAATTTTGACGCCCTTTTACAAGTATAATGATGAAATTGATAAATTGATTGGTTACCAGATGGACATTTCCTGTTAACGCTCTTGATTTTTTTTTCTCTTTTTTTTAGCATGATACAAAATTTCACACAATATATTGCGGGGCCTGGCCCCCCCTTCTTTGACATTGGGGGGGCCTGGCCCCCGCTGGCCCCCCCTGCTCCTACGCCTATGAACAGTCACTACCTTTTTCCAAGTTTTGGTAAGACCTGGTCAGGATTTGAACTCATGACCTTCAGCATATTGACTGAGCACTCTACCAACTGAGCTACCATAGTGGTAGAGGAAAGAGAACTTTCGAGTTGAAGTCTACAATCATACAAACTCTATCTCATGTGTATCTATTGGTACCCTCATGTTTGAGAAGTTCTGAATTTCTGATTTTTCATTAATTTTTAACATTTTTACATTTTCAGAAAAAATTCAGAATACAGAAAAATTCACGCTAGTTTTTTGTGTAAGAGAAATTCTGATATTTTCAGAAATATTTAGATAAAATTCAGAAGTTTTGTTTCATGAGGGTAGCAAACAATAAAAATATACTAGTATGTAAATACATCCAAAAGCCGCCTAAATAAACGTGAGAAAAAAATCATTCCTAAAGATCCAGCCAACCTGTCATTGTGTTACCACTTCAAAGAAAATTCAAGAGATAACAAAGTACCGGTACACACAAGTACACATTTAGAAGCCCAAGGCTTACTACCTTACCACAGTGTCCAGGATGGTAAAGATGCTACAGACATGTAGTCAATGAATCGGCTCTGGATTGATGCCTGTTTTAAGTTATATATTATCAAATGTGTAACATTCATAGTGTTAGAGTGGCATAATTGTGTTTTACACCCCATTAAAATGATTTCACTTATTTCAAGGCAGTCAGTTCTTGAATAGTGAAGGAAACCAGAGTGTCCAGAGAAAACCATCGCCCTTCTGCAATGAACAGATAAACTTTCTCACATTATGATTGGTCACACGCGGAAATCAAACCTTGGTGATTAGAGGCACAGTGATCTGTAAGTGCATGCTTTAAATCACTGACCACCAAGGTCTCACTTATGGTGTAACAAAAGTAGAGCTGTCATTGATGGAAATTTGAATATTGATACTGAAAAATATATTGATCGAAATATCAGAAAACTGATTAAAATAGTTTAATTTATGATGAATCTTTTATAGACAGATTATTTTCTACCAGTATTTGTAATGATAATACATCTACAACCAGTTCAATCTATATGCTATTGATTACTCCAGCCTTAGCCATGAATTGGCGGCCATTTTAGTTGATATCGATACTAAAAAATGTATTGATATATCATATCAATGGCTTTTATTGATGATATATCAATCTATCAATGACAGCCTAAACAGAAGTAATCTTTACTGAGATAAACCCAATTTTACACTTTCATTTTTCGTTTGTAGGTCTAAGTAAGTGATGATACACAGACAGAATCATGTTTTACTGGGGTATTATCATCGTCATCTCGGCGTTTATGATACAGTTTATATGTTTCGGTATCATAGCGTCTATTGGTATATATAACATAGAACTTCTGGAAGAATTTGGTACAAGTGTAGCTGCCACATCTGTGGTTGGCTCCATCAGTATGGGTCTGTTACTGGGTGCAGGTGAGTAATTTTTAACCCATAGTTCAACATGAAACCTGTCTTTTTCAAACCCTGAGTAAATTGAAAATCTGTCTTGACTGAACCGTTGTTACTCTCCATGGCTTGGTGCTAGAGCGTCTGCCTTGAGAGCAAAATGTAGTGGGTTTGAACCCCAACCAGGCCATAAAATTTGAGATACCGCTACTTTGTCAGCCACTCAGTATTGAGTAGACAGTGTTTCTAGCTTCATTTGCCAGTTTTCAAAGTTTTTACTTTGTTTTTGGTATTGTGTTTTGAACATGGACTCTATGTTTCCATTCCTGGTAGCCAAAATCGCCATTGGCTACTAATTTCTGAGGAATTCTTTCAAAAAGTAACCTATTTTTGCAAATTTGTGGAAAAATACCTTAAAAAGGGCTATATTTTCACAAAGTTTGGAAATTTGGCTACTAATTATTTTAAATTTATGGAAACCTAGGGACTGGTATCTTTGTGTTTGATTGTATACTATTATATTGATTAAAATGTATTTTCAGAGGTGTTGAGTATAAAAATAAATAAACCTTGAGGTATTTTGTAAAAATGTCCAAATTTTGGGAAAATTCAGAAAATGGCCAAAGATAATAAAACAGAGAAAGCTCAGGGCTGGATAACTCAAAGCTACATTAGCAGTTACAAACACTTATCCCCTATACAACATCCCTTATTTATTAAATCTTCTGTTTTGGTAACAAGATTTTGTTGATTTCACCCTGCCTTTATATTTACAGGTCCTGTAGCCAGTTTTTTAATGAGCAGGTTAAGTTGTAGGTGTGTGGCTTTGATAGGAGCTAGTATAAGTAGTATGGGATTACTATGTGTACCGTTTGCACCTAATATCATCTACCTGTATGTGTTCTATGGTGTTTTTACAGGTGAGTAAGATTTTTAGCTCTGCTGATACTGGATATAGCCAAGTTTTCTTAGAAAGAAAGAGTTTGCATGGCTTTAAAGAATGAATTATTAAAGAGCACTTGACAATATACCGTAGATAAATACTTGTATCTATGATGGTTGTATTCTTATTTCCTATATATTGCTATCTGAATCAGTGTCTTGTAATAAATGGGGGAGGGGGGCTCGGATGCTGAGTGGTCTAGGCCACTTACTTATGAGAACTGACAATTTCTATATAATTGAAAGATTCAAACCATTATTATGATACACACGGTGGAAACACACACTCCGCTCTATGAAAACCAGATCAGAAAAACCAACACAAACTGTTTGAAGTCATCATATACAGGTAATCAAAAAGTCCATGTATGGTTCCATTCCTAGTAGTCAGAATAGCAGTTGACCACAAAATTTCTAAGAAATTCTTTCAAAAAGTAACTTTTTTAGCAAATTTTTTAAAAATACTTGGAAAAGTGCATGTACATGTATATATTTTCCCAAGATTTTGAAAGACTACTAATTTTAAATTTTTGGGAACTTGGGTCCATTCATTAATTTTTTTGATTTATTCATCAGATTCTACTTTCTTTATTTTTCTAGGTTTAGGTTTCTGTCTGTTGTATGTGCCATCTCACACCTTATGTGGTCTGTATTTCGACAAACATCGATGCCTTGCTACAGGTGTTGCCACCAGCGGGTCTGGTTTAGGCGGTTTTGCTTTCCCGATCATCATCCATTACCTCATCGAGAGATACACATGGAGGGGATCAATGTTAATAATGGCTGGGATCAGTCTTCATAATTTTATATTTGCATGGTTGCTGAGACCAGCGGAAAATTATAAATCGGCAAAACCAGATGCACTTTTATCAACAGAAAATGAAAAAATGCTTGAAGAAAACAAAACTGCAGAAGTTCAAGAAGTGCAAGTAATTCAAAACGGTGACATTCATAATGGTGACATTGGAACGGAAGTGGTTTCTAATAAGAAACATAGAAAACACTGTTACGTGTTGTGTAGTGCATCGTTTTTGATTTATTTTATAAACAACATCGCATGGAATGCCAGTGGTGTGATAGTGTTTGTTTTAGGACCTGAATATTACACAGAATTTAAGCTAAATAAGGAACAAGCATCATGGGCGTTTACGATGATCGGATTGGGAACATTTGTTGGAAGCGTGATCGGAAGTATGGTCGGGAACATTAGAAATATTAACAGAATGGCACTATATATAGTCAGTAATACTTTGGTCGGAGTTTTCGCACTGTTAATGACTTGTCCACTGGTTCACAATTTTGTGGGTATATGTTGTGTAAACTTTGTTTGGGGATTTCTGTTTGGAGTAATCTTAGCCTTGTTGATTGTTGTTGTTGCTGATATTTTGGGTGCAGATGCACTTGGAGATGGAGTAGGTTATCTAATGTTGTCAAATGGTATTGGCTGCCTACTAGGACCACCTCTAGGAGGTAACTATGAATTTAATTATTTTTTATGTAAATTACTAATAATATGACTGTTTGGTTAGTTTTTTTTTCAGAAAACTGATTGTCATTAAAAAAACACCAGATTATAATAATGATACATAAAAAAATATCTAATATTGTTTTTGATTTATGACCAATCATAAAAAACAAATGATATACAGCTTTCATAAACAAAACAGACCTTTGTATACTGAATATGTTCATGGCCTAAAATCTTTTTAAATAGGAAAAAATGGTTAGGTTTATTATTTTGGCTAGCTGGCTAGACAGGAGGTGCTTACTCCTCCAGAGCACCTAGTCTCACTTCTCTTAGTCTGCTGAAAGTTGATGAATTAAACTTCACTATCCAGTTTTCAAAGTTTTTACTTTGCTTTTTGGGATTGTTTTTTTTACATGGACCAGTATGTTTGTGTTTGATTTGATGATTCTATTTTAATGACTTTTGATATCAAGGTACTCAGAAGACAGTTAGTACTATAAGTGTTTTAGTATCGGTAAGTCAGCAGTATTTATGTAACCATCAAAGCTTATAGTTTATATATATATACCTGGTATTACTCAAGGTGACAAGATCCAATTAAGGAGTTAGATGGTCATGAAGCAGTAAAATTATTTATCATTTAGTGAATCCATACCCTTGCCATAATCCAGTTTAGCCTCTCTAATATGACCTCTCAGTAAATTTTAGCTTGTAGAGTTATTTTGTATAACAAAACAATTCAGAGCAGATTTTTCACTCCAGTCATTTTATTTCTTTAGATGTTTCAAGTTCCAACCATACAAACCTCATTGCACTTTATCAACAATACCCAATTGCACACAGTCATGCTGTATACCAAATTTATCTTTCACACCATATGCACCACCAAATTTATTTATTTATTTATTATGATTCCCCACCACCGAAGGTGGGGAATCATATTGTTTTCGTTCTGTTTCTTCTTATTATTATTTTTATTATTCTTATTATTCTTCTTCTCTCAAGACCATATGCTGACGCATATCTCGGGAACGGCTTGATGGATTTAGATGAAATTTGCTACCAATAATCTGTTGTCTGTGTAGATAATCAAGACGCATTTATTTTCGTTATCTTGAAGGTGGGTGGGTGTAAATAAATACGTAGTTAAATACCCGGGGAAACCAATTCTGAATAGACATAAGCTGGTTACGACACCTTAATTATACCAAGCCAATGCTTTCACCTATAAGTTAATCCGATTAGTGACCGTTAAAAACGTGGCGATTTTTAAAACCACAGCTTGTCACGTCACACGCCTGTACTTAAAACCTTACACAATGAGATGAATGGTGTATACAATTTGCCTTGATAGATCAAATGGCTTGGGGGTTTTCTGTTAATCACTGACTGTGGAAGTAGAAGACTGCCCACTTTTTTAAGTTTACACCAATGAAATGTCTCCTTTTACTGACTGACACTTTCCTAATGACCGGTATGTCGAGTACAAAAATTTGTAGTTTTAGTCGGAAATGAATCTTCCAAGTAAGCCGCCACTCTGTTACTATTAACACTTTTCAAATAACAGATGGACAATTATTTCAGGTATTGTTC
This sequence comes from Anadara kagoshimensis, assembly GCA_021292105.1. Classification (NCBI taxonomy): domain Eukaryota; kingdom Metazoa; phylum Mollusca; class Bivalvia; order Arcoida; family Arcidae; genus Anadara; species Anadara kagoshimensis. The sequence goes on from CM037861.1 coordinate 32,474,582, forward strand.
AAGTTTAAGATAAAATATTTTTGTGTCTTTTTTATTCGATTTAAACATTGGAATTTTCGTAATTTGGACTGAAAGCTCACTTCGATTTAAACATGGGAATTTTTGTAATATTTCGTAATTTGGACTGAAAATTCGCTTCAAATTTGGCATATTGAATTAACTAACAAATTTACCTAGAAATACATAGCGATCTGACGGGACCATTTGTATCATTTCGATTTAAGCGAAATTTCGATTCAACCGATTTCGAATTAACGAGAGTCGACTTTATTTCTTTTGCATCAAAAACACCTCAATAATCTATAGAGCAATGAAGATATGGGTCTTTTAGATGCTGGAAATAACAATATGAGATTTATTCCGTATAATACACCTAAACTAATATGTACCTCAACGTGTTGAAAAGTACGTTTTTTTTCAATAGAGGGGGTCTTTTGAATCGGACTATATATACAGCGTCGATCTATACACAGAGTTAACATACACGCTTTATATAAAAATGTCCACCTTTTACTATTTTGACTGAGTAGATGTATCGTTATGATTATGAACCTCAAACATATAGGAATAACCGATATAAGTCGCGTAATTAAAATACAAACAGATGGCCTCCTATGATGTGTATTGCGCATTGAATCACGATTTTTAATCAATAAACTTTTTAGAAAAATTATTAAATAAACATCACAAAGGGTAACTTTTATTATATTTTATTATGGATTTTACAATAATTCCGAGTCCATCGGTGTTTATACTGTCTGACGACATCGGGAGGGCACCTGGGTATATCCTCAGGCAGTGTCGACACGCTACAATATTACTTGGATCTACCTGCCCATCATTAGAAGGTCTTACATTCGCACCTAAGACAACGATCTTAATCAACTCAGTTGTTAATTACTGTGTTTATTCAGTGACACTCGCCAATCCGTCACTGGCTTCAATGTGTTATCACCTGTTAATTACTGGTGACCAAGATACCGGTGAATTTTGAAAACTTGTGGCCAGAAAAATCGCAAATAATAATAATAATAAATAAACTTTATTTGCATAAAGTATACAAATAATACTTATAGCACATAAACAAATACATGCATATGTCACATGACAAGACATTATAATAGCCGAAATATGAAAATAAATAAAAAATCGCAAAGCGCCGTGTTTTGTCGCAAGTTAAAGAAAAACATCGCAGTTAGCGATGCCCAGCGCAAACCCTCCCATACGTGTTCATTCATTGTAACATGCGGCGACGCCAAATCAGAGGCCCGAGAGGGGTTCTACGAGTTTTCTTATTCAATAAAATTCATTGAAAACGTCACTTCCTATGCCGAGAAGGCCTTCCAATGTACGCTTTTTCTCAACCGAAAACTTTAATTCAAATCTGCTTTAACTTTCAAAGAAATTTTAAAAAGCAATCAAGGTATGATTTTTTTAGTTTACCAGGTCGGCGCGGTACAAATGTACTTTATACACAACTGCCTTTAAAATGTAATTGTTTATCAAGGCAATATATACACAACATTAAAAACGCATGTGACGTGAAAATCACAAGATTTACCCTTTTTGGCGACACAGTAATGAAATTGGCAACAAAATTTTACAACTGGCGATTTCCTTGACGACAGACTTTTACAACCCAGCGCTAACCCTGCTAGGGTCTTTTCACCAGATATATGCCATAAATTATTTATGGTTGGTGGGGAATCATACGTAACTGGTATCCCAGTTACAATCTCTAGTTTATTTTTGTTATTATTTTTATTTATTTATTTATTTATTTATTTATTTATTTATTTATTTATTTATTTATTTATATTTGACTACCTATGTGTTTTTTTTAGAACCCAATTTAATACCTTTACTCCCAACTAACGACCACAATATGCAACACTAACGATAATTTCCTACATACACTGCTACATATTTGCCATTATTTGATGTGTAAGAATTTTTAAAATATAACCTCTTATTCAAAAACATCCTGACAATATATATGTTGTCTTTAATGAAAAAGATTAAACAATTTTAAAAATCCTCTTAATTTTGATTCAATGATTAAATCTGCAAATTTTGCTACAGTACTTTAATGTTTTAAACAATCACAGAGAAAAATTTTGAAAGAAAACAGTAGAAACTTAAATTTAGTCAAAAGAGACTTCTCTATTACATGTCTTGCAAAAGGCTCAGTTTTTTGTTGCAGTTGACTGATTTTGGTTATAGAGTTATCCCCCTTTGAAGATGTTTTTGCTTCTTGGGATATTTTTGTTAGTTATACCCCTTTGAGGAAGTTTTTGACTTAATTTTGCCCCTTTAGATAAAATTTTTAAAACAATACAGTATTACACAATGAAACATTTGATTTATCACCACCATTTGTTAAGTCAAATTTTGGAATAATAAAGGGGTTTTGTGATAAATTAAGGGATACTTATAAAGAAACACATGGAAGAAATGAATTATTGGATTTTAAAAGATAGTGTAGTTAAAAGCCATGTGATAAAAGTATTGATGAACTTTATAAGTAGATTTTACTGTACACATTTATATATGGTAATTCTATCATTTTATTTACAGGTTGGCTGAAGGATGTATCTGGGTCATACTTCTTGTCTTTCCTTCTAAACGGCTTATTGATGCTGTTCTCGGCCTTAATCATGGTTATTGTGCCCATCAGACAAAAACTTTGTAAGAAAACACGTAGACAGTCTTATGTGACTGAACTTCTAGTATCTCCACCACAGAATCCTGATTAAATCTGCAAATGGTAAAAAGAACAGTGCAATGTTTTAGCATGGCCAGCTGTTTCTGCGAGGCTACCATGTGTCCATGAAATCACTGCAGTGGAATTGAATAAGTGTTTTATGTCTCAAACAAGAATTCGTTTTCTTATGTATGGGGCTGTCAGTTCTGGGACAGTGTAGGAAACTGGGGAGTGCCTGGGGAAAAAAACCCTATGAACTTCAGCAAACAAACTGACGAATTTGAGGCTCTCAGTTCTGAGATGATGTAGGAAACTGGAGTGCCTAGAGAAAACCAATAAACTTGAACAAACTGACAGTTTTTTAAACCATGGTGGATCAAGAATCCAGTAGACATAGAGCATCAGAATGCAAAATGCAATGCATTTCAGAAGAAATCTGTTTTTCATGGGTAGAATTTTATTGTCTCCATTATTTAAAGCATTTGTCTAGAAGGCAAAATATTTAGATTCTACAATTAATTATATTTCTTAAGATGACACATCAGACAAAAACCATACTTAAGGACATATAGTGAATTTTAATATTTTTGTTCCTACTCAAACTATTAATTTCTGATTAAGGTCGTATACAAAGTGTACACAAAATGGATACATAAAATCTCAATATTCAGAAAATAATATGTACCAACAATCCAAGAGAAAGAAAATGGAGTTGGCCAGCATACCACGTGATCAATACCTCTTAATGTTTTTATGGAATGTTTTGAAATTTCCTGGAATAACATCATTTTTACAGGAAAACATGAACTAAAGAGATTCCATCTCCAGTGGAAATAGTTGATCCACAGAAACGTTATGGAATATCACATAGTGCACTGGCGAACCTCATCAACCATATTTTATATACTAGTAACATTTATCTTAAACTGATTTGTGAAATTTTGATATGGTTTTCTGATAAATATATGCAGCAATACTAAACTTCGAGACAAATGATGTATATAATTATGGCAACATGTATTTTCGTTATGGGAGAAAATGTCCATAATTTTGTAACATCTGATTGTCTCAGAATGTCACCAAATTAAATAAGTATGGTTTTAACTTCATGTGACATATAGGTATATCATTGCTATTTGTTTCACGATTTATCTTTTTAAACTTACTGCTAGTTAGTTAAAATCTTAAAATCCTCAAAAATTTAAATAAGTATGGTTTTAACTTGATGTGTCACATATGTCATTGCTATATGTTTCACGATTTATCAGTTTAAATTTACTGCTAGTTAATTGAAATCTTAAAATCCTCAAAAACTAAGGTATATTAACATTCTCTCATGTAAAGTATTTCCTTAGCTAAATTTGGTTACATATATTTTGGTCCTTTGGATATTTTTCCAACTTCTTGAAAAAATTTTTGGTTTCACAATTTTGATCCAAGCACTACTGATGAGGAATTGTATTCCGAAATGGCTTTCTAGTGCTGTTAAATTAAACACTGGTATAATATGTATTTATCACCATCTTACTTTGTTATATGTATATTTATTATTTATTGTATAATAACCACCAAAATCCATACAATAAAAAAACCACTGTGGTAGCTCAGTTGGTAGAGTGCTTGCTCCGTAAGTGGGAGGTCTTGGGTTCGAAACCTGGCCTGGTATGACCCAAGACTTAAAAGTGTGTAGTGACTAATGACTAGTGACTGTTTTTTCACCAAGAACTCTGAATTACGAAATGAAAGTCACGGTTCTTTCGGATGGGAACTTAAAATAAACGAGGTCCTGTGTCTTGGTAGGCTTGGCACGATAAAGAACCCTGCTGTATAAGCCATTAGTGCAATGCACAGGCAAAATTTCTGCACCTTTTCCCATAGTTGATGATGTCTCGATATCGGTGAAATATTCTTGACTGGGACGTTAAACACGGTAAAACACCATTACTCAACTCAACTCCCTACAATAAAAGCATGTAATGAATATATTACACATGTGTAATATCACTCGGTTAGTGACGTCACATGGTTGTTGTAGCATATTATGACGTCATATTTAAGAATGCATGACTTGTAGTTTTGCAGCTGTTTTGGCTGTCCACTATAGCCAAGATAACACTTTTCATATACAAAAATGGAGTTTTCTTGTACTATATGGTAAACATAATCTTACATTTGTGCTTATGTAATGTTGAATTTTATTAAACTAGTTGAATAAAATGTTTATGCAACTAACACATGGCTCGTTGCATAAAATTTTATTCTACTTATTAAATAAATTCAATAATTACATGGAGATTTCCTCTATATTATACAATAAACAGAATCTTACATCCCTGCTTATGTAATATTGAATTTATTATAACACAAGGCTTGTTGCATAACATTCTATTCAACTTGTTTAATAAATTCAATTTCACTTGATCACTCATGTTGTTTGTCTTCTCGTCTGGCAACTAAAGGCAGCTGAAAGTGAGGTTTCGGGTTTTACCATTACTTTATCAGTATTGACATGTGTGCCTGTATTTTAAAATTAGTTGTGTGTGGTTACAGGATCCAAGTGAGTAGGTGTGTCTGTATCTTAAAAGTGAATTTAAAATCTATGGAGGTGTGGTTATAAGAACTACCGGTAAGTGAGGCATCTAATGCTGTGAAGTGTTTATTACTTATGTCATTACATGTACTTACACCATAGTTTGTATTATTGTTCATTGTATTTTAAAATACATGTAATACAATTTTTTATGTATTTGTTACACATGTGTATTGTTCTGTAGGCATTTTATATGCTTGTTGTTCATGTTTTTGATGGAGATTATGTTAACATTGACTGGCAGGGTTTTTTCTAAATGTTGCCATAGAAAAAGGTCTGTCATGCCTGAATGACACACAAAAAGAATGAAAACTTGGCTTGAATTGAAAGATTTAATGACATCACTGACATTAGTATGTCATTAGTTGCTGTGATGCTCATTTTGGTACCGTGATGGCAGCCAGTTTTGGAATATAAAAGGCATGGCTGGCGATGCATCAATTGCTAATCCTCTTTGCATAATTCTGTTACAAGAACTCAACATGGACCATGTTTTTTGTTAAGTTCTATATGACCATTATTGTGACATATAAAGGGGTTTATAGAAAATTATGACAGAGATTTTTGGTGTTATTTTTGACTGTACATGCAAATTTTTGTCTTACAAAGTCAAATGTAAGTTTTCCTAAAGTACATGTAATTTTTTAGGAGAATAGTCACAATACATGAATTTTTTCACATGAATTGTTTTGAGACTACATGTTATATTTATAACAATAGTCAAAATACATGTAATTTTCATGAATTGTATCTGACAGTACATGTTATTTTTCATGACAGTCACATGTGATTTTCGTGTATTTTTTCTAACAGTACAAGTCATTTTTCAGGACAATAGTCACAATACATGATTTTTTTTCTGACAGTACATGTAATATTCATGACAATAGTCACAATGAATGTAATTTTTACATAATTTTTTTCTGACAGTACATGTTATTTTTCATGACGGTCACATGTGATTTTCATGTATTTTTTCTAACAGTACAAGTCATTTTTCAGGACAATAGTCACAATACATGATTTTTTTCTGACAGTACATGTTATTCATGACTATAGTCACAAAGAATGTAATTTTCATGTAATTTTTTTCTAACAGTACATGTAATTTTTTATGAAAATTATAGTCACAATAAATGCACTTTTTATGTAATTTCTTATGACAGTACATGTAACATGTAATTTTCATGACAATTGTCACAATGATTATATGCAACTCATTTTGTTTCATGAGTAGGAAACATTTCGTTTCCATTTTTCTTTTTGTTTGTTAATTGTTAGTGATATCCATAGATACACACTGTACTTATTTTTGAAATGTTTGATATAAACATAAATAAAACCCATTGTACATGTACATTTATATCAGGGAATTTTTGCAATAATTGCATGACTACTCAGTCTCTTATTTTACTCTTTCATACTTTATTTTTGCATTGTCAGGTCATAGATAGTCAGTGCAAATATTAGATAAGTACATTAGATTTTAAACTTTACATCAGTTTTATTTTTATTTTTATATACAAATAAAAAAGTAAAGCAAACATGACCATTTCCATCATTTATCAGATGAGTGTATCAAGCCAATTTGGCCTCTTGTAGCATAATTGGGTAATTTAGGTTTACAAATATTTGGTGCATATTCACATTAGTTTTCACTTTTTGTATTCTTGTGGAAACAAAGCTAACAGGAAACTTACCTGATATTTACAATATTGATTCTAGTTCATCCACATTACTTGTCAGTTTTTTATAACCCTGTTTCTAGAAACGGTGTATGATAAGTTACGTTGTCCATCCATTTGTTCATCTTTAATATTTTGTCTGACTCACTTCTCCAACTCTGTCATGGTTCAGTCACATCAGGAAATTTAGAATGATGTGGAAACCATGATTGTTGAAGATATTTTTACTGATCTTGGTATACATAATTACCAGAATATGACATTTAGTGCACCACAGGAGGAGGTAACTCTGCGAAAATTTCTCAAGAGTTATGCCCCTCCGAAATTTTAATGGTGTGTTTCTTAATCTAATGTTCCTCCCACGCAACAGAACAGAATTAGAAATTTTATGGACTAGAGCCTTAGACTTTGTTTCCCTTTCACATGATACTATGGTACTTAAATATGTTATGTCCCTTTGTACTTTGCTTTCATTGTGATCTTTACTAACAGTTAAATGGCAAAAATGAAAACAGGCATATCTTGTGCCATTAGTGACATTCTTGTAAAACACTGGAAAGATGTTGTGTAGCAAATTCTAGCTTTATAAGTGTTACATGCTTATTAAACAGCTCAGCTGGTTAGAAAAGATTTAAAGGTTTTTCAAACCTTATTTCAAAGACCTACCAGTATGTCTATTTTACTATGGTAGTTAATCCAATTTGCTTTGAATATATCTTTCTTGCCATTTATCAGGTACTTATTGGTTTTTTAGCTCACCTGGCCTAAAGGCCATGTGAGCTTTTGCCATCACTCAGCGTCCGTCGTCCGTCAGTCCGTCCGTCAGTCCGTCCGTCAGTCCATCCGTCAGTCTGTCAGTCTGTCAGTCCGTCTGTAAACTTTTCACATTTTGGCTATCTCCTCTGAAACCCCTGAACCATTTTTAACCAAACTTTACAGGAATGATGTATGGAAGGTCTTTTACTTAGATTGCCGAAATTTTTTTGATCCGCCAAAAAACATGGCTGCCAGCGCAGAAGATAGTTTAACATTGGACCTTATGGGAAAAATGCATTTTTGACTATTTCCTCAGAAATGACTGAAGCAAATTTAACCAAACTTTACAGGAATGGTGTAAGGAAGGTCCTTTACTTAGATTGCCAAAATTTTTCTGATCCGTCAAAAAACATGGCCGCCAGCGCAGAAGATAGTTTAACATTGGACCCTATGGGAAAAGCATATATTTGCTATCTTCTTTGAAACCACTGAGCCAATTTGAACCAAACTTTACAGGAATAATGTATGCAAGGTCATTTACTAAGATTGCCCAAACTTTTCTGATCCGCCAAAAAAAATGGCCGCCAGGGCCAAACAAAGTTTAACATTGGGCCCTATGGGAAAACGCACATTTTGGCTATCTCCTCTGAAACAACTGAAGCGAATTCAATTAAACTTTCCAGGAATAATGTATGGAAGGTCTTTTGCAAAGATTGCCGAAATTTTTCTGATCCGCCTAAAAATATAGCTGCCAGCGGGGAACATAGTTTAACATTGGAGCCTATGGGAAAAACACATTTTGGCTATCTCCTCTGAAACTATTGAAGCAAACTTAACCAAACTTTAGAGGAATGATGTATTGGAGGTCCTTTACATAGATTGCCAAAATTTTTCTGATTGGCCAAAAAACATGGCTGCCAGAACAAAAGGTAGTTTAACATGGGACCCTATGGGAAAAACGCATTTTGGCTATCTCCTCAGAAATGACTGAAGCGAATTTAACCAAACTTTACAGAAATGATGTATAGAAGGTCCTTTACTTAGATTGCCAAAATTTTTCTGATCCACCGAAAAACATGGCCACCAGCGCAGAAGATAGTTTAACATTGGACCCTATGGGAAAAGCATATATATGCTATTTCCTCTGAAGCTTGGGAAGCAAATTGAACCAAACTTTACAGGTATGATGTATAGAAGGTCCTTTACATAGATTGCCAAAATTTTCTTGATTGGCCAAAAAACATGGCTGCCAGCGCAAAAGGTAGTTTAACATTGGACCCTATGGGAAAAACACATTTTTGACTATGTCCTCAGAAATGACTGAAGCAAATTGAACCAAACTTTACAGGAATGATGTATAGAAGGTCCTTTACATAGATTGCCCAAATTTTTTTGATCCACCGAAAAACATGGCCGCCAGGGCAGACGATAGTTTAACATTGGACCCTATGGGAAAAACACATTTTTGACTATGTCCTCAGAAATGACTGAAGCAAATTGAACCAAACTTTACAGGAATGATGTATAAAAGGTCCTTTACATAGATTGCCAAAAATTTTCTGATCTGCCAAAAAACATGGCTGTCAGCGCAAAAGATAGTTTAACATTGGACTTTATTGGAAAAACACATTTTTGACTATGTCCTCAGAAATGACTGAAGCAAATTGAACCAAACTTTACAGGAATGATGTATAGAAGGTCCTTTACATAGATTGCCAAAATTTTCCTGATCTGCCATTAAACATGGCTGCCAGTGGAGAACATTGTTTCACATTGAAAATGTCCGAAAACAAAAAATGTCCGACTGGCGATTTTTCACGTCGGTCAAAATAATTTTTTGTCGGACATGTCCGGCAAATATGACCGTTTCCGGACCCCTGCATTGGACCCTATGGGAAAAGCATATATTTGCTATTTCCTTTGAAGCTACTAAAGCAAATTGAATCAAACTTTACAGGAATGATGTATAGATGGTTCTCTACTTAGATTGTGGACATTTTTTTGATCCGCAAAAAAAGATGGCTGCCAGCACAGATCATAGTTTAACCCTATGGGAATAGCATATACATGTATTTGCTATCTCCTCTAAAGCTACTGAAGCAAATAGAACCAAACTTTATGGTAATGATGTATGGAAGGTCTTTTACTTAGATTGACAAATTCAAATTGCCCGTTTCATTTACAATAAAGGCAAAACACTTTCAAAATCTTGGAAGCTGAAATTTCATTGGACAATAAATGTTACAACAATAGCTCATTCACATATGCCCCTAGACGGTGTTTCCTCAGATCTCCCACTCCGCGCCTATATCAAAAATGGGGGAGCAAGTGAGAGATGTGATTTTAATCAGATTGAAAAAAACTGTGAATGGTACATATAGTTCTACAGTGATTTCCTTAGCCATTCTGTCTGATATAAACAGTGCATTTTTTCATCACTGGAATACAAATTTGCTTTAAAAGCATTTTAGTCAGGTGAGCGATACAGGCTCAGCCACACTGAGCCTCTGGTTTAAAAAAATGTTTTTATTTTATTAATATACTACAAAATATGTTGTCATTCAGGTATCATGAGTATAACTGGTCACAGAATTGAAAAATTTATAAGTTAAAACCCACTGCATTTTTTGTCATGGCACAAAGTAATTCTACTGTTGTATGTTGATGTGTTACTGTGAGTATACTAGTAATATATACATTTTATCATAATTTTACATCAGATACATACATTTTTTGAGTAGATGTCAGGGGTGTCACGATACGCTCATAGCATACCTCGATATATTGCAATATAAGAAGAGTGTATTGCAATATGTACCACAGTATATTGCCTTGAATAATCTTTTGTGTGTTTCTATATTTTGTTATGAATAAACTTTTTATTGGTGATTAATTTGTACTGTTGCTCTGCCATGTGTTTACTTGACATCACATGGACACTTATGTATATGATATACAAATATGTTTTACAATCGCCCATGTGACAGATGCATGTACTTTTTTTTGTGTGAAACAGGTAAACATGAATGAATTCAGTTTTGTACTTTTATGTTATAAAAAAGATGAGAAAATATGGATAAAACAACTAATTTTCAAAAGCTGTGGAAATATTGTTAAATACTAGTACTGAGCAATCTTAAAATTGCAATAATATCAGTATATCGTGACATCCCTAGTAGATGTACAAAATTATACTTACTGGTAATATTTTTTATGGTTCATGTTTATACTTATAGTAAAACCTGTATATAAAACCCATCCATATAGACTTTATAGACAAGTGGTCTTTTATAGAGGTTCTTTTTGGTTGATATTTAGTATAAATAATATTTATTTTTCATAAATTACATAAATGAATGAATTATATTGACAGACAAATGAGGTTCTGAAACAAGAGCAAGCACGTTTATAGATCAGGCTCTCAATACATCAATTACAAACTAGAAATTGTGTTGTGAGGTTCCTCTACTTTAATTAATTATAAAGAAATATTATACATGTGAATTTTTTAATAAATACATAAATGTTAGATTTTTGTGAAGATAATACCGTATAATGGGTAATTTACGCATAATATATACAATATATACTTGTATAAGGAATAACTTACATACAGTCAAAAGTCCTCTGGCAGTCCCAACGAAATTTATATTATATCCTATATAAATTAACTTCGATGGCTTGAAATTGCCCTCATTTTCTGTATATCTCATTATTATTCATAATTATACTGCTATTATGTTTTCGAAGAATTAAAAGTTATAATATTTGTGTTACATTAATTTTTATTGGTAAATTTAATGTATATCCGATATGTTTTAAGGTAGGTGGAATTAATTCAATTTCACCTAATAAGAGCAGTTGTTTTATTTGAATGACTATGGGAGCAAAAACAGTTACGATATTATTTTTTTCCTAAACCCTCAACTGCGAAATTTAAAATCGCGAAAATTTTTGATAGAGCTTTTCATTATAAAATCGCGAAAATTACCAGTTATATGGTAGTTAATATGAAATAAATAAAAATGATAATAACTTACAGGTATTTGAAGCAAAGGGACCATAAAAGATACATATAGAGTTGGTCACTATAAGATGTTTTACTGTATTTACTGGTACTTTGTCTTTTGTCTTTATGTTACTGTTTGTTTACCTTCCTTCAGAGAAAACAAAAAATCCAAATATTTCACAGATTTTCAATGTGATGAGTACAAGTCAATAAATCATTTACCTGCATAAGCCAAGTCATTGCTAATAATTCCGATTTTAATCTAATCCATGCATTATGCCCTCTTTAATGAACTAAATTATATTTTGAGTGGGTATTTAAAATGGTAAAAATTATGACAAATTGATGTTGCCTTTTGTGTGACATAATGATGACGGAAGAATTACTATTTAACGTAGGTGTATAAGGGGTACAAATTGAGATTTTTAGCAATGGCTCCGCTCATTGAAGTAAATTAGTTATAGATTTGTGCTAATCCTTATGAAAATCTGAAAAATATTTTTGATTTTACTTTCTTTGAAGTAACTATCATAACATGTTTTGCCAGTTAACTGTAAAATTGAAAACACAATGTTATTGATTTGTCTGGAGTCTCACCATAACACATTTATTTATTTATTTTTAAGATCGATGCAAATGTTTTACACTTATCTCAAATTACCGTAAGATGTATATTTTTATTTTTTTTATGAGTACATGTATATGTATTTTGCACATTTTTATCCAGCAACAATTAGTAGTGATTGTTATGTGTTTTTAATTACAAATGCACTTTGTTTTACATTGGGAAAAATTGTACTTAGAAGGATAAATTAAAGTTGTTAAAAAAATTACAAACCATATTTTGACAAACTTGCTATATCTAGATCTGTTGTTGCAAAGATGTTATATAATAACAATATCTGAAATATTAGTGGGGGCCAGGCCCAGGTCATGACAGTATCGGACAACTGGATTAAATGGATCTGGATTTTCTTTTTTTTCTGTTAACTGTGACTTTTTACTTTTTAACATATTTTACATTTTCATGATAATATTTGTGGTGTGTCTCATAGGTCAATCATGGCCAGATGTGAACTATTTATTTTTGTGGTTTTATGATGTTTCTTAATTTTTAAAAAATTATGATAACTATTTATATACATGTATTGGTTTTATAATGTTTGAATTTAAAAAAAATATGAATATTATTTATCTATGACACTTAATTTTATTATTATTATTTAATGTGTGTCAATATTTTACTTCTTATCACTCATGTTTTGAGAATTTTAATTACCGTAATAGTCAAATTGTGAATTTTAGCCATTTTTCTTCAGGGGGAACTACCATAACTATATTCAGTAGTAATTTTAATCACTGATTAGTATGATTGGTAGGATGACTGTTCATTTTGTCAAACCCATAAAAATGTTGTCAACAGAGTTTCTCTGGGTGAGATATTTGACTGTTTTCTTATCAGAATTTTATTTAAGGATTGATGTTTGTTTCTTAATTGGTCATTAAGGAAAGAACTGTAAAGGCAGTCTGGGGCAAATCAACCATTTACTGTTTTGTACTTAACATGATGTACCTCAGCTTGTTTTAACAGTTCGGTGTGTTCCCCGAACGCCTACTCGCATAAAACAACACCTCATTAGAGATGGGGATTAAGGGGCCTTTCAAAGGTGCTTTACCTATAATTTTACCAATAATTTACCTGAATTTTAAGGTAAATATTAAAACTTATGACAATTTTTTAAATGAAGTTTCTATGATGTTGTTAAGATAATCTTAAAGTATTAATTTTAATATGCATTACTTTATTGTAAATTATATTGTTGATTAGTTTGTTTAAACTGAAATTAGTGTAAAACCATGAAATACAACGTGCATTATAATTTGACTGTAAAGTCAAATCTTCATCTTTTGTTTTAATCGAGTAGGCATTCGTGGAATAAACCAACAGTTCATACCTTGATGAGCAATTAAAAACAAACATTAATCCTTATATTTACTATCATGTAAGTATTCGTTTTGACAATGATGACTTTTTTGGAAAAATTCTAGATTGATCAGATGACATCGAATTAGAAATATCTATTTTTGGAGTTTTTCTGCACATTGTTATGTGTTATACGGCGTAACGGAACTATTTACACTTTAAAAGTTCATCGAAACAAAACGTCAGTCGAAGAAAAGACATTCATGTAAAAAAGTGATACGTAGATAATTAATGTATTACATGTAATATTATAAACTTTGTGTATGGGATTGCTTAGAAGAAATTAAGTAGGGTAATTTTTCTAAAAATGCAATTATAATACCTGTGACATCTTAAAACTGATTTTATATAGCCAGTATGGCTGAAATGTATAAGTTATGTCATGTTGATTCTATTTTGCACAATAGACAATATTTAGGGCTTGAAAAGTTAGCATTAATAAGAATTTTTAAATATATTTTATATTTTTCATGGTAAAAAGCATAGCACTGATTTTTTTTTTTTTTTTTTTTTTTTTTGAAACATTTTTCATCTTCAATTTCAATGCCTTAGACCCAGTATGTTTTATATTTTTCATGGCAATAAGCATAGCACTGATTTTTTAAACATTTCTCATTTTTAATTTCATCTCCTTTGTGCAGGACCCAGTCTGAGTGTCTTCACACTTGAACAAATTTCAAATCACACTATGACACAAAGATGTTTTATATACAGAGTCAAAAGTAGAGATAAAAACTATTTTGGTTATTTAGGCTGTTACAGCTACTATAGACACTGTTTAAATATGTCTGCAGAGCTTACCTGCACAGTTGCATCTTAATAGAGCTTATCTTAAAAGCTGTATCTAAACAGAGCTTATTTAAAAATGTAAACTTCAAAAAATGCATTGTTAAACTTTTGTTGGTTTTCAAGTTTGATGCAAAAAGCCGCCACCCAGCAAATGCTAAACATAGAAACAATTTTAATTTCTCATGATTTTCAGATGTCATGTAAACAAAAAACAAATTTGCTTTATTCTCTTGATCCTGACATATTCAAGAAGAAAATGTAAATTAGTTTAATTTTGGGTACCTAATATTTTATGAAAGTCTTTTTTTTTTCTTTTTATAAAAAAGTGAACTTTTTGAAATACTGAACTATGTGGTTTACAGGCAGCTCTGAAGAATGTTACTTGTATGTTATATTTTATTATTTTATTAGTCTAATAATGAATCAAAATATTCTGTTATATTACAAGTTATTGCTGTTGTTATACACATAGCTTTTAGTCACTTTGTTAAAATTTGCTTTTGTGTTCATATTGGTGCTGTTATATTCTATTACAAGTTGATCATGATAAATAAAATTTTTATTCCAAAGTTGTCAAGTATTTAATTAATTTTGATTTACTGTTTGCTAGGTGGCATGGAGTAATGAAAATTTACGTCCCAGTCAAGATACTTTCACTTATATAGAGGCAGTAAGTTAATGGATGGTGGAGGAAACCAGAGTGTCAGGAGAAAAACCAGTATGTTAGGTAGAGTGGAGTGAAACTGGAGTCTTACGCCCCAGTAAAGATTCTTTCACATATATTGAGGTGATCAGTTTATGGATGGTGGAGGACATCTGAGTGCGAGGAGAAAAACCACTGGCCTTTGGCTAGCAAACTGACATATTTTCTCACACTAGGATTGTTCCGAGTAGGATTTGAACCAAGGTGATAAGAGGTGCTGTGATCCATAGGCAGGTGCTTCAGACCACTCGACCACCAAGGCCCAGTTTGCTAGGTGGCTTTATTACCAGAGGATCAGCATAGACAATAACGCTAGAGATGTTTAAGTTTTTTATTTATATTCAGAAAAGTGAAAGTTTCTTAGTGTACTAGATATGCAGGTCTCTGATTACTCTTGTTTCAATTATAAGATGTATTTAAATAATGAAGTAAAAAAACAACTTGCCAATCCAATGAAAATCCCAAAAAACAAAATAAAAACTTTGAAAACTCACAAATAAAATGAATCCTGTTGACTTCCATCAGGGAAGTGAGGTGATGTGTTCTGGAAGGGTAAGCATTTCCTGTTGAATATTAACTGAATACTAGTAGTATGATGCCTAATTTGCATATCTTATGCATGACTTAACACCATATCCAAATAACAATATAATGGGTTTTTTTTTCCATTTTCAAACAAAAGGTGTATTCCTTCAATAATACTGTGCAATACAGCATAGTTTTGGGTAAAACAAAACTACTGATATACTATGAGGGCTTTTTCAAATTTACATTATTAGAAATTCTATCTCACATCAGTGCAAATGTTTTTAAAAAATATAGTTAGCCAAATTGTCTCAATACTGGATAATTATTTTTAAAAAAGGACCAAAAATACATTTATAAACTTTGCAACATGTTCATTGGTTGTTTTATATTGAATTATGCTGAATCACATTTGATTTCAGTACAGATAAAGGTAAATTGTCTAAGTTTGAAGCACTACATGTCACAGATTTGAACTCCTTAATGTTTGTAAGTAGCATCTACATAAGTCATAGATGCTGTTCAGAGAATTAAACCTTGACCCACACATTCCTTTTCTTACCTGGCCTATGCCATGCAAACTTCATATTTTGTATGCATGTATTTTGCATCTACAGAGCTGCCAACTGACCCGCAACCCGTGGGTATGACCCTCATTTAGACATGAATTCCTGCTGACCTGCCAAGAAGGATATTGACAAGTAAATGTCCATAGAGTTTGAGGATTTGCAATGTTTATTCATTACCACTCAAATTCTTTAATAATGGCAGTGAATTAGAGTGATTTACATGGGTGTACTAAGGGTGTAGTTGATTAATTTTGTGCCTGGGGCACATGAAAAATCACTATGTGCATTATACTGAATCCATTTCTCTAAGAAATCACATGACAATGCACCCTATTTTTTATTTATTAATTTTGAATTCTTTTGGTAAGGATGCACCCACGCAGACCCTCAATTACACATAATAGGATTGGCAGCTCTGTATCTACAGAGTAGGTTGAACCAGGCATTCATTTGGGGTCTCTGTGATATTCATTGACTGGTTTAATTTATGCTTTGTGTGTCCTTCAATCATCTTGAAAGTGAGAAGGCTGCATCTAACACCACATCACATGTATCATTTAAATGTAATATAACAAAATTATACTGCAGTTATTGTGATCATAGTTTTTAAATGATTTACCTCCCCTTGATTGTAATGTTTCTTGTGCACCCAAAGTATTGGAAACAAATCTTATCTGTGCTATATTATAGCCTTTATAAAATGATGCTATAGTTAAATAACATGTTTTCATCCCATGAAGTTTATTTTATAACTGACAAATTGTCATTAATCAAGCTTTAGCTAGCTAAACGGGAAATACTTACCCTTCCTGAGCACCCAGTCTCACTGGTGGAAATTCATGTGTTTAACTTAAATTGCCAGTATAAAAGTTTTTACTTTTATTTGGGAATGTGATTTAGGCATGGATTGGATTGGTATACATGTACCGGTTATTTGATTTGATTTTTTGTACCAATTTTGGTAATATTTTATTGGGATATATTTTAGCTAAGATACGTTTTATCAGGTAAGTTAACAAGTTGAAGGTCGTTTAAGATTGTAAACAAAAATCAACCACACAGCATGGCAGCTGCACCAGGCCAGAAGTGTGCAATGGCCATCCTAACTGGGAATTCACACCCAGAACTTTCAAATATAATAGTTCAGTAAGAATTTTATGTATCCATTAGTTATTAGAAATATGTAGGACAAGCATGACATCTTTCTGCATAATTTTTCCAATGTATGCTGAAGCTCACCTGGACAAAAGCATTGAAAAGTCACCCTTTTCTAAACTTGGTGGCTGTCTGCATGAAGCTTACTATTCTTTCTAACAGTTAAAGCAAGATTGCATTACTTTTACCAGCTGCCAACTAAATAACTTGACTTTTTAAAAAAATCTACTTTTGATTTAAACACACTACACATTTTATAAACCCATATTTTTATCATACTAAATTCTATTGTTATTTGTGAAATTTGTGTAAATGTGATACAAATGTACAGATATAACTCGATGTCATATCATCATTCATTTATATATCTGCTTTTTCAAAAGTAAAAGATAAATCTTCCCAAATGTCAACCTAATACATTTGCATTTTATCAATTTTTTTGCAGGCGGCTTGGTGTCCGTGTAGGCGACATAACAGTATATCACAAATCAAACAGAGGTAAGAATATATTAATCCCTCAATCCTGAGACCTCGAATTCAGATTGTGGGTTTGCAAAGCCAACATTCCTCTCTCATCACTCAAATAAAAATGGCCGTGGGTTTTACCTCCAGCCGAGCTTGACACATTGTGAAAAGGTAAGGAATGCTAGTGAATTGAGAGATTAAACATTGGTGCATTTTGCCATGTTATATGAATAGAAATATAGAGAATAAACTCTGCTCTTTATAATTTTTTTTTTTTTTTTGCAAATTATTAATAGCTGTTGATGTCTTGACATGAGTGATATTATCTTGATTGGATATTGCCACCATTTGATAATCAAATTTTGGAAATTCTGTATGTTTATCCAATTTTGAAACAGTCCCTTTAATGTTGCTTTTAATTACTATTTATATTTTAATATATTTTAGAGACAAATGTAGAAATTAAGGAATCTGTAAGAGGAAAAGATGTTTTTATTATACAAACGGGTACAAAGTAAGTTTTAATTGTATCATACATGTACAAAATATATAATGAGGCGAGAAAAACTTATTATCCCTCGCATACAAAGTTAGGAGGAAATATATAGGATTTTGCCCATAGGTGCATATGTACGGAAGTATGTTACACTTTCCTTGTCAGGGCTCTAAAAACTCTATTTCCTTGTCACAGTAGACGTGGCACAATGTGTGATACCATCAGCGCAATGCACAGGCAAAATTTCTACGCCTTCGCCTATAGATGGTGACATCTTGATATAAGTGAAATATTCTTGAACACCATTACTCAACTCAACTCAAGAAACAAGCTGATATTTCTACATTATCTTATGTGACTATTTTTATAATACATAGATTTTTTTTGCTAATTTGGTATCAAAAATGTGTATATGTATTTTTTTCAGAGATGTGAACAATGACATCATGGAGTTACTGATTATTGCCTATGCCTGTAAAACTAGCTGTGCAAGGAATATTGTTGGTGTCATTCCATACATGCCCTACTCCAAACAGAGTAAAATGAGGAAGAGGGGATCTGTAGTATGTAAACTAATGGCAGCCATGATGTGTAAATCTGGTAAGTGGCATGTCTATAGAACAGCGGTTCAAAAAGCCCTCGGGTTGAAATCCAGGACCTATTGATTTTAGATTGGGACCTTTGATATTTAAACTTTAAAATTTCAATGGACCTGTAGTTTTTTTTTAGCAAGATAATACTGCTGTTTCTTTATGATAACATAATTGCTTATGGACCTTTCAATGTGAATACTGAACTTTCAAAATTTAATGTGGGACCTGCCAAAAATAAAGACAATAGGTCCTTGACCTTCCATTACAAAACATAATTTTGAACCCCTGTAGAATTATAGATTATCCCCTACTTGAACAAAACTCTGAAGACAAAATTATCAGGGAAACATCCATTAGCAGAGATACCAGCTCATTGGTTTAAAACATTGAATCTGATTTTCATTTGGATAATTGAGAAATAATTTGAATTGGTGCTATGCACACTTGGTAAAATTTGTTTTACAAATTACAAAGGGTGTACAGTGATCATTACCAGTAATTGATTTATTTGTTCTTCTAACAGGTCTGACACATCTAATAACCATGGATCTACACCAGAAGGAGATACAGGGATTCTTTGATATACCAGTAGAAAATTTACGGGCTTCACCATTTTTGATAGATTATATAGAACAATCTGTAAGTAGAAAATATACAGGCTTCACCATTCTTAATAAATTATATACCGATAGAACAAATTGTATGTAGAAAATATATGGGCTTCACCATTCTTAATAGATTATATAGAACAATCTGTAATTAAACATATATGGGCTTCACCATTCTTAATAGATTATATCTGTAATTAAAAATATATGGCTTCACTATTTTTAATAAGTTATATAGAACAATCTGTAAGTAGAAAATATATGGGCTTCTCCATTCTAAATAGATTATATAGAACAATCTGTAAGCAGAAAATATATAGGCCTCACCACTCTTAAAAGATTATATGAACAATCTGTAAGTTGTAATGTAAATTTAATACAAACTAGTATACAATTATAACATAAACAATAGTTACAATGAAAAAATCCCTTCTCCTGACACCTGGAATTAAACCCGTGTAACCCATTTGTAAAGCGAGCACTCTACCCTTTCGTCTAAAAGGCATCAAACAGGTGAGACAGTAGTAATGTAGCTATATCACTATACAATAAATATGTATAAAGTGTCAGAAAAATTTCTAACAACTTGTTGGCAAAAATATTTTGACTGAACACCTTTGTTTGCATTTTTCTTTGAGACCTTCATCTTTTTTCTAATTACTACGTAGATATACCCTGATTAATATGAAACAGTTATGATGTTTTTATTATCATTTTGTAGATACCAGATTACAGAAATGCCATTATTGTTGCTAGAAATCCTAACTCTGTAAGACGTGCTACCTCATTCGCCGAGCGATTACGACTGCCCATCGCTGTGATACATGGTGAAGCTAAGATCATAGATACCGACGAAGAACATGAAGATGGCCGTAACTCTCCACCTTTAGAAGCGTTCATGCCTAAAATGCAGCCTTTTGGATTAGAAATGGTTCCAAGTAAATATCAAATGTCATATATGCTTGGATCTTTGCATCTGTGGTGCCATATTGTTTGATAGAGGGATAACATTATTGTGCATGAATAATGTATATTCAAATAGATTTCAATGAATTATAATAACCTTAATTGTACATGTTCATGTACATTAAATTGTAAATATAGCAGTATTATAATTCCAAGACTATCAAAAGGAGTTTTAAAAAGTATTTGTTTGAGACCATTTTTTAGTCTTCACTCTGTCAGTTGGATTTAAGCTGTAAGATCTATTCTGCTCCCAGCCAAATCAAAGAATTACTGTAGGAACCACTCTGTGACAGTGAAATACTCTTTATATCCATAGAAAATCAAATAAATTTAAATAAAGATTGATATTTTTCACTTACTTGCACCTAGTTGTAACAGGAAAAGTAACATTAACCTATAACTTTTCTTTTCTTTTCATAAATACTCAGTTGTAAGATTCAGCCTTGTGCCTTACTGTCAAGAACTTAAAACAAAATCTGTTGTAACAGCAGACATTGCTATTTAAAAAACTCAACCTACATTTACCTCTTGCATTAAAGAAGTAAAAAATATTGTCTGGAAATAACTGGTGACATTATGATATAAGTGAGTTTTCTTTACACATTTATTGGATAGTTGGGTTTGTCATAGAATATAAGATGTTGTTGTCTTCTGTATTAAACTTATAAAGAAGTCAAATTTCCATAAAAATTTGTTTGACATAGTGATATAAGTTCTTCACACATTTATCAGATATATTAGTCATGTCATGGAATATAACATAATGTGGTTTATTGATTTTAGTTTTACAGCCCAAAGAAAAACCACCACTGAATGTTGTTGGAGATGTAGGAGGAAGAATAGCTATTATTGTGGTAAATATTTATTATAAACCAGTAAAAATAATTTTAGCAGGCATATGGCTATTATAGAAGTTGCCATTACTCTGGATGTCCCAATACAGTGTCCGCTCCATATCTTCCATGTCTATAGATGTATTTTGATCCAATTGGTACAAATATAAACCAATATGAAATGATGTATCATAAAACCTACGCAGGGGTGGGTGTGGCAGGTATAAAATACATAAGTCAGCTTTACTGATAATTCTAGATGTTATACAAATTATAATTATACTGATTTCATTCAAACACATTACTATAAATGTGACTTTTCTTTGGCCAAGCACCCAGCATTTAGAAATAGAAGTCACAGGATCATTTGGAAGAGATCTAAAAACCATTGTCCTGTATCACAGCAGGCATGACACATTAAAAACCCTCCATGCTATTGTCCTGAGCACTGCAAAAATAAAAAAATCTGCCACTTCACATATTGCTGGTGACATCTAGATACAAGTGAAGTATTCTGAAATGAGACATAAAACATCAATCAATCAATAAGTTTTCCATGGAAGAGTGACAATGACACAGTGTATTTCAATTAGGAGACAATTAGTTTGCATTTGAAGAGTTTCGGCCATAAAATGTGGGTTTTACTGTCTCAAATTGAGGTAACCAGTTTGACAGTAAAATCCATGATTTACTACCAGAGCTCTTCAAATGTAACACAGTTATCTTCATTCTAATGCAAATCAAATAAATAATCAATGGATTAATTGATTTAATTTAAGATTTTTGCTGCTCCAGTAAGACTTACTAACTGGTGCCTATGTTTTGCCTATGTTTGCATTAGGGTGTTTACTTACATTCGCATCAATGTAGTCCTATATTTTTGTGCCCAAACTATAGTTCTGAACAAGTAAATCTATTGGCATTGTTATTTTATTGTTGGAAATACATACCATATGCCAAAATAAATGTCTATAAATATTTAAAAATAGCAAAATCTTTATTTACAAAGATGAATTTAAATGTACATGTATATCATTATGTTTTGTAAACAAATGAACTGGCATGTAGAAAAAAATGACGTAATCATAGCCTAGACAGCATGCAACATCTTTAATCGCACCATAAAATCCTGTTTACAAAATGTTTGCATTGGGATGTTAGATATTTGAGACAGCACTCGACATCTTTAATCCAACCGAAAAATGTAGATTTTTATAGTCAGGATTTAATCAAAATCCTGTTTACAGAATGTTTGCATTAGGATGTTAAATATTTTAGACAGCACTCGACAATTTAAATCCAACTGTAATTGTAGAATTTTCTACAGTCACTGTCCAAACAAAAATCCTGTTTACAGAATGTTTGCTTTAGGATGTTAAATATTTTAGACAGCACTCGACAATTTAAATCCAACTGTAATTGTAGAATTTTCTACAGTCACTGTCCAAACAAAAATCCTGTTTACAGAATGTTTGCATTAGGATGTTAAATATTTTAGACAGCACTCGACAATTTAAATCCAACTGTAATTGTAGAATTTTCTACAGTCACTGTCCAAACAAAAATCTTGTTTACAGAATGTTTGCTTTAGGATGTTAAATATTTGAGTGATTATTTCTCTTATGTACAGGATGATATGATAGATGATGTCCAGTCTTATGTAGCTATTGCCTATGTACTGAAAGAAAGAGGAGCTTACAAGGTGTATGTTATGGCTACACATGGTCTGTTATCATCTGACGCACCAAGACTTATAGAAGATTCTTGTATTGATGAGGTAAAGTACCAGTATACATTTAAATTATTATTCAATATATTGATTCACAAGCCAAGCAGATGACATCAACAAACTCTGTCAAATTACATACAGTCAAACCTGTCTATAAAAACTACCCTGCAAGGAAACCTGTAAAAGTGGCTTTTATGGGCAGGTGGTCCAAATAACATGAATAAAAAGTAATTGGAATAAAATTTTACTGGCCTTTATAAGCAGGTGGTGTTTATATAGAGGTGGTCTTTAAGGCAGATTTGACTGTATTGCCTGTGTATTGAATAATGAGCCATGCACAGCTGTAGCCATAAACTTTATTCTTGATTGATATGGAAATATTCCATATCTCTAGATGAAGTCCAGCACACACTGTCTAAATTATGAATACATTTGTACATGCGTTCTGAATCATAAATGTAAATTTGTACAACAATTCTCAAATTATAAAACCAACATCGTATATATAGTTAATGTTCCTTTTAAGATGTCACTATAAATGAAGGCAAAAACAGAAAATACTTAATTAATAATGTACTTATCTCTCAGGAATGGTTTGGTCCTATTCTCCACCTGTAGAGATGAAATTATTAATAATGTTTATCTCATGAATGACTGGGCCCTAATCTCCACCAGGAGAGATGAAATTAAGTCAATGAATGGCGTGAGAAATTACATTGACAATGTAATGGTCACAGTTTCAGGCTCCATTAGGTGCCATTTACCATATAAAAGCCACAGTTTGAATTTCCATTGGGTCAAAAGACCACATTATAGCCTCCACTGGGTGGCATTAAGTATTTATTGATTACTGGTACATTTTCAGGCCTACATTGTGTGGTATTTACTATCCAGAGACCACATTTTCAGCCTCTGTTTGATGCCCTTTACTGACAGGTTTCATTATCAATTCTCTTACGATTTGTATTTTCAGGTTGTTGTGACCAATACAGTACCCCATGAAATCCAGAAGATGCAGTGTCATAAAATAAAGACTGTTGACATTAGTATCATGTTAGTGGAAGCTATCAGAATTATACAGAATAATGAATCTATGTCATTCTTATTTAGAAACATAGCAATGGATGACTGATACAATGTGTTTGTAGTTAAACATACCAAACCCATTCCACTTTAATCAAAGATGTTTCTGATTTACATGTATCTTGATAATAATGGTACCAAATATTGCTTTTGTTGTATAAATGTTAAGTTTTGAATTCAGTAATAATAATTATAAGTATAATCATGATTATTGTGTCTCCTGTTAGACTTGCTGGGAACACTTCTGGTTACCAGGGCCTTTTCTACCCTTAATTCAGGGCCGAAATTAGACCCCATTCCCAATGACATAAAAGTAAATATTTCCCCAATATTTGTGCTATTTTTCCCCAATTATCTTTAGGTACCTTACCATACTTTTACATTTTAACTCACACAAAGTACTAGTATAAATTCATATACACAGTATTTATTCAAATTTTAAATTACACAATTTTATTTATACTTTGGATTACATAAATATGCATTTCTTCAGACATAATGAATGAAATAGCTTGAATTTGAAATTCCCAATTTGCATGGAATTGAGTGTGCTAAAATCCCAAAGTCATGGCCCTGACCGCTTTTTAAAAAGTCAGAAAAGCCCTGGTTACTAAAATGTTCTCTGCGGCGTCAGTGGTATTCAAATTGGTTTTCAAATAACTCCTGTAATATTTAAACTTGCTCATTGTACTTATTACCAAAAGTTGTGTTTAAATTTATTCTATGTAAACCCAGAGAATTTTTAATATACCGGTAAAAGGTACTTGGTTTATTGCTACCATTTATTAGTCGGATTTTGTCATGATAAAGACTTTTGGCAAAAACTTAAGCAAGACTTATGAAGTAAAACTTTGGGACCTAAATATTGTGGTGATAATGGGGTTTGCAGCTGTACAACGTGATACCTTCTAACGTTTGTGTGGAACACTTATTTCCAATGGATATTGAATCGCATACGATGACATTTCCCATTAAACCGATGTTATTTTGCAATGTTAACATTTTCCAAAACATTCCACACAAATGTTAAGAGGTATTAATCACATGGTACAGCGTTAGACCTGATCAACGTGGTATTGTATAATGCTTATATTTCGCTGTTGTTTTATTTTCGCTATATTCCATGTCTAGTGTATTCTCGCGGAAAATAAAACCGCCGTGAAAATACATGAGTATTACCAGCCCATTAACCTGGCTAGAGTCGCTAAAATACATCGCCGCAAATATACTAATCATCTTCAAACTGCAAAAATTAATAAAGCAATATACAGTAAATATATTGAGGAGGCTTTCTAATGAAGTTTTACTGTTTAGAGAAACTGTGCCCGAGTTCTAACTCTCCATGTACAGCCATCATATTAATACATGTAGTGTATTCTATAACAGATGCTCAACAGCCAAGGGTGAATTTATTCAAATAAGATATTTGTTGAAATCCAATTTATCTAACCCACCTCCTAAATATTACCGGTACTGTACATATATATTTACTTTATAATTAACTTTTTCTTTTTCATTGATACCCCTAGATGTCTGTGTTGGCATCAGTGTTATGGGATAACTTCTACATAATTATGTATTCATATTGGTGGTATTTGTTGCTCTCTTCAACTATTATCATACCCCTAGGTGTCTGCATTGATTGTCAAGATAAGTTGCAAAATTACAGATACAATCAACATGATAAAAGAACCTCTTCATATTTAATATTCTTCATATGTAGTTTGCGGGGGTATATAGGAATCATTTTGTCTGTCTGTCCATCTAAAATCATGTCTGGGCCATATCTCATCAATGCTTTGGAGGACTCCTATGAAACTTCACATGAATAATCTTCATGGTCTAAAGGTATGTCATGGTCTTGAACCAAGGTCAAATCGGAAAGGTCAAGGTCGCAGGAAAACTTTAAATGTTGGAGACAGGGTATTTGGCTCTCAAGAGACAGTTCTAGTTTGTTCAAATGTTGAGCTATACAATCTAATTTCATTACTGCGCATTTTATAAATTCTTTTTTTATGAAAGTATTATTTTATATACATTTTGTATAAAGAGAATATGATTCACATATCATACATATTTATTATGTACTATATATTTTGAACTCAAGTTCAACTATTTATTTGTTTTGAAAAAAAAAATTAAGAGCTATCATGTTTGTGCAAATTAATGACCTTGACATTCATTCATGCTGATAGTCTGTATTACAAATGGTTAAAAAATATTTTCATCGATAGGAAGGCTTAAATTTTAAACTAGTTAAATATAATTTATGGATGAAATGCTGAAAGGCCTAAGAATAAGACTTTAATACATATATAAGTATTTTGTCAAAGATACAAATCATAAATTTGTTACATCAATAGCAACACAATCCTTGTAGGTGCAAGACAACAAATTTGATAAAATGAGAACACAGAATGGTTTTGTTTGTTGTTGTCTAAAGTAATGTTTTCAGTATAAATATACAGCGGTGTTATTTTTAAATCTCCTGGGATTCGGTGGCCAAATGGTCTAAAGCAATGCCTTGTGGATCACAGCATCTCTTTTCCATCTAGGTTAAAATCCCACTTGAGACAGATTCTGGTGTGAGAAAGTCTGACAGGAGGCTGGTGTATTCTCCAGATACTCTAGTTCCTTTAACCATCCCAGAACTGACTGCCTGGATATAAGCAAAAGAAAATTCCTTAACCATCCTAGAACTGACTGCCTCAATATAAGCAAAAAACAATTTTAACTGAGGTGTAAAACACCATTTCTCCACTCCTTTCTATTGTGAAGTTGTCAGTGTACCAATTTATTACTGAAGTGTTTTTTTCTGCATCTTTGAAAAATTGTATATACCCTGTACATACATACTACTAACATAATGTTAACGCTTCTAGTCTCATCTTTTGTCTCACAGTTTATTATTATTAGGTGCCAAATTTCTAAATCCCCAGTATTTTTAACCTGCAGCATAACATAGAGGTAGACTTAAAAATCCTATTCTCTATATACATGTATATACTTTGGTGCTGGAATGTTTAATGTGTTAAATGATATGACAGTCTTGCGATTTCTCCACATTACTGATTTTTTTTTTTTTTTTTTTTTTTTTTTTTTTATGAAAAAAGTAAAACAAGTTTGTTGATTATTAAGAAAATCTATACAGCAGATTAGAAGAACTACATTTCAGACATTTTTTTTTTAGTTTTATTGGCTCCTTAACATAACATATAAATTTGCTCCTAAATTTTAACACTGGCTTTTGTCTTGGCTCAAACTTTTTGAGAGCTAGAGCTAACCCTGATAGAATTTAATATACTAAAACATGTATTCGTATCTTTTCAAGAATTTTTTTAAGTTTTTAAGTGCTGGATATTGTATGGTCAGTCAAATCATTGATGCTTGAAATTGGGTTTTGAACTAAATCTATTGGCATTGAATATCCTTTATCCCTCTTACCATGTCAATAGAAATTAATGTGAATACCACAGGAGCAGTGCACTACATTTGCGCAAATCCATATGACTTTTGCGCAAAAATAATATTTCAATTGCGCAAAGGCTTATATTACCATTGCACAAAATGTAATTGCCTTGTTAAACAAGCACACAAAACGTAATTGTCGTGTTAAATAAACAATACCCCTTCCGTTAGCAAAGACATATAAAAGCACAAATAAAAAAGTCTGTTAAAACTTGGGGTAAAGGTATCATTATACAAGTCAACACTAGCTAAAGGTTGTAATTTTAGAAGTATCTCTTTACAAGTTGACTGGCTGAATATTTATATGCGATAGTTCTAACATCCTATGACAGACTACTATTGTTTCTTCTGTACAATTCATACTGCCCAATAACAAAGTCAATTTTCTCCTTTTTATTTCGTCTGACTGTGACCCGTGTATCCAATCTGAGAACTTCTAATTAAACGGGTCAGATGGTGTTTATTTAACAATTTAACATGGGCAATTAAGATTTATGCAGTAGTATACACCCTTTGCGCAATTGCCATATAGGGGTTATGAAAATTTTGCGCAAATGTAATGCACCCCACAGGAATGATCATTTTCAGTGGGATTGTGGGTATAAAACGTAAGACTTGTCGAAATCGGACTTCTTTTCTGTGGACTTGTTTAGTTACTTATTTCTTTGAAATACATGTATTCCAATCTATAATTACTTTGGAAAATATATATTTATATAGATGGTTATTGGTTAGAATATTAACAGTATTTATAATACATGTGTCATGTGTATATTGTTGTTTAGAATCAATGTATTATAAACTTGATCTCTGTTTTAACTTTGGAGAAAACCCCATTTTATCCATCAAAGGAAAGGAGTGTTGGTTTAAATGATAAGGGTTTTATTTGACTTACCGGTGTATAATTGGTTGATAAACCAACTGAATTTAAACAGTATGAAGATGAAATGTTAAAGGTTGAGATTATTGTGGACAAAAAAGTATCCTGATATCACCAAAAATTTTAGATATCTTATATCTTCATTATTCAATCGCGGTATTTCCAGATGAATATTTTCAAAAGATGTGCTGTTTTTTTGTTGTTTTTTTTTTTTTTTTTTTTGCGGTTAACAAATATATACATTGAACAGGGTATGCATTGATACATCATATATTCATTATGTCACCTGTCAACAGTGACTTCTTTGTGGTTCAGGCAAAACTACTTACGATAATCAGGGGATCAATGCAATCACTTCAAAGACTTTTTTTGTAAGTACTGGTAATAGGGTTTTGAAATATCATGATGTAAGCTTTGTTACACAATACATTGTATCTCCATAGCCAAATCCTCTGCCAAAATTATTGCAGTGCCGATATATAATAACATCTCTAGTTGAAGGTCTTATTAAATTTTGTGAAAATTTTCATCTTTTGTCAACACTGAAGCAAAAAGTTCAATACTAGAATAGATTTTGGGTTGAGACTAAAATCTTAGATCTTGTGTCTTGTGTCTTGGTGGATGCTAACAACACCTTTGTGTAATTTTAAATAGGATAGGCAACATAAACACTAAACAGATATAAAGTTTATATAAATAAGTCAATATTTCAAATGTATACTTTTTTGGCCAAGTAAAACCCTTATCATATTTGCATCTTTGTAGAATAATATAAATGAAATTTACCGGTAACTGATTCTGCTTAGACATGACATTTTTGTGAAAATGAAATTATCTCCCTTTGTATTTGGTTAAGCAGAATGTATTTTTTACATCCAAAGTTATATTATTATGATTTATTGTAATTATTTCAATATGAATATATTAAGGATTTAATCCTTTGTGAAATGTTAATAAAGTATAATGTTTGAAACTAAATGTGAAGCTTTATATTCTTGATTTGTACAGAATTTTAAGCTGTTCAAATTTATGGTCAGCGAGGAGCAATAGTGTTTTACGCCCCAGAAAACTTTGTTGATCAGGCAAATTTATGGTTAGAGAGGAGCAATAGTGTTTTACGCCCCAGAAAACTTTGTTGATCAGGCAAATTTATGGTTAGAGAGGAGCAATAGTGTTTTACGCCCCAGAAAACTTTGTTGATCAGGCAAATTTATGGTTAGAGAGGAGCAATAGTGTTTTACGCCCCAGAAAACTTTGCTGATCAGGCAAATTTATGGTTAGAGAGGAGCAATAGTGTTTTACGCCCCAGAAAACTTTGCTGATCAGGCAAATTTATGGTTAGAGAGGAGCAATAGTGTTTTACGCCCCAGAAAACTTTGCTGATCAGGCAAATTTATGGTTAGAGAGGAGCAATAGTGTTTTACGCCCCAGAAAACTTTGCTGATCAGGCAAATTTATGGTTAGAGAGGAGCAATAGTGTTTTACGCCCCAGAAAACTTTGCTGATCAGGCAAATTTATGGTTAGAGAGGAGCAATAGTGTTTTACGCCCCAGAAAACTTTGTTGATCAGGCAAATTTATGGTTAGAGAGGAGCAATAGTGTTTTACGCCCCAGAAAACTTTGTTGATCAGGCAAATTTATGGTTAGAGAGGAGCAATAGTGTTTTACGTCCCAGAAAACTTTGCTGATCAGGCAAATTTATGGTTAGAGAGGAGCAATAGTGTTTTACGCCCCAGAAAATTTTGCTGATCAGGCAAATTTATGGTTAGAGAGGAGCAATAGTGTTTTACGCCCCAGAAAACTTTGCTGATCAGGCAAATTTATGGTTAGAGAGGAGCAATAGTGTTTTACGCCCCAGAAAACTTTGCCGATCAGGCAAATTTATGGTTTGAGAGGAGTACAATGTAAGTCTTTTACACCCCAGAAAAAATTTGCTGATTAAATTTATGGTTAGAGTGGAGTAAGAGTGTTTTATGCCACAGTTTCTTTCACTTTTATCTTGGAATGGTGGAGGAAACCAGATTAAACCACCAACCTTCAGCTAGCAAACTGAAGTAAACTTTCTCGCATTAAGATCTGTCAGAGTGGAATTTGAACCTAAGCAGTGTGATCCGTAAGCCGTCTCTTTAGCCCACTCAGCCACTGAGACCCCAAATTTATGGTTAGAGTGGAAAGTAATGGTGCTTTACTCTCTAGGCAAGATTCTTTCACTTTTATGGAGGCAATTGTGACTGATATCAAATCTCGCATTTTCAATTTTACAATGATTGATTTGACTGATGGAATAGGGTTTTATGTCCCAGTGAAGAATATTCCACTTATATTGAGACATCACCAGTTAAAGATGAAGTGATAGAATTTTTTACCTTTGAAGGGTACTTGGAGCAATACGCAAGGAGAGTATTTTTTAGCATGCCATGACACAGGGTATCAGTTCTTAAGGTCTCTTCTGGAAAACCCCATGACTTTCATCTCTAAATGCAGCGTGCTTGTCAAAGAACAGTCACTACCTATTTCAAGTCTTGGTTAGACCCTGGCTGGGTTTGATCCCACATACACAGCAAACACCATTTTTTTAATGAACAAAAGTTGTCAAAGGAACAGCATAAGTCACCTATACAGATCTTATTCATTAAAAATAGTTTTGACACTTGCAATGTTCACACTTGCACATAGTGTATGACATAATATGTAAACTCTTCTGCACACTGGAATGTTTTAATAAAATATAAAATTAATAATATAATATAGCACCATAGAAAAATACTGTACCATGCATTTTACTCTTTCCCAGATTATGAATGTATAAGTTTTTGTGTCTTTGAATTTTAGCACAAATCATAATTTACGTATTGCCAGCCATGCTTTTATGTTCCGACACTGGCCGCCATCACGGTACCAAAGCAGAGTCACGGCAACTAATGACATACTAGTATCAGTGACGTCATTAAATGGCACAATTCAGGCCGAGTTTTCATTCTTTTTGTGCATAATTCAAGCAAGCTGGGTCTTTGACGGACCATTGTGGGCGTGGCCGGCGATCTGTTAATTCAGGTACATTAAACATTTGTATTTTGAACAAATTATTACTTGTATCTATCAAGATAAATTAAAAACATGAATACAGTTGGATCTCTGGATGACGATGATGTCTTCAAACTGACTTATGTTGCTGATAAATGTCTCTGTTAGAATCTCCGTTCCAGTAAATGTATCCCATATATGTAATGTTTGTTGTTTGTCTATAGCACCAAGGTAACTGGAATCTGGTAACTGGAATGTATGCTTATACCTGAAATTAGAAATTCATATAATTTTACTTACAAGAACTAAAACATAAATTAAACCTAGATAAAGGTTAGCTAAGAATAGCTGTAATAATGCTGAATTAAACAATAATTAACTCACTTGTTAAAAGTTATTAAGTGTTTTGCGCATGGCCAATAATATATCCTGTTGTGTTCAGTTGTGTGGGAGCATAAGGCCAAGTAAGGGAAAAAAAACAACAACATGATTTTAAAAAATTTCAAAGGAACACATCTCTGGAGAAAGCAATAACCATTCCCCAATATTTTCTTAATTTTTCAAAATTCCCTAACAGTTCTCTGACCTTGAAAAAAAATTTAAAATGGGACACAGCTCTGAAATATAAAATTCTCTGACAATTCTATATTCTATAATCTTTACTTTTCAATTTCTGTGATATTTTTTTATAAAATTCCCTGACAATTCTCTGACCTTGAAAAAATAAAAAATTCCCTGACTTTTCCCAGACACGTGGGAACCATGTATGTACATACCCATTCCAATGAGAGGTCTGATATTGATGTAACACTTTGTACTGATCTGTATGTGGGTTTATCATCATCAGACATCCAGAACTATCTGATTCATCCAATGTTAGCATGCTTACAATAAAATATCCCTAAATAAAATATTGGACAAAGTAAATACATACAAAGTATCTAACTTTATAGCAAGGTAATGTAGATTACAGTAGAACTTCAACAATGGAATTAGCCCGCGTACCACATGATCAATACCCCTTAATGTTTTGGAAAAAGTTTATGTCAGATTTTCCTGCAAAAACGCCTTATTTACGAGAAAACCTGAACTGAAGTTATTTCCATCTCCAATGGAAATAATGTGTTCTGCAGAAACATTTTGGGATATCACGGGTACACTGGTGAACCCCATTCAAACAGCTCTTTCCTTCAATACTATAGAAAATAGTGTCAGGAAGTGTCTGGTAAATTCATCAGGGTAAATTTACAATTTCTAGGTGCAAGAAAATTTAGCATGATTTGAAACACATAAAATATATCAGTCATTTGACGTAACAGACGGCAACATTTGTTCTCTTGCATCAAGGATTATCAGAGTTTAACATCTACATGTCAGCCAATATCTCTTACTTCAAAATGAAGGTCAAATAAATTAAAAATTAATAAGTTCTATATCCAAGTCAAATATATTTTACTTATATCGAGATGTCCTCAGCTAAAAGTTAGATGGCAGAAATTTCAACCTTTGTGGTGCACTGTAAAGGGAGGATTCTTAAGCATGTCATGCCTACATTGGCACAAAACATAATTTTTTAAGGATTCTTCCCAAACAATTCAAACATACAGGCCCAAATTCAAAAAGTCTTTTAATCATCCTTTTGACCTTGAACAAATCAATTACTATTAGATTTAACAGTTATATTGCACATACCTCATCCCAAAATGCACCAGTCAAGATGGATGGACATGACCATTCACTTGTGACATCCAATATCCATAACAATGACCCACTATCATGATTCCTATAACAACCACAAAAAGAAATGTAAAATTGTAAATACAGAATTCTAAAATCCAATACTATTCAAATTCTGGTAATGAATAATATTATTCAATATTGAAAGAAAGAAAGAAATATCATTCCAGAACTTAAACTATAAAAGTACGGTAGGCAGTTATTATTTCTTTATAACACTGCAGAAGAAGTTTTTATTCAGTATTGCTGCCAAGAAAACAATAGTCTGCATAAACACTGGTGTTACAGATTGTTTCACTTCCAAAAGGTAAACAAATCACATGTAAAAAGATTCAAGGCTGATTAAAAATGTTTACTAGTTGTAATACATGTACAGCATGGTGACAAGTCATTCCATTTTCTGTCATATCAATTTTTTTTACACATCAGCATTAAAAACTAAAATTTATTTTTACATTATCCTGAAAAAATTTAATGTAGTGCATCACTGATGTTGCCATAGAAACGTTGACACAATTTTCAAGTGGATGTAAACATTTTGTCTGCTTATTCAGCTGTAGATTCCATTTTGCCCCAATGGCTACCCGGAAAAAAGAAATGACCCCTGAGAAGAAACAGATGGTCATGTGTTTATTGTACCAGTATTTTAATTAAGATGTTAGTTTTAACAGATCATTTTAGAAAAACCTGAAAAATCACAAATGACTTGAAACAGGTAAATACCATTAATGCATTTATCAAATGGCTGATTATATAGTTATATATTCATTTTATTGGTATTTCCAATCCATACTACAGCAGTCTCTTAAGAGACAAACACCATATCCCCAACATTACCAAGTTGTTATTTCTAAAATTTGACCTTGTGACTTTGACCTATTCACCTAAATTTGGTATTCAACACATTGTCTCATGTTGCATACATAAATACAAACATACCGGTAGATGATATGGAGCTTAGCCTTTCGGATATGACATTTGTTTAAGGTCATGACACACCTTTGGACCATGAAGATTATTCATGTGAAGTTTTATGACAGTCGTCCAAAGCAATTAAGAGATATGGCCTGGACAAAATATTAAATGGACAGACAGACAGACATGGTGATTCCTATATACCCCCTCAAAAAAGTTTGCAGGGGGTATAAAAATGGCTTCATAATTACCAAACATGAAGTTCATTTCTATCTGTTATTCCTAGTAATGCTGAATCTATTCCACCAACTGTTTGTAATGATGTTATTTCTCCAGATGCCTTTTCCAGTGTTAACAATGATGAAACCACATGTAGGTCAGCATCAAAGGAATACTTGGCTACAACATTGTCACCAGATATAACAAAGTAACCATCTTTTAAACAACACACACAAGCTCTGAAAATAATAAAAAGTTTCATGTAAATGACATGTTTTAGCAGGCAGGGTTAGAGTGTTCACTATAAGGCGATAGATCCTGGGTTTTATCTCACAAGGATCAAAAAGATGTGGAAATAAAATGCCATGGGGAGCTACATCTGCAAATAGGAAAATAGATATATCAATTGTGAAACAAGAACCAATTTCAGATTTTCCATCTTCACCACAAATAATCAACATAGCAAGCATTTACCGACAGCCTCTCAGCGCAACGAAGGAATCGCAGGGCCAGTTTCATAGTTCCAGGTCTTTGCAAGGTGGATTTACCCCAAATAGCCCTTGTGTGAGCCCTGTGACTGATGTCAAACCATGCATAGGACGACCTCAGGTAAACTTTAGGCCCCTTATTACTCAGGGGAAGTGATTATAACTAGTGTGCTGGTTGTAGTTTTTAGTTATCAGCTGGCAGATAATTGTGCATATTTATACAAACTGAAACTGCACTCTAAAATTTAAAAAAGAAATAAAAAATATGCTGGGTGTTGATCGAATTAGCACACCTTGATTTGGAATATGAATTGTGATTAATTTGCAAATTTATGAAATTGAACTTTTCCAATTGTTTTGTTTTGACACAATTCATTTGCATTTGCATATTTGATCATCATCAAAAGCCTCTAAAATAAACATACAAAGATATCTTAATAAGGATCACTATTCTTGCAACAAATAAACTGGTGTGAAAATTTCCTGGTTTAAAGTAATCAATAAAGTGACCACTTTTTAAAAATCTACTAAATTGTTTGGTTTTAATTATTTCTTACCTTTGTGACTTAAAGCTAACAACAGGAAGTATGCAGTCTGAGTTGTCCAGGATTTCAAACATGGCTACCATAAAAGATGGATGACCTTGATTTGTCGTGACTTTGATCACAAAACTTAAAACTTCATCTGAGCTGAAAAGCTGGTAACTTCTTAAAATTGTGTGTCCCTGAAATAAAACATACATGTTATAAATAGCTGAATCTTAATTTCTGCATGATTGGTTGATTGAATGGAGTTTTACATCCCAGTCAAGTACATTTCACTTATATCAAGATGTCACAACCTGTTAGTGAAGCTGAAAAAGTTTTGACCTTTGCAGTGCCCTCATGGCAATTTGCGGGGAGGGTTTTTTAATGCGACATGTCTGTCATGAAACAGGGCATCGGTATTGAGTGTCTCTTCCAAAGGACCCTGTGACTTTCATTTATTGCCGAAAGCTTGGTGAAAGAGTAGTCATTACCCATTTTTAAGTCTTGGTTAGACCCAGTCAGGGTTCAAACCATATATCCATATAAATCCATATAAATCTCCATATATGAAGTGAGCACTCTTACAACTGAGCTATGTAGTGGTTATTTTTTAGAGTTTTTGCCTGCATGCCACAAATGAATGCTCTGATTAGTCTCATCTGACTTATCAAATATGAATATGTGTACAATTATTTTCTGGTAGTAAGAGCAAAACCACTTCTGTTGGTACCGCACCAGTGGTCTAGTCTATGACAAATTTCAAAGTAGAGAGTAAGCTACATGACATTGGGACTCCTGTAGACAACCTCTTACACACTAGGATCTGCCCGATTTGGTATTAAAATCTCGACCACAAAATTTGTTTAGACTGCAGTGCATCTAGTCACTTGTACTGAAAAGCATTTCATGACATATTAAAGACTTTACCATAACTGACTAGAAGAACATCTCTGATTAAACTTGAGATGACAAATGTTTTGATCTTTATTTTTCCTGATCCATACATTCAGTTATTTTTCAGAACCTTTATAGGGGTTCAAAATCCTCTGTGTCCGAGGTCTGGCATCTATTAATTTTACAAAGGGACCCTTGAATTTTTAACTATAAAAGTCTGAAGGGCCTGTTGTTTTGTACCAGAATAATTCTACTTTGTCTATATGATAACATAACTGTACATAGATCTTCCAATGTTGATATTGGACTTTCAAAACTTCATGTGGATCCTGCCAAAAATAAAGACAAAAGGCTCTGAACCTTCTATTATTAAACATAATTTTGAAACACTGCTTTACTTTGTTAAATATTTGATACTGACCTGGGGTAGCTGTAATCTTTTGAAGGAGATAAAGCTGTTATTTTCTTGTTTCCATAGCGATATGTACTGTTTATATAGACACATTACAACAATGTTTTTCTTCTGTTTTTGTTCTATACTACAAACATCAACTGATACTAAATTTTCAAAATCAGGAGGCTAAAAACAGGAAAAAAATCTAATATTATCTTAATTTTATGCATGCTAGAATGATCAGCATTCAAACACTTTGAATACAATCACCTGCAAACACATATGCACATGCTTGAAATCTGTCTCATTCATAGCAACCTAAC
Source organism: Anadara kagoshimensis (assembly GCA_021292105.1). NCBI lineage: Eukaryota > Metazoa > Mollusca > Bivalvia > Arcoida > Arcidae > Anadara > Anadara kagoshimensis. Next base: position 32,511,693 of record CM037861.1, read on the forward strand.
TCATAGCAAACTTGAAATATGCAAGACCTGTCAATCTGCTTTATCTGGGGTCAAAAGTGTGCTCTATTCCAAATGCCCAAAATATATTTATGATTGAATTTATTTTAATTTGAGGAAATTGAAAATTATGAAGGTTACTAAAAGTTTTGTGGTTTGTTTTACAAACAATGTGTGTTTTAAAATAAAGCAAACAAGTCAAGTATTCTTACAACACTTTTTTGACATTGACAACTGTTTTTTTTTTTTTTTTTTTGGTCATGGAAAACGTCTCACATGAATCAATTTATCAAAACATATACATATGCCTATTTCTAGATCCATAGTTTTAGAAAAGAATTCATTTTAATTGTAAATATTTAATGATGATGTGAATTCATTTAGATTATTACCTTAAATGACAATTGATGGTTATATTGAAGTTGGTTCTCATCTTTCTCTTTATTTTCATTTTTCTTTGTTACGTGTGTACTTTTTTCACAATTCTGTTGAGAATCTGGATTTTTATTTTTATTCTGAATGTCATTTGTAGCCAACTGTACATCAACTGTAGTCAATGTTTCGTGACAGAGATCTACTTTATTTTGAATGAGAATTCCATAGGGTATAATAGGCAATGTGAAATCCTCTGTGTCTTTTTGTCTGCGACCTTCGTCGATGAAGTACTGAAATACAGAAGATATTAACAGAGGACTGTTGGTCAGATTCCTTTTCCTGGTGGTACGATCCAGTCCAAGACAATAATTTTCTTGTATCAATTTCAAAGTCTGATATTCTTCACTGCTTTCAGAGGTCACTGATTTACAATCGGACTGCGAAGAGCAGAGTTGTGGAGAGTTCCGTCTAGGCATAGATAATCTACCTCTACGTTTTCTCCGCCGTACATTAACCGTATTTGTGTTCTCCAAATCTTGTTCTCCTTTCAGAAAGAAATTAGCTATTTCAGGACAAGACTTCCTTCTCTCTTTCACCGATTTCTTTTGTAGTTTTCTACTAATTGTATTGTTTTCAAATCCAACAGAGTCTTTATTTTTACTAATTGTATGATTTCCATAACCTACAGAATCTTTATTGACACTAATCATATGATTTCTACAACCTACAGAATCTTTATTTCCACTTATCATATGGTTTTCACAACTTACAGAATTTTTATTTTCACTAACTGTATGATTTCCATAACCTTTAGAATCTTTGTTTTCACTGATTGTACAATTTTCACAACCCATAACATCCTCCTTTTTACTAACCATATAATTTTCACAACTTACAGAATCACTTTCTATATCATCAATATTTAAAATACATGTATTTAATTCATCTTTATTCTCAATCAAACCATTGTCAGATACACTGGCTTCCTGAAAAATATCTTGAGAAAATAAAGAATCTGAACAATTTGAACCTGCATCATTTATATTTTCACTTTCTAGTAAGTTTTTATTTTTAAGTGATAAGCAAGTACTTTCTACACAATCTTTTAAAATTGTTTCTCTCTTTTCTTCCTCTTTCTCCTTATTCTTCTTCAAAGAGAGCTTTTTCTTAGTGGCTAGATGATGAGAAATCTCGCTATTAAATTTCCTAATTACTCTGAAATCTTCTGAATCACTGGTGACATTGTATCCATGGCAACCATCATCACAACTATCCAGTAACTTCCTATTAGATTTTTCTCCTTCAGAATCACACTTAACATTTTCAGCAGACTTATTATCTAATATCTTTTCACTGAGTGTATCGCCACATTTAGTGCTTTGGAAAATTTCACAAACAGGTTCACTGAATCCTACTGAAGCACCCTTGCCTGAGTTATCTCCCTTAGTATGTGTGATTTGGTTGTTGATGTTTTTATTTCTCCCAGTCCTATCTTGTCTCTTTCTTTCATTTTTTCTTTTGAGATCCTCGCCATTTAAAACGGTATGGTCACCTTTATTCTCATTTTTCCTTATGAGAGGCTCTCCACTTAAAACTGTAAGATTCCTTTTGTTCTCATTTTTTCCTCCGAGGCCTCCCCCACTGAAGACTGCAATATCATTTTTCTTATTTTTCTTCCCTATGACATCCTCCTCATTTAATCCTGTCAGATCACTTTTGTTCACATCATTATTACCTTTAGATTCTGAGACCCTGCCAAGACCAGACAGCTGCTGACTTGTTTCACATACACTATCCTTTAACCCCTTGTCACTGAAAACAAAATCCTTTAAATCCTTGTCGCTGTCAACACAACCCTTTATACTCTTGTCAACCACATTTTGTTTTTCTTTTAAATATGACTGTTCCTTTAACTTTTGTTTGACGTGTGCTTTGGCTTTTGAGGACCTTATATGCTTCTGAAAAGACCGAACAGAAAGATGAATAAATAAAGTTATATGACTAACCAAAATAATGACAATTTTCAATAAAATCAAACAAAGCCACTCAAATTCATTCAAATCAAACAGGTAAATAGACAAACATTGAATTCAAATAATCCTGTGATGTCATTTCAAAACTTCATATTATTTTTATTTATTGCTGTTGGTATATGATACACTATTTACAGATTATTGTCAATGCAAAAGACTATCAGGTAGAAGGTCCCTGGGATATAATATACCCGGTAGGTTTGTTTATTTTTGGCATTACCAATGATTTTGATAAGTTTCTATTCAATCAATGATGGATTCCTTGTGAAAATATAAAGTTAAATTGATTGTCACAACACTCAGATTCCCCCTACCATTTTAACCACAATCTTGACATTAGATACACACCCTGACATTAAACACAATTTTGTGTAGTGTTAGATGTAAAACCATTACAATATTCATCTACATTACTTCACAAAAGCTGGTTTAGTAAAAAACATACTGTAAACGTATTTAATTTCGCATGTATTTATTTTCAAGGTACAGTCGAACACTTTTTAAATTATTTTATTCTCAGGATTATCATCTTTCTTTTTGTTTAACACAAGAAGTGTAGACATGTTACTTATTCTGAAATTATAAACAAGTACAATATACTTGATGACAACTGTAGATGTAGACCCCCCCCCCCCCCAGCATGCGTCTCGAGTCCCGACATCGGTTAACCTTGCTGATCGGTTAATCGTATATATCGGTTAATCGCATAGAATTTTGAATCACGGAGCCTATGCGATTAACTGGGTTCGACTGTATATGAAATTTATGCATATCCGTGTGGTTAAATTTTCACGGTTTTTAAATATGAACTATAACACAAAACGCATAATATAATTTTCGCGCAAAACAAACAGCCACCAAATAAGTGAAAATTAGTACACCACGAAAATAAGTAAGTTTACAGTATATGTAAATATATTTGCAACAAACCTCAAGTTTTTTCTGTTTCTTTGCATAAATTTTCTTAATCTTTGACAATGTCTTTAAAATCTGTAATTAGACAATCATATCTGATTAATTTATATACTGACTCAACTACATTATACAAAACTCTGTGGACTCTGAATTAGTTGTTCTATTTAAAGCATTTTTGCCACAAATCAAGGGATGTTGAATGGGGTTTTATGTCCCAGTCAAGAATATTTCACTTATATAGAGATGTCACCAGCTATCTATGTGAAGTGGCAAAAACCTTAACTTTTGCCGTGTGGTCTGGGCAATGTGCAGGGAGGGTTCTTTATGTGCCACGCCTGCTGTGATATGGAGCATAGGTTTTTAAGATCTCTTCTGAAGGACCTGTAACTTTCATTTCTAAATGCTGAGTGCTTGGCTAATAAAAAAAACATGTATAAAGCATCTAAATATTAGTTTGTTCCTTTAAAGTTTACTGTGATCATGAATGGAATTTTTGGAAGAATGCTTTAACTTAATTTGTTTTAAGATATTATTTTTCCTGTTTTTAACGGCTTTTACATTCATTAATGGGGGCCTGGTGGCTTAGCAAATGCACACTTTTAAGGATCACCTTAACCCCTCATTTTTCTAGGTTAAAATGCCATTTCATTCATTTGATCATAATCTAGTGTGATAAAGTTTGCATGCTATAGGTAGGTGATTTTTTCTTGGTGCCCATTAAAACTGTCTTATGTGGCAATCAGTGCAAGTTGGAAATCAAGAGTTCTTCAGTATTTTCAGCAAAAAATAATGTAATGTCTTGTATTTTAATGAATTGTATATTTTTTAAAATTGTTAATTTGATTAAACAAGCCTATAAATGTACATGCAGTATGATCATAGGCATTACAGTTTCTAAAGACAGCAGGTGTGTGATGTCCAAATTGCAAGACCCAAATTTGAAAAAAGCCTCAGAGAATTCTATGACTTTTGCCTCAGGAGTCAGGTGAACCAATCAAATTCCCACATAAATCAGACAATTATTGATACAGTTAATCTTAACTGAAAAATCAGTAATGTTGATTGGAGTTAATCTCTTAATGAAAAAAAAATATCAATAATTATTAAAGACCAACAACTAAGAGATAAGGCCCCGTGGGTCATGTCACCCAGGTGTGAAAATTTTTCTCTTTGACAATGTCTTAATTATTAATTTTTATACAGTACTGCAGTAATGAAACAATTACAGATCTTTACCATAAAGGAAAAATTAGCAAAACGGTGTGAAATATTATGTGACGTTTTCAGTCCCGGTAGCCAAAATCATAACTGGGGTAAATGAACAACAAAAACAGTAAGATAAGACCCTAAGGTGAGGAGTGTCAGGCTTGAAGTGTTAAATCTTTGACAATTAATAATAATGTCTCAATTATTAATTTTTAGACAATATTATGGAAACAAAAGAATAATAGATTCAAGATAAATATTATAGAGAGGTGAGAAATGGTATAATTCTTTGTGCTAAAGGAAAATTGATTAATTCTTTGATCTATTTACTATTACAATGTAACATGTACTGGTAGATTCTTACATGTGTATGTATCAGCAGTTCATTTCTATTTTTCATATTGTCAATAAATTATTTGTCAAATGAATTGAATTGTATCATACATGTGTACCGGCATTATATACACATAAAAAGCGCTTAAAATTAAATACAAAATTTTTGAATCTGGAATATTGTTTATCTTTCGTATTATTGCAGAATTTTACAACCCAGCGCTAACCCTGTTATACATGTATACTAGTATACACAGGGTATACCTGCATTGATTATGGGCAAGAACGTTAAAGATATACCTGTTTAAAAATGACAGTATGTAATCTTCTGCTTAGAAGAAATACTGACACGTACAGGTGTATTGAAAGAAGAAGACATAAAGAACCTTAAAATTACTGATATGTTTCCAGCTATTTTATTAAACCAGACCATTGTTTGAGAGATTGCATTAAAATCAATTAAAAATAATGAAAAAAAATTAATTATGTGGCAGGCTGGGCTCGATAAGTGTCCAGGTAGATCAGTGAGTAGACTGTCCTGTTAGTAATGAAAAGGCCTTGGGTTCAAGTCCTGGTTTGACCAATGTTTTTTTTCCCTTTCCCTTTACCATTTGGCGGCTAATCCACTTTGGGAAGTGGCTGACCAACAGGTTGATCTCAGGGTGGAACCTGGTGGTTTTGATTCAAGGAAGTTGAATCTATGAAAAGGAAGTCAGGAATGTTTCGAAACGGATTGGTATCATAGGTGGCCGGATAGATCAGTTGGTAGAGCATCTCGCTAGTATTGGAAAGGTCTCAGGGTTGAGTCCTCAATTTGGACACTGCATATTTTCCCTTTCCTGTTAAAATTTATCAAAAATTTATTTTTGTTAAATATGTCACAAACTTATTTTCAATACTGCTGAGATAGAGAGAGAGAGAGATAGAGAGCATGTATGGTATGTAGTTTTTGCTTAATGCTGATTGATTTACCTCCTCTTCACTTCGTTCCATTATTATCTATCAATTCCCATCATTTCTTGTTTTCATATTTTGCGCACTTCTGAACGCCCTTGGGTTATTGATAACGGAATTTCCATTCGGGTTAAGAAAGAAAATTTATTTGCGCACGCCCAATGAAAACCACAGAAATTGTTTCCGGAATCGACTGAAGATCGAAATAAGGATGTAGCACAGAATTAATTTAGTCTAATCACAATTTGACATGATAATGGTCCTGTTTAAAAAATTAATTACTTATTTTAAATATTCAGCAACTAAAAACTTAAATCAAATTATGTTACATTCAGTGGGATAAGGAGTTAGCTGGCGAAAAAGTATGAGTACTGCGGCTGTAAGGTCGCCTTCTCCCTCTCCGCACATAAACATAGGACAGTGTTCACCAAGACCGTATGACTATTTACTGAAATTTTTATTGGTTGGCGACAGTGATGTTGGTAAAGAAGAGTTGTTGAATGGAATGGGTGATGGGGCTTCTGAATCTCCATACGGATTCTCAAGTTGTGGTAAAATCTTTATAAACAAATTATTTCATCTTTCATGATTCATCTCTCTCTCTCTCTATCTTCTCTCCTGTGTTTTATTGAATTTGTACACATGTGACTGATTGGGTAGTGTCTAACTCTAGATCTCAAAATTATGTAACGATATATCCTTCCTCAAACACATGATAACTTGAAAAACAAATTTATTCCACATGCTGACATTTGTTCCAAGGTAAATAGTTTGTTCAGCTGCTGTTGCCAGTGTTGGTGAGCTAACACTTAAAATTCAGTGACCGTGAAGATCCTATATAAAACGAATCGATGCCTGTCATCTGACCAGCACTGGCAACAATGTGGGAATTGGTGTGACATGAGTAGCAGAAGCATGACTAGAGATAGTGTGATTTTGATAATAAATGAGTCATGCACTGCATTAAAATAGCAAATGTCACATAATACATGTCTACTGTTAATTTAGCCTATTTCGGAGAAAGCAAGATCGCAAAATACTCTTTAAATTTCAATACGACGGGTACAAATCAATGATTCTTTTACTTACATGAGCCGAGTCATAACTGAAAATTTCTGTTTCGGTTCCATCCTTGCTTAATATATCATTTTATGCGACAAAATATAACCTGGGTGGGTGTTTACAATGGTAATCTTTTTTACGAAATGGCGGGATTCTTTATGTAACGTAGTCATGACGAAAGAGTCGACTATTTACGTAGGTTATTGCAGCTCAAGAACTGATTGATTTTTGCGTAACCGGGATGACCAAAATCGATTTAATAAAGTAATAAAGTGAACTACCTTTCTGCATTTTCAAACTTTTGAAAAAATTGATGTAAATTCAAACTTTTAAACTCAACCCGACCTTTGAACTACCCTTCATTGTACCCCTCGCGAACCTACGTAAATAATAAATTCTTCTGTCATCATTACGTCACACGAAAGACTCCGCCATTTTGTCAAAATTTTTACCATTGTAAACACCCATCCAAAACACGTTTTGGTGCATTAAAGGAGTTATAATGCACGGAATAGATCGAAATAAGGATTATTAGCAACGACTCGGCTCATGTAAGTAAATGATTATTTGATTTTTAACCGTACCATTCAAATCTTTGAGATATTAGCGTTATTCCTTTCTCTCCAGCCGAGTAAACGGACAGTAGGTTTCCACTAATTTAAAATAATTAGTAGCCAAATTTCCAAAATTTGTGAAAATATAGTCGTTTTTAAAGTATTTTTCCACAAAATTGCTAAAAGAGGTTACTTTTTGAAAGAATTTCTCAGAAATTAGTAGCCAATGGCGATTTTGGCTACCAGGAATGGAAACATAGCATGTGAACCTAAAGAACTTGATAGGTTTCAAATTTGAGGCTTTATTTTAGCATTTTAGTTTTATGTCTAACTTTGGATAAATGGTACTTTGCCATTTGTCATTTATTAATACAAATATGTTACATGTCGCTAGGGGTGGGATATATGATACATCATACACATCACAATACTTCCCTCACAATAAGTATCACAATACTTGTACAACAGGTTTTTGCTGTAACAATTGCTAATAACAGCATTTTGTACAAAATAAAAATGAATAAAAATAATATAAAAGGGTCAGTTTCCTTTTCCAAATTTACAATGTACTGTATATCATCACAGTATATGTACACGGCAGGTCTTTAATATGTTAAATGCTTCAGTGACTTTTGATTATGAACATTTCACTATTAGTATGTCAAAAAAATGATCAAATTTTTTTTTAAATGTAAAACAAAATTAAGTCTTAAATAATCACAATACAGAACATTTGAATTGAAAATTGTACCGTGGTGAAAATATCACCGCTGTCGCTGCATCAGTATTTCGCCTGCACCCTAGATGTCATAGACTGATTTTCTTTATCAATAAAAATGTTTCTATTTTTGTGCATTTCTATGGCAAGCCAATTAATTTGAAATGTTAAAAAAAATATGATGAATAGAGCTGGCCATCACTGCCCAAATTCAATATCAATTTTTGTCCTGAGGTTCTCATCAATAGCTATATTCAGTATATTGGTATACTGACATATTTTGCCGTTCCTAATGGTGAATATGTTGACAACATTTACAAGGTGAAGTTGATATACAAAACGTTCTAACATATGATGATTTTCTTGACAGGTATTGACTACAAAACTACAACAATATTACTTGATGGGAAAAGGGTCAAGTTACAGCTATGGTATGTAGTGTTTTATTTTGCTGGAGGATATCTACATTATGGGTATTAAGCCGCTATGTTGATTTAATGCGTTTAGGTTATCTTTTTCGCTGGAACATGTTTCATTTTGTGAAATTGAAGCAGCACTAAATGCAAATGAAATTATGAATTGACAAGGCTTTTTGGACAAGGCCGTAGTAACTGATTATTTAATTCCACACTGACACTGTACTGCAGTACATGAACATTGTTGCCACTGGTAGAACTTTTACTGCTCATTGCTATGATTAACCAACACCCCCACCCCCCTTGGGACCATATCTTATAATTGCTTTGGACTACAGAAATTTTATACGACTGTAACAGATCTAAAAAGTTTTGAGTTTTCACCTGTGTTAATGATATTTGTCATGGAATCAAAGATAACTTGAGCTTTTTAACTTGAATATCATAATCTATTTTCTATATAAAGTTAGCTTCTATATTTTCATGTTTTTTTTGTGATGTTTTTCAGGGATACTTCTGGCCAGGGAAGATTTTGTACAATATTTCGGTCATATTCAAGAGGAGCCCAGGTAATGTAAATGAATGGGCAGACAACCTTGTGCCTTTGAAGTCTCAAAGTTGAGGGACATAGGTTAAAACCTTCGTATGACCAGGGGTTCAAAATTATGTTTTGTAATGGAGGGTCCAGGACCTTTTGCCTTTATTTTTGGCAGGTCCCAAATAAAGTTTTGAAAGTCCAATATCAACATTGAAAGATCCATGTGGAATTATGCTGTCATATAGAAAAAGTTGTATTATTCTTGTTAAAAAAATGCAGGTCCATGGGACTTTTCCAATATCAATATCAATGGTCCCAATGTAAAAATCAATAGGTCTTGGACCTCAGACCCAGGGAATTTTGAACCCCTGAAAACTGAAATTTTCTGATGTGATATTTGTCTTGTAATACCGGGATAAACAGAAGCAGAGGCATCATAGTCACTGTGGTTAAGGTTGTTCACAAGGTATTGTCTTCAAGTAGATGTACGGTTGTCCTAAGGAAAATGGCATTTTCATATTCTGATCTCTTGCCAGTAAATGCTAATTTCTTTCTTAATATGGCTATTTTAGTCTTTGTTTTTTGAGCATGTGGAGCTGAAACATCATTTCACTCGCCTGTGTCATGCGGACAACCATACAAAAGCGTTTTCCAAGATTTAGGACAACTGGACTGTAGTAAAAAAAATTATCTCAAATTTCATGAAAACTAAAGAATGGTAATACATGTACCAGTATTTGAAAATTGGAGACGTTCAAGAAATGGTGACTAATCAGGCCACTTAACCCCCATTTTAACTTGTTTGGGTTTTGGTCTTCTATGTTGAATTCTTGAAATTTCTGGTGAAAATGGCAGAAACAATAACATACGTTGATACATGTAGCTTCAAGTGTTTCCTTACCTTGCTCTTGCTGGCAACGTAGAACACTACCTAAAACATTATTCCACCGATCCATGCTTGATTTATAATTAAAATCCATTGATATTGGTAGAAATACAGGGTTTTCTGATGTCTCTTCAGCTGTCTGTCATTAGTAATAAATATAAATAAACATTGCCATGTGCTTTCTAAAGATAGAACTGCAAGTTTCACCGTCCAAATGAAACACGCGACCTGATTTGTCAATGCAGATTAGTAATGTCTTCATGATTTAGTTATGGTTTGGTTTTCTATTTGTAGGGTATCTTATTAGTGTATGATATCACCAATAAATGGTCATTTGATGGCATTGACAGATGGATTAAAGAAATAGATCAGGTACTATAGCTTATAAATAACATTTGAAATCATCTCCTTTTTTAGTGTAATTTGTAAGTCTATCAACACAGAAACAGCACTGCCTACCTAGGCACAGTTTGAAAATAAGTAAAGAATAGGCTATCGGCACAGAGCAGTGCTGCCAACCCAGGCACAGTTTGAAAATATGTGAAGAATAGGTTGTCAACATAGAGAGTAGTGCTGCCTTCCTAGGCAGAGTTTAAAAATAAGAGAAAAATAGGTTGTCAACACAGAGAGCAGTGCTGCCTTCCTGGGCACAATTTGAAAATAAATAAAGAATAGGCCGTCAACACAGAGCAGTGCTGACTACCTAGGCACAGTTTGAAAATAAGTAAAGAATAGGCTGTCAACACAGAGAGCAATGCTGTCTTCTTAGCACAGTTTGAAAATAAGTGAAAAATAGGTTGTCAACACAGAGAGCAGTGCTGCCTTCCTAGACAGAGTTTGAAAATAAGTGAAGAATAGGCTGTCAACACAGAGAGCAATGCTGCCTTTCTGAACAAAATTTGAAAATAAGTGAACCAAGGTCATATCGGAAAGGTCAAGGTCATGGGAAGACATTAAATGTTAGGGGTGGGGGTATTTGCATCTCAAGGGACAGTTCTAGTTATGTTTGTCTTTGATTTATAATTAAAATGTTTCTTATATTTTGTTGCTTCCTTTTTTAGCATGCTCCTGGTGTTCCTAAGATTCTAGTTGGAAATAGACTTCATTTAGCATATAAAAGACAAGTTAGTGAAGCCACAGCTGAGGCTTATGCTCTAAAAAATGACATGGCATTCTTTGAAGTTAGTCCTCTATGTGATTTTAATGTGACTGAATCATTTGCGGAGTTATCTCGGTTAGCTTTAAAGCGGAATGGAATGAGTCGGACCTGGGGTCCTAATAAAGGTTTGTAATTTGTCAGTCACTTTTATGAAAAATATTATTGAAACTTTTTACCAATGATCCAAAATATATTTGAACTCAATGCTTCAGTTCTTTTTCTGTTCAGGGTTGTTGGGTGGTCTAAAGCATACACTTATGGATCAAAACACATTTTACCACCTAGGTTCAAATATCTCCCTCTGGCTGATCCAAACTGAAGAAAATTTGCCAGTTTGCTTGCTGAAGATTAATGTTTTTCTCTTGGTACTCTGTTCAGGTTCATATCCCTCTTGGAACAGATCCTAGTATGAGAAAGTGTGTCAGTGTGCTTGCTAAAGGTCAGTGGATTTCTCTGAGCACTCTGGTTTCCTCTATCATACCAGAACTCTCTGCATCAGTGTAAGTGAAACAATCTTGACTGGGAATTTAAACTGCACCTTTATGTTCCAACTTACATGTAGTTATACCCCCGCTACGAAGAAGAGGGGGTATACTGTTTTACATCTGTCCATCTGTTCATCCGATACAAAGATTTTCGTAAGTTTTCTCGGCAACTAGTAAACACAACCACGGCTCACAGATTTCTTGTTGGTATCTGCCCTATGTGTTATTCATGAGCATTCAATGATTGAAAACTATCTTAACAGTTTTCTCAGCAACTACAAATCCAAACACTTTTAAATATTGTATGTGAGTTCAGTATGATGTCCCATGCTGCTAGTACCAATTACAAGTCTGCCTTTACATTTTCTGTATTCTAACATACGTGCATGTCAAAAGCGGAGACATACTGAGTGAGCAGTAGCTCACAGATTTCTTGCTGGTATTTGCCCTACTTGTTATTCGTGAGCATTTAAAATATTTATCTTACATTATTTGAAGTTTTATATTTTCTTCTTTTCTTTTTCAGTGCTGAGTTTACAAGAGATAGCTTGTCATTCTATTGTTGCCAATACCACTATTTATGGAATTGAACATTTACCTCTTCCACAGACAATGAAATCGTATCTCAAGTCATATGCTCTGACAAATAAAACCAGAGCAAGAATGCAAAGTTTTATCCACCGAGATAAACACAAAAAACCAAAATATTTAAACCCGACGGATTCTCCACCAGCGAACTGTAGACGAAGTTGTACAATCAGCTAGCAGTATTTTTTGCGTGTTTTTTATTTTGTGTTTATACACTTGTTGTTACCGATGTTTCCATACCAGATGCTTGGTTTTATATATTGGTTATTTTTAATAAATCAAAGGCCCAGTTTTACAATTATTCCTTAACTAAGATTTCTTTAACTTAAATTTGATTGATTTGAAAACTTAATAATTTAATTGATTGTTAAGATATTTAGGAATTTGACAAGTGATTTGAAAACTTAATAATTTAATAAATTGTTAAGGTATTCAGAAATTTGATATGTTATTTGAAAACTTAATAATTTAATTAATTGAATATTCTTGAAAATCACTTCACGCTTATATCTGTTTTTGGTTACAGTAGCAGTATTTATTATTCTAAAAGAGATGGTAACAGTGAGATTCGCCTGTGTACCATGTGATACCCATAACGTTTCTACGGAACTATTATTTCTATTGGAGATGGATAAGGCTCAGTTCAATTACATTACTCCGGAAAATATTGACGTTAATGTTTTCCTAAGCTTTCCGAACAAAAGTTAAGAGGTATTGATCACATGGTACACTGGCAAACTCCATTTGCTTACCGGTAATTTAACTTAAGAAAAATTTAAGTTAAGGAATGACTGTGAAACTTGGGGCCAGATCCTTTCCTCCACAGTTTTTTTTTCAAATATTTATATAACATCAGCATAGAGTTTTATTTATGTTTAAAACTTCATCAAATTATATGCATATTTAAATTTATTTAAAGATTTTTGTAACCTTTTCATTTAATGTACGAGAAAGTATAAGTATTATAAAGTTTATGATGTATATACTATTTTAATATTTTGTTATCTTCATAATGGATAGCATACGGTAGATGGCAGTATCAGTTTGAAAAATTATAGACCAGGATGTTCTTGATGGGCAGACGATTGTTCGTCAATATTCATTAGTGCAAATGCGACTAGAATAGCATAAGTTGGGTATTACTCAATTCAAGTTGGGTATTACTCAGAATTGTTTCTTTAATTTCCATTCATGATTTCCGTCAGGAAAGCAAATTAAATGATACATACTTATTTATTTTAACCAGGAAACTTGAATATCATCAATGTTTTTGCAGATGAGTTGAGTAATGGTGTTTAACATCCAAGTCATTAATATTTCACTTATATTGAGACATTGCCAACTATATGTAATTGAGGTAACTTTAGCTGAAAGTATGTATATTTTCATTAAAGTGTAAACTATAAACTTATTGAACTCAGTTTTTTATTCAATAATGTACATTCTCTATCAAATGAAATGTTGTTTATCAAATATAAAACTTTTACAGAAAGTACATTTAAATTTGTTACTGTGATAAATTACTCAAAAAATTCCGGTCATCTGCTTTCTTCAGCCTTAAAATATTTGTAAAAACACATGTTTGGAAATGTTAAAATCAAAAAAGGTTGTATCAAACTTAACAATGCAAATATACACTGTTTTTAAAACCAGAATGAACCACCACTAGATACAGATATAAATACATGAATTTGAAATATTTCAATTTTTTTTCAGATTTTAAAAAACCAGATAATCCACCACAAGATTTATGATTTAATATTTTAAATATTTTAGATTTTGTCAGATTTTCAAAATCCAGAATAATCCACCACAAGATTTAAGATTTGAAATATTAAAAAAAAAATCAGATTTTCAAAAACCAGAATAATCCACCGCATGATTTAAGGTTTTAATATTTTAAAATATTTCAAATTTTTTGTCATGATTTTTTTATATTCATGTTTTCTTTTGATTTCATACCACATCAATACCATATACATACATAATATCCTATTGTTTATATATTGAAAAACCATGGAAACAAGTGTTGCATTTATTTATGTGTCAAATATTTTGTGCACTCTGTCTCAATATTATTATATTTATACATGTATATTAATAATGTAATTATGATATCCATGTTAAGACATCTTTATGTCATTTCAACTTGATTTATGCTGTAAATCATGAAATTTTTGTGTCAATTAGGTAATGTTCACAATAACTGTCATTTCAAGATATTTGAATATTTAGCTCAACTGGCCCTAGTAAAGTGGCCATTGTGGATTTTCTACAAACTGTGTTCAAATTAAAAATATTGAAAGCAGATACCTGGCCATTTAACATATGTAACAAGTTTTTCTGAAAGATTTTTCATTGACCCAATCTAGGAAAATATGCAAATGAGTTCCAATTTTGCCCGTTGATTTATTTTCGCATTGTTGGAGGAAAGTCAGTGGCAAATATGCCAGTGAATTTGATCAAAATAAAATATTTGTGAAAGTATTATTATTGCATCTTGCAAATCCTATGAGGTTACATGAATATTAAACCAGACACGAAAATTCCCCAATTTACAGTATAAATTTTTACGTGCATGTGTATGTAAAATTTAGTGATACCTATATGTATGTCAGAATTCTTCTATATATGTAAAAATGTATATTTGTATATACTTTTATCAAATTATGTTTCTAGACAGAAACTGAAGATAGATCTTTCAATTCGTGTGTTAGTCAGATCATGTTGAATGTTATTAATGTTTCCATAGTTACAGATGTTGCCATAGATACTGTCATGTCTTACTAACGTTACTTTATATTCTTTTTGAAAGTAAATTCCAATTCTGAATACTAAGTGTATTGAATTATTTCATAGTAAATTTTGATCCAGACAATAACTCATAACCCAAACAAAACCTTGAGTTTGCAGGGTGAGTTGAGTAATAGTGTTTAATGTCCCAGTCAATAAATTTCACTTATATCGAGATGTTGCCAGCTATATATGAAATTGCAGAAATTTTTCCTGTGCATTGCATCCCCTACATCCTACCTGGATGGGGGTTCTGGGGTTTAGATGTTAAGATATAGTTTTGTCAGCAGATAAATTGTGTATTTTCCGAAAAGATATTTTGTAACGTTGGTAAGACTTAACCGTTGGTACATGTTTATCGTTAGTAGTTCAGTTGTCTGTCTCGTCATAACTCTGATTGGTTGTGTTGTTTTGTGTTAGTGTATAAAATACATTATAAAGGTGCTATAAATAGTCATATATTAATTATGATATAAATTGTACATAATTGTACATAATATATTTGTATATTTTGTATTTAAGTGTTTTGGTCTGTTATTATCAAACCTTCTTTCAGATATTTACATGCATTGTATAGGATTTATCTTATATTTATAACATATATGTGCAGTTTGTACAGTTTTAACTCAACTGGCTAAAGTCAGCCTAGCTAACGGCATGGTAATGTGTGTGTGCATCTGTCATTGTATGCATAAACTTTATTATAAACTCCCCCTCCTTTGAAGAAGAGGGAGTTTACTGTTTCACCCGTGTCCTTCCGTCTGTCTGAAACAAAGGTTTCCGTAACAGTTTTCTCAACAACTACTAAGCACAGCCACCAGAAATTTTTTTAAGTTAAAAGTGGAGGTATACGAAGTGAGCAGTAGCTCACAGATTTCTTGTTTGTCCTATGAAACCATTGGACCAATTGAAATATAGAGAGTAAACTGACCATTTAATAAAGGTTTTTTTTCTTAGAAATGTTTTATTGACTCATTTTCATGATGTATGCAAATAAGATCAAATGTTTAATTGCTTCAAATTTTTTCTTCGGAACTGTGTTTGACATGCTACTATGACATTTGCAATTTCACATAACGTTTGCTTGCTATTAAATAAATAAATAAACTGATTGCCAGGTAGAGCATCACATGCGCTATTGAGGCCCGTGTTTTAATTTTCTTCTGAACCACCATATCTATGTTTGCTGTAGACTGCTCTGTCTTATAACATGTGATTTATTTCTGTATTGTCATTTAAACAAAAAGTAACTAGGTTTCCAACATTTAAAAAATAAGTCTATAATTTGTAAAAATATAGTACTATTTAAGGGGTTTTTTTTTGGCTAAAATTGGTTACTTTTTGAAATAATTTCTCAGAAATTAGTAGCAGCCAATGGCTACCAGATATGGAATAAAAACATTGACGTCTTATGGGTCAGATATAAAGGTGTTGTGTCAAAGATGATAAAGAAGTAGGTGGTCTGCCATACATCCAGTAGAATCTCAGTGGTCTAAAGTCCTGACTTAAAGTTACAGGACGTATTTCCACCTTGGTTTGATTCCAAGGACGATCTTCCACCTAGGTTTGATTTGAAGAAAGATCTCAGTTTGAGAAAATTTGTAAGCTCATTTGCCAAAAGTTGGTAGTTTTCTGTCAAAATTTCTATTCTTCACCATTTTAGAACTGATGATCTCAACAAGGGTAAAATAATTTTGACTTGGCATAAAAACACATTCCAGCCACCCTCTACCAGAATGAACAATACTGGTACGTAAAAATATATGTTCTGGGACAGAGCAGTCTGACGGCTAACCACATACAATAAAGGCATTATTTTGAAGTATTATTTATTATATCAAAATTTACATTTATTGTTGCATATAAATAATTGTAAATATGTGTACAGTCACTTAAAAACTGTCTTTGTGTATATATATAATAGAAATTGTCTTTTTGATATGTATATAAACAGACCTTTATCTGACAAGGCCAATATAGACTTGCATCTGACCAGACTGGTATAGACGTATATCTGACCAGGTCAATATAGACTTATGACCAGGCAGATAGACATATCTGACCAGGCCAATATAGAATTACATTTGATCTGGCAAATTGACCAGGCAGGTATAGACTTCTATCTGACCAGGCCAATACATGTATAGACTTATGACCAGGAAGATAGACATATCTAACCAGGCCAATATAGACTTACATCTGACCAGGTCAACTGACCAGGCAGGTATTGACTTATATATGACCGGGGCAATATCACTGGTATTTATTATTTGACCTGATTTATTAATCATGTAAATCCTGTACAATTTTCTCTAGATATCTGTCATAAAGGCATTATATTATTAAGATCAAATGATGTTGTGAAAACAAGGTTAAGTAAAAAATTTTGATTATGTAATGATATTTTTATCAAAATTCAATTCAAACACACAGACACACTCGCACACAGGCATATTATTTACCAGTGAACATTTGAACAGTTACTCATTTGAAAAATACCACCAAATTGTAATGGAGTTGAACTTGGCTATCCATTTAACCATGTACCTGTGGCATTTTCTCTAGAAATCTGTCAGAAAGGCATTGTATTATTAAGATCAAGTGATGTTGTGAATACAAAGTTACTAATTTATCCTCAGAATTGCAATGGAGTTGAACATGGCTATCAATTTCATTCAGTAAAAAGATTTGCAACAATGTACATGTATAACTCAAGTCAGCATTTCTGTTAGTTTTCTTTGAACCCAAATATTTTTTTTCACATCATGGGAAATTGTCCTTGAAAACATTTTAAATTAAAATAAGCAAATATGAAAATTGAAATTTAAAAGTCGTAAGAGCTCATTAAAGTCATTCCAGAAAAGGTGCATTACTGATCATATTGAGTGAAAGAGCTGTACCTCCACTTATCCACTTTTTACCTGCAAATCATCTTGTCTATCAATCCAGTAAAGTTTTCGGTAAAAAACTGTTTCCATGACTATTATTGGTGTCATTAAAAATTATTATGGTAATCAGTACTTTCACTTTATCTTGCCTGCAAGTCATCTTGTCTGTCAATCCAGTTAAAGTTTTCAGTAAAAAACTGTTCCCTTGGATGTCATTAAAAAGCATTACGGTAATCAAACTTGTGTTTTTATATCGCTTACTTTTCATGGTAGAAATTTTACTGATCTCATAAAAGCTACCGGAGAGAAAAACTGTTGATTGACGTGTGTGTGTGTGTGTGCGTGTGTGCATTCCATAAAAAAGACAAATTATACATGCACATGTATATAACACAAAAAATCATATGTATATAATGTATGTACCATACACTCATGAACAAAATACAGCTGAAATACTTTTATTGTTACAATTGTATGTTTAAAAACTTGTTAAGTATGTTTAATGCTTGTCTTTAAGAAATTATGATATCGTCATAGTTACCGCACTGTATTGTTCTTATTAGAAGTGTATGCAGGTTATTACTGTCAGGCATGTTTTAGCTGAAAATATTTATTCAACAATAATGAGATGGCGAAACTCTTCAAAAAATAAAAGATTATGAAAATAGTCACTTTTTGTTTGTTTATTTATACAATGTAGCTATAGAGTGTGGCTGAAATTGCATGCCACCAACAAATGTTTTAGACTTGTTCCTATATCAAAAGTACCACTAATTTTTAGTGAACCAGCTGGCCATAAGCCATATGAGCTTTTGCCATGACTTTGCATCTGCCCTCTGTGGATCATGGTATGCAGAGTTGAATGGTGCTGACAAAACTTTTTGTCTATTTACAAGATGGTCGTCCTTTTCCAACCAAATTTTCAAGTTGCTCAAAATTCAAAGATTTTTGGTTTACGGTATATGGTATATGGTATGCCAAGTTAAGTGGTGCCTACGCAAATTTATTCTGGTTAGCCATTTCAAAATGGCTACCATTTCCAAATTTTCAAGTTGCTCTGACTTCAACAAAATTTGGTTTACATGGGAGTTAACTGTCAATGAAAAAAATATTGTTCTTAGTGATGGCAGCATTTCCTGCCCATCGTGGGTTAGGTGTCAGGTGAGTGATTCGGGCTCCTGGGAGCCTCTTGTGGTATATTATTAATGAGACACTAGCATCTATGACAGTGGTCACCATGTACTTAGCAATAGCCATCTTGCTCTTGACAGTAGTCACCATGTACTTAGCAATAGCCATCTTGCTCTTGACAGTGGTCACCATGTACTTAGCAATAGCCATCTTGCTCTTGACAGTAGTCATCATGTACTTAGCAATAGCCATCTTGCTCTTGACAGTGGTCACCATGTACTTGAGAAGAGCAACTATGTACATGTACTTGAAAAATGTCTTGAACTTTGGTACTGTAAAACACTTTATTTTCGCGGCATGATATTTTCGTGATATTTGTATCAAAGTCATTTCGCGGCATGAAATTTTCGCGATATTCCGTTGAGAGCCCGATCTCATCATGAGCCCCTCACGTAAAAGCCGTAAAAGTCCATTCATATTTATTCGATCAAATTTATTTTCGCACATATTATTTTTGCTTTTTTGTTATGAACTCGCGAATTACACAAAAATAACATGCACGCGAAAATTTCATGTTTTACAGTATCACATACTTGACAAAAGCCACCATGTAATTGGTAATTACCACCATATACTTTACATATAGCCACCATGCAATTTGTATTAAGCTCTTGGCATTAGCATCTATGTCCTTGACAATAACCACTATGTACTTGGCAATAACCATCATCCATGTACTTGGCAATTGCCACCATGTACTTGAAAATAACCATTTTGTTTTTGACAATTGCCACCAAGTACTTGACAATTGCTACCATGTACTTGGCAATAGCCACCATGTACTTGACAATAGCCACCATGTTCTTTGGTATCAAGTACTTGGCGATGACATCCATGTATTTGACAATTGCCAACATGTACTTGGCATTTGTCACCATTTTCTTGGAAATTGTAATTATGCACTTTACAACGATCATTATGTAATATTGGCAATTGTCACCATGTTCTCGACAACAGCTACCATTTACTTGACAATGTATGTTTAGAAATAGCCACCAAGTTCTTAGCAATAGCCAATGTCATCATGAACCTTACTGGACAGAAACCGTTATGTCCTTAAGGGTCATCTAAGTAGGAAAATTCAAGTGAAAACCATTTGGTTGAAAAGCGTGAATGAGGGGTAAAATTAAAAAATTACCTACACAAGTGTGAAGATTTATAAATAAAAATAAAGCAGGAATTGATAATTTAAGAATTTTTAAAATATTTGTTGCATTTTTATGAAATTGTGCAAAAATACACGTGTTGGGGAAAAATAGTTTTCACCTTGTATAATGAATTAATTTAAAAATGAAAAGATATTCATATAGTCAACGTCATAGAGCAGTGCAAAGGGGCCAGAGTTTGTTAAAGAAATACGAGGTTTTTGAAAACTCGACAATTTACGGTTGAGGTTTTGTATGATTTGTTTTTCTTTAAAAAATGCGTGTACCAGGCGTGGTAGTTCATATTCTAAGATCTACAAGAACGAATTAGGATATAATAGCTTGTAGATTTAGAAGTGAGTAACGGTTACCTTTGAAATTTATTGCTTTTTATTTAGTTCTTCGATCCACATCAGCATTTGTAGTTGACACGGACGCTGATAGTGAAAAACATGATCGTAATGCGAATTTTAAGCTACTTTTACATGGACGGGCTTAGCTACATCGGGCAAAATTACAACATTTTTCTGTGTTTTCCGTGTGAACATTTTATTAAAATTTAAAGTTGTGTCCAAAAAATTTAATGTCAATTTAAAGAATATTTATCTGGGAACAAAATGACACCAAGATCACGATGATCGGACACAAATTAAAAGTAATGTAGAATTTTGTCGGAGCACCTGCAAGTCAAAGATCTGATTCGTTGTTCCCCTTTACTCTTTTTAGCTCACCTGGCCTAAAAGGCCATGTGAGCTTTTGCCATCACTTTGCGTCCGTCGTCGTCGTCGTTGTCGTCGGCGTCGTCGTCGTCCGTCGTCCGTCCGTCGTTAAAGATCAACTCCTCAGAAACCACTGGGCCATTTGCAACCAAACTTTGTCACAACAGTCCTTGGGTGGTCTACTTTAAAAATTGTGTCTGACATGTCCGCACCTAATCCAAGATGGCCGCCAGCGGGTAACATAGATTAACATTGGACCCTATGGGAAAATATGTTCAAAGATATTTTTCTCTGAAACTACTGAGCCAATTGGAACCAAACTTGGTCACAGTAGTCCTTAGATGGTACCTTCTGAAACCGGTGTTTTTTAAGTCTGCACCTAATCCAAGATGGCGGCCAGCGAGGAACATAGGTTAACATTGGACCCTATGGGAACAATATCAAAGATCTTTTTCTCTAAAACCCTTTAGCCAATGGGAACCAAACTTGGCCACAATAGTTTTTGGATGGCCCCCTATAACATTGTGGTTTTTGAGGACCACACCAAATCCAAGATGGCCGCCAGCGGAGAACATATTTTAACATTGGACCTTATGGGAAAATATGTTCAAAGATATTTTGCTCTGAAACTACTGAGCCAATTGGAACCAAATTTGGTCACAGTAGTCCTTAGATGGTACCTTCTGAAACCGGTGTTTTTTTTAAGTCTGCACCTAATCCAAGATGGCGGCCAGCGGGGAACATAGATTAACATTGGACCCTATGGGAACAATATCTAAGATCTTTTTCTCTAAAACCCTTTAGCCAATGGGAACCAAACTTGGCCACAATAGTCTTTGAATGGCCCCCTACAACATTGGGGTTTTTGAGGGCCGCACCAAATCCAAGATGGCCGCCAGTGGAGAACATATTTTAACATTGGACCTTATGGGAAAATATGTTCAAAGATATTTTTCTCTGAAACTACTGAGCCAATTGAAACCAAACTTGGTCACAGTAGTCCTTAAATGGTACCTTCTGAAACCGGAGTTTTTTAAGTCTGCACCTAATCCAAGATGGCGGCCAGCGAGGAACATAGGTTAACATTGGACCCTATAGGAACAATATCAAAGATCTTTTTCTCTAAAACCCTTTAGCCAATGGGAACTAAACTTGGCCACAATAGTTTTTGGATGGCCCCCTACAACATTGGGGTTTTTGAGGGCCACACCAAATCCAAGATGGCCGCCAGTGGAGAACATATTTTAACATTGGACCTTATGGGAAAATATGTTCAAAGATATTTTTCTCTAAAACTACTGAGCCAATTAGAACCAAACTTGGTCTTAGTAGTCCTTAGATGGTACCTTCTGAAACCGGTGTTTTTTTTAAGTCTGCACCTGATCCAAGATGGCCGCTAATGGGGAACATAGGTTAACATTGGACCCTATGGGAACAATATCAAAGATCTTTTTCTCTAAAACCCCTAAGCCAATTGAAACCAAACTTGGCCACAATAATCTTTGGGTGGCCTCCTACAACATTGGTGTTTTTGAGGGCCACACAAAATCCAAGATGGCCGTCAGTGGAAAACATATTTTAACATTGGACCCTATGGGAAAATAAGTTCAAACATATTTTTCTCTGAAACAACTGAGTCAATTGGAACCAAACTCCACAATAGTCATTTGGGTCTTTACATTTGGTATTTTAAAATAACATCTGCATTTAAAAATCAACTCCTGTGAAACCACTTGGCCAATTGCAATGATATTTGGTATGTATCTTAGTCTTGGAGAGTACATGTCAGTCTGTCATATGACTTTTGTCTTTGACCTAAACTTAACCCTCCAGTGACTATGTTGAAATTTTTGGATTAGGTCAGTTTCTCTAAGTCTCGAATACTGCAATGGTAGGTCAATGATATTTGTTATATAGCTTGATCTTGGATAGTACATCAGTCAGACTGCCTTATGGCTTTTGTCCTTGACCATAATTTCATGGTCCATTGACCAGTTTTTGAATAAGGAAAATTTCTAGGGTATTATACATGAAAAGTCAATGATACTTGGTATGTATTGTCTCAAAATTTTGAAATATGGTTTAGTTTTGAAAGGAAATAATATTGAAATTTTGTGATAGAAATAAATATTGTGTAATAAATTTCAAGCATTTATTTAAACATTAGACAATCTGTTGATTTTCATTCTGCAACAACTCTACCTAGGTGAGCTATACAGGCTCCTGTGAGCCTCTAGTTTATATACTTAGGGGTATTTTATTTTATTATGAAACTGGCCCCTGTGCATGTAGCAGGATATTTTTTATTTTGAAAAAATTTCATATAATTTAAATTACTAAAAGCAATTTCTGATATTCAATAAAATTGCCAGGCTACGCCGAAAATTTATATGTGAAATTCCAAGATTCTCGAATGTTATCGTGGGCTACACATTTTAGTAGACTGGCCACATATATCATTAAAAATAAAAACAAAACAATTGTGTTGCTATTTTGAATATTTTTGTGATCACGAAAGAAACAAATATTACTATTTAATTTTTTCTCACCCCTAAAAATGTATTTAGAGTAAAATCAAAATTCGACTTAAATTTAGCTAATGTTGTAAGCGGCAATGTGATTGAAAATGGCTGCAGCACTGGAACAGTACGTGAACACGGTGCAGAATTTGTCGTCTCAGGGTATGTATATGTCGTGTGACGTGTGTTTGTAAAATTTAAATCACTTTTCAGATAATGTGATAACTAAACGTACAGCGTGAGATGTGTAGATATGTATCCAACACCACCAAATAGACCGATAACTTTCGCTGTCTTGACTAAAAAGTAGACCCTATGACCATGATGACTATGTGTAATCCGAATGATTTTCATTATCCATAAATTCAATTAATATGCAATTGATCTCTATCAATATCCAGCATGATCATTAATAAAAAATGTATTTTCTATTAAAAAAATTATGTAATATTTTGTAACAGGAAAGGAAAAAAATACAGCAGCCAAACCACAACTGGAATCTGGACCTTTCTAATGCTGGCTGGACAAGCTACCCAATGAGTTATCTGGCCACCTATCAAGCCCAGTATGCCACATTCCTCCCTTCCTTTATTTTAGACCAAACTCCCCCAAATCGAAACCACCCAGTTCCACCCAGAGAGCAACCTGTTTGTTGACCACTTCCCAGGGTCAGATGAGCCGCAAATTGTAACAGGAAAGGAAAAGATGCAGCGACCAAACCTGGACTCAAATCTCGAACTTCCCAGTACTAGCTGTATGCTTTACCCAATCAGTTACCTGGCTACCCTGCGGTGTGGAGGGGGATGCGTCCTGCTGCACTGGAGTTTTCATATTTCACTTCAGAAATTATAAAGTGTGCACAGTGCAATAACCAGATCAATGAAAATCAGCTTGTGCATCTTTTGTGCATAAAAAATAGATTGATCACATTAATTCAGTCATATTTGCATTACAAATATTCCTGTCAATATATGCATTATGTTTTTGTAGGCAATTTTTCACAACTATGTGAATTTATCAGCAAAAGTGCAGATGCCCTTGCAAAGAATGCCAGCCATTTAGACAATGTTATGGCTACACTTGATATTCAGCAACATTCACTTGGAATCCTTGGAATATTGTAAGTGTATATGATATTTTGTGTTCTTATAGTTGCCAAAGTTACAAGATCAGTTAATGCAAAGTGTTCAATCGCAAGATTTTTTTTTAGAAATGACCATTTTAAAAAATCTGGTCTTAAAACCCCATAAAAACTCAACATTTTAGTATGCATGCATTGTTAAATGTGGTCCAATAAGGCCTCGTCATTCGGGTCATTTGGCAAAATAAGGGGACAATGGCCCTATGGCCCCTTCTGAATTGAACACCGAATGCCTTACATTACATAGACTTACAGACATTGTTAACTTGTGTATTATACAGATTACATACCCGTTAATTCCAGATACTTTATGAAGTTGAACTAATTTTTAGGTCCCCCTGGATGAAAATTCACTGAAAATAGTGTTTGTTAAATCAAACTAAACTTTTTCAGTGAACTGGAACTGAAATTCTTAAGTCCTTTAAATCAATAAAGTAAAAAATAAAAATGTATTGATAAAATTCAATATCAGGAGCTTGGCACGTTCTTGTCATCAATAACTATGATTTGTATCCCGAACTGACCTCATAACTTCAGTTCATCAATGCCCTTGCACAGAATACATGTATTTTATTGATTTGTAGATGTGTGAAATACAATCTGCCAAACATCCCAGATTTTGAAACCTTATTTGTACAGACACAAGAATTCATAAACAGTTGTAATGGAGAACATGTCAGATATGCTACAGATAGCTGTAAGTTATGTTTTAATGCTAACATTTCAGAAGTTATAAATGAACCATTGGAACTTATTGAAGGCGTTTGTGTATTTTCTAGAAAATACTTGATCCTGTTACATATGCACCTATTATTATTATTATACCCCTGCAAATGAAGTTGAGGGGTGGGGGAGGGATATAGGAATCAGCTTGTCCTTCTGTCTGTCTATCCTTCCATTCATTTGTAGATGGATTGCTTTCCAGACAATAACTTAAGACCAATTTAAACTATATTTGATATGTAGCTTTATTATAATAAAGATGAACATTGGGTTGGAGTTTTTGTTTGGTTTTTACAGGAGTTATTGTCCTTTGATCATAAAGCTTGTAGACAAAAACTGACTGTAGTGTCTTAAGTATGCAGTTTATCAATTACACAGATTTTCCTCGAAAAATAGATTAAGTATTTTTGGCTTTTAGTTTCCTTTCAGGACAATAACTTAAGAAATATTTGACCAATTTTACTAAATTGAGTTTCATTAGGTTTATTAGGTTTATTAGGTTTATTCTTGTGACATTTATTACCAATACCACCAGCTGGTTTAATATTTTTTATAGGAATTTTATAACAGAGCCTTGCAAAATTGAGGAAAAAATTCAATCGCCCAAGAATCAATAGTAGAGATGAAAAAGTTACAGTTTGGAAAAGTTTAGTTTTAAAACTTAAGGATGGGACCCATTTTCTGCCCCAAAGTCAGCAGAGCTAATTGTGTAATGAATGTAAAATTATTTCTTTGATTTTACCTTTCAGATGCTGATTTATGTCACAAATTTACACATAATCTTGTAGAAAGAAAACAGGTTTGTAGTATTATCCATTGTCTAATCCAAAATTGTACTTAGTGGGGTCATCCTGTCCCAGGCCTTAAAAAAAACAAGGACTATGTTATCAAAATTTGGGGTGTAATTCAATGTGTTCATTAGAAACCATATTAATTCAATGAAAAATATAAATAAGGAAGAAGTACAAGTAGACAGATTTATTAATAAATCTAATATTAAAACTGAAAAATCATTATTTTAGGGCCAGTGGAGCAAGGACCCCGTCTAGATTAAACACTTATTATCACACTGAATTCATCAGACAAAAATTTTTATTCTACAGTTGACTCTCGTTATCTCGAACTCGACGGGGAAATGCAAAAAGTTCGACTTAACCGGAGTTCGAGATAACCGATGTTAAAAACGGCAACAAAAGGGAAGTAACTCGTACACGCCTACCGGAAGTCACTTCTATCGGTTTTATCTTGTCAAACTGTATGTCATCGGCATTGACATTTTAGGATGCAATGATAAATGATTCAATTATGCATTTTGTTTTATAAGATTTTCTTTAAGTACTCAAATCTGTCAATAACTGATTGCGCTGTTGTTATTAGCCGACAAATAGTGGAGTCTGCTTTGGTCTCCATACCAGTTTTGCTTTGTGTACTTTAATCACCCCAAGCTTCCGGTTGTATTGAGTAATGTTCACATCACAAGCTTTAGGCAGCCATGTTCAGCTTGGCAGTAATTATAACACCTGCTAATCTCCTTGATGGTTTAATTGCTTATGCAAGGGATAATAATTAAGGGCTTAAGGAAATTGGGAGGTCAGTGCAATGTTGTAATTTTAAAATCAACACGAGGCCGACAGTTAAATATTTTATCTATGTCGGAATGTGTATTTTCTACCAAAAAATCTGTAGGCATTGACAAATTTGATTTTCTAAAAATTTTTGTTCGAGTTAACAAATTTAATTTTTCCAAAATTTTTTGTTCGAGTTAACAAATTTAATATCCCTAAATTTTTTGTTCGAGTTAACAAATTTAATATTCCTAAATTTTTTGTTTGAGTTAACGAGTGTAATTTTCGTAGGATTTTCATTCAAGGGGACGAAAATATTGTTCGACATATCCAATAATTCGAGATATCCGAGTTCGAGATAACCGGAGTGATTTTGGTTTAATAAAGAACAACTCTGTTCGGACTTTTTAAAAAAGTTTGAGATATCCGAGTTCGAGATAACGAGATTCAACTGTATGTGTTTTCATTACCTTTATGTATGATGATTCTTAATGTCTATTACTTATGAGGATATAAGTAAGTGATTTTTAACATAAATACAAGAGGAGACATGCTTTACAAAAATGAGAGAGAGAGAGAGCAGTATGAATAAATTAAAAGATTACCAGTTTATTTTTCAAAATATTAGCCACAGTTTTCATATTTTCTTGTTTTAAAAGATCATGGATTGTATTTTACATGTTAGTGTTCATGTATTATTGTATAAAAATAAGAAATAACAATGTCTATATTTTCAGCCATCAAGAGGAATTGGTATACTTGTCAAAGCCATTAATAAAATACAGTTATTTCCATCACAACTTACTTCAATTCACAGTGATCTTTGTCAGGTAAATAATCCTATCATACAAATACATGACTAAATACTCTGGAAATGTGATGTAAATTGTCTCACTCGTGTTTGTGACATCGATTTTAGAGGCCGCAGTGGTCTAATGGATAAGATGTTAGTCTACAAATCCAGGGTCTGTCACCGCTGTGAGTTCGAGTCCCGCTCAGACCACATGTAGAAAAGTGAATTTTCCTTTACTGGTTCACCCAGTGTCAGTATAATGTGACTGGGGGAGCAGTATGCTTGTCTGCGGCATTAAAAAAAGTTAAAGTCTGTCCCGAGCCATTAGGCCCATCAGGCCGGAGCTTATCCCGGTTTCTGTGGCGTTAAGTGACTGAGAGTACAAGACTCTCCCCTGAATGGGACGCCGGTCCATCGCAGGGTTAACCCCCAGCATTTTGCTGGTACTCATTTATTTTTCAGCTGAGTGAACTGGAACAACGTGAAATTAAGTGTCTTGCTCAAGGACACAACACATCGCCCGGTCCAGGGATCGAACCCACGACCTTCGAATCATGAGTCCAACGCCTTAACCACTAGGCCACGCGCTTCCATTGTCTGCGGCATACTGAGTTGGTAATTCCTTGTGTGAAATTGAAATGAATAGCTGAAAAATACTGATGCGAAGTTAAGCAACATTCAACAACAAAAACACATTGATTTCTTTTTTTGTTATCTTTCAGATTTGTTTATTATCAAAGAACATGAATCCAGCACTACCCTTCCTTGATGTAGATATAAATGATATTGGTAAAGAGGTATGTCCATTAAAACTGTTCTTGATCTTAGAAATAAAAGACAAAATTAACTCCCCTGTTGTCAGAAAGAAAAAGTTATAAAAATATTAATACAGTAGAATTCTTGTATAAAGATTATGTATTTCACAGCAATTTTATTTGTTCAGAAACACACTCCACCAACAAAACAGTAAAACCTAATTATAATCACCATTGTCATTGATAACTTTGCCATTTCCCTTTTCATCCAGGGAAAAACCCTGAAGTAGCCAAAAGCACCAGTAAGGATTTCAATCTGGTAGTCCTTCCCCAATAGTACTGATGCTTCTTTGATGGACTTTTGATGAGCACCATGAAATGAAAATATGTAAATTTAGAATGCCTTAAAAGCCTTTCTGGAGCTCTAGAGGGCATAATTTACAATATTAGGATAGTCAGTATTTCACATATTTGCATTCAGTAATATGATAATGCCCGAACATCCAAAACTTTTCAGGTTGGCACTGGTTTTCTACTAGTCCGTAGTTAGCACCTTAATTCAACTCAACTCTTAATCTACTTCACTCTTGAAGTTTTTTGTTCATATATAAACTAGTCTACAATTTAATGACTTTGGTTTTGTTTTTGTTTTTTTAGGGTGGGCATTATGATGCCAAAGATTTCTTGTTATATTATTACTATGGCGGTATGATTTATACAGCACTAAAGAATTATAACAGAGCATTATATTTCCTGGAAGTTGTAAGTAGTAGCTGTTTTGAACTTATGAAGAACATACTGTGGAATCATTGATTTTTATGGTGTCTGAATTTTTTGTTATTATTTTTACTTACTTTCATACGTTGCTCAGTCAATTTTAATCACTTTTAGTTGTAAGTGTCCTCTGTAGCGGCCACAGATGGCCTACTCTTTTTCAAACTCTATAGAGGTGTCTTTAGTATGCACTGAGACACAGGACCTTAGTTTTAAGTCTCTTCTGAAAGACTTTTGTAGTATTGAGCTTTTTACAATTCTAGTATGGACAGGAGATGAAAATCATCTCAGAAAATTTGGAAATCCTGAGTGAGGTTGGAACCCACAACCCTTGACTTCGAAAGCCAGTGACAATACCACTCGACCATGTCCACCCATTTTTGTTGACACCCTGACCCACAAATAGCATAATTTCCATGCTTAAATTTAACAGTAACCCCAAATCACAGATTAATCATCCTCTTCTATTACCATAGAATGTCACTGTAAAGAGACCTTGCAGCTATGGGCGTTTTACATGTTAAAAAACCTTGCCCTGTAGCATGCCACCAATGAAATCACTTCCATGGTATACATTGCCATTTTCAGTATGTAAAATCCAAATAGTGGCAACATTTTCCTTTCAACAAAATTTTTTTATGGCAATAATGCATGTTCATAGCAATTTAACGACTAGGCTCCTGCATTGACTCTTGCAGGCGATAAGCGAGAGTTACCTTGTCACCAGCAAAACCCATGGCCACAAGGATTGCAGGCTGACTACAAATTTCACCAATAAAGATGGCTTGTCTTAACGGCAAAGAAAAGACTTTGGGGAAACCCTGGCTGGCTTTATGTTTTATAGAAATTAAGCATAGATTCACTGTCACAATGATTGTACCGGTAATTATTTTTCATGTATGGCCAAAAAAAACGATAAAAGCAGTTGTGAGCCTGTGACTAACACATATTTTTCTCTATTAGAACCTGCCAGCGGGGGATCCTAATTCACTGAGTTTACTTGTTCTCTTTATCATTACAGGCAGTAACTACTCCAAGTATGGCTGTTAGTCACATAATGATGGAAGCTTACAAAAAGTATATACTAGTAGCATTGATATTTCAGGGAAAGGTAAGACCATAACATGTAGATTTAAATCTATTACACCTTGACATCAGGAGTTCAAAATTATGTTTTGTAATGGAAAGTCCAGCACCTAATTTTGACTGGACCCCCATAAATTTTTGAGAGTTCAATATCATCACTGAAAGTCCCATGTGCCATTTATGTTATCATTTGAAAAACTGCTATCATGCAGAAAAAGTAGTACTTCCCGGTAAGAGAAAAATGATGGTAGGTGCTAAAAACTGCACAGTTTAAGATCTAAGGTGCTGAAGCATTGAAACCTGTGCAAGCTTTATCATAAATATAGTAGCAGTAAAATATTTGCATTTGACAGAGCACCCGTGTGACAATGATCGTCATTTAAATTCCCGTTTTGAATGGTTCTGTTACTCAGAATATGTGGAGATTATTTGTACCAATGCCAACATCAACAACTCCAATACTGTAAAAAGATTCAAGATGTATTCATATTCGTCACAATTTTTACAGTCAAGTCTCAACCACGAAAAATGAGTTGACTGTTGAATGTTGAATACAAATTGGCTTACCTACAGGCTCATCAACAGTCGAAGTAAATACACACAAACACATTTCTGAATGATAGGCCGCAAAAGTTTCTACTCGTCAATACTTCTTGTCATATAGTATTAAATCCAAGTTTTTATTTTCACATTAAAGAATGACTAGTTGCTAAATTTATTACCCGGGGTCGACTTCTAGGTCACAATTTCCAAAATTTTGTTCGATTTTAGCATAATTACATGCTTAATTTCGAACCTTGCACAGAAAAAGTTGGTTTTACGGTATTATGTTCATTGTTACATTGATTATGTAATATATTTATCTACTTCAGGTTCCAAATTTACCAAAATACACTTCACAAGTTGTAGCCAGATATATCAAGGTAAGGTACAATTTTAATGGTCTAGGAGTGAAAGTTGATTAAGAAATTATATAAACACAATAATAATAATTTCAAGATTAAGCTAGACCACTGCGTTAGCTTAGTTGGTATATTGCTCAATCCGTAAGTGGAAGGTAGGTCGTGGGTTTGAACCCCGACCAGGTCTGACCCAAGACTTGAAAGTGGGAAGTGACTGTTCTTTCGCCAAGCACTCGGTGTTAGGAAATGAAAGTCACGGTTCGTTTGGATGGGAACTAAAAATAAACGAGGTTCTGTGTCACGGAAGGCATGACATGATAAAGAACCCTGCTATATAATGCCATAAGCACAATGCACAGGCAAAATTTCTGTGCCTTCACCTATAGCTGGTGATGTCTCAATATAAGTGAAATATTCTTGACTTGGACGCTAAACACCATTACTCAACTCATTCTTCTTCTTGGTGATGTATACAAGACCCCAGGAGCCCCAACATTGAACCTATTAGAATGTTTGAGATATTTAAGATTTATGGTATAACTTTGTTGTTTAAGGAATATTTGAACATTTTGGAATATTTTCTTTATCATTTCAGCCCTATCATGATATTAAAATGTTTGAGATATTTGAGGGTATATGATATAACTTGGTTTTTGAAGGAATATTTCAATGTTTTGTAATATTTTTGTTATCATTTTCAGCCCCTTTGTCAGCCCTATCATGATATTGCTTCATCTTACGCCACCAATAATCCAGCAGAACTACGAACAACAGCAACAAAACACCAAGAAACATTTAATAGGGTAAGACTTAAGTTTATAACAAATTTGAGAAATTTGGCTACTAATGATTTTAAACTTATAGAAACCTAGAATACAGTTAAAAGTATCAGTACAAATAATTTCTAGGGCAAAACTTTCACAGGAAGTCCCTTCTTATGCCACACTCTCAATGATCACAGTAATTCAACATGTAAAATTCATATGGTAATAAAGTCACCCCCAACTATGTTGGGGTGACTTATTGATTTACCCTTTATTATTATTATTATTATTATTATTCAACATGTAAAATTCATACAAAATTCAACATGGTAAATTCAGCATACATGTATAAATTCATATGGTAATTCATCATGTAATATTCATATCGTAAATTCAACATGTAAAATTCATATGGTAAAGTCAAAATTCACCATAGTATAACTTTTTTTCAGGATAATAACATGGGATTAGTAAAGCAGTGTATAATCTCATTATACAAGAAAAATATACAGAGATTAACTAAAGTAAGTACTGAAAACACAATCAGGAGGTTTTAAGGGTTTGACACTAACTTCTTTCAACAGCAGCCCACAGGTCTAGTCGTCGTTTAAAATCACTAGCCCTACTTGAAGTTGAGTAGACACAAGGATGTAAACTACTAGCCTTGGCCAATTTTTACTAGCCTCAGGCTAGTGGGCTAGTGTTGGTGTCAACCCCTGGATTTCAACATGATATTAGGAGTAATTGATTTTTCTGGAGGACACTTCATCACTAGTAAGTCAGTGCATATACAGTGGAACCTGCTTAAAATAATACATTTTCCAGACCAAAAATTTTGTTTAGTTTAGTCAGAGTGTTAGTTTACACAGTTAATTTAACTAAGCAATATAATTGGTAAACCAACTTTTATTCATGTGCGATTAACTTTTGTGTGTTTCACGAGAACAAAACACCGGTAATCGCAAAAGTTAATCGTGGGAATTTGTTTCCGAAAATGGTTTTATTTATACTAAACATTCAGCTAAAGTTAATACCCGAAAGCTAATGTCCGCGAATAAAAGTTTGTTTACAGTATTTTCTAAAGAATGAGCCCAGGTTAGACATACACATTTTCGATTTATTCAGGGTTTAAATTTTGCTGGTTTTGTAGCTTTGTCTGTCTTTATACTGCAAAACAAGATTGGTTGGTATAGGCTTAATGTCCTGATCAATATTATCTTGCCGATACCACTGGCTGTATAAAAAGTGATGGAAATTGTTAACTAGTTATACCTTAAGAACAATGAAAAGTTCTTTTATAACAAAAAATACATGTATTTACTTTGTTAATATATGTTTTGCATTCCTTTGTCAACCATGAAAAATAGTAAAAACTCACTAAAATGGTTAAAAAATAAAGTAGTAACACTTATATTTAAAATGTTTATTGAGGAAAATTTTTATTTTTTTTTATTTTTTTGATATTTGAAGTAAATTTTACCTAATAATATTGAATCTTTCTTTATTTTTCAGACATTTTTAACACTATCACTAACAGATATGGCTAACAGAGTTAAATTATCAGGCCCAAAAGAAGCTGAAAAATATGTTCTTCACATGGTATGTTTTTATACCCCTGCTTTAAAGAAAAGGGATGGTATACTGGTTTAACTCTATCCATTCATCCTTCTAAAGCAAAAATTTTCGTAACAGTTTCTCAGAAACTGCTAAACACAGCCACTTGAAATTTTGTATGCGAGTTCAGTATGAGGTCCAATGGTGCACATACTGATTTCAAGTCTGCCAGACATCTACTTCCTGTTAAGTGACTTAGTTTATTTTTCCAGACTTAGTTTATTTTTCAACAGTTATAGTCAAAGTTAAAAGCAGAGGTATACTAAGTGAGAAGTTGCGCATAAATTTCTTATTTATTTTCTATATACAACAATCTGACATGTTCTGTTTCTTTGGTGTTAATGGTTTGCTTTCTACATTACATTTAGCCAGAAATTTCCTTTGTGTGTGAAGGCAAAAGGGTAAAAGTCCAAATGTTGAAACCATAGGTTAGGGCTATTCAATCTTGTATATACATTGTACCATTAGAATTGCTTGAAAAAGTACACCATTATTTTGAGTAGAAAGTATAAAAGAATGACATGTGCATATAGGAATTTGGATAAACTTTTAACCTAATGGATCATTGAGATTAAAATATCAGAGGTAGTCTTTAAAACATTAACATTAGCATTAAAAAAAGTATCCACAGTGATTTTAGTTGCTTTCTAATAACATTATTAATTTTTGAACTGTAATAATACATTTGGCTCTCAAGAGACAGTTCTCTTCTTTGTTTTTATCTCGGAAGTGTCTTTGTTTTCAGATTGAGGATGGAGAAATTTATGCAACGATTAATCAAAAAGATGGTATGGTGCGATTTCATGATAATCCAGAAAAATATAACAGTGCAGCGATGTTACTTCTAGTTGATAAGGAGGTAATAATTATCATGGTTTATTATCCCCCACCAGTCGAATGGGCATGAAACACTATTACTCCACTCCACCCTTCAATAACATGCAAAAAATACAAAATGTATCAGCAAATAAGCAAGGTTACAACAATATGTGGGTGACACATCTTTCCTAATAAACTTTAATCTAATCTACATTTTAATATTTCAGAACCATTCTGTCACCTGCATGTAGATGTAATTTGATTGTAATATTCCTGAAAGTACCCAGTCAGGATTTAGAAAATATTCCAGAAAATACCCAATCAGGATTTAAAAAATATTTCTGAAAATACCCAATCAGGATTTAAAAATTATTCCAGAAAATACCCAATCAGGATTTAGAAAATATTCCTGAAAATACCCAATCAGGATTTAGAAAATATTCCTGAAAATACCAAATCAGGATTTCGAAAATATTCCTGAAAATATCCAATCAGGATTTAAAAAATATTCAAGAAAATATCCAATCAGGATTTGAAACAAGTTCCAGAAAAATACTCAATCAGGATTTAGAAAATATTCAAGAAAATATCCAATAAGGATTTAGAAAAAAATATTTGAAGTACATTTTCAAAGGATTTCAAGCATCATTTCCAGATTCATTGCAGTTCTTATTATAAGAACAATACCATCGTTGTCCAAGGGTTTTTAGGTGGCTTGGTAGTGGTATAAAGCCAGTGCTTATGGATCATAGTTTCTCTTAACACCTAGGTTCAAATCCAATTTTATCTGATTCTAGTGTGAGAAATATTGTCAGTTTGCTTGCCTAAGGTCTTTAATTTTCTTCAGGCACTCTGGTTTCATGTATATACATGTACTTGAATCAAAATTTTAAGATATTTTTGTGACATATTGTTTTCAGTTTGTTTCCAACAATGTTTTCTAAATAATAGGTTACAACATTTAAAATATTTTAGATGCAGAAAAGTATACAGCTAGA
Source organism: Anadara kagoshimensis (assembly GCA_021292105.1). Taxonomy (NCBI): domain Eukaryota; kingdom Metazoa; phylum Mollusca; class Bivalvia; order Arcoida; family Arcidae; genus Anadara; species Anadara kagoshimensis. The sequence goes on from CM037861.1 coordinate 32,547,101, forward strand.
TGAAAAACTGAGAGAGATGGATAGAGAAATAGCAGTAAATCCTCAGTATGTTCAAAAGGTAAGACAGAGAAGAATATCACAAACTGTCTCAGTGGTAGAGCATCATCCTCGAGAGTGGGAGGTTGTTGGTTAAAATCACTGCAGGGTCATACGATGTACACATAACTTCAACATTTGAAATACTGCTTCCTTGCCTTGAGCTTGGACAGAGTATTGATGTCAGCTAGTATAATGTGACTTGGGATGGTATGCCTGTCTGCCTCATACTGACTGTTAGCTAGCATGTTAAAGTCACCCTGAGCATGCACTAGTACAAGACAAACTACAGAACACATTGGCAGATCTCACACATACATGTACACAAACTTGTTCTTACATTATTATCATCTTTAGAGATTAATAAACTTGTTATTGTTTTACTTAAAAAATTAAACATGTAGCAAACTTTTTCATATCTTGTTTAATCACACTGTTGCACCATTACTGTTCCTAAGGTGTCAGGTCTAGCTAGGTAGACAGACAGAAGGTGCATACCTTTCTGGAGCACACAGCGTCACATTTCTGTTTAACCTAATTTCTCAGTTTTCAAAGTTTTTACTTTGCTTTTGGAATTGAGATGTTAACATGGACCAGCATATTTGTGTTTGATTTATACTTACTTTGAATTAACAGATTAAGTCATTTACACTGGTATATTGTTCCTGAAATATCTCTCCACAACCATTTATATTTTTCCTTTTTATTTTATTTAAACTTGATACATGTTTATATTTCATCTATTCTAGAGTTCTGGTGTTCATGAAGATGACCTTCCAGGAAGTTCAACAAAAGGTCAAGGTTATTGATCTTGTGATCATTCATAGGAAGGATTATATTTTGTACAGATAAATTTTGAAAAAAGAACTCTGTCAATATTGGTGCATTTACCAGTGAGAAAAAGGAGTAATGGAATGAAAAGGGACATTTAGAGAAATTAATGTTATTCCTCCTTGGAAGAAGTTTTAACCAGTGCAACAAAGTTTTGTAATATTTGATATCAATAGACAATTTAAAAAGACCTCTGTCCAATATTGGTGCATTAATTTACATGTGAAATAATCAGCATGTGAAGAAAAGTGAATAACTAAATGAAAAGAATATTTATAGAAAATACAGATATTTTTCCATTGAGCAGAGTACAGCTAAAATGTGAATCAGTTTGCCACAGAGACAGCTAAAATGTGAATCAGTTTGCCAGACAGTCAGCTAAATTGTGAATCAGTTTGCCACTCAGAATATCTGCCAACCATTGATGTAATATTTACATATTCATTGTGACTTTTGTTTTAATTGTGCAGATTGACTCTGACCTGTTGATTATTATCCAGACATTATTTAAATGAGATGAGTACATTAACATGATAGTGCTTTCAAATAAAAATGTGCTTAACTTTTTAGTTTTATTTTATACTTGTTCTTTTTTAATTTCCTAAAAATTACTATAATTTTTTAAAAACATTTTATGACCGACACTTGACAGCCATGCAGGATAATCAGAAATAATGGTTACCGTATATGAATGAAGGCCATTTGTTGAAAAGGACCCATGACTTTCATTTCTAAATGCAGAGTGTTTGATGAAAAAACACTCGCTGCCTTTTTTAAGTCTTGGTCAAATCCCAGCTTGGATTCGAACCCACTACCTCCCATATACCCTAGTAGTAAAGAGTGCTTTTAAACTGATAAAAAACTGTTTACTGTTAACATATCAATTTTAAGGGTATATCAATTTTAGTGATTTCATGATTACTGGTATACAGTGGCCCTAATTTAAATCCACCTCCTCAGTGCACAAGGTGTATCGTCAATGAGATTATGCTAATTCAAGTCATTGTTAATTTACCCAAATTATAATTGGTGCTAAAATTTATACATGCTAAAATTATTACATTTACAATATATCCAAGATGTTCTTAAATCTAATTAAAAGCATTGTTTATTATAATTTTTTTTTATAAAATAATCCCAAAATTGCAACGTTTTTATCAAGATTATACACTTATATTACCTAACACATTAATTAGCTGATAAAGGATCAAATATACAGTAGCCTTTTGCGTATTGATAATCTCCTAACTTTGTTTATTTTGGGTTTGAAAAGGTGAAATTCCTTGATGGCACCAGGTAAGGATTAATTTTAATTGGTATGTATCGGGCATGGGGTAATGCTAATTTGTAATTGTAATGTCCTGTAATGCATTACATTTTTCCAAAAACTTGTGATGAAAACAATTTTATATTTTTATTAGTTTTACCAGCTATTGTTTTTATTTACAATCCTTTTTATATGTTATTTTAGTCATTGAGTACCTATCTTGAATGATCAAAGAAGTCATATGTTAAGTATGGTTTATCATTGACATCTGTCAACACCACTAATTTGTTTGTATACCTATCAATTCCTTTTTCTGTTTTGATGTAATGGTAATTAAAGAACAGTAAAATTTAGTGGATAAAATAAATAATAAAAACACAATGGTAGAATAATTCCTTACAGCATCTCTTTTTTTTTTTTTTTTTTTTTTATAGAGAAAACATAGAGGTGTATATTTTGAAAATAATAAGTTTGACATGGATGAACAATCGACTTTGAAAAATTTTGTAAAACATAGTGGTAGCCAGCAGAATTGTCAATTGAATGACCCAAAGCAAAAAGATATGCACTAATTTATTATATTGCTGGTGATTTACTCCCATTTTCAACAGTTGAAAGTCAAAACTTTGAGAACTTTATAGAAAACCTTAACCCTAAATTTCAAATTCCAAACAGGAAACATCTCTCATCTATATAAGTTTGAATTCTTTTGCTAAGAACATTTATGAAATGTAATGTGTAATGTAATGCATTACTTTAGTAAAGTAATTGTAATATAATGCATTACTTTCCAAAATGCAAGTAATTGTAATTGTAATATAATGCTAGTTTTGTCAAAGTAATTGTAATGTAATGCATTACATTGCAATGTAATTCGCCCCATGTCTGGTATGTATCAGTAATTTGCTATCATAAATCAATACATCTGAGCTTGAAATAGTTGTGTTATACCCTTATGAACTGAAGTGTGCTCTTCTACCCGTTATAATGTTAGCTTCATTTTGAATTTGTGGATCAATTAAATTGTATAAAGGGAGATAATTTACAGGTTATTGTGATCAGGATCAATCATTATGAAATTGTTCCAGTCAGAACCAGGTGTTCGAATTAATGACTTTTTAAAGGAAATTTTCTGGACAGAGGGGTGGTGTTTGAATTATTTAGGCCTTCAAATTATGAAGATGTTTACAGTATATCCTAGATGATATGATCATGATGCCCCTGTGTACACAAATTAAACCCACACATTAAGTTTGTACTAAAGCTAACAGACATTTCATATCCATAATCAGAAACGGTTTGTATCAAATGATAAATTGGATTCTATATATATATATACAAACCTTCAAATTCCATCAAATCATTAGCATGTTATTGTTTCAAAAACTACTGGAGAAAAAGGATTTAAGTAATGGTGTTTTACATCCAAGTCAACATTCTTTTAACTGGATTGAGACAGACATTTCTGAAATGGTAGGGAAATCTAGAGTTCCCAGAGACAACTACCAACCTTTGTTAAGTGAACTGACAAACTTTCACTTTTGGATCTGCCCGAGTGTGATGCTTTTATTCATAAATGTGCACTTTAGACCACTTTGAGCAACTAAGGTCTTCACTGGTACAAGTGGACATTGTCATGAAAATGGCCAGTTTTGCAGGAATACATGTATTGAAATACATTCACAATGCAACACTCATAAAACATTAAAACATCTTTGATTGGAAATGTTCATTTAGTCAGTATAATCATAAAATTTCTAGTGCACTCACTGCACTGCTTTCCATAAATGTGACTAGTACAAAATGTCCCTATGTTTAGCAAGATAAATGCACACATAAAAAAGAAGTTATACCAGTAACTTATTTTTTCTGAGGGCATAAATAGAAATTGCCAATACCTTGTGTATTGTACAAAAAAAGAAATGCCATGTAGAAAACAAAGAGTTTGAAAAATGCAGATCTTGTGTTGAGACACCCTGAAGCATTGGACCCAATACACATGGAAGTCACAGTGCACCAAAGCTTTAAGCAGTGACAGGGTGTTAATCTATGCACTATTTTAGATTTAAACGTTATGAGGTAAGTGAAGTGATCTATGAGCAATCTTCACAAGTCACATTTAGACAAATTAGTCTGAGTGTGAGCAAGGTGAGCTTGTAACATGGTTGTTTTTATCCATTAAGAACCACTTAATCACAGTGCCACAAAAATTTAAACAATATTATTTTGACAATTTTACATATTGTCTTCTCAACTGTATCTATTTATTTTGTAAATAAACGATTATGTTTATGCTCGCAGTCGGTAAGATTGACTTGGGGTAACCTAGGGATTTATAAAGGGAGGACAAGATTGCTACACAAAATAGACACATCCTTGTCAGGTAGACGCTTTAAAGTAATGTGACCGGTGTTTTGCTTGTGAAGCTATAAAAATGTCTGGAAAAAGGCCAGGAAAAGCAAAAGGTGCATAATTTGTAGTTGAGAAACAGTAAAAAACCAAAACACTTTAAACACAGGGTGACACGTATAGCTGACATCAGCTTGGTGCATCAAGAACGGGTTTTCTTGTGGCTACCCACCGACTACAGCTGCTTGGTGGTAGAGTGCTTGCTACCACAGGTGCCCGGGGAATCCTTTTATATATGTGATGCGCTATATTTTATAAAATGCTTAAAATCCATTCCCCATTCCCCGGGCACTTGTGTTCACTACGAATTTGGGAGGTCGTGGGTTCGAACCCGGTAGGGTCTGACAAAGACTTGAAAAATTTGAAACATTATATAGGTAGTGACTGTTCTTTTGCCAAGCACTCAACAATCACACAGTCCTTTGGAAGAGACCTTAAAAACCGATGACCCATGTCACGCTAAAGAACCCTCCCTGCACACATATTCCCTGAGTGCACTGCAAAGGTAAAAATCTCTGCCACTTCAGCTGGTGACCTTTTGATATAAGTGGAATATTCTTGACTGGGATGTTAAACCCTATTCAATCAATTAATCTTTTGGCTACTACACTGTGTTGTGTGTACAGTATATACACAAACTAAGTTGTCAAGGTTTTATTGGATGCTGATAATGTAGCATGATATTCCAGTCAAAATACAATGTGCTGGAAGTAATACTGTTTATTTATTGGTACCCTGTTTGGAAAAAAAAACCCAAATATTTTACATATTTGAATGGGATAGGTTTAATTCATTAATTACTTACTTACACCTACTTACTTACTTTGTTCAGTGTGTTTCAATTGCTTGTGGTTGTAAATGTCCTCTGTAGCGGCCACAGGTGGCCTACTCTTTTGCGAATTCTACAGAGGTGTCTTTAGCGTCCACTGAGAAATGGGACCTCTGTTTTGAGTCTCATCCGAAAGGCTATTCTAATGTCAAACATTTTGCAACTCCAGTATGGACAGGAAAGGAAAATCATCTCAGAAAATTTCCAGGTCCTGAGTGAGATTCAAGCCCACAACCTTTGACCTCGAAAGCCAGTGACAGTGCTACTCGACCATGTCAGCCCATAAGCAGAATTGTCCAAATGCACCGGTTTTTGCTCCATACTTAGTTCTAATTTCTTCTAAGGTGACCAAATGTAATTTGGGTGGGTATTTAAATGTTTAAATTTTGACAAAATTTTTATTTTAGTTCACATCACACCACCTAGAGATTTTATTGCTCTCGGAAAGCAAAGCAAGTCTGGAAGTCTTGGGTCAGATTCACAGTCTACGTCAAAGAAACTTGTGTCTCTAGTAACTGGAGACAAGAAGAGAGAGGCTGTAACAACACCCGTCATACCAGGCCTACCAGCTAAAAAGCCAAAACTTTCTACACAGACCTTCACACCCCTGGGAAGACCAAATGAACCAGATCGCCGAGCATCACCAGCCCCTGTCATCAGTCAACAGTATGAGGAATGTGCCATTGAAGGTAAGAATTTTTATAAGACAATAATACATGTACAATCTTTATTAGCCAATCATTTGTCCTTGAAGGACAAAATAGAGATAACTTAATAGAGTATATATATGTTTTGTATTTGATCTAGTTGAAGGATCTATGTTGTATGATGAGATATTAGAAGCAGAGGAATCCGGAGATGATGAAAGACTGGAGGGACTATTTTGTGGAGCTGTCAAGTATCTACATGCTAACAGGTCCAAACCAAATCCAGCTGTATATCTTTCTGTCATGTACTTCGCTAAAGCAAGGTCCAGCATGTTTAGTAGTGAAATAGTTATTCAGGTATATGTATACTACTTCTAGACTTACATATATAGTGGTCTGCGTTGCTTAGTTGGAAGAGCACTTGCCTCTAGTGTAGGAGGTCCTGTGTTCGTTCCCAGTAGGATCCTGCATTTATTCTCCTTCTTGCTACAGTTTGGTGGTCAAAATTTCCCGGTATTTTTTTACAATTCTCAAAAATAGTGAATATTTCTACCACACAAAAATAATATTTACAGTTTTAATCTTGGGATATCCATTTTGAATATACTGTAAAACCTTGTTTTAATGTCTCGCAATAATTTTGCCACTTTGTTTATCACCACACTACTAAGAATTCTGAATTTTTTTTGTCTTGCTCAATTTATCACCAAACCCTTTTATCAGCTAAAAGTTGATTGAATAAAATGGTGGTAAAATTCAAGGCTTTACTGTATAATAGTATTATAAGACATTTTACTTGTGGAATAAGTAAAGAGTGGGATTTGGCCCAATTATCCACCAGGAGAGTTAAGTCAAGTCAATGATAGAGTTGGGTTTTATGTCCCAGTTAAAAATGTTTCACTAATATCGAGATGTCGCCAGCTATAGGCAAAGGTGCAAACATTTTGCCTGTGCGTTGTGCTGATGGCATTATACAGCAAGGTTGTTTAACGTGCCTACCATGACACACAACCTTTTTTATTTTAATTTCCCATCTGAATGAACCATGGCTTTTATTTTGTAATGTCGAGTGCTTGGAAAAAGAATAGTCACTACTCACTTTCAAGTCTTGGGGTCACACCCCGTCGAGGTTCAAACCCACAACCTCCCACTTACAAAGTCAGTCATAGAGTTGGATTGTTTGTATCGGATACATGTACTTAAATCAGGACTTCTTTATTTCAGGCTTTTTGTAGTCTTTTAAAGAGAGACATGTCACTAAACTTTAAGTCAAAAGGAAATTGTTTAGTTTCTGTTTTTGCCTGTAATACTCTCATGTCAGCCTTCCATGAAGAAGAAAACTGGCCTGATGACTTTGTAAAGGTAAGTAAAAAATAATCATTACAATATAAAAATGATACTGTAGATTACATTTTTATTGTGAGAGATTTATTAATGTGTTAATTTGCAAGGACTCTTGGTCGCGAATTCATATATCACATGAATCTTCCCAGAATCGCTAAAATTAAAAAGCCAAATTGCAAAACATGCCAGCAATCGACTATGACCATGGAAAAACATCTTAGGAAAGGCAGATAATTGCTTATCTGTCACAAAATTTAATGTGGTTGCGAATTTACACTTAGGGGTTGGCTCGCAAAGTGTGATACTCGCGAATTTAAAGTAGTCTAAAGTACCATTATACCAGTAACAATGATAATAGAGTTGAGTTGAGTATTGGTGTTTAACATCCCAGTCAAGATATTTCACTTATATTGAGATGCCGACAGCTAAAGGCGAAGCTGCAGAAATTTTGCCTGTGCGTTGTGCTGATGGCATTACACAGCAGGGTCTTTATTGTGCCAAGCCCACCGTGACACAGGACCTCGTTTATTTTAAGTTACCATCGGAAAGAACCGTGACTTTCACTTCATAATGCCAATAGCTCGGCAAAAGAGCAGTCAGTACCCACTTTCAAGTCTTAGGTCAGACCCTGTCAAAGACCTCCCATTTACGGAGCGAGCTCTCTACCAACTGAGCTACCGCAGTGGTTCACAATGACACTTTTTGTGGTGCCAGATAATGAAATGTCAACCCAAGTTCTTATATATTTGGTCTAGAACAAGACTTGGTGAGACCCTTAATGCAGAGTAATAGTTATCACAGACAAATTTTGTTTTTGGAGACATTTATCACACAAAATAAATCAAATTCTTATTCCCCTACTTAGTACTTACATGATTTTGACCTTCATATGAAGGACATCTATTTCTAAAGTCTTGTTGTGTTTAACCCTTTGGTTTACTGTAAATGTGTTTTGTTTTGCAAGTGTTAATTTTTGCGAAATTGTATTGTTGGTATTTCACGAGAGGGTTATTTTCGCAATTTCACCCATTCTTGTGTTGATAGCAAGGTCTTATATTAATTCATGAGGGTGGATTTTGTTATATTTTACAATTTGGGAAATTAATGAAAATTTCCAGCACATGAAAATAACCATTTACAACATATACAATGTATACAGTTTTCTTTTCTTTAATGACTGTATCATTTTATTTTTGGATATTATCTTTATTTATACTATTATTATTATTATTATTATTATTATTATTATTATTATTATTATTGACTTTTATCATTTTATTTGTGTTTTCTGTCTTTATCAGGTGTATATAGATGACTCATTAGGAGAGAGAGTCTGGGTTGACAGAGCTGACTGTAAAGGATTTGTAGACAATATAATTACAGCCTTCAACACTAATCTACCAGCTAAAGGAAGTGTAACCACTACAGAGACAACCACACCATCTGGACCAGGTTTGATCATTATTCTGCCCATATCACATTCAAATGGAACATTTTTGCTGCTATAATTCCTTTAATCATGATAAAATATATATATTTTTTCCCAAAAACATCTAGATTGGTGCTTATCCCAGTTATAGTGACATGAAGCAACTAAAAGTAAAATGGTTTCCCTTGTTCCTTGAATAAGATGCTATTCCAGTCCATTGCTATCAAAATTATGAACTTAACCCCCATGGACAGGAAGAAAGGCTGTGGCTGAGTTTAACCTGTAAAATAACATTTAAATTGATACATGTGTATTAATGATTTTGGCCATGACATCCACAGAATTTCATCAGAATCCTATTTAGTCCAGTAAAACTTCATTGGTTTCATACACTCTGCTGCTTTATGAGACCAAATGTCCAGGATACTTCAAAACAATTTTGTGAGCATCGTGGTCTGTAATGATGGGATTGATTGTGTGTTTTACTATGATTGATTATGGATTCTCACACCTGTGACATGGAAAATCTCCTGTTTTTACCCATGTAGGATTTCCTTGTCTCACCCTACGGTTGAGATAGGTTAGATGCTATGCCTGAATAAACACCTATTTTCTGTGACCCTAGAAGCTTTTTAATGGATTTTTAAAGGAATAAGGTGTGAGAAAAAGAATCAATCACTACTGGTCATATGAGATAGGGAAATCTCAACCTTCGGTCTTATATGCTACTGGTCATATGAGATAGAAAAATCTCAACCTTTGGTCTTATATATTTGGTCCAGAGCACGGCATGCCTCATTATGGACCAAATATATAAGACCGTGGGTTAAGATTTCCCTATCTCATATGACCAGTAGCAATAGATTCTATTATTACCCATATTTATATTTACAGCTAGTCCGACACCAGTCAGTATGGAGGAGGACGACAAGAGTGAATCGTCCATTGATGAGAAATTAACTTCTGCTATAGGAGATATAGAAAATATAAACATCTTCCCAAGGTAAGGTTGTGTTTAATAAATGATTTGCTTTTAATAAATTTCTATAAGCCATGAATTTTCAGCAATTTGGTTCCTACTTATTACAATGACAAACATAATAAATCAATATTCTGTGTATTCTTTTGTTCTGTATATTGTATGACATGATTTACATTTATTGCCTTTTACCGAGAGAGATATGAACATTTGTTAACCTGCAACAATTCATATTTGATATATGTCTTGTTAAGGGTGAACAAATGTTCATATCTCCCTCCCCATAGTTTACTTCCCTGTTAGAAGTTTACATGTTTAATTTTATTTGTAAGTTTTCAAAGCAAAGTATATATTTTTTATATATAGATATCCATATCAACAAGATAGTATAGAATCCTACACACTGGACATTATAAAGGACCAACTTAACAGGAGACAACAGATGGACAATACGTCGCGTAACTTAATACGACTTATGACAGCCACGTGTGGTTATGGTGAAGTTCGACATTTAGCAGCGCACAGACTAGAATTGTGGTTACAGAATCCAAAGGTTTACTTATTTCTACTATCATTACCAGTGCTTTAGACCACTTGGACCAAGTAGGGGTCTCAGTGACCAAGTAGGGGTCTCAGTGACCAAGTAGGGGTCTCAGTGACCAAGTGGTCTAAAGCACTGGCTTACAGATCACTGTGCCTATTACTGCAGAGGGTCGAATCCCACTGGTAGCAGATCCCAATGTCAAAACTGACTGCCCTGATATAAAGGAAAAATCTTTGACTTTGGCGTAAAATTTCATTACTCCAGTCTCCATCTACATATTGAAAACAGAAACAATTTTATTTGAACCGAAGTGCTAAATGGCAATTATTGATAGAATCAAACATGCATGTATTTGGCTAAAGTATAAGTCATGAATTAATTTTTTTTGTGCAGAAAAAATTATAGTTACTCAAGGTTCTTTGGAATGGAAACTTAAAATTAACGAGGTGTAGCATGATAAAAGACCTTGCTGTAAAATGCCATCAGCTCAACCCACAGGCAAAATTTCTGCATCTTCACCTATATCTGGCAACATCTCGATATAAGTGAAATATTCTTGACTTGGATGTTAAACACTTGACTTAACTCGACATCAAACTATCATCTTATTCTATATTTATGTATAGTATATGTATAAAATATATTTATTTATTTAGCAAATTTATCATCTCTTTATTTGAACAGTTGACACGGCCAGCACAGGACTTGTTAATGTCAGTTTGTATGAATTGTAACCAACATGATCAGATGGACTTAGATGTGATTGGTACTCTAATTAAAATGAGAATGAAAACCAAACCATTACTCAATCATTTTCTACTTTGTCTGAGGTAGAGTTACTTTTTAGCTCACCTGACCGAAGGTCATGTGAGCTTATGGCATAGCGCAGCGTGTGTATGTGCGTGCGTGCGTGTGTGCGTGCGTGCGTGTGTGCGTCGTTAACACCTATTTTCGACTTCTCCTCTGAAACTAGTGGACAGTTTTTAATGAAACTTTGTCAGAAGTATATATGGGCCGGTGCAATTCAGATTTGTTCGTGGCGTTGCTATGGCTACCATACCTAGGTCAAGGTGACCTAGGGGTCCAAAAATCTTTAAAAATCTTCTTCTCCGAAAGTACTGATTTGAGAAAAAATCTGATGTGATATTTGGCTTCTCTAGGGTCTTAAGCCTATAGTTTGTTCATTTTGTGAAATTCGGATAAAAATTAGGTTACGCGTTTTTGCATTTAATTTTAAAAAAATCGTAAAATAGCTTCAAATTGTTATACCTCGACTATTTGACCAGATAATGACATGGGGTTTTCAGTTTTGACATCTTCTTGTTAGTATCTTCAAAATGAGGTCAAGGTCAATTGTGAAGGTCGTGACCTAATTTTTTTTACCTCTGATTATAATTATTATCTCGAAAACTATAAACTTTTTGTATAGGCATGTATATTAGAATGTTGTAGGTATTGATACAACGACCATTTTGATGTATATAAAAAGGTCATGGGTTCAAAGGTCAAGGTCACAGATGCGAAACAATACCGAAATGGTTAATTATCTCAAAAACTATAAACATTTTGTATAGGCTTGTATATTAGAATGTTGTAGGTATTGATACAATGATCATTTTGATGTATAGAAAAAGGTCATGGGTTCAAAGGTCAAGGTCACAGATGTGAAACAATACCAAAATGGTTAATTATCTTGAAAACTATAAACTTTTTGTATAGGCTTGTATATTAGAATGTTGTAGGTATTGATACAACGATCATTTTGATGTATAGAAAAGGTCATGGGTTCAAAGGTCAAGGTCACAGATGTGAAACAATACCGAAATGGTTAATTATCTCGAAAACTATAAACTTTTTGTATAGGCTTGTATATTAGAATGTTGTATTTATTGATACAACAATCATTTTGATGGATAGGAAAAGGTCATGGTTCAAAGGTCAAGGTCACAGATGTGAAACAATACTGAAATGGTTAATTATCTTGAAAACTATTAACTTTTTGTATAGTCATGTATATTAGAATGTTGTAGGTATTGATACAATGGTTATCATGATGTAAAGAAAAAAGTCATTGGGGTTTAGTATTTATGTTTTCTTTAAATCTATCAGCTAGCCATTAGTTATCAGGTGAGCGTATCAGGCCCATGGGCCTCTTGTTTGTACTTTTTAAGCAACATTTGTCCTGGTACATGGATATTCTTAAATTCTGCAAGGAGTCTCGGTGGTCAGATGGTTTAAAACATGTACATACAGTACCCAGTGCCTCTTACTGCCTTTAATTGAACTTGGTGGTTTGATGGTCTAAAGCATATGCTTACAGATCACAGTGTCTCTCATCACTAAGGCTTGATTCACACTTGGTCAGATTCAAGTGTGAATAAGTTTGTCAATTCACTTGCAGTAGGTTTTTGGTGGGGTTTTTTTCTGAGCACCTTTATTTTCTCTCTCTACCATCCCAGAACTGACCCTTCATTCATATAAGTGATAGAATTAATTTTGGCTTGGTGATAAAACAATAATACTCCACTGCACTACTCAAACTCTGAAAGAATGAATAATTTTTAAACTTTGAATTTTTTTTCAATAACTAGATATAAAAATTATTATCTTGTTATACTGATTCTTTATTCTAATTTTTAGCTCACCTGGCCAAAGGCCATGTGAGCTTATGGCATGGCGAGGCGTGCGTGCGTCCGTGCGTGCGTCCGTGCGTCAGTAAACTTTAATCTTCTCCTCTGAAACTGCTGGGCCAACTGAAACCAAATTGGCCATGGAAGGTCCTTGACAGAGTCTAACTATAGTTTGTTCAAATCATGGCGATCGAATATCCAAGATGGCCGCTGTTACTAAAAATAGACAAAACCTAAAACACTCATTGGAGGCAAAAACTGATGTGATATTTGGATTCTACATAGTCTTAACCTTTAAGTTTGTTCATTTCATGAAATTTGGTTCAAAAATAGGTTACGCGTTTTTGCGTTTAATTTTGCAAAAATCGTAAAATGTTTTTAAATTGTAATAACTTGACTATATGACCAGATAATGACATGGGGTTTTCAGTTTTGACATATTCTTGTAATTACCTTCAAAATGGTGTCAAGGTCAATAATGAAGGTCATGACCTAATTTTTAGCTCACCTGACCGAAGGTCATGTGAGCTTATGGCATAGCGCAGCGTGTGTATGTGCGTGCGTGTGTGCGTCGTTAACACCTATTTTCGACTTCTCCTCTGAAACTACTGGACAGTTTTTAATGAAACTTTGTCAGAAGTATATATGGGCCGGTGCAATTCAGATTTGTTCGTGGCGTTGCTATGGCTACCATAACTAGGTCAAGGTGACCTAGGGGTGCAAAAATCTTAAAAAATCTTCTTCTCCGAAACCAATGATTGGAGAAAAAATCTGATGTGATATTTGGCTTCTCTAGGGTCTTAAGCCTATAGTTTGTTCATTTTGTGAAATTCGGATAAAAAATAGGTTACGCGTTTTTGCGTTTAATTTTGAAAAAATCGTAAAATAGCTTCAAACTGTTATAACTTGACTATTTGACCAGATAATGACATGGGGTTTTCAGTTTTGACATCTTCTTGTTAGTATCTTCAAAATGAGGTCAAGGTCGATTGTGAAGGTCATGACCTAATTTTTTTAACCTCTGATTATAATTATTATCTCAAAAACTATAAACTTTTTGTATAGGCATGTATATTAGAATGTTGTAGGTATTGATACACCGATCATTTTGATGTATAGAAAAAGGTCATGGGTTCAAAGATCAAGGTCACATATGTGAAACAATACTGAAATGGTTAATTATCTCGAAAACTATAAACTTTTTGTATAGGCATGTATATTAGAATGTTGTAGGTATTGATACAACAATCATTTTGATGTCTAGAAAAAGGTCATGGGTTCAAAGGTCAAGGTCACAGATGCGAAACAATACCGAAATGGTTAATTATCTCAAAAACTATAAACATTTTGTATAGGCATATATATTAGAATGTTGTAGGTATCGATGCAACGATCATTTTGATGTATAGAAAAAGGTCATGGGTTCAAAGGTCAAGGTCACAGATGCGAAACAAAATTAAAATGGTTAATTATCTCGAAAACTAAACATTTTGTATAGGCTTGTATATTAGAATGTTGTAGGTATCGATACAACGATCATTTTGATGTATAGGAAAAGGTCATGGGTTCAAAGGTCAAGGTCACAGATGTGAAACAATACTGAAATGGTTAATTATCTCAAAAACTGTAAACTTTTTGTATAGGCATGTATATTAGAATGTTGTAGGTATTGATACACCAATCATTTTGATGTATAGAAAAAGGTCATGGGTTCAAAGGTCAAGGTCACAGATGGGAAACAATACCAAAATGGTTGATTATCTCAAAAACTATAAACTTTTTGTATAGGCATATATATTAGAATGTTGTAGGTATTGATACAACGATCATTTTGATGTATAGAAAAAGGTCATGGGTTCAAGGGTCAAGGTCACAGATGCAAACAATACCAAAATGGTTAATTATCTCGAAAACTATAAACTTTTTGTATAGGCTTGTATATTAGAATGTTGTAGGTATCGATACAACGATCATTTTGATGTATAGAAAAAGGTCATGGGTTCAAAGGTCAAGGTCACATATGTGAAACAATACCAAAATGGTTAATTATCTCGAAAACTATAAACTTTTTGTATAGGCATGTATATTAAAATGTAGGTATTGATACAATGGTTATTATGATGTAAAGAAAAAAGTCATTGGGGTTTAGTATTTATGTGTTCTTTAAATCTATCAGCTAGCCATTAGTTATCAGGTGAGCGTATCAGGCCCATGGGCCTCTTGTTTACCTTTCTAATATTATTTATTATCTCGAAAACTATAAACTTTTTATATAGGCATGTATATTAGAATATTGTTGGTATTGATGTAACGATTATTTTGATATATAGATTAAGGTCATTGGTTCAAAGGTGAAGGTCACAGATGCGAAAGAATACTGAAATGGTTCATTATCTTGAAAACTATGAACGTTTTGTATAGACATGTATATTAGAATGTTGTAGGTATTAATACAACAATTATTTTGATGTATAGAAAAAGGTCATGGGTCCAAAGGTCAAGGTCACAGAAGCAAAACAATACCAAGATCGTTAATTATCTTGAAAATTATAAACTTTTTGTATAGGCATGTATATTGGAATGTTTTTGGTTTTGACGTAACGATCATTTTGATATATAACTTTAGGTCATTGGTTTAAAGTTCAAGGTCACAGATGCGAAAGAAAACTGAAATGGTTCATTATCTTGAAAACTATTAACTTTTTGTATAAGCATGTATATTAGAATGTTGTAGGTATTGATACAACGATCATTTTGATGTATAGAAAAAGGTCATGGGTCCAAAGGTCAAGGTCACAGAAGCAAAACAATACCAAGATCGTTAATTATCTTGAAAACTATAAACTTTTTGTATAGGCATGTATATTGGAATGTTGTTGGTTTTGATGTAACGATCATTTTGATATATAACTTCAGGTCATTGGTTTAAAGGTCAAGGTCACAGATGCGAAAGAAAACTGAAATGGTTCATTATCTTGAAAACTATTAACTTTTTGTATAAGCATGTATATTAGAATGTTGTAGGTATTGATACAACAATCATTTTGTTGTATAGAAAAAGGTCATGGGTCCAAAGGTCAAGGTCACAGTAGCAAATCAATACCAAGATCGTTAATTATCTTTAAAACTATAAACTTTTTGTATAAGCATGTATACTAGTATTGGAATGTTGTTGGTTTTGATGTAACGATCATTTTGATATATAACTTTAGGTCATTGGTTTAAAGGTCAAGGTCACAGATGCGAAAGAAAACTGAAATGGTTCATTATCTTGAAAACTATTAACTTTTTGTATAAGCATGTATATTAGAATGTTGTAGGTATTGATACAACGATCATTTTGATGTATAGAAAAAGGTCATGGGTCCAAAGGTCAAGGTCACAGAAGCAAAACAATACCAAGATCGTTTATTATCTTGAAAACTATAAACTTTTTGTATAGGCATGTATATTAGAATGTTGTATTTATTGATACAACAATCATTTTGATGGATAGGAAAAGGTCATGGGTTCAAAGGTCAAGGTCACAGATGGGAAACAATACCAAAATGGTTGATTATCTCAAAAACTATAAACTTTTTGTATAGGCATATATATTAGAATGTTGTAGGTATTGATACAACGATCATTTTGATGTATAGAAAAAGGTCATGGGTTCAAGGGTCAAGGTCACAGATGCAAACAATACCAAAATGGTTAATTATCTCGAAAACTATAAACTTTTTGTATAGGCTTGTATATTAGAATGTTGTAGGTATCGATACAACGATCATTTTGATGTATAGAAAAAGGTCATGGGTTCAAAGGTCAAGGTCACATATGTGAAACAATACCAAAATGGTTAATTATCTCGAAAACTATAAACTTTTTGTATAGGCATGTATATTAAAATGTAGGTATTGATACAATGGTTATTATGATGTAAAGAAAAAAGTCATTGGGGTTTAGTATTTATGTGTTCTTTAAATCTATCAGCTAGCCATTAGTTATCAGGTGAGCGTATCAGGCCCATGGGCCTCTTGTTTACCTTTCTAATATTATTTATTATCTCGAAAACTATAAACTTTTTATATAGGCATGTATATAGAATATTGTTGGTATTGATGTAACGATTATTTTGATATATAGATTAAGGTCATTGGTTCAAAGGTGAAGGTCACAGATGCGAAAGAATACTGAAATGGTTCATTATCTTGAAAACTATGAACGTTTTGTATAGACATGTATATTAGAATGTTGTAGGTATTAATACAACAATTATTTTGATGTATAGAAAAAGGTCATGGGTCCAAAGGTCAAGGTCACAGAAGCAAAACAATACCAAGATCGTTAATTATCTTGAAAATTATAAACTTTTTGTATAGGCATGTATATTGGAATGTTTTTGGTTTTGACGTAACGATCATTTTGATATATAACTTTAGGTCATTGGTTTAAAGTTCAAGGTCACAGATGCGAAAGAAAACTGAAATGGTTCATTATCTTGAAAACTATTAACTTTTTGTATAAGCATGTATATTAGAATGTTGTAGGTATTGATACAACGATCATTTTGATGTATAGAAAAAGGTCATGGGTCCAAAGGTCAAGGTCACAGAAGCAAAACAATACCAAGATCGTTAATTATCTTGAAAACTATAAACTTTTTGTATAGGCATGTATATTGGAATGTTGTTGGTTTTGATGTAACGATCATTTTGATATATAACTTCAGGTCATTGGTTTAAAGGTCAAGGTCACAGATGCGAAAGAAAACTGAAATGGTTCATTATCTTGAAAACTATTAACTTTTGTATAAGCATGTATATTAGAATGTTGTAGGTATTGATACAACAATCATTTTGTTGTATAGAAAAAGGTCATGGGTCCAAAGGTCAAGGTCACAGTAGCAAATCAATACCAAGATCGTTAATTATCTTTAAAACTATAAACTTTTTGTATAAGCATGTATACTAGTATTGGAATGTTGTTGGTTTTGATGTAACGATCATTTTGATATATAACTTTAGGTCATTGGTTTAAAGGTCAAGGTCACAGATGCGAAAGAAAACTGAAATGGTTCATTATCTTGAAAACTATTAACTTTTTGTATAAGCATGTATATTAGAATGTTGTAGGTATTGATACAACGATCATTTTGATGTATAGAAAAAGGTCATGGGTCCAAAGGTCAAGGTCACAGAAGCAAAACAATACCAAGATCGTTTATTATCTTGAAAACTATAAACTTTTTGTATAGGCATGTATATTAGAATGTTGTTGGTATTGATGTAATGATCATTTTGATATATAGATTAAGGTCATTGGTTTAAAGGTCAAGGTCACAGATGTGAAAGAAAACTGAAATGGTTCATTATCTTGAAAACTATGAACTTTTTGTATAAGCATGTATATTAGAATGTTGTAGGTATTGATACAACAATCATTTTGATGTATAGAAAAAGGTCATGGGTCCAAAGGTTAAGGTCACGGTTGCAAAACAATACCAAAAATGGTTCATTATCTCGAAAACTATAAACTTTTTGTATAAGCATGTATATTGGAATGTTGTTGGTTTTGATGTAACAATCATTTTGATATATAACTTTAGGTCATTGGTTTAAAGGTCAAGGTCACAGATGCGAAAGAAAACTGAAATGGTTCATTATCTTAAAAACTATTAACTTTTTGTATAAGCATGTATATTAGAATGTTGTAGGTATTGATACAACGATCATTTTGATGTATCGATTATGGTCATTGGTTTGAAGGTCAAGGTCACAGATGCAAGTAGCAAGTTTCATAAATATCTTAATATCCACATCAGAGTTATTGCTCCTTAAATGTAGTATTTATTGTGTTTTTGTGCTGTTAACGGCCCAGGTGAGCGGTACAGGCCCTATTGGGCCTCTTGTTTAAATGATCACACATTGTTGACTGGTTGCATAATAAATGAGATTGTTGAAGCACACTAATGGCACTATATAACCACACCATCTGATGGGTATTTTTTTTATTTAATCCATTGTTTGTCCTAAGTCTGTAGTTTTACAGTCAGTACATTTGTATTACTATTTGTTTATCTTGGTTGTTTCATTTTGTGTTTGTTACTTACTCTTGGCTGTATTGGCTGTTCTTAGACACCACTTATCAAAGAACAATTGGTTTCTTTTTATATATACCTTTTTGAGTTAGTTTTAAGTATCCTTTAAAATATCTGCATTAATTTGCACTACTCTAGGTCGTGTTAGCTTGAAAACACTTCTCTGAAGTGTATATATACCTTTTTGAGTTAGTTTTAAGTATCCTTTAAAATATCTGCATCAATTTGCACTACTCTAGGTCGTTTTAGCTTGAAAACACTTCTCTGAAGGACACATTAAAACTCAATGTCCCATATTACAGGGTGGCATGGAAAGCCTCCATGCATATTGCCTTGAGTGCAATGCAAAATTAAAAATTTCTGTCACTTCACCTATATCATGTATATCACCAACATCCCAATTTTAGTAAAAATATTTTTAACTTTGAGGTAAAACCCCATACAATCAATTAATCAATACTGTTAGATAGATGTATATTTATAATTTTTTAGGGAATTGTTGAATCAACATCAAGAGAATTGTAGAATGATACTCAATCACACCGTATATAATGAGTTATCTAACTCCAGAAATCCAAATAATATGTCCGTCATCGGAGTTATCTTCCAGTCCAATGCAGAACAGGCAGCAAAGGTAGGTAGACATTTATTGTCCTTACATTTTATTTGAAGTACATAAAAATTCACACTTTGTTATACCCCAGCAAATTAGTTTGAGGGGGTATATAGGAATCACCATGTCCGTCCGTCCACCTCTCTTTGTTAAATCGTGCCCGGGCCATATCTCATAATTGCTTTAGACGGCTGTCACAAAACTTCACATGAATAATCTTCATGGTCAAAAGATGTGTCATGATCTTGAACCAATATCATATTGGAAAGGTGAAGGTTGCAGAAAAACATTAAATTTTTCTAGATCTTCAGGGCAGGGGATATTTGGCTCTTAAGAGACAGTTCTATTTGTTAATTGTAGTACATTTAAATTCACAGTTCATATATACATGTATGTTAGTACCATAGTATATATTTATGTTTGCAAACTTTTTGTTCAAATGTTTAATTTAATTTGCCAGTTTTCAAAGTTTTTTTTCCTTTGCTTTGGAATTTTGGGTTGGACATGGTTTGGTATGTTTGTTTTTGATTTCATACCTTTATACACATTTGCAATTAATTATAAACAAAAGCTTATACATTTTATCAGACTGCTGTATTTTTGTTATTGATTGTTTTTCTAGATTCTTGCCGAGATATTCCAAGATCTGTTAGCAAACAAAGATGACTATTTGAGAGCAGTCCGAGCGTTGTTAAGAGAAATTGTTCGGTTTTTGCGACACGATATGAAATTTTCAACATTTTGTCTCTGTCTTTTGCATGAGAGAGTTGAAGCCAAGTTTGTTGACATGGAACTGAGTTTTAAGGTAATATACAAGTATTGAGTAAGACTGTTTACCATGTTAACTGATATTTTGAAAATGAAAATTTGAAAAAAGGTCTACTGTGGTGTTTAGTGATGAAATGATTATTGGCTAATCGGAAAAAACGTTGTTAGAGGGATAACAATTTTGATTAAGTGTTTGTAGAAGGAAATGCAGATTTAAAAAAACAAAACTAAGGAAAACAATATCACAAAATGACAGCACCATTGTCCAACCACAAGACCTCACCTTTGCCATCAACTCAAAATAATTAACATAAGCCATCTTATGTGATGTGAAAACACTCTACGATTGAAGAAAACTTTACTAAAAAATTTTGTCTACTGATTATTCTTTGATTCTGAAAATTTTCCGATTGTTCAACACCAGTGTTGCTACTATCTTAATGTTTTAAACATACACATGTCTACTTACATGTATATCAGCTGTAATATAGTACATGAATATATTAAGTGATACCCATTACCTCTGTGTTTATTTTTATTCAGCTCTTGAATTGTATATAGTTACAGAAAAACTACTGACCTTCTGCAGGTTAACTGACAAACTTTCTCACACTAAAATTTGCCCTGAATGGGATTTGGACCTAGTTGCCCAGGGGCTTTATGTCACATGGCCACTGAGGCTCTTTTTTGTGATAATTCAAAGAAGACTTAAGAAATAAACTTTGGTACATATACTTCAAAATACTTTGGTGATAAGGGAGGTAACAAAGTCATCTAGGTTGAGACATTTAAAGATCCGATCTCCAACATGTCTCATGACCAGCTTACATTTTAAACTTTCTCTTATTTTAACACTATCTTTCTGTTCTTTCTGTCTTCTTTTCTTACTAACTTTCCTGCCCGCACACTGGTGGTAAGCTTCGTTGACGAAGGAAACCAGTATAGTTGGCAAATGGCAAATGTGAATATATCACTCATTGTCAAACTCCACATGTGAACTCCAAACCATGTGTTATTCGATGATATACCAGGAGTAGATGTTGATTATTTCTTAAATAACAAATATTTTATCATCAATATCTTTTACACTTGTAGGAAAGATACATCATTTCAATAGCAGACTTGGTAACGTTGACAATATTTATCATGGTGTCACCGGCTGTCAGGGAGGCAACAATGGCACTGACAAAGGGAGATAAATCAGAAATAGAAACATTACACAATTACCGTGAACAGGTGGCCATCATACAGAGGGATGCTGTTTGGTGGCTTCATTCTATTGTTCCAAAGTTCATGGAGGTCAAACCTGGAGAATACATTCATTGGTAAACACAAACACTTAATACATGTCTGCTTTTTATCCTTTCAAAGAAAGAGGAGGATATTAAATTCAAATTTCTGTCCATCCATCCAAAATTCTTGTATGCAAATACTCCAAAATTATGAAGCACTATTTTTGAAACTTGGTGCAAAGCATCAACATTGATAGGAGATGCACATATCATTAACTCAAATTGGTTTGTTCATTTTTCTAGGAAGTATTGCCCTTTGCCTATTTGCTTAAAAATTTGTTTCTGTCAGCCTGTTCATAAGTCAGATATACTTGTAGCAAAACGGAACACTTGCTACAGAATAGTTTTGGAATAAATTGAGAGAAAAAAAAAGGAGTTAGACGGCATGGATTAAAAAAAGATTACATTTTATACCTTATTTATGATAGGCATAATTTTAAATAATTTTGAAAGTCAAAAGTCGCCCAAAATGAATATAGTGTACATATGTATATTTGCAGTTTACACAAGGTATTATTTATGGAGAATATGGAACATTATTATAACAAAGATAACTGGCCATCAGAGACTGATAGGAGGTGAGTATTTAATATAGATGAAAAGTGTTGATAAAACACTGTTTCTTGGTATACTCCTGTAGACAAAGTTTAAGGGGGTATAAAGTAATCGTATAAAAGAATCACCCTGTCCTACACCCAGCTTTCTGTATGTCCTCATATTGTGTAAACTCCATAACTTCCATAATTAGGGATGGATTTTGATCTTGGAAATAATGTATAAAAATATGAGACATTGTGTTTCATATCAAATTACGGTGTGTAGGTCAAAGGTTAAGGTCATGAAGTAAAATCTTAGAATTTCTGGTAGGTGATAATGGGGACTGGGTGAAGTATTTGTGAAGTATTTGTCTTTCAAGAGATTGCTTTTAATGAATTAGACAGTTATGAAGGTTAAACATGTATATTTGCTCGTTAATTCTTGTTTAATGTACATGTAAGTAAGTTATGATTAACCATTCAAAACCTCACAGTGGACTTATTTTTAGTAGAAATTAATCTAGCATTAATGTTTTCATGACAACTACATCATATAAATCAGCATCAATGTATCCATGGCAACTACATTGTATAAGCCAGCATCAATGTGTCCGTGGCAACTACCTTTTATAATCCAGCATCAATGTATCCATGGTAACTACATTGTATACATTGTATATTACAGTACATTATTACGACTAGCGGCAGAAGTACCAGTACTAGAGGATACCTTAATGAGATTATTAGTTATTGGATTATCCACTAATCTCCCACTTAATCCAGCTGATGCAGTAGAACTAGTAGATAGATTGATAAAACGAGCTGCCAGTCTAAGTCTTGATGGTATGACATATAATTTTATCTCTATGTCCCACTATAGATATTCCACTGGTCCATTATATATCATTTCTAAGCAATGACTTCTATTGGTTATAATAATGGACAAATTCAAATTATTTTTTGTTGAAGGGTTCTTGTCAGGTATTTGAAATTGCAATTTAC